>JAPTOF010000009.1:3917500-4585000 GCA_028554755.1 Cordia subcordata | reverse complement strand
AAATGAAGGGGTTTGGCCTTTTTTTATTAAATTGTTCAAATTGGTTTTTTATATATATAATTTGCTAGCGGGATTGACAAAAAAACTTTACATGCTGTAAAAACGGGTTGTACTTTTTGATGAATTCGTATTTTTTGTTATGCCAGAGACACTTAAGTAAATAAAACATTGAGTCTTTCAATTAGATTGTTCTTGCTTAGCCAATTAATAAAGGAAGGTTTTTTGACAAAAAATTGCTAAACAAGGCCGCGTAATTTATGACCTTTGGCCTATAAATGCTAAGAATTTATGTGATTGTTATTTTTTATTTTTAAAGTCTTATTTCAACTATCTGCTAGTGATTGCATTGATAGCTCTGATAGGAATTTACATGAGGATAGCTGTTTATTAATATGTTTATGATCTTACGTTTTAGAGGTCTTCTTCAGTTTCAGGTAAGTTTTCTTTCTTTATATCATTCCTGGCTTATAAATTTTGAGATTTATATTGGTCTTAATTACTATCTTTCTTTTTTTAAAAAAATTATGTTTTACAGGTCTTCTTCGAATTCAGGTAAATTTTTTTATTTATATCTTTCCCGGCTTATAAATTTCTTCTTGAGTTGTTCAAGGCTTATATTTTTCATCGTTCGTAGTTTTACTCTCTATGATATTCACAGTTAAATACACAAATGATAGTCTTTTTCTTCATATACTTCTGATTTACATAATTGTAATATATGTTAGTATATAAATTTATGTTCATACCTATTTATTCTCCTACGAGCATTACCCTATGTAAATGCAGTGGGTCAGATGAGTTGTGAAAACTGAATGTGTTCCTTCTTTTAGGTTTGAATATGAAGATTTGGACAAGTGATGGAATTTTATGTTAAGATTATAATTATCTCTCTCTTTGAATTACAAACTCGAGAAGAAGCGTTTCTTTGTTTTGGTAAAAAACTTGAATATGTAGCCTGGCAATCTTTTATATATATTCTATTGCCTGCAGCAAAATTTTTGGCAAGCAGCTTTGCATTTTACTTGATGATTTCTATGCCTTATTATTTATTTACAGGTACTTGTTGATATGGTCTTTTTGGTCCCTTTTTTTGTTCAAAGTTCATAATTTATTTTACCGTTGGCGTTTAGATATCTGACCAAGCTGCATTTTGCGCTATCGTCATGTGGAATCCAGAAACCATCTTTATTTTGATTGTGCTTACTGGGTTAAAGAAATGAAACTCAGTCTTGGTCCTCACTGGCTTTTCCAGGGAAGACATTGCTTATTGGTTGTCAACTAAATACAAAATGTTTCTCTTCATGCTTTTTTATTTTTTTATTTTTTTAATGAAGTTGTTTTTGGAGGCAGCTATTTTCCATTTTGGAGTGGAAGGAATAGAAAGAAAGCTACTCCCTAATGGTGCTCCAATGAATGAAGATCAGTTGTTTAAAGTTATTTCCTTTGATGTAAAATCTATTCTTTTGTTCAGGAAAAGATTTATGAGGAATAAATGTTTATTGTTCTTAATTAATGAAATACTTTGTTGATTTAGTAAAGAAAAAGTTGTTTCTCTTTTGGTCGTATGCAATGCTCTGTTAAATATAATGATTATATTTTTTTATTATAAATATTTTATATATTACGTAATATAATAAAACATACTTAAATGGGTAAAGTTATTTCTAAAGTACATCTACTTGATAAGATATTATTTCATGTAATTGTTATCAAGTATATACCTATTCCATTATATTATAATTATATTATCCTTTTTTATATAAGAATAATATTAACAAATCAAATGTAACAACCGTTTAATCTACGGAACGGGTCGATTGATATGATTGAAAGTCACAAACATTAGAATAAGTTACAGAAATTTATATTCTAATTATAGAATATCACACCTAGGAGAATAAGAATATTCTTTTGAAGGATGGTAAAACGATTAGCCTTCATTTCTTTGAAATTCATAAACCACATGGTACATGTTTCGTCGTTATCAATTGGATAAAACAATGATCGTAAATTGCTTCTTTAATTTTTTATTTTATATTTTATTATCGTAATAAAATTATGTTGATAAGAATTGTGTCATCTCTAACAGAACTGGAAATATAGCTTTTAAAGAAATTTTTCAAAAATTATATTAACTAAATAAAGTAAGTTCACTGTTGGATTCTATTTTAAGTTCCGCCATTATATGATATATAAGTCATTACTTGCTTATTAATTCTCATTCCATAATTTATATCATATACTCTAAAAATAAATATCTTATTAAAAAATTATGGTGATTCATCCCGTGCATTGCACGTGTGTTATACTAGTATTAAAATACAATCTATAATGTGGTATTTTTAGACATGTATAAAAACCTAATTTTGGTCATCCTATAATTTAGGTACTTCATATATAATTTCTTTTAAAAGAATGTTCATGACCCTTTATAAATTCTTATTAAAAAGTATGAGCTTATTAGGTTATGTGTTTATGATTTATGTGCAGTTGATTATTATATTACACTATATCATAATTTTCTTATAATATTGATTGAAACTTTAACAAATATTGCATTAAATGTATATGTTGATATCATTTGTATATGTGTTAATTAATTGGCAATACACATGATTGTGTACGTTATTAATTTAATTATAATTAACAGCCACACTTTACATGCGATGTATGTATCAATAAATGATTTCGTTTATTTATAGTAGATGAATCGCCGTATCGCCGTATTAAATATAAATTGTTTTAGCTAATAGTCGATTTATATGAATATAATAATCAAATAGTATGTATTTCATATGCAAAGAAAGGTGTGTTTGGAAAAGTTTACTCATTTTATAATTTTATAGATGATTTGTTTTAATGGTATAAAAAAATTACATGAATAAACTTTCAACAACCTATATAATATTTGTTCAAATATTCAACTAACAATGTATGGTAAAATAATTCCATTATTAAATTACTCTGTGGATGTTTTGAACAAATTGTGTATGTTAATATTTTACTAATTACAATTTGAGTCTATATTATGGTACCAATAACATTTGTAATAACACATATTAAAATTTACAATACCGTTTTATTTACGTTTGCTACGCCAAATTTTAATTTATTATAATTAATAATACTATATGCATAAAACCCATATAATATATACATAAATATTTGAATTCTTAAAATTATATATAATGAGTCGAGGCATCGAGCAAAGAAAAGCAAAAAAAGAGACGACTTGAGGCTTCTCGAGTTTGTAGCTCTATGGGATTGATCAAAGGATCAAACAAACTTCAGACGAGCTTGAGTCCAAATTTTTGAGGATTAATCCCCGTAGCTCCTTACTGCTTTCAATTAGTCAGCGCGCCAGGCTTTGCTTTGTTGCATAGTCATTATTTTGTGAAACGTTTGCCCTGTTTGATTTGGTCAGTGGTACAGTGGCAGTGACCGGATTGAAGAAGAAAAGAGAAAAAAAGAAAGAAGTCTTTTAAAGTTAAAAGACAGTTTTACCTTTTATTTTTTAAAATATTTTTTAATATTAATTTGATGGTGTGGACTAATATTTGCCCTTCAATTGGTTTTTTGTCTTGAAGAGGTAAACTGATTTTTGTAATTTAAAAATCAATTATGAAAAAATAAAGGTGTTTGGCTTTTTATTTTAAAAGTTAGTTTGAACCAAAAGTCAAAGGAGTTTTAGGCTCAAATAGAGAAGTTAAAACTTTTATCTTTTTCGTTTGTATTTTGCATCAAGGAGTTTTCAAAATCTTTGAGACAAAAATGTCCTCATTATTCTAATTATTAATATTTTCTTGAATTATTAATATAATTAAAATATATAGTATAATAATTAAAAATAAAAAACTTAAATTCTAAATTTAATTAAAATAAAATAAAAAATAATAATAAATAATAAAATCAATTGAATAATAAATTATTAATAATTTTAATGACAAATAAAATTAATAAAATACATTTTATTTAATAATTCTAAAAAATAATTATTAGTTAACTATAACTTCTTTAAAAATTGTTCAAACAAGCTAAAATATAATTAAAGTAAAAAGTATATTATATAAAGTAAATAATATTTTATTATAAAAGTGTCAAAATGTCTTTTGTAGTAATTTAGGCAACCAAACATTATTTTTAAATAATAAACCAAACATTATCTTGTTTAATAAATGTCCGTTTCATATAAAAATAACCAAACGTAATTTATTCTTACCAAAAGTCCTTTTAATCAAAAGTTCGTTTCTAAACTACTTTTTTACAAAATGGTGTTTTCAAACCAAAAGCCAAACTAACTCTTATAGGTGTAGGACTTTTTAGTTCGACCGAAAAAAAGGACTCTTTTAGCATTATTACGGTTGTAAAGGCGATAGGGCTTGGTTGGTTTGAACGTTTGGTGGTGGTGCAATGGTGCTGATAGTTGCAGAGATGGACTCGGGAAGAAAAGGAGGAAAAAAAAAAAGAAAAGAAAAAGGTTTTAATAGTTAAGAGAGAGTTGTACCCATCAAATGCGGTATTTTTTGTTAATTTTTTATATATAAAACAGACTTTTATTAAATGAAATAATGTTTGGTTTTATATGTGAGAATAACAGTTAGTTATCTAAATTACTAAAAGCGCATTCTAAAACCTACAATATTATTTGATCTACATGATATAAATGAAAATTCATTAAATTATATTAAAAATTAATAATTTATTGATAAATTAACAAGTTAAAAATATTATTGACTTATTAAACATTTAAATTATTATCTATAAATAAATTGTTTATTTTATTTTCTCTTTATTTATTATTTTCAAAAAATTAATTTAGATATTTATTAATATAATTTATTAATTTTTGTTTATTTTACTTTATTGAATTTAAAATTTTTAAGGTTTTCTTTTTATTTGTAATTATTTTATTTTATTATTTAGCTATAATTATAAATCAAGAAATAAAATAACAAAAATAATGAGGATACTTTTGTGAAAAGAATTTTAAAAACTACTTTCTGCAAACTACAAAGAAAGAAGTAAAAGATTTTAGAGTGCGTTTGGTTTGCTTACTTTTTGTTTTAACTTTCATAAAAAAATACAAATTAGAATAGAAAGCTCATTTGGTTAACTATATTTGTTTTCATTTTCAGAACATAGAGAATAGTTTTTTAGGAAATCTGAAAATATCAAAAAATATTTTCTTTGAAAAAAAGGTGGCAATTTTGTAAATAACACTAAAAATTTAGAAAACACGATGACAATCTTATAAATATCTCTAAAAAATATAGACCACAAGGTGACAGTTTTGTAAATATCTCTAAAAAATTTAGAAAACAAAATGGCTATTTTGTAAATAACTCTCAAAACTTTGAAAAAAAGGTGGCAATTTTATAAATTATTTTAAAAAATTTTGTAAATATATCTAAAAATTTTAAAAAATAAGGTGGCAATTTTATAAATAATTTTAGCAAATTTAGAAAACAAAGTGACAATTTTGTAAATAAACAAAAAAAAAAAGCACACTTTTGCTAATCAAGCAGATTCTCTAAATTTTTGAAAATAAAAAATAAAAACTATTTTTCAGAAAATAAAAATGGAAAATGAAAATAAAAAACAGCCAAACCAAACACAACCTTAACTTCTTTATTTAGACCTAAAACTTCATTGATTTTGGGCTCAAACTAAGTTTTAGGATGGAAAACCAAACACTCTCTTTTCTCAAGATGGACTTTTATCCTACAAAAGTCAGTTTGACTCTCTAAAATGAAAAACTCAACTAGCTTTAAGAGCCAATATTAACCCAATTGAAGAAAAATATTGTTGTAGGATCACTCCGTGTTAAGAATAGAACGAGACTTTCAGACCAAAAAGAAAGGCCTGGGTTTAGCCACCGCAACGTTATTAATTGGAGCAACAAGGTAATTGATCTGTGTTTGATTATATAATTGTTGGAAGTTGGGTTTTCAGTCGAAGTAAATATGCTGCACTTAATTTCTAAATGGGTTTTACATTCTAAACAAAAAGGATTGAGTGTCTACATGTTTTTCTTTTTCTTTAAAATAAATGTAAAAGAGAACAGTTATGCAGGAGAAAATCGAGTGGTATTCTTTAAATACGAAAATTTATTTTTGTTAATAATTCTGATATTCCGTTTTAAATTAAATTAGTACCAGATGAATGGCCCAAAACTAAATTAAATAAGTAGAGGATACAAATATATTCAAGCCAAAGAGGCAAGAATGGGAAACTTGAATAATCAAAATAAAGTTAAGTCGTCGACAGCAGGATTCGAACCTGCGCAGGCAAAGCCCAACAGATTTCGAGTCTGTCCCCTTAACCACTCGGGCATATCGACTCTGGACTCAATGTTTCCTGTCACTGACTTCAATGTTTTATGATTCCAGGATTACAGGTAAGTCCTGTTTTAACTTAAAAGGCAGGCCAAGCTGAATTGACTTTTTTTTTTTTGGCCCCTTTAGCTTGAATAAACACTTTTTCTTTTCTTGAGAAAAGGACAATTAAAAGTCCGAAAGTCCGAAAATTACAACTACTCAAAAAAAAGAATTTTTTTTTCAAAAATTGCAAAAAATGCTTTTAGAAAAGTAAATCCAAACGAGTTCATAGTATTTTTTTTTTTTTAATTATTAAAGCCTATGAGATTTTAGTTTTTCCTATTTGTTTATAAGATTAAATTTTCCAAAATATGGCTTAAACTGAATGGCATTCCATTTTCTATTTGTTTAGTGAGCTTTATCATTATTATAATAGCATATTATTATTATTATTATTATTATTATTATTATTATTATTATTATTATTATTATTATTATTATTATTATTATTATTATTGTCGTCGTTGTCGTCATCATCATTATGTTTTTAAAATATTAGCTCATTGAAAAAAAAAAGTCATATATTAGATTGGAAAAACTCGATTTTCGTTTAATATGTAAATATGTATTTTTACACAAAAGATGGATTAAAGCAAATTTACTGTTTATCTAATTACACACATAACAAAAATTCTAAAAAAAAATATGATGTACTACTTTTTTATGCTTTAAAAATTTTTGTTCATTAAAAAAGCAGTGAATTTATCCTATTTTCTCTATTGAATGGGTAGGACATAAAGGATTGTTAAGGGCCATGGGGAGAAAACCCTAGCATCTGCTCTAACGCCACACCCTTATGGATGTATAGAAGGAAAATACACCAATCACCTAATGTAGAGGGATTCCAGAAGTGAAAGTACTGGACAAAAGGGGAGTAGTAGGGAGAATCTTGGGGTCATGTCAATTATGTCTCAGAACATGTGTCCTGAAAGGGCATTAGTATGGAAGGTAGCATACTTGGCTTGCAGCTTAATTCTCTTTCATATCATCCGTGAGCTGCCCTTGATTTGTTGTTGGTGCTTATAATAGGAAAGGGGTCATTTCATCAGGTTGTGACCTTAATTGTAGAGAACTCCCAAGGATCTACAAGCAGTTTGCTAGAAAAAAAAAAAAAAGATTGGATTTCATTTGAGATATATAAAAAAATAATATTTTAAGTGGATTGAGATTTTACTTTTAGTCTCACGTACAATGCGAATTATATACATTAACTGATTTTTCCTTCATATTTTTGGAATTAAAAATTTTGTAAGTTTTATATTGCAAACTTTTTTTATTGAATGATTTATTAATTTATTTTATCTCATAGTCTTTTTTTTTTACTTTAACAAATAAAAAGAAAAAATAATACCCTCCGACATGGTTTGATAGAAGTTCAAGTTGAGGGCAATTAACATTCACCTAATAGTAGACGATAAAGTGAAAAGCTTAGGATAATTTATAAAGGAAAAAAGGGTTAGATTAAAAATGTTGAGGCAGATTCAAGATTAATGTTATGTGAAAATCAAAATACATACATAAATTTTCAGCAAAATTTTGAACATATAAAAATTATGAATATGTAATATAAATATTGTAAACGTATAAAAATTGTGAACATGTAAAAATTATAAGCATATGATATAAAGATTGCGAATGGGTGCACCATGCTATGTTAATGCATGTAGCTTAGGGTGTATTAAAAACTTAATTGCTAAATACTCCTTAAAACGTTCTTTCACTGAATAATAATAATAAGACAAGATAGTGTTTTGGCACAATTAATGCTGTTGTCGAATAGGGCCTAAGTATTACTTTAGTGTTTGGCAATTGAAAAATCAATTACTAATTCAATTATTGATTTTTAGTGATTTGATTTAACAGAATTTCAGCCTTATGCATAGAAAAATCGTGTTATAGTTATATTGAATATGATCAGTACTAAAGGTAAAAGAACGTTTAAAGTAAGATGTTCTACTTAGTAAATAATTTAAAACAAAAATTAATTAGTGGCCCCAATTTAAAATTGAATACTTTGACGATCGATGATTTATGGAGAACGAACGTCTTACCTTGATATAAATTATATTGTTGTGGATTAAGGGTATCATATTGGTCAACTTGTGGATAATGAGCGTGATCATGTGGTTGATCTTTAAACCTCTTGTTGGGTTTAACTCACCCATGAATGTTGATTATTGAGGACATAATTAGTAAATGACTTTATGGACGCTGAAACAAAATCTGCTATTATTATTGAGGACATAATTAGTAAATGACTTTATGGACGCTGAAACAAAATCTGCTATTATTCGAATGAAAAAGATGGATAATCACAATATACAGCTCTGGCATACTAAGGAGGACTGCTGGATAAAAATAATTATGTTGTGTTGGTTTAGTTAATAGTTGGATTGACTTTATCAGCTAAAAGCGGATTCTTTGATCTAGTAAATTAACTGAGATATATGAGCAGGAAAGTTGAGGATCTTGTTGAGATAACCAAGTTATGAGCAGAAAAGCTGAGGGTCTTATTGAGATAGCCAAGTTGAAGGAGTCAAAGTGAATTGAAGAAGAGATTCATCTTTCTAATGGCTAAAATAATGTTCCAGCCTAGCTAGTTTTCTTTCAAAAGCAATTCTCAAGAACCTTTGTGATTTTGGTCATAAGTCAAGCTTGTGTAGCCTTGCTATTTCACGGGCCCTTTTGATTCTAGACATAATTGACCTTGTGTAACTATATTTGACACAAAGAAAGAAACAAATATCATTTTCTCTACTGCTTCATATGCTTGAGTATATCTAGAGTAATCTTGTTTTGAATGAACCCTTTCTAATTTTTGTAACAGTTGTTTAGATCATGCCCAGGGAAAATTTGAAATAAGTAGGATTGTGTCATTGGCCGAGGACACTGAGAAATGTCGCATAGAAGTACAACCCGAAGGCAACCAACCACACCAGGATAGCGGAGCTTGGAAGCTAAAACTAGTCTAGTCCCAAAGGAACAAGAGCCCTACTAAGGCAAATCAGGACGTCTTGATGAGACAATGTAGCGTTAAGCTGACAACTGCCCTGAAGTGTTGTGCTCAAAAGAGCACCGGAAAAGTGACCAACCAAAGAGGTTGACAAGGCATCATAATCCTATGCGAGCCTAGAGCCTAGCTGTCCCTAAAAAGACCAAGTCACTAGTCTTCAAAGGGTGATGGGGGCCATGGAAAAGGAAGGAGGAAACCAGGAGAAAGGGGACCTATAAAATGGCCTTGAGAGGTAAGAATGGAGGCACAAGGTAAGAAACTCAATCAAAATGTAAGCTCTTTTTGATACAAAGCCTCGTCTAACTTAAGCGCCATAGTTGCTTTCAGGTGAAAAGTCTCTGGTCGCGACGAGAGCTAACGAGATTGACTGGTGACTTCTTGGAGCATTGGCTGGTCCCGTATGTGGGAACAGGAGTAAGGAAAACCTAGAGTCCTAGGAAGCACAAACACGATATGTCGACACGATACAACACGTCGATACGTCTTTTTTCAAAAAAATTAGGATACGACACGCTCGAGATATGTTAAATAAATAATATATATATATATATATATATATATATTGCATTAATGCCATTTTTATCATGAATATATTGCATACATATTATTTTTATCACAATAAAAAAAATAAACAAAATTAAATAACATAATTGTTAGCATATAATTAGTCATGAAAGACTAAACACCATGAAGTATCATGTTCATAAAGTACAAACCAATTCAAAACATCAAATATTCTTATAAACGAGAAATTACACCATACTGGCAACTCGCAATGAATATATTGAATTAATAATTATTATAAAGCTTATTTATAGCAATGGATAAAGCTTACTAAAAAACTCAATTACTTGACAAACAATATATAATTAAAACATTCAATAAATAGTATATAATTAACCAGACACCACCCATAGCTAACCATCAACAAACAATATATAATAGAGCTTATGAAGATGCATGTAGCTACCAAGAACCAAATGACACCATCAAAACACACAAATCCGACACCATCACATGACACCACAATCACCAAACGACACCATCAGACCACACAAACCACCATCACAGTTGCAAACCACCATCATAACCAAACCACCACCATCATTTATCAATTTTAAATGATAAATTTGATGAGCCGAAAAAAAAAGGAAGAAAAAGAAACCAGTGGACATGATAGGCTTACCTCGAGGAGATGAGGAATTGGTCAGACTACTCTACGCCTCTGCCAAGCACTAGAGAAGGTGAGTTTTTAGTTTTTTTTTTATTTGAGAGTTGATATTTTTGAGAGAGATCGAGAGAGGTGAGAACTAAGAGGTAGATCTAGGGCTATGTTAATCTTACATTGATTTTTCTTTTTTTTAAGTTATATTCATATTTGCATTAATGCCCCAAAAAATTTTAAAAATTATAAATAGTACCTCATGCGTGTCTATTTCGCGTGTTCAGCGTGTCCCCATGTGTCAGAGGATGGGTTGTAGCGGGTCGAAAAATTGAAAAAAAAATAAAATTCATGTATACGTGTCGGATACATGTTCTAGCGTGTCGAAAATGTGTCAAGTTCTATACACACAATATGCTTGTTTCTAGAAGTGTATGTGCTTCGTACCCATTGAGTAAGCGAAAAATGGTCATGTCTGAATCCAAAAGTATTCATCGGAAACTATAAACAGCAGGTCTGGTACGGAAGGAAGCGGTGGCCAAGTTGAAGCCATTACAGAAGAAAGTAAACATAGTCGCATGGTTGGCAATCATGACCACGGAAGATACACCAGACCTTTATCGCGCTTAGGGAGAAGAGCCAGGAGGAGGAGAAGGCCAACAACCCTACTAAGTATCTACCCAAGGACACCCTTAGGCGTAGGACAATCAGGCAATTTCTCAGTTGAAGTAACAGTGCAAGTCAACAATTGGCGGAGAACATATAGGGAGCAAATAATGGGAGTTGGAGAGGCCTTGATCCAAAGAATTACCACCTGAAGTCAGCCTCGCCAGGGCCGATCGTTATGACGGGAATAGCAGCGCAAGAACCTATATAAGTGCTTTTGAAGAAATCCTAGGAATAGATTACTTATCAGAAGCCGTAAAATGCCAAGTGCTAGTTTACGCATTAAATAGAGACGTGTACACCTAGTACCAGGCACTCCCGCCAGGATTTGTTACAAGCTACAAGGACCTGGTAGCCAGCTTAGTTAGAGCCTTTGGGATTGAACGACAAGGAGAAGAGACTAACTGACAGAGAACTTAGGAGAACCTCAGAAGCTACATTAACCGATTTATAAGTACAGAGTTATCCATGGAAGAAAGTGACACTGTACAGTTTTACATCAAAGGGTTGCAAGATAGAAAATTGCAAAGGATCCTAAGGGGAGGGCGAGTCAAAACTATGGCGGACCCCCTCGGTATAGTTGTTGAGACTTACGAATGGCAGGAAGAAATGGAGCAGTTGCAAGAAGAAATGCCACAAGCAACTGTTGGATCAAGAGCTCACCAAGTCCTGAGAATAGGCATCAGGTGCGGAAGGCAAGTCATAGAACCTTTTTCCGATAGTGGAATGTACTACATTTTGGCGGGCCATAACCAAATAGTGAAATAATAGAAAAAGGTTATATTCCTAGCATTACAGCAGCTAGGTTGAAGCCGCCATCTCACTAGAAAACTTAGAGGAGGTAGCATGGGGATTCTTATACCGAGATAGTCAAGCACCTCGAGAAACCTACTCAGGTCTTTGCTAGCATGGCGGGAAAATTTGGAAGCATGGCGTATGTAATAGCTTGCAATGGGACAATGATAGAATTTACTTGGATCATTGCAAAAAGTCGGATGGCACGACCGGCTGAAGTGGTCGTTCGACGTGTAACAAGGACTATCAGGCAATATAGTAACTAGTGATGGAAAAAAAGGTTGCTACGACACTGCAAGAAGTCTGCTTCAACCCAGGAAGGTTTGGGAGGTCAACAAATGGATAATGTCAAGTAACTAGTGATGGAAAAAAAGGAGGAGAGAAAAAGTAAGGACGTCGAAGCTAATTCTGCTTTCCTTTCCCGAGAAAGCGCAACGGATGTTAAAAATCTCTTTCGTGTATATTTCGAAGCAATATAACAATCACGTTCAATGTGATGGAGTTAGGACCTGTTTGGAATGGTTTTTTTTAAGAAAAAAATATTTTTTTTTTAAAATTATTTTAAATTTGTAATAATTATTAAATTTGACTCCAAAAAAAATTAAAATTCTGAAAAAAAAATTCAAATATAATTTTTTTTAAAGTCAAAATTTTTAATTTTAAAAAAAAATTAATTTTTAAAAATAATTTAAAAAAAAATACTTTTAAAAAAAATCAATCCAAACGAGTCCTTATAACTCAGAGTTGCTAACAAACAATTACTTTGTTCGGAGACCAGGCGACCTAAAAGCGCGCCCAAAAACAAAACAGAAACTGCAAGCCTAGTATCTCTGAAAATCAGGTCCGCAGATCAAGCAAAAAAGAAGGGATGAAAAAGCAACCTCCTGAACAAGGCCATAAGCTGGGCTCGAGAAATCAAAAAGCACACGTTCAAAGTAAAGGAAGGAACCCCTGATAAGAAATAAGCCAGGTCCAATGGACCACGACAGGTTAGGGAGATTATATAAACGGAGAAACTAACTTTGGATAATCAAAGATGACAAGAAGGGTCCAGATTCACAAGAAAATACAGAAAGACAATTTTTGCCGACTACGCTACAACACTTCCTCCACCTCTAGCCTAACTAGACGCTCCCTTTTGAAGAAGATGCTCAAGTGCGGGAAGAAGAAAGCTACTTATATCCAAGGATGGGAAGGCATGTTGAATCTCTTTTGCTACCTGCGTACAAATTTGATGGCTTAGAGGGCTCATCAAATCCGTGAAATACTCCTTTTAAGCAAGGCCATTTAAATACTCTGACACATCAAGCCTTTGAGCTCCATCGTAATCCTCTTGAAAAAATCCCTTTGCCTTGTATTACTGTGTTTGAGCATCCCGTTAGCTGGACTTAGCTATTTCAGCTGAAGATTTGAAAAGTTTTACCTTAGAAAAAGGGCCTCTATTTGTGAAGAAGCACGCTCAAGCCCAGCCCTCACCGAGTTTACTTCCCCAGAGCAAGATCCCGGTCTTTCTCAGCTTATACTAGTTGCCCCCATATGATGTCCAGCTCTTGACGAAGGAAAGACAGAGACTCCTTAGCAGCTAGAAGATATCACCGCTTGTCTGTTATTTCCTCGCCTAGTCAATCCTCCAATGAGTCCTGCTAGCTCCTAACTTGTTCCAACTGCTGCTCAAGGTCCTTCGGGTAATAAGCCCCTAGCCTATACCATTGGTAGTACACATGGATCTCTCGACAATCACGGGTGCTCTGCTTCCTTTAGAGAAATCAACTGGGTACAAACCACTACAGATAACTAGAAAAGCCCATAGGGCATAGTAAATAAAAAATAGAAAAAGAGAGAAGAGAAGGAAAATTAAGAGGACGTGACTTGTACCCTCCAGAAGAGTTAATAAGATAAACCAGCATATCACTATCTTGCTGGCTGAGTGTTCCAATAGAATTCCGATGACAAGACGGCCAATAGAATTTGGCTGAGGTTTTAGCGTATCTTGACGGGGATGTAGGTCTTCGAACTATCATAAGGCTGTAGGTTTAGATCGACTCGAGCAAATATCCCTAGATTAAATCCCAAATATATGGGTGGATAAAGGAACAGTTCCTAGGGAATCAAGAAACTTACTTAGAACAGATAAGCAAAGACAAATCTTCAAAAAGATAAAGGGGACTAGGTATCACCACAAGGTGGGCTTCGTAGCCACTAAAGTTGAAAACATTGAGACAGCAGAGGGAGTAAGGGCACTTGATGCATTGGACACAGAGCTAGTGGACGTAGGAGGATAGCTCGTATAGCAGACTCTCTTATAGGCGGTGGTCGCAACTTGAGAAAAGGCTCGCTTATCATGGCTAACAAATGAACCTGCACGGACAAGACCTAAAACTGGCAAATTCGTAGGGAGTAGCGATAAAATAGCGCTTAGGGAAGAAGGGTACATAGGAGAATGAAGCTGGGGCCCTGCCCAGGTGGCGAGAAAGGTCCCAGATGTCTCTCAAATGTTAACTGCGGGAGGGTGTACAGAAAGTAGACCTGCCAAAATAACGAGCGTAAAAGAATAATAAACAAGAGGGAAACGGGAAATTAAAGAGCGCATAACAAACTAAACATGAAACAAAGGAGAGTAGGAGGTGGCAACATACCAGAGAAACAGCAGGGGACCAAGTTAGAAGTTGCTATTGAGAGCGTGGAAATTTTATATTTTTACCTTTTTTTTTAATTTTTATGTCAAAAATACTTTACTTTTTAAAATGTTTTTAAAAATACTCTTTTCGGTAAGTCACCTACGAAAATTTGAAAAAACGGTAGGTGACTTATCGTTCACGGATTCCAAAATTTGAAAAAATTTTAAAAAATAAACGATTATGTTTTTAACGAAAACGGTAAGTTACCAAAAAAAAATTTTTTGCATTGAAGCCAACTAGCCAACATTCTACATTGAAACCAAAAAAAGCAAAGGCACATGTATTAAATGCAACTAAAAAAGACCAAGGCACATACATTAAATGCACATAAGCTTTTCAGCCAACAAATTGTACAAATGCATTTAATGCATTACAGGCCCCCATACCCACGCCTCCACCCCCACCATTTTCGGTAGGTCACCTACCGTTTTGGTGGGTGACTTACCGTTTTCTTAAAAAATACATCGTTTCTTAAATTTTTTTTTAATTACCCATTTAAAATTTTTTTTTAATTACCCATTTTAAATTTTTTTGGGGATTCGTGAACGGTAAGTCACCTACCGAAAATGGTAGGTGACTTACCGAAAAGGGTATTATTGAAAACATTTTAAAAGTAGGGTATTTTTGACATAAAAATTTAAAATGAGGGTAAAAATAAAAAAATTCCCAAAGAAAGTTGGGGGAGCAACACTAACAGAGGTAGGTGTTGAAAAAGTTGTTGATGGGATTGAAGGAGCAGTAGGCCTTCCAAGCATTGCAGTCGAAGAAGTAGGTACGCATGTGACATGACCTACCACTACTGCCCCTCTAAGGGGACTAGAAGAAACGCCCACAACACCTGTAGAGCCACTCGGATAATTCTCAGGTAGTGCTGTAGATGACGTCCGATCCATCAAAGGATGAGGTTTGATAAGAGACGCAATTACTGCTGGAATAGTGACTTCATTGGGTACCCACGACTTCATCGTTAAAAGGTAGAGTACAGCCTTCCAATTGCACTCTGTCAAAGGAAGAGACTAAGCCATAGTTCAACATGAATTTGCAGTGGGAATAATAATTAATGTCGCTGGGTTTTTTTCTATTATAAATTGGAAGAGACTATTTTGAATATAGAGAGAAAAGCTAACTTAATATTGTTATTTCTTTTAATTTGGGCATTTACAACTGAAAACTTTCATCCCTATATATAAGCTATTCAAAAAATTCAAAACTAAGTAGGATTTGGTTCCACCAATCCTTTACATATTAAAATAGCTAACAAACTAATCCTAACTTGACTAGGAAGATAGCCAACAAACTAATCCTAATATAATTAGGACTCCTAAACATATCCAAATTATAAATCAAGTTTATTTTCTAACATCCCCTTAAACTTGATTTCATTCTAGTTACTCCAAACAATGCTCTCAGCTATATGAACATGTCACTCTTGAGAGGCTTTGTGAGAATGTCGGTAATCTGATCTTAAGATTTCACGTGCTCTATCTTCACTTCCTTCCTTGTGACACATTCTCGAATAAAGTAGTAACGTGTATCAATTTGCTTGCTTTTTTCATAAAAGACTGGATTTTTTGCCAAGACAATTGCAGACTTACTGCCAATGCAGATCTTCATAGGCTCTTCTTGAGGCATATTAAGCTCTTTCATCAAGTTTCTTGACCACAATACATGACAGACACACGAGGTGGCAGCTATATACTTAGCTTCACTTGTTGAGAGTATGACAGTGGGTTGTTTCTTGGAACTCCAAGTGAATGCAGCATCACCTATAAAGAAAAGAAATCCAATGGTACTTTTTCTGTCATCTAGATCACCAACCCAATTTCTATCACTATACCTCACAAGCTTGAAATTATGGCTTTGGAAATATAAAAGTCCATAATCAAGAGTCCCTTTGTCCATAATCAAGAGTCCCTTTGATATAGCAAGTTATTCTCTTGGCAGTCTTGAGATGTACCTTAGTGGGAGCCTCCATAAAGCGACTTACAAGTCCTACAACAAAGAGAATATCCGATCTTGTGCACATCAAGTACCTTAGGCTTCCAACTAGACTCTTGAATAATGTTAGATCTATTCGATCTCCTGTATCATTTCTTGTCAATTGTACTCCACATTCGATTGGAGTATTTACAGACTAGCAATTCTCTATATTGAACTTTTTTAGGATCTCTTTTGCATAACCTCCTTCAAAAATAAATATTCCTTCATCCATTTGCTTTACTTCGAGTCCAAGATAATAGGACATGAGTCCTATGTTAGTCATCTCGAACTCTTTCACCATTGTCCTTTTTAACTCTTCAAATAAGCTTGGATTGTTACCAGTGAACACATGTGAACTCTTAGATAAATTATTATGACGAAAGTTTTCATCAATTTTGCTATACCAAGCTCTTGGAGCTTGTTTTAGCCCATAGAGGGCTTTGTTCACCTTCAAAACTTTGTTTTTGATCCTTTCTCTACATAACCCAATGGTTGTTCAATATAACCTCTTCATTCAAAAACCCATTTAAGAATGCAGATTTCACACCTAATTGATAAATCTTCCATCTATGTTGAGCTACCAAAGATATAATAAATCTTATAGTTTCCAAACGAGCAACATGAGCAAATACCTTATCATAGTCAATGCTAGCTCTTTGACCATAGCCTTTTGCAACAAGTCTTGTCTTGTATCTTTCTACTTCACCTTTTGCATTCCTCTTTATTTTATAAACCCATTTTACTCCAATGGCTTTATATCCGTTTTGCAAGCTCCCAAGTATCATTCTTTTTGATCACCTTGACTTCTTCATCCATAGCTCCTCCATTTTTCATTCTTATCAGCTTTCTCAAATGTTATTGGTTTGTAATCATCAAGAAGACAAAAGAGAGTTAATTCATCATTTAAATTTTGAGTTACCTCATAAATTTCACCCAAGCGTTTATACCGCTCTCGTTTAGCACTACATCAACCAAGGACTCAATAAGATGGTAAGATCCTTCTGTGGCAATTTCATAGTCTTCTGGGCATTAGCCTTTATGCTGCTTTTATATTGCACCGCTGTTTGCTCAAAGAGCTCTGACTCATACTCGAAAAAAGCCTTATAGTCTACAAGCGCAAACTCATAAGCATTTTTGAATTCCTTCTCTAACTCAGTGATACAGTGGGTGGCAGACTAGTTGGCCAATTGGAAAGCCTTCCTATCTCGTCAGATACTCTTCACCTCCTCGTGCAGCTTTTGAAGAGTTAACCACTAGCTGTTGATAGAGTTTGACAAGGAGCTTATCCGGTCGTCCTTCCTTTTGATCTCTTCCTCCTTCTCTTTTAGCTCCTCAGCATGCTAGCTCCTCATGCTCTATAGTTCAGAGAGGTATCACGATTGAGCATTCTCTTTCGACGTCTTAAGCCTTTCTTTCTCCTCTCAAAACCTATCTACTTCGGCAGCATCCAAAAAGCAGTTGGCCAACTCATTTACCATGTACCCCAAGGACTTGATTAGCTCTAGGGCTTCTAATAAAAGGTCACCCAACTAAATCAAGAAAAGAGACAAGTAAGCAAAAAGAAAAGAAAGTGTAAAAAGATTGCAGATAAACAAAAGAGACTTACTCCAATTTTTTAGGCACTCAGCGAGCAATAGAGATCCAAAGTATGGGCGGAGGTGACTGATGTGTGTCATTTGTGCATGTTTGCATCTAGTTTTTGCATGCATATTTAAGGGCGTTCAGAGCATAATTGAGTGCGCTTAGTATAAAGTTTATGCATATTTGTTAATATTTGTACATAATGTATTTAGGTGCATAAATACTATACTAAGTGTTATATTCCATGTTTTAGGAGTGTTTTGGAAGGGTTCAAGCGTATACGAGGAAGAAATGAGCTAACGGATGAAGAACGGAAGAAAAGAAATAAAGAAGAGAGCATTCTGATCCAGCCGGTCGGCTTAGATGAAGAGCCGGTCGACCGTCTAGGTCAACCGGCCGCTCCAGAGAATAAAAGATTTAGAGCCGGTCGAGTTACTCAAGAAGCCGGTCGACCGGCCAGTCCAGAGAGCATCAAGATTGAAGCCGGTCGAGCAAGAAAGAGGAGCCAGTCGACCGGCTGTGCGCGGAAGAAATCTATAAAAGCTCGTTTCAGCCCAATTTCGAAGGGAGGAACTTTTATTCTTAAATCTTAATAAACCCTAACCTCGACCCACTACACAAAACACCCTCAACCATTATCTAAACCCCACACCAAGCTAGGATTGAAGCATTAAACAAAGATTTGAAGGATTTGTACGGATTTGGAAGCAAGAATTTAGGGAAGTTCTTGTTCTTTCTCTATTTTTTGTAAATATGTTGCTAGATTAGGCTAGATTTAGGGTTGATTGTTGTTGTATATAAGATTAGGGCTTTGAATAATGGATTTGTGTAGATCTTTGGCTCTTAATACATGTTTATTTACATAAATTTATGGCATGATTCAATATGTCTATTTATTGGAAATCAAATATGTCTATGTGTTTGTTAAAATGCCAAAGTGAATATGCATGTGTTATTTATGCTTCAAATGCTCTTATCTACTTATATGGGTGATGTGATTGTGCTTAATCTCGTGGCCTTGCTTAGTAGAGTAGGCTTTAGCTTTAAATCCAGCTAATAGGTTACATGCTATGCTTAGTCGAGTTTAGGTGCTAGTCCTTGGCTTTAAATCTAGCCAAGTGGATAAGTTAACCTAGACTAGAGTATCCCTCACCCACGTTAGTATTGGTTAATTGAGCTTTAATGTCACGTAGTGTTTAGATGCTAGTCCTTGGCTTTAAATCTAGCTAAGAGGATAAGTTCTAAGCACGGATTGCGTAGGCTAGGAGGGATTGGCCCTTAGCTTTAAATCCAACTAACGGGTTGAACCACTAGTATTGGTTAAGAGAGCCCCCGATCAACACAACGGCAATAGAAGTCCCGAGCCTTAGATAGACCTCATCTGTTATCATAGCCCAAGTCTTGTTGCAATGCAATCGCCCTAGGTCCCTTTCTTCTTTATTAGTGTTTCCTTCCTTAGTTTGGCTCCTTTAAGTTCCTCCATAGATTAGTTTTTATTTTCCTTTTTTTTTTCGAGCTCCCTTCCATCCTAAAATAAGTACACACACGCACGTAGCTAGTTTAAGGCACCCGAGCACATAGAGACTAAACTAAGGTAGCCTCCCTGTGGATTCGACCCCGCACTTGCACACACTGTACTACACACGTCCCGTGCACTTGCGGGCTATTTAGGCTTGTGCTCAAATAGCGACATCAAGTTTTTGGCGCCGTTGCCGGGGAGGCACAGTATTGGTTTTTTTTTTGTGTGCTTTTGTGTTTGCAATTGGTTGCTTGCATGTGGCTTATTTTTACTTGTTTTCCATTTTTTCGAAAACTTAAAAAAAAATTAAAAAAATTAATTAAAAAAAATTGTTTGTTAAGAGGTTTTACTTGTGATTCATTGAATATGACTGATCCTAATACTTCTTGGTGGTTACTTGTATCCTCTTCCCCACCACTTGAACGTGTCCCTTATGCATGTTGCTTGTGTGGAAGTTTCATGCATCCTACCGTTTTCTGTCCCCACGAGAATTCCCCACCTAGGGCTAGTGCTACTAATGACCCCTATAATCATGCAACATCTCATGCATCTTTATTTAGTAATCATGATTATAGGGATACATATTCTTGTTATTGCAATCATTGTGGAAGCCGTGCTCATTTATCTAGTGCTTGTCCCACCTTCCACTCTTATTCCCAATTGCATGCAATGCCCTATGCCCCTAGCAATCATATGTCCATGCATGCGTCTACATCTAGTTATCATGATTCTAGGGAGCAACATCATGCATTTTCACAATGGGGTCAAGATGACTCTTTATTCCATTCACCTTCTAGTTTCAATTGCCCACCTCCAACACTTTCTTTTTCCACCCATTCCTCTCCCGAGTTTTTTGATGGTTATGTGCAGAATGATTTTCAATATGAGTACCCTTTTCACTCGGTTGAGCCCTCTTCTTTTAGGTTTTCTTCTCAAGAGGAAACACTTGACTATCTCTTATCCCTCATCCAATCTAACCAAGAACAACTTGATAGTTTGAAGCGAGACACCAAATCTTTTGGTATGTCCTTGGAGAGAGTGGTTGAGAGTATGCAACTCATGAGTGAGAATGTTGATATATCTTTAGAACGAGTTGAAGGGATAGAGATGAGACCTAACGATGAGGTGACTAGTGGTGGAAATGATGATGTATGGGAGAGACAACTAGAAAGAGAGGTTGATGGAGAGATAACATCTTGTAGTGAGGATGAAGATGAGCTTAATGATAACTTGGTTCTTGATGACTCTTGTGATTATGTTTTAGAGGAAGTGATACCCTATCCTCCTAAGCTTTCAACGTCTCCCATGGAGTCACATGAGCTTTTTCTTTCTCCTCATCCCACACATTCTGTACACATGGAGGTTGAGTCTTGTGTCGATAGTACTTAATTGCATTCCGAGTCGGCATTTAGGGAGTTTAGCGCGCATTCTCCCCTTGAGCATTCATGCATACATGATGAGGAATCCGTTGAGTCACCATTGCCCCCTCCATTAGTGTCCACCCCGTATGAAAAGCATGATGGCGAGATGACACCCACTAGTGATGAATGTATTGATGAATTTAAAGAGACTGTAGCTAGTGAACCCTTAAAGTCATACATTGGGGAAAACAAGACATCAATTTCAGAGATTTTAGATGATTCGTTTCTTGGAGTTAAGAATCACGATGTTGAAGAGAATAGCAACTCTAAGAAGACACATAAGAAAGGAATTGATGTGCTTGGAAGAAAGATCTATGGGTTTCTTTGGATGTTTGATGATTCATTGATGGAAATAGAGCCCATTAAGATCGAATCCACCCTTCGTGAGGAGTTAGAACGACCTAGGCTTGATCATGATATATCTTGTGGAAAAGAAGAGTGTAGTACATCCACTTCTGATATCATTGCTCCTTCTTCTCCAAATGTCATTCCAACCCCCATTTCCCATTCCATTGAGTCTTCCTTTTTGGAGCTCACGTTTGTGCCTTCATGCATAGAATATTTTCATCTAGGGTCAGAAAACACATTTCCCATGTTGCATGCATTAGACCTATCTTTGACCTTTGGGGAAAGTGTGTCCCTAGCCCTTGATTATGAAAATAAGGCATTGGGGTGGCTAATTAAAGAGCAAGCGGGACATGATTCTTCACGTTTGAGCATGCTTTATTCCACACTTGCGCATTCATTTGATATTTTAGGGTGGGATCTTGAAAAGGGGTGCATCATGCATTCATTGCCCCAACCTTTAGTGCATGACCCTTTTCCTTCTACGTTCTGTGCTTTAATGATTATCCGGCAATTTGTGCCACGCAATTTTAAACATGTTTTACTCTAACATTGGCGCTCGGCTGGAGGCGTTAAATCCAGCGCTACTAGGAGGCACCCTAGGTTTGTTCATATTTTTCTTGTTTTTCTTGTATTTATTTGCTTTTGTACATAATAGATTAGATTGTTTTTGTTTATCTTACTTTTTTTATATTTTAGGTTATGTGTGATGCATTCGATTATGCGATAGGAGTTGTTTTAGGTCAAAGGAAGGATAAGTTACCCCATGTTGTGTACTATGCTAGCAAGACTCTTGATGAAGCACAAAAGAACTATACCACTACGGAAAAAGAGCTTCTACCAATAGTCTTCTCCCTTGACAAGTTTAGGTCATACATCCTAGGATCCAAGGTGATTGTCTACATCGATCATGTGGCATTGAAGTATTTGTTGTCTAAGAAAGAGTCTAAACCCCGCTTGATTAGGTGGTAGCTGCTCTTTCAAGAGTTTGACATAGAAATCTGCGATAAGAAGGGTAGAGAAAATTTAGTTACGGATCATCTTTCCCGTCTTGTTAGTGAGTCTTCTAGTGATCCCTCCCCTTTTCGTTATTCATTTCCTGATGAGCAATTGTTTGCCATCTCTCATCATACACCTTGGTTTGCTCACATAGTTAACTATCTTGCCACAGGGTGATTTCCCTCCTGTTAGGAGAAGAGAGAAAAAGATAGGTTCCTAATACAAGTTAGGCATTTCTTTTGGGAGGGCCCCTATCTTTTTAAAGCGTGTACAGATCAAATGATTCGCCGGTGTGTGCCAGAGGACGAGTTTGAGAATGTTTTGAGTATGTGTCATGATGAGTGGTGTGGGGGTCATTTTAGTGGGAAAAAGACCGCGGTGAAGGTCTTGCAATGTGGACTGTTTTAGCCCCCCCTCTTTAGGGATGCCCAAGAGTATTGTAAAAAGTGTTTTAGATGTCAACAATCTGGGTCCATCTCTAGGAGAAACATGATGCCTTTATCCCATATTCTTCCATGTGAGTTGTTTAATGTTTGAGGTATAGATTTCATGGGTTCATTTCCACGTTCCTTTGGGTACCAATACATTTTAGTAGCTATTGACTATGTGTCCAAATAGGTTGAAGCAATTCCTGCACCTACTAATGACCATAGGGTAGTGGTTAAGTTTGTTAAAGAAAACATTTTCTCTAGATTTGGAGTCCCTAGGGTCTGAATTAGTGATGGGGGTTTGCATTTTCACCATAGGACTTTAGAGGCCTTGTTAAGAAGATATTCGGTCACCCATAAGGTAACCACTCCTTATCACCCGCAAATTAGTGGACAAGTAGAGGTGTCCAATAGGGAGATCAAGCACACTTTAGAGAAAGCGGTTAGGCCCGATAGGAGAGATTGGTCTATTAGGCTAAATGATACTTTGTGGGGCTACCCTACTGCCTTTAAGACTCCCATTGGTATGTCTCCGTATAGATTGGTCTATGGTAAAGCTTGTCACTAGCCGGTAGAACTAGAGCATAGAGCTTATTGGGCAATCAAAGCCCTAAATTTTGACTTGGCAAGAGCGGGTGAGAAAAGGAAGCTAGACCTAGCGAAATTGGAAAAGCTTAGATTCGAGGAGCATGAGAACGCTAAACTTTATAAGGATAGGATGAAGAGAATTCATGATAAACACATTATTAAGAAATCATTCTATCCTTCCGATAAAGTTTGGTCGTTTAACTCATGATTGAAACTCTTTCTAGGAAAGCTCAAGACAAGATAGGATGGTCAATGTGACGTGATGGTTACCTATCCTTCCGGAGCAGTTAAGATTAAAGACTTGAAGGATGGCCGAGAGTTAACGGTGAATGGGCAACGCCTGAAGCATGTATATGATCCAAGCATGGCTCGTGTGGAGGCTTTAATGCTTCAAGACCCTATCTATGGAAGTTGAAGATGAGTTGGTGTTTGCCTGGTTGACGGCATGGTGGTTAGCGCTACTAGGAGGCAACCTAGGTTCAATTTTATAGTTTTGCATTTGTTTCACTTTCTTTTCTTTTTATTTTCTTTCTTTCTCTTATCTTTATTGCACCCAAACCAAAGTGTTGAATCCCAATCCTTTGTCCCATAAGATACACCATTGTTCATTATTGCACATGCCAATGCAAGCATGCATAGGCAATGCTACTAATCTTGTTTTCTTTATGAGTGTTTATGAATTGTGAGTCAAAGGATTAGTAGTATGGTGATTTATCATTGGCATGGAAAACTTTGAAGAAAATGCAAGGTTGTATCTATCCTTTCTCCACTTGGTCCCCATGTTTTTACCCCATCCTCGCCACCCTTACTTGTTTTCTAATGCCAATTTGCTTGTTTAAGTGTTTTGCTTTATTTGCTTGATAACAAGCAAAGTTTAGGTTTGGGGGTATGGGAGTTTGGTTTTCTTGTCATATATCTTGCTTAGGGTAGATCGCATTATGCGCTTAAAAATGGTGAAATTTTTTCAATTTTGATCCATGTAGAGTCATTTATTTCTTTGTTGATCATTGCGTTGGCTTTTGTGATTGACTCTATTGATTTATGAAGATGAGATGCATTGTGGGGAAATGAATAGAGTGGTTTGAAAACTAAGTCTTGGAGGGGATTGTAGGATCGATATTATTAAGTGTGGGGTATCCTAGTTCATATTTTCTAAATTATAACTAAGAAAACATGCTAGAAAAATAAAATAACTACATTACACACACAAGAACATGCTCAAGAACATATAGAATATAACTAGTGCTTGCAAAAATATATAAGGCTAACCTCTTGAAGCGTGGGGCCTTTGATGAAGCTAAAACCGGTTACAAGCTTTGTTCCAGTTCACGAACAAGGCCACCAAAAATTTACTACAAGGGTGTCGCAATAATCAACTCCCCAGTCTTCTTCCCTATGATTAAAGAGACTTATCTTGAGAGAATAGCCTCTTGTGTGGGAAGAAGCAAAGTAATATGCTCTTGAAAAACTAGAGCAAAAATCACACAATAAGTGTGTACTATGTGTTGTAGTATTTTCTTGCCAAAGAAATTAACTACAAAGTGGAATACATAAAAGGTGTAGGGTCTTGTCTATTTATAGAGAGAACCTTGGCATCTAAAGTTGCTAAACTTTCAATGTGGGAGAAAATTTCCATGTAGTATTTCCTTTTTGAAACTTGTCAATCTTGTCTTGGAAGACTTGTGCAAGTTGTCCACTTGTTTTTGTAGTATTTTGCAAGTTGTCCACTTGTCTTGGAAGACTTAGGCCAAGCCCATTATCCAAGTCCAACACATAGTCCATAATCCATGTGGAGGCCCAAGTCCAACACATAGTCCATAATCCATGTGGAGGCCCAAGTCTAACAGGAAACCATCCTAGCCTAATTAGGTTATCTTGGATTATAAAGAAAGCCCAAACCCAATTTCAAGCTTTGGCCCAATAAGGCTACTACCACAATATGGAATTTGCTCTTTCAAGATTACTCTCTCAAAGTCATTTCAACTAGGGAAGGGACCAAGAAGACACAATTATCATTGGCTTCCAAAAATAATTAAAAATATCCTTGCCCGATCTAGGCGACATAATAATTATTTTTAACTTCGATCTATTCCACGATAAGATCAAAGTTGCACTCCAAGAATAATTGTCATTACCCAAAAGCTTATCACAAAAGAATGTGAACTTTTGTCTTTGACCTACTAAATAACTTACCATACTGCCCTTCTATGTATACCCACAGCTAAGATCGGTCCTTTGGCCTGTGTACTATCACCTCCTTAGCTGTATCTTTTTCCGTTGGGCTTCTTGTCCTATTGCCAACCATCCTTGGTCATGGAATCTCTTGATCTCGGGAGCAACCCTCAAGCCATATGACCGAAACACCTATAAAGGTAGTATCACTAGATCTAGATTCGAATGATAAATTTGGACAATCCCAAAGGGGGCACATAGATTCCATTTTGCATATGCATGTTCTAATTAATTAGAACTTAGCACTCAATGCACAAGGCTGTTGATCCTAATAAAATAAGATCTCACCCACAGTGAATCAAAGTACTAAACCCTAACTTCATTAGTTCATCCACATATACTCAAGATTAAGAGCAATGATCATTTAGTAGCAGTGAGTGTCTTGTTTTCTTTCTTTGATAGTACGTCTCTAGAAAACATACTCACAATGGTCCTATCCAATACGTGACACACGTACTATTGAGACAAATCCAAAAGGTCCTCCAATGACCTAGGTAGATCACCCTCAAAGAGGAGACTTGCTCAATATAACCTTATCAAAGTAGAGTGCCCAACACTACTATTTGGTTATGGATTCAATTTATGACGTGACTAAATCTAGACTTGAACCTCACGTGCGTCCGGCCTCACTGCGCACTCCAAGTAATTAGTGCAAGTCAAAGGACCTTCATACATGCATCGATAAAACATAACAGATTATATGTAAGAAACTCATAATGCCATTTAACAAAAATATGATTATACATTGTTTCATATCCAAAATGTCATGTACAAGTGAGCTTTAGGGCATACTAATCCTAACAATCTCCCATTTGCACTACTGATTATACGCAAAGCCTAATACCCAAAGACTCTAAATGTGTGGCAAACACTTTCTCTGAAAGAGTCTTAGTAAATGGGTCTGCCAGGTTTTCTGCTGAAGCTATCTTGTCAACTACTCCATCTCCTGTTTGGATAAACTCACGAATCAAATGATATTTCCGTTCAATGTGTTTACCTTTTTTGTGATTCCTAGGCTCTTTGCACTGTGAAACAGCACCGTTGTTGTCGCAATACAACGTTATTGGTCTGTGAGCTGCCGACACAATCTCTAGGTCTAACAGGAACTTTCTTAGCCATACTGCCTCTTTCGCAGCCTCAGATGCTGCTACATACTCGGCCTCCATGGTAGAGTCAGCAATACAATTTTGCTTCACACTTCTCCATGAAATAGCTCCTCCTGATAGAGTGAAAACATATCCAGTAGACTTTCGGAATCTCGTCGGATCGAAATCCGAGTCTGTATAGGCTAATGGTGTTAGATCATCTGCATGGTATTCTAGCACATAATCCTTTGTTCCTTGCAGGAATTTGAATATATGGTTAACCGCGACCCAATGTGCCGGTCCAGGGTTTGACTGATATCTACTAACCATGCCAATAGCAAAGCAGATATCTGGTCTAGTACATAACATGGCATACATAAGACTTCCAACTGCTGAAGCATAAGGAACTCGCTTCATGCTCTCTATCTCCTCAGGTGTTTTAGGACATTGATCCCGAGATAGATAAACTCCATGTCTAGACGGTAACAAGGCCTTCTTAGAGTTTTGCATGTTAAACGACTAATATCTTCTCAATAAATGAAGCTTGAGATAGGGCTAGCCTTCTGTTTACGATCTCGCATAAGCTTGATGCCTAGAACATAACTAGCTTCTCCTAAATCCTTCATTTGAAATTGAGTAGAAAGCCAAACCTTTATGGATGATAGCATCCCCACATCATTTCCAATTAGTAGGATATCATCCACATATAGAACCAAAAAAGCTACAGCATTTCCATTACACCTTTTATACACACGCAAGGTTCATCAATATTTTGATCAAAACCATAAGATTTAATTACCTGATCAAATTTGATGTTCCATGCTCTAGATGCCTGTTTTAATCCATAAATGGACTTCTTTAATTTACAAACCATAAGTTCCTGGCCTTTAGCAATGTATCCATCTGGTTGTGTCATGTAAATGGTCTCGTCAAGTTCCCCATTAAGAAAGGCTGTCTTGACGTCCATTTGCCATATCTCGTAGTCATAATGACAAGCGATGGCGAGAAGTATCCTGATGGATTTAAGCATGGCTACTGGTGAGAAAGTTTCCTCATAATCGATCCCTTCTTTCTGAGTATAACCTTTCGCCACCAATCTTGCTTTAAAGGTTTCAACTTTTCCATCAACTCCTCTTTTTCTCTTGCAGACCTATTTGCACCCTATAGGTTTTACCCCTTCAGGTGCAACTACAAGATCCCAGACTTTGTTAGAATACATAGATTCTAACTCTGAATCCATTGCCTTATGCCATTTGTCGGAATCTATGTCGGAAACTGCTTCATCATAACTTACGGGATCCACCACCTGATTCTCTAAAGTAGTCTGAAAGGACTCTCCATAGTATCTATCAGGAGGCTTGGATATTCTCCCACTACGACGATGCTCCGATATATTAGGTGTAATATGTTGTTCTTTTTCATTCACAGCTACCAGAGGTGTTACTGGAGATTCTTGTGAAATCTCATCTAGAACAACTTCAGAATCTGGTGTTTTCTGGACCATTTCATCAATCTCTAAGTATCTAGCATGGGTGCTTATAAACACCTTTTGCTCCTTAGGATTATAAAAGATCCCACCTCTGGTTCCTTTTTGGATATCCAATGAAATAGCATAACTCGAATCTTGGTTCCAATTTTGAAGCATTACTATTAAGTACATAAGCTGGACAGCCCCAAATGTGGAGATGATTTAGACTAGGCTTACGCCCAGTCCACATTTCTTGAGGTGTCCTAGGTACTGATTTAGATGGTACCAAGTTCAAGATGTATGCCGCTGTTTCAATGGCATACCCCCAAAAAGATAAAGGTAATGATGCATGACTCATCATTGACCTAACCATATCCAATAGGGTACGATTTCTTCTCTCTACTACACCATTTTGCTGAGGAGTCCCTGGTGCAGTCAACTGAGACACTATCCCTTCTTGTGTAAGATAGTCTCTAAACTCACTCGAGAGGTATTCGCCACCTCGATCAGACCGAAGGGCTTTGATATGTTTATCTAATTTCCGCTCTGCCTCAGCTTTGAACTCTTTGAATTTCTCAAAGGATTCAGACTTGTGTCGCATTAGATATACGTATCCATACCTAGAGTAATCATAAGTAAAAGTAATGAAATACTCATAACCTCCTCGTGCTGGTTTGCTCATTGGACCACACACATCAGTGTGAACTGATGAGTTGTGATTTGGTGTGTGTTTGCATCGCCATTTACTTATACTTTAGAGGTGTTGAATGCTTATAATGATGCATTAGTGTAGTACTTTTGATAAGAATAGGCTTAAGTGTGAATAAATGTGCATATTGAGTTTAAGAGATAAAATGCTACACTAATAGCTTATTTTCAATGATTCAGGTGACTTTGGGTTAAGATAAAGATTGAACAATGAAAGGTGATGAAGATAGGACATGCACGGGTCTAAGAGAGAAGACTAAAGGCCGAAATGACGAAAAATTAGATGAAGGAAGTCAGCCGGAGTCGACCGGCCACTCCAGAGAGCTTCGTCGAAAAGCCGGACGACCCCCCTTCAAGAGCCGGTCAACCGGCTAGGTCGACCGGCCACTCCAGAGAGCCCTTGAAGAAAGCCGGTCGAGTACTCCAGAGGCCGGTCGACCTAGACGGTCGACCGGCTATGCGCGAATCTATAAATAAAGCCCGATGCGGAGCAGAAAAAGAGGGAGTTTTTACACACACTTCACACCTATTCTCACACACACTTAACCCTATTCCTTAGCCGCCTCACACACCCTTTTCACATACTTTTCACGAAGAACCAAGCTTCGTTGGAGGATTCAAACGCTTTGGAATCGAGATTGTTTACAAGCTGTGTTCTAAAATCGCTAGGATGAAAGGAGTTTCATTATATCTCTTTCATTCTATTTTCTATTATGTCTGAGTAGGCTTGTATAGGGTGATTAAACTTATGTAATGGGTTAATTTTATACTCTTATGATATGGGATATGATGGCTGAATATATATATATATATATATATGTTTTGATTTGTTTTGTTTAATTGGGTGTTCTTTCATTCATGTCTATGTGTTTGATAGAATACCTAGATGAGTACATATATATTAATTGAAGTTTGTTTGTTACTAAACACATCTAATCCATGCTGTACTCATGTCTATGTGTTTATACATGGATGTTATGAAGTGGGTAGTGCTTTTATTCATGTCTATATGCGTATTTGCATGCCTAGCAACAAGCATAATTTCAATATCACATGTGTATGAATGTTAGTCAAATCCTGCTGTAGTGATCTTAGAATGACGGAGTATAATTTAAGGCTAATCTAGGTCGAGTTTCCTTTGGCTTTAAATCCAGCCAATAGGTTCCAGGATAGATTTAGTTGACCTTAGCAACACTAGGTCTTGGCTTTAAACCCAGCCAACGGTTTAGGTACTAGGGTAGGTTCATTCTAAGCCACCTAGGAAGTTAGTTAGTCCCTCTTGAGGCCTTAGGTCATAAGGACCGCGCCGTAGCTCTAGGAGACGTCGCCTAGGGACGGACCCGCACCGAGTCCTAGGGGGAAATCAGGACACTAACTAACAACCTAGTTAAGAGCACTTTTGATAGTTAACCATCATCCCTTAATCCCATAGCATTTGAGTATGGAGTTACCCATTCATAAGTCCAAGTCACCCTAATCCCTTTCCAATTGTTAGTTTCTTCTTAATCAACCTGCGTCCCTTTTGTTTTTATTCATAGTTTAGTTTTATTTAATTTACTTAGATATCCAGACAATCCAAACCTTCACAAGAAAAAGTACACTTAGTTTAGATCTTTCTTTTTAGCTCTTTTAGGACACCAAGCATAGGATACATTCACGATATTCACGCCTCCCTGTGGTTCGACACCCGCACTCGTAAACACTGTATTGCACGATCCGTACGCTTGCGGGTCTTTTAAAGCTTGCACTCGAAAGAAGACACCAAGTTTTTGGCCCCGTTGCCGGGGAGGCACGTTGATTTGCATTCAGTGCTTGTGTGTTTTGATAGTTGTTTTTCTTGATTTTTCTTTATAGTTTGTTTAGTTTTTACTTATTTCGTTTACTGCTTATATTATCTTGTTTTAGTTCTCTTTGTTAGTTTAATTCAGCTTTTGACTTTACTTTTTTTTAGTAGACTTTTTAGGATTGTGGATCATTTGTTGTAGTTTAGGAATACTGAAGTGTTTGGGGGTTGAAGTGGCCAGAGTTAGGATAGTTTGTGCATGCTTGGTAGGAGATCTCTTAAGAATCCCCTAATTCCTCTTAATCCCGAACCTTAAAGAATCACTAGACGTTTAAGGAATTTAGGAGATCTTCCTGAGGAGATGGCCGATCCCAATCATCCTCATAATCTGCCCAATCCCCCAATGAATCCCATTCCACCTCATGAGCACATTGGGCATCAAGCCCAAGCTCATTTTAGACAGGAACCCCGTAGACCAGGTCCACCTTTAGATGAGGAACCCACTCTTAGGCAATTCTTTCTCCCCGAAACATTTGAGCCTAATTCGGCTATTCAAATTCCAGGTTTGGGGGGTACGAACTTCGAGATTAAGCCTAATATATTGGCTATGCTTCCTTCCTTTTACGGGAGAAGCAATGAGAGTCCTCTTGATCACATTACTGATTTTGTTGAAATGAGTTCCACTCTCCATGTTCCCAATGTCTCCCAAGAGGTCATACGTCTAAGATTGTTTCCCTTCTCTCTTAAGGATAAGGCTAGGACTTGGTTGCACTCCTTACCTAATGGGTGCATTACTACATGGGCTGAGCTTCAATCTAAATTCTTCCAGAAATTTTATCCCATGGCCAAGACAGCGAACTTAGGACTGCCATCATGACTTTTTCCCAAAGATGACTTAGAATCTTTTCATGAAGCTTGGGAGAGGTTCAAAGATCTTCTTAGACAATGTCCACACCATGGGTACGGCAATCATGACCTAATGCAATACTTCTTTCGAGGTTTAAACGAACAAAATAGGATGATGGTCAATGCCGCCTCCGGTGGTAGTTTCTATCTTTTAAGACCAACTGAGGCATGGGAGAAAATAGAAATGATGGCTGAGAATTCATTTCAAAATTTTGCAATGGAAAGATCTAGTCGAGGGGGTGACAAGAGAAGTGTTAGTGAGGTTGGAATTTCTTCAGACTTACCCTCTAAGGTCGAGACGTTAACAAATAAACTAGATCAATTCATCTCTTTGTCCATTTCATCTCAGAGTCCTAGGACTAGTTCTTCAAGTGCTTCCTCCACCCCCTTAGTTGTTGAAGTTTGTGCATTATGCTCCGAGTCATCTCATGAGACCCTAGCTTACCCTTTAGCATCCCAATTTCTTGAATTCATGAAAGAGCAAGTGTGTGCCACACAAGGTTATTCTCGTGAGTATAATCCATACTCAAACACGTACAATCCGGGTTGGAGGGACAATCCGAAATTTTCCAGGAGACAAGGACAGCATGAGTCTAGTTCACATCCTCAAGTTCCACCTCAGCAGCGACCCCGTCCGTAATATCCCCCAGGTTTTTATCAAGTCAATCAACCCTGTCTCACTAGTGCTCTTCAACCTCAAGCTTTACCTGCTCCCTCTAGTAGCTAGCCTCCTAGTAATGACATGATGAAGATAATGCAATTTATTCAGAATCAACAACAGGAATTGGCAGAAAATAGGCAGCAAATGGCCAGGTTTGAGGCACAGTTAGGACAGATTGCTAGTCAATTGAGCATTAGAGACCACGAGAAATTGCCTTCTCAGCCGAAAGTAAACCCTAGAGTCCAATCTTGTTCCTCCACTGACACCACTTACCCTTCTCAGGCTCAAGCTAAAGCTGTCACCACTCTGAGGAGCGGTCGGGTAGTGGATAATAGGGTAGGAATTGACTCCGAGTGTCTGCACCTAGTGGTCCTTTCGAGTCTAGAGCACAACATGGTAACATTGTTGTGGGAAATTATAGAGAGAGACATGTTGAGAGAAATGAGACCGTTAGAGATCAGGGAGAGATTAGTACTTCCCGACCACATAGAGGGAAAAGAACCTATGGATAACTCCCATGCATCTAGAGATATAGAGCCTAGAGTTCCTTTTCCATCCGCTTTAGAGAGACCTACATCTAGTGAGGATTCTAGGTTCTTCAAGATTTTAAAGCATCTCAAAGATCTTAAGGTCAATCTTCCTTTGATAGATGCGATCATTTCCATCCCATTTTACTCTAAGTTCTTTAAGGATCTTTGTACAAGGAAACGTAGATCATCGACCATTCCTAAGAAGGTGAGGCTTACGGAGAAGGTGAGTAGTATTTGTACTTCGGGCCTTCCGCCCAAGAGGAGTGACCCCGGAGCTTTCACCATTCCTTGTAGGATCCGTGAGACGCAAATTGATCATGCCTTGTTAGATTTAGGATCTAGTGTGAATCTTATTCCCTATTCTGTCTATCAGCAGTTAGGCCTAGGTGAGTTGTCTCCCACGTATGTTACTCTTCAGCTAGCTGATAGATCTGAGTGTAGACCTATGGGGGTGATAGTGGACGTTTTGGTTCTGGTTGGTGTGTTTGTGTACCCTGTTGATTTTATTGTGTTAGATATGGATTCGGGACACGACTCTAGACATTCTACACCCATTCTTCTAGGTCGCCCCTTCCTTGCCACCGCAGATGCCATTATCCATTGTAGGTCGGGGATATTAGAGATGAAGTTTGGGAATTTGAAATCCACTATGAAGGTTGCAGAGGCGGTGAATAGAGCTAGTATGGGAGAGGAGGATGGAGAAGAGTGCTTTAAAGTAGATGTGATTGATTCTTGCATTGAGGATTTCATAGAAATGACTATAACTGATGGAGATGATTTGAGGAAATTTCAAGAAGTGATGTCAAATTTTGATTTGGAGACGTTAGAGAAGAAATGTATAGCTTCTACTTCCTTAATTGAGAGCTGTTTGATTAATAAGTCACTCAAGGTTAATTCTTCTACTCTCATTTCTAGTGATGAATGCATTGATGATGCTGAGGTTAAGTCCTCCTTGGTTGAGCCCAGCCTTTCTTTAGAGCTCAAACCCCTTCCGGATCATCTGAAGTATGCATTCCTAGGCTCTAGTGAGACTCTTCCGGTTATCATAGCTTCCGATCTTTCTAGTGAGAATGAGAAGCGTCTCTTAGAGGTCCTTAGGAAACATAGGAAGGCAATAGGGTGGAAGATTGATGATTTACGAGGTATAGACCCCTCTATTTGTATGCATCGTATTCACCTTAAAGATGGAGCCATTCCTTCTAGGGAGATGCAAAGGAGGCTAAACCCACACATGAGCGAAGTAGTTAAGAAGGAGATCATTAAGCTTTTGGATGCAGGCATTATTTATCCGATTAGTGAGTGGGTTAGCCCAGTCCAAGTTGTCCCTAAGAAGTCCGGGATCACAGTTGTTGAGAATGAGAGAGGAGAGCTTATCCCTACACGTACTCCTATGGGATAGAGGGTCTGTATTGATTATAGGAAGCTCAACTCCAAAACTAGAAAGGATCATTTCCCATTGCCTTTTCTAGACCAGATTTTAGATAGAGTAGCTGGGCACAGCTACTATTGTTTTCTAGATGGCTATTCGGGATATAACCAAATCCCTGTGTTTCCCGAGGACCAAGAAAAGACCACCTTTACTTGTCCCTATGGCACTTTTGGTTATAGGAGAATGCCCTTCGGTCTTTGTAATGCCCCAGCGACTTTTCAGAGATGCATGATGGCCATTTTTAGTGATATGATTGAGAGACACTTAGAGATTTTTATGGATGATTTCTCAGTCTTTGGAGATAGCTTTGATGAGTGCTTGAATCATCTCTCTTTAGTCTTAGACCGATGTGTGGAGAAGAATTTAGTGTCAAGTTGGGAGAAATCCCACTTCATGGTGCAACGAGGGATAGTCTTTGGGTTATGTTGTCTCATCTAATGGAATTCAAGTCGACCCAGCTAAGGTTGAATTAATTGAGAAGTTGCTTGTCCCTAAGTGTGTCAAGGATGTTAGATCTTTTCTAGGACATGCAGGATTCTATCGTAGATTCATTAAGGATTTTAGTCACGTTGCACGTCCTTTGTCTAAGCTCCTAGCACAAGATGTTCCTTTTGACTTTGACGATGAATGTGTTAGAGCTTTCAATAGGCTTAAATCCTTATTATCAACATCCCCGATTATCCAGCCACCTGATTACAGTCTCCCATTTGAGGTTATGTGTGATGCATCCGATTATGCAATAGGAGTTGTTTTAGGTCAAAGGAAGGATAAGTTGCCCCATGTTGTATACTATGCTAGCAAGACTTTTGATGAAGCACAAAAGAATTACACTACTACGGAAAAGAGCTTCTAGCGATAGTCTTCTCTCGACAAGTTTAGGTCATACATCCTAGGATCCAGAGTAATTGTCTACACCGATCATGCGGCATTGAAGTATTTGTTGTCTAAGAAAGAATCTAAGCCCCGCTTGATTAAGTGGATGCTCCTCCTTCAAGAGTTTGACTTAGAAATTCGGGATAAGAAGGGTAGAGAGAATTTAGTTGCGGATCATCTTTCCCGTCTTGTTAGCGAGTCTTCTAGTGATCCATCTCCTTTTCATGATTCATTCCCTGATGAGCAATTATTTGCTATTTCTCATCACACACCTTGGTTCGCTCATATAGTTAATTATCTTGCCACAGGGCGTTTTCCGTCTCATTGGGAGAAAAGAGAAAAAGATAGGTTTCTAGCACAAGTTAGACATTTCTTTTGGGAGGACCCCTATCTTTTTAAAGTGTGTGCGGATCAAATGATTCGCCGGTGTGTGCCTGAGGAGGAGTTTGAGAGCGTGTTAAGCATGTGTCATGATAAGGGGTGTGGGGGTCATTTTAGTGGGAAGAAGACTGCTGCGAAGGTCTTGCAAAGTGGATTATTTTGGCCTACTCGCTTTAGGGATGCCTGTGAATATTGCAAAAGTGTTTTAGATGTCAACAATCCGGGTCCATCTCTAGGAGAAACATGATGCCTTTATCCCCTATTCTTCCTTGTGAGTTGTTCGATGTTTGGGGTATAGACTTCATGGGTCCATTTCCACCTTCCTTTGGGTGTCAGTACATTTTAGTGGTCGTTGATTATGTATCCAAATGGGTTGAGGCTATTCCTACATGCACTAATGACCATAGGGTAGTGGTTAAGTTTATTAAAGAGAACATTTTCCCTAGATTTGGAGTCCCTAGGGTCTTAATTAGTGATGGGGGTTTGCATTTTCGCCATAGGACTTTAGAGGCCTTGTTGGGGAAATATTTAGTCACCCATAAAGTAGCCACTCCTTATCACCTGCAGACTAGTGGACAAGTAGAGGTGTCCAATAGAGAGATCAAACACATTCTAGAGAAAACGGTTAGGCCTGATAGAAAAGATTGGTCTATTAGATTAAATGATGCTTTGTGGGCCTACCGTACCGCCTTTAAGACTCCTATTGGTATGTCTCCGTATAGATTGGTATTTGGTAAAGCTTGTCACTTGCCGGTTGAACTTGAACATAGAGTGTATTAGGCAATCAAAGCCCTAAATTTTGACTTGGCAAGAGTGGGTGAGAAAAGGAGGCTAGACCTAGCAGAACTGGAAGAACTTAGATTCGAGGCATATGAGAACGCTAAACTTTATAAGGATAGGATGAAGAGAATCCATGATAAACACGTTATTAAGAAATCATTCTCTTCTCTTGATAAAGTTTGGTTGTTAACTCATGACTGAAGCTTTTTCCAGGTAAGCTTAAGACGAGATGGGATGGTCCATATGAGGTGATGATTGCCTATCCTTCTGGAGCAGTCAAGATCAAAGACTTAAAGGATGGCCGAGAGTTGACGGTAAATGGGCAACGCCTGAAGCACGCTTATGATCCGAGCATGGCTCGTGTGGAGGTTTTAGAGCTTCAGGATCCCGCAGATGGAAGTTGAAGATTAGCTAGTATTTACCTGGCTGATGGCTTGGTGGTTAGCGTTACTAGGAGGCAACCTAGGTTAAATTTTATAGTCTTGCATTTGTTTGACTTTTGTTTCTTTTTATTTTCTTTCTTTTATCTTTCTTGCACCCAACTTAAAGTGTTGAATCCCAATCCTTTGTCCTGTAAGATACACCACTGCTTCTTATTGCACATGTCAATGCGAGTATGCATAGGCAATCCGCTAATCTTGTTTTCTTTGTGAGTGTTTATGAATTGTGAGTCACAAGTTAGCGATGGTGAGATGACGTTGGCATGGAAAGCTTTGAAGAAAACGCAAGGTTGTATCTATCCTTTCTCCACTTGTTCCCTGTTTGCACCCTATCCCCACCACCCTTACTTGTTTTGTAATGATAACTTGCTTGTTTTTGTTGTGTTGTTCTATTTGCTTGAGGACAAGCAAAGTTTAGGTTTGGGGTGTGGGAGTTTGGTTTTCTTGTTATACCTTGCTTAGGGTAGATTGCATCATGCATAAAAATGGTGAAAATTGAAAAATTTTGATGCATATAGAGTCATTTATTTCTTTGTTGATCATTGTGTTGGCTTTTGTGATTGACTCTATTGATTTATGAAGATGAGAAGCATTGTGGGGGAATGAATAAAGTGGTTTGAAATCTAAGTCTTGGAGGGGATGCCCTTCAAAATTGTAGGGAGTGAGAACCTTAAAAGAATGACTCTTGTAGCCACCCCATAGCTTGGTAGGAAAGAGTGTTAAAAAAAGGTTATTGATGTGAGTGCCCCATCTTTGATTGGTTCTTGTTGATATGCCTAAGCCTTTCTTTTTCTTTCGTTTTGAGAATACAATACAAAGCATATAAAAAAACAAAAAAGAAGAGAGGCAAAAAGGTGCAAAAAATCTATGAATGAAGAAAAGCCAAAGGCACCTAAAAGTTAGTGAATAAGTGCATAAGTGACACAATGTCAACTTAGCACAAGTTATCATCTTTGTAGACACGTCAATAAGGCTTTTTAAGCCATTGTGTTTGTATATTCTCTCTTGTTATCCATGAGGCTTGGTGCATGTCAGGGAGACCATGTTAGTGAGGGAGCACAAAATATCAACAGCCCGAGTGTGTGAGTTAGAATCCTAGGCTTGTGGTGGATTGGCGACTTGGGAAATTCCCATGAGGAACGAGACCCCTTATGAGTAGAGGGAAGATTCAAAGAGGCTTAGGGATCTCTTCACAATAGGAATGCCCTTTCATGTTTCTCAAACTAATGCTGATAGCGAGTCAGTCCTTCAGGCAATCCATTGTATCACTTTAGAAATAAAATTTAAGATTAGGCTTGCTTGAGGACAAGCAAGGAGAAGGTTTAGGGGTGTTGATGAGTTGTGATTTGGTGTGTGTTTGCATCGCCATTTACTTATACTTTAGAGGTGTTGAATGCTTATAATGATGCATTAGTGTAATACTTTTGATAGGAATAGGCTTAAGTGTGAATAAATGTGCATATTGAGTTTAAGAGATAAAATGCTACACTAATAGCTTATTTTCAATGATTCAGGTGACTTTGGGTTAAGATAAAGATTGAACAATGAAAGGTGATGAAGATAGGACATGCACGGGTCTAAGGGAGAAGACTAAAGGCTGAAATGACAAAAAATTAGATGAAGGAAGTCAGTCGGACGCTAAGGAAGAATAGCCGGTCGACCGGCCACTCCAGAGAGCTTCGTCGAAAAGCCGGACGACCCCCCTTCAAGAGCTGGTCGACCGGCTAGGTCGACCGGCCACTCCAGAGAGCCCTTGAAGAAATCCGATCGAGTACTCCAGAGGCCGGTCGACCGGCTATGCGCGAATCTATAAATAAAGCCCAATGCGAAGCAGAAAAAGAGGGAGTTTTTACACACACTTCACACCTATTCTCACACACATTTAACCCTATTCCCTAGCCGCCTCACACACCCTTTTCACATACTTTTCACGAAGAACCAAGCTTCGTTGGAGGATTCAAACGCTTTGGAATCGAGATTGTTTACAAGTTGTGTTCTAAAATCGCTAGGATGAAAGGGGAGTTTCATTATATCTCTTTCATTCTATTTTCTATTATGTCTGAGTAGGCTTGTATAGGGTGATTAAACTTATGTAATGGGTTAATTTTATACTCTTATGATATGGGATATGATGGCTGAATATATATATATATATATATATGTTTTGATTTGTTTTGTTTAATTGGGTGTTCTTTCATTCATGTCTATGTGTTTGATAGAATACCTAGATGAGTACATATATATTAATTGAAGTTTGTTTGTTACTAAACACATCTAATCCATGCTGTACTCATGTCTATGTGTTTATACATGGATGTTATGAAGTGGGTAGTGCTTTTATTCATGTCTATATGCGTATTTGCATGCCTAGCAACAAGCATAATTTCAATATCACATGTGTATGAATGTTAGTCAAATCCTGCTGTAGTGATCTTAGAATGACGGAGTATAATTTAGGGCTAATCTAGGTCGAGTTTCCTTTGGCTTTAAATCCAGCCAATAGGTTCCAGGATAGATTTAGTTGACCTTAGCAACACTAGGTCTTGGCTTTAAACCCAGCCAACGGTTTAGGTACTAGGGTAGATTCATTCTAAGCCACCTAGGAAGTTAGTTAGTCCCTCTTGAGGCCTTAGGTCATAAGGACCGCGCCGTAGCTCTAGGAGACGTCGCCTAGGGACGGACCCGCACCGAGTCCTAGGGGGAAATCAGGACACTAACTAACAACCTAGTTAAGAGCACTTTTGATAGTTAGCCATCATCCCTTAATCCCATAGCATTTGAGTATGGAGTTACCCATTCATAAGTCCAAGTCACCCTAATCCCTTTCCAATTGTTAGTTTCTTCTTAATCAACCTGCGTCCCTTTTGTTTTTATTCATAGTTTAGTTTTTTTTTTCATTTACTTAGAGCTCCCGACAATCCAAACCTTCACAAGAAAAAGTACACTTAGTTTAGATCTTTCTTTTTAGCTCTTTTAGGACACCAAGCATAGGATACATTCACGATATTCACGCCTCCCTGTGGTTCGACACCCGCACTCGTAAACACTGTATTGCACGATCCGTACGCTTGCGGGTCTTTTAAAGCTTGCACTCAAAAGAAGACACCATGAACCAATTCCAATACTTTTTTGGCCCTTTCTCCTTTAGAAGAAAATGACCGTTTAGTCATCTTCCCTTTGAGACAAGATTCACACGGAGGTAAATCTTTGAGATCTAATGAGCTAAGATGCCCATCCTCGACTAATCTCCGAATTCGCTTTAGACTGATATGTCCTAAGCGTAGGTGCCAAAGATATGTATCATTGGTCGAAGAAACCTTCCTTTTCCGGGAATTAGTTTGTTCTATATTATGCAGTGAGTTTGTAATAGGTTTTATATAGAACAAGTTATCATGCATGCTACCGGAACAAATAATATTTCCATCTCTACTGATATCAACACCAGAATGGAAATTAATGCAAAAACCCTCTAATATTAATTGCGAAACAGAGATAAGGTTTTTACGTACATCCGGAACATAATAAAAATTGTTAAAAAATATCTTCCTATTACAGGCAAAATTTAAGCACATTCCTCCCACTGCAGCAGCCCATACTTTTGCTCCATTACCCAACCTCAGAGCAAACTCCCCTTTAGCTAGTTCTTTCATTTCCTGAAACCAATGCAAAGAATTGCAAATATGGTTAGTGGCTCCTGAGTCTACAATCCAAGAATTAGTAGAATCAACCACTAAGCAGGTTTCAATGTAAAGCAGAAGAGGTGTACCTATCTGGCCTTGAGCCAAGTACTTCGGACAATCCTTCTTCCAGTGTCCTTTTAGGCCACATTTAAAGCATTTGCCCTTGGGCTTTTCACCTGTTAACTGCCTGGGCTGTTCACCACTTTTCTTCTTTTTCCCTTGACCACGTTTTTGCTTCCCCTTTCCTTTGAACTTTCTCCCTTTCAGGTTAAGTCTAGAAGTGGATGCTTGAACCATATTTATGTGGCCTTTATTTTTCATTATGGCTTCTGCAGCTAGGAGCTCTTTCATTAATTCCGTCATATCCATGTTCATCTTACTCATATTATAATTAAGCTTGAACTGAGTATAAGATGACGGTAGAGTCTCCAAAATCATGTCTACCTTTGATTGTTCATCTATGTTTGCTCCTAGGATCTCAGCGATTGAAGCAATCCATCATTTTGAGCATATGCTCCCTAACAGATGCTCCTTCTACCATCCTTTGATTCATAATTTCTCTAAGAGCACCTTGCCTTGCGGGCCTGCTCTTATCAGCAAACATACAAGACAGTGAGGTCATGATTTCTTTTGCAGTTTCCATATGATGATGCTTGCTCTGCAAAATATCTGACATAGAAGCCATCATATAGCACTTGGCCATACTATTGGCTTTCTGCCATTTTGACTCAGCATGTTTCTGGGTTTCAGAAGAGTTAGCCCTCACAACAGGACAAGGAGTTGTTAGAACATACTTGTACTCTTCTGCAGTGAGTACTATGTCTAAGTTTCGTTCCCAGTCCACAAAATTCGGTCCAGTGAGCTTGTGCTCTTTGAGAATTGTAGCTAGTGGATTGAACGAGGACATTTTTCTGGATACAACAATATAATCATAATTAATTTATGAGTACAAAATTGATGCATGTATAATATGTATGCTATCTTTGGAAATAAAACATACGAGTACTTTTTACATCATTTGCCTTTGAGCAGATCAACCCTTTAAACTACTCGATGTAACACTGTCTCAACATCCTCATAAGAACTCCACCGATGGGATGGCCGAACTTATGAATGTTAAGTTAAGTGCCACCACTTATTTGAATTAACAATTGTCTGGATATGATCCAATTTGAATAATTCAATCACTGTTTTGTTTGGCTTCTTAAATCCGGTAACGAACTCTATCGATAGGATAGCCGAACCTACCATTTAAGTTGAGTGTACACCCATTCCTAATGTTTATTCCCCAAAACATTCTTGATTTAAGCCCTCTGATAGGGTAGCGACTTTAATCAATGTTACGTAAGGCGATCTTTAGTGAAGAACTCCATCAATGGGATGGCCGAACTTACTAACACCCTTTTGAATAAACATTTTATGTTTCACCTTGTTAAATCTAGACAAAATGTCACCTTCTGTTGGGGAAGTTAATGACATTTATCATTAACGTGAATTGGATATGGAAAGCTGTGGGGTATTTCCAGTCCCCTCTCCCACTCAATATTTTAACTTAAGGGTTTCCTTTGATATTCTTGCTTTGTTTTAGATCTAAACACATTTTGGATATATGTAAATCCCCTTTGTGTTACTAAAACATTGCAATATCAAAATAGATCTCTTACCTAAATCTGGGTGCATAGACCCTTAGGTTGATATATATACATGTAAATCTCAAGTTAAGTTCTTTTAATGTTGTCATGAGATCTCATGGCATCTTTAGACATAGCCGCTTATAATTCTCTTGTCTAAGCCATTCTCATAAACTTAACTATCTTTGAGAATCAACTCATATGTATGACTAATTTTTATAAACCCTAATGAGTGGACATATTTCTAAGTGGCAATCATGCTAATGCAAATATGTTAAAACATATATCAATGCATTATAAACATCCACCAAAAATATGTTAGAATCCCTCTTTGATGGCTCCCTGTAATCTTCAACAAAAACAGCACACATAGTAGCTTTTTCTGCCTCAGCCGGTCGACCGTCAATAAGAGCCGGTCGACCGGGTCCAATTGCTTCAGGAATTTTTTTGCTCTCTGGAGTAGCCGGTCGTCCGGCTTGCTTACCAGGTAGAGTATTCCTATATGCTATTTTCTTGTTTTTCTTCTTGGTCTTCAAAGATTACAATAATACACTTTTCTATTGCTAATACAAGCTTCATAAAGAAACATTACAAGGATATCAAAACATCCTATGCTTCTTTTAAATGAAACTAAAAGCAATAACCAGAAATATTTTATACATGAAATCGCCTATGGCCAAGCTTTGTTGACCGTACACGAAAATCTATCATGCATACATATGAACCATCAAGGGGATTTTATATTACCTGCACAAACAAGCATAAAACCACAAGTATATGCAACACAAGATTTCCTAATCATGCCACTCACAAGATGACTAATATATATTTATGCAAATACAATATTCTTGCATAGTCTAAGCATGTTGTGTGTGAGCCTAAGCTCTGATACCAACTGTAGGATCGATATTATTAAGTGTGGGGTATCCTAGTCCATATTTTCTAAATTATAACTAAGAAAACATGCTAGGAAAATAAAATAACCACATTACACACACAAGAACATGCTCAAGAACATATAGAATATAACTAGTGCTTGCAAAAATATATAAAGCTAACCTCTTGAAGCGTGGGGCCTTTGATGAAGCTAAAACCGGTTACAAGCTTTGTTCCCGTTCACGAACAAGGCCACCAAAAATTTACTACAAAGGTGTCGCAATAATCAACTCCCCAGTCTTCTTCCCTATGATTAAAGAGACTTATCTTGAGAGAATAGCCTCTTGTGTGGGAAGAAGCAAAGTAATATGCTCTTGAAAAACTAGAGCAAAAATCACACAATAAGTGTGTACTATGTGTTGTAGTATTTTCTTGCCAAAAAGGAAGAAATCAACAACAAAGTGGAATACATAAAAGGTGTAGGGTCTTGTCTATTTATAGAGAGAACCTTGGCATCTAATGTTGCTAAACTTTCAATGTGGGAGAAAATTTCCATGTAGTATTTCCTTTTTGAAACTTGTCAATCTTGTCTTGGAAGACTTGTGCAAGTTGTCCACTTGTTTTTGTAGTATTTTGCAAGTTGTCCACTTGTCTTGGAAGACTTAGGCCAAGCCCATTATCCAAGTCCAACACATAGTCCATAATCCATGTGGAGGCCCAAGCCCAATAGGAAACCATCCTAGCCTAATTAGGTTATCTTGGATTCTAAAGAAAGCCCAAACCCAATTTCAAGCTTTGGCCCAATAAGGCTACTACCACAATATGGAATTTGCTCTTTCAAGATTACTCTCTCAAAGTCATTTCAACTAGGAAGGGACCAAGAAGACACAATTATCATTGGCTTCCAAAAATAATTAAAAATATCCTTGCCCGATCTAGGCGACATAATAATTATTTTTAACTTCGATCTATTCCACCATAAGATCAAAGTTGCACTCCAAGAATAATTGGCATTACCCAAAAGCTTATCACAAAAGAATGTGAACTTTTGTCTTTGACCTACTAAATAACTGACCATAATGCCCCTCTATGTATACCCACAGCTAAGATCGGTCCTTTGGCCTATGTACTATCACCTCCTTAGCTATATCTTTTTCCGTTGGGTTTCTTGTCCTATTGCCAACCATCCTTGGTCATGGAATCTCTTGATCTCGGGAGCGACCCTCAAGCCAAATGACCGACACACCTATAAAGGTAGTATCACTAGATCTAGATTCGGATGATAAATTTGGATAATCCCAAAGGGGGCACATAGATTCCATTTTGCGTATGCATGTTCTAATTAATTAGAACTTAGCACTCAATGCACAAGGCTGTTGATCCTAATAAAATAAGATCTCACCCACAGTGAATCAAAGTACTAAACCCTAACTTCATTAGTTCATCCACATATACTCAAGATTAAGAGCAATGATCATTTAGTAGCAGTGAGTGTCTTGTTTTCTTTCTTTGATAGTACGTCTCTAGAAAACATACTCACAATGGTCCTATCCAATACGTGACACACGTACTATTGAGACAAATCCAAAAGGTCCTCCAATGACCTAGGTAGATCACCCTCAAAGAGGAGACTTGCTCAATATAACCTTATCAAAGTAGAGTGCCCAACACTACTATTTGGTTATGGATTCAATTTATGACGTGACTAAATCTAGACTTGAACCTACTGTGCGTCCAGCCTCACTGCGTACCCAAGTAATTAGTGCAAGTCAAAAGACCTTCATACATGCATCGATAAAACATAACAGAGGTTATATGTAAGAAACTCATAATGCCATTTAACAAAAATATGATTATACATTGTTTCATATCCAAAATGTCATGTACAAGTGAGCTTTAGGGCATACTAATCCTAACAAGGAAGCCCTTCAAAGTTGTGGGGAGTGAAAACCTTGAAAGAATAACCCTTGTAGCCATCCCATAGCTTGGTAGGAAACAGTGTTGGAAAAGGGTTATTGATGTGAGTGCCCCTTCCTTGATTGGTTCTTTTTGATGTGCCTAAGCCTTTCTTTTTCTTTCTTTTTGTGAATACAATACAAAGCATGAAAAATTCAAAAAAAATTAAAAAAGGAAAAAAGGTACAAAAATATAAAAAAAATGAAGTGAAAAAGAGAAAAACCCAAAGGCACCAAAAAGTTAGTGAATAAGTGCATAAGAGACACAATGTCAACTTAGCACAAGTTATCAACTTTGTGGATACGTGAATAAGACTTTTTATAAGCCATTATGTTTGTATATTCTCTCTTTTTGTCTTTGAGGCTTGGTGCATGTTGGGGAGGCCGTGTTAGTTGAGGGAGCAGGAAATATCAACATCCCAAGTGCATGAGTTAAAATCCTAGGCTTGTGGTGAATTAGCTACTTGGGAAATTCCCACGAGGAACGAGACCCCTTATGAGTAGAGGGAGAATCCAAAGAGATTTGTAGATCTTTCCACAATAGGAATGCCCCCTTCATGCTTCTTAGACTAACCTTGATAGCGAGTCAATCCCCTAGGCAATCCATTATATCAGCTTTAGAAATAGACTTAAGATTGGACTTGCTTGGGGACAAGCAAGGAGAAGGTTTGGGGGTGTTCATGTGTTGTGTTTTTGTGTGTGTTTGCATTGTAATTTACCTCTGTTTAAGAAGTATTAAGTGCTCAAAAAGATGCATTGGTGTAGTACTTTTTACAAGAATAGGCTTAAATGTAAACAAATGTAAATATTGAGTTTAAGAGACAAATTGCTACACTAATTGCTTGTTTTCAATGATTTAGGTGAAGTTTGGGTTAAGATTGAGATTGGGAAATGGTAGGCGATAAGGATGGGAGATGTACGAGTCAAAAAGAGAAGATCGGAGGCCGAAAAGACAAAGAATAGAGGAAAGAAGTCAGCCCCAGCCACTCCAGAGAGGTGCCAAAAATAGCCGGATGACCACCCCTCAAAAGCCGGTCGACTAGGTAGGTCGACCTGCCAATCCAGAGAGTATTCCCAAAAAAGCCGGTCGATCTAAGAGAAGAAGCCGATCGACCGGCAGTTTGTGAAAAGCCGATATAAAAGCCCGATTTTCAGACTAAAAGGAGAGCTTTTTGACAATTTTTTTAGAGAGGATCTTTACACGCCGAACACACACACACTTAACCCTAGTCTTTACCCACAACACACACACTCTCTCACACATTTCATCACTTTAGAGCAAGAGAATTTAGAGGGTTTCAACACTTGGATTCAAGTTGCTCAAGAGCTTTGTATAAAATTAGCTAGGATGAAAGGGAAGCTTCATAAACTTCCTTTCATTCTATCTTTTATTATGATTGAGTAGACGTGTATAGGGTGATTTAGCTTATGTAATAGGTTTGCTATATACTCTTATGATATGGCATTAAATGGCTGAATATATACATGTTTGATTTTCTTGTTCAAATGGTTATTTTCTCATTCATGTCTAAGTGTTTGATTAAATTCCTAAATGAGAAGCATGTGTATAAATTGAAGTCTATTTATTACTAAACACATCTAATTCATGCTATAATCATGTCTATGTGTTTATATGTGGATGCTATGAAGTGGGTAATGCTTATATTCATGTCTATATGTATATTTCCATGCTTAGTAAAGAATATGACTTGAATATCGCATACATGTCGGTTGCTAATTGCTTCTAATGGTGTAATTTGAGCATGACGATGTTTGGTAGTCGAATAGGTCCCTTTATTCGCAAACGCCTTGGCTTAGAACATGTATGAATATGTTAATACGTTAAATCCATCTATTGTGACCTTGGAATGACGAAGCATAATTTAAGGCTAGCTTAGGCCGAGTCTCCTTTGGCTTTAAATCCAACCAATAGGTTTCAGGATAGGATTAGTCGACCTTAGCAACACTAGGTCTTGGCTTTAAATCTAGCCAATGATTTAGGTACTAAGGTAGGTTCATTCTAAGTCACCTAGGAAGTTAGTTAGTCATTCTTAAGGCCCTAGGAAATAAGGACCACGCCACAGCTGTAGGAGGCGCCGCCTAGGGACGGACCCACACCGAGTCTTAGAGGGAAATTGAGACACTAATTTAGCAACTTAGTTAAGATCAATCACTAAAGTAAGTCATCATTCTTTAATCCCATAGCATTTGAGTATAGAATCACCCATTCATAAGTTGAAGTCACCCTAACACCTTTCCATTTGTTAGTTCCTCCAAATTAGCTTGTCCCTCACTTTTCCTAATTCCATAGTTTAGTTTAATTCATTTTAGTTAGCGCTCCCGACCATTCAAAAATCCAAAATCCCAAAAATAGATAGTTTAGATTTCTTATTTTTAGGCACATTCTAGAACACACACGTAGAATTAATCTCACAACATAGCCTCCCTGTGCTTCGACACCCGTTCTTGCACACACTACACTGCATCGATCCGTGTGCTTGCAGGTCTTTAGAGCTTGCACTCAAAGATGTACACCAGTTAACAATGGTATTCTTATCCTATTAAAAGTTAATCGGAGGTAATTTGTCATGGAAATGTTACTCAAGGACTTGTATACAAAATTGACAAGGTTTTGATATAAATTAATTCTATTAAGTGTTAGCAGAATTAATTAATCAAATTCAACTTTGTTATAATTTAATCTAATGGTGATTAGATTAAATATTATTTGATTAAGGATGTTGACCAATCTATATGCATGCATGCCGAGATTAAATGTGTAATCTTGAATATAACTATTATAATAAGAGATAGTGGAATTATGAGATTTTCCACTAACTCTCTTTCCTAATGAGGTGGCAACCATGCATAAGTGATAAATATAAGTGTTGTATGACACATGGTTATTACATGCAACTCTTTCACGCATGAATAGATATACATGCATACATGCATACACACACGCACACGTACACACACACACACACATATATATGTTACATATATATGAGATAGATATAAGATATATGTAAGTGAAAAAATATATAACTTTACACTAGGAAGAAAAATGAGAGAGAAAATAAACAAACTTTATATTCTTCTAAAGAATTTACTAGCACTATAATTCAAGGAATAAGAGGGCTTGGTCTTGGAGCTTGGTATGGACTAACTAGGACTTCCACAATTGTGGAAAAGAAAGTCTACAACACTTCACCCAAGCTTGGAAGAGGTAATAATTTCTTCCTATGTTCTTTTAGTTTTTATGCTTGTTGCATGTGACATCAAGTATTGTGATATTTTTCTAGCTTAAATTTTTTTATATTCTGCTACTATTATCTCTGGTTTTTTCTTAAATTCTACCCAATTTCTCCTTCAATTGGTATCAAAGCAAGTGGTATCGAGCCTCTACTTGATTTTAATGCACTTGCATATGTGTATGATTTAAGTTTCTTGCGATTTTGAGCACTTTAGGGACTTGTTAATGTTCTGATTTTTCTGGGTATATTTGATGTTTTGAAAAATGTTAATTATATGCTAGACAACCTAAATTTTATGAGATAAAAGTTTGGTTTCAGGCATATAATTTTATACTACAGAAATAGCCCCCAAACCGGTCGACTATGCTCGCTGAATTTTTCAGTTTATGGACTGTTTTGGGCTGTTTTATGTACCTAGAATAGCTGCGGTAAAAATTGGTTTTATGGCTGCCTTTTGGCTGCTTTAGGATGCGTTTTAAAAGTGTTTTAAGTGCCTCAAAATTTGAGACTTAATGCATACATGTATCGTTCTTTTCTTGAGCTTGTTGTATTGAATGATGGATGGATCATGGACTTTAGATGAATGAATGTGTGGATGATAATTACAAGTTATTTTTCATCCGATATGGTTGTAATGTATTCTTTTATCCATGGCTTGTAGCTAAGACAGTCTCATTCAATTTCTTTTTACATAGTTTGTTGCTTAGCGTATGATGTATTGGTTAATTATTATATTTTTTGAAAGAAGTAATGACCTTCATCAAGAGTTAGTGGCCTTGGATCAAGGAAGAGTTCCAGTTTCCAAGTCAAGTGAATACATGTGATGTGCTTGCTTAGGTCATGTGCTTGATTAAATCTTGAGACTCGGATTTAATCAACACTAAGTCCATGATCATCCATATTTATTATGTTGGCATGTTTATTTATAAATGTCATGTGATGCATTTTAATGAACTAATGTGCAAAGTGAGACTTAATAAAAAAGCCAAATCTCCTTCCGTGTAATTAATATTAGATTGTAAGTGGTAAAATTGTTTTAACATTGCTCTCCATCATCGTAGGATTACGTTTACTTTAATGAGTATGTCTTGGCTACCCAAAGGTAGAAAGATATATTTCACGATAAGTATTTTGCAAACCTATTAAGCATGAGATGTTGTAATTTCTTAATATCTTGTGCCCAAGAATCCACCAAAGGTGAGGTAATAGGATTCAAATTGTTGCATCACTAAGATGATGGGTTTAATCTAATTAATTCATCGGGCCAAGAAACCACCAAAGGTGAGGTTTTGCTAAATTAGGGGCAAAAAGATCAAATCTTACAATAAGATGTAGAGAGCAAAAGTTGCTTACTCAATTGTATGGATATTTCAAGAATCTACTAAAAGTGAGAAATATTCATATGAAAGAGAACTTGATCACCCACTAATAATTCTTAATAAAAGATTTATATTTTCTATTTAGGAAATATGAAATTTGATAAAATTATTAGAAGGTACCATTTAGTTAAAGCCCAAATTAAATGATTTAAAAAGATAACATCAACTAATATATCTCATTTATTTCTGTAGTAATTGAAAATTGCAAACAATTTGAACTTGCTCTTGTGTATGCTAGACTCTAACTGATTAACCGGACCAAACTTCCCTAATTGGCTCCATAATTTGAGAATTGTTCTATTAAGGGAGTATGGAATCCAATAAAATTAGTGGGAGGTACCATTTAGTTAAAGCCCAAATTAAATGGTTTGACAAGATAACAACAACTAATATATGTCATTTATTTCTGCAATTGAAAATGGCAAACAATTTGAACCGACTCTCATGTATACTAGCGTCTAACCAATTAACCGGACCAAACTTCCCCGATTGGCTCTGTAATTTGAGAATTGTTCTTAGAATGGAGAAAATTGGATATGTTTTAGATCAACACCTACCTCCTTCTGATAATGTATTAGAGGAAGAGTGTAACACTTATGATAAATGGGTGGAACACGATGAACGTGCTAGGAATTATATTCTTGCATCTATGACAAATGAGTTACAACGTCAGCATGAGAAGATGTTGGATGCAAGTAGTATAATTCTGAGCCTACAAGAGTTGTGTGGTGAACACAACCGTACGATGTCAATAAACATGTTTCTAAGATGATCAATTTGATTGGTCAACTTGAGGCCTTGGATTTCATCATGGATTTTAATCTCCAGACTGACTTGATCCTTCAATCCTTACCATCATTTGTTTCATAGTTCATTGTGAACTTCCATGTGAACAAGATTGAGTGCACTTTTTTTGAGTTGTTAAACATGTTAGCAGTCACTCAAGGGCAAATGAAAGGGAAAGAGAGGGAACCGTTCTTGTAGTTGCTTCTTTGTCTTCAACAAAGCACAAGCCAAATAAGGATAAATGCAAAAAGAAGACTTCTACTCCTAAGACTAGTAGTGGTGTGCCTATGAAGAAGGATAAGGATGGTGCTGGGAAGGGAAAATGTTTTCACTGCCAAGAGTAAGGGCACTGGAAGAGAATTTGTCCATTGTATCTTCAAAGCTTGAAAGTCAAGGCTAACAAAGCTACGATAGAGGTAATTCTTCTTTATTTGTGATTCAGACTAATATTTTGATTGGTGAATATTCTACTTTGTGGCTTCTAAATTCTGGTGCAACATCACATGTTTGTGTTTCTAAACAAGACCTATATCAAAGTAGGACATTTGAGAAACATGAAGTGGTTTTGCAAGTTGGGAATGGGGCAACGGTTGCCGCATCAGCTATTGGCAAACTTTTTTGTTTCTATGCCTTCTCGACATGTTTTGAATCTTGAATATTGTTTATATACACCTAATGCTATTAGGAATATAGTGTCTATTCCCAGACTTGTAAAAGAAAATTATGAATTTTCCTTTGTCAACAATATATGGAAAATTCATTATGGTAATGAATTTGTCAGCAAGGGCATTTTAGTTAATGGTCTTTATTTTCTAGATGTGGATGAAAGAATGCATGAGCAACATATTGTTTCCAATACCACTATACACTAAAGCATTTGTGAGATAACTCATGTAATCCAAATCAATTGTGGCATCATAGACTAGGTCATATTAATTGATCGTCATCTTTTGAGTATAAGCTCTAAAGACCCGCAAGCGCACGGATCAGTGTAGTAAATTGTATGCAAGTACGTGGTCGATTCCACAGGAAGGCTATGCTGTGAGATGGATTCTATGTGTGTGCTTTAGAGTTTGCCTAAAAAGAAACCTAAACTATCTATTTTTTGGGGATTTTGGATGGTTGGGAGCTCTAGCTAAATCGAATTAAGCTAAACTATGGGAATGGAAAAGTGGAGGACAAGCTAATCTAAAGTAACTAACAAATGGAAAGGTGTTAGGGTGATTTCAATTTATGAATGGGGGGTTCTATATTCAAATGCTATGGGATTAAAGAATGATGGCTTACTTTAATAATTGCTGTTACCTAGGTTGCTTAATTAGTATCTTAATTTCCTCCAAGACTCGGTGCAGGTCCGTTCCTAGACGGTGACTCCTAGAGCTACGGCATACTCCTTATGACCTAGGGCCTTAAGAGTGACCAATTAGCTTTCTAGGTGACTTAGAATGAACCTACTTTAGTACCTAAACCATTGGTTAGATTTAAAGCCAAGACCTAGTGTTGCTAAGGTCGACTAAACCTATCATGAAACCTATTGGCTGGATTTAAAGCCAAAGGAGACTTGGCTTAGGCTAGCTCTAAATTACTTGCCATTATTCTAAGGTCACTATAGCGGGATTTGACTTGCTAGCACATTCATACATGTTCTTGGCCAAGGTGTTCTTGAATAAACGGATCTATTCAACTACCAAACATCGCCATGCTCGAATTACACAATTAGAAGCGATTAACAACCAACATGTATGCGTTATTGAAGTCATATTCACTACTAGGCATGCAAAGATACATATAAAAATGAATATAAGCATTACCCACTTCATAGCATCCACATATAAACACATAGACATGATTATAGCATGGATTAGATGTGTTTAGTAATAAATAGACTTCAATTTATACACATGCTACTCATTTAGGCATTTAATCAAACACTTTGACATGAATGAAAAAATAACCCTTTGAACAAAAAAATCAAACATGTATATATTCAGCCATTTAATCCCATATCATAAGAGTATGTAATTGTCCCATTACATAAGCTAAATCACCCTACACAAGTCTACTCAATCATAATAACAGATAGAATGAAAGAGAGTTTACGAAGCTTCCCTTTCATCCTAGCTAATCTTGTACAAAGCTCTTGAGCAAACTTGATTCCAAATGTTTGAAACCCTCTAAATCCTCTTGCTTCAAGGTGATGAAATGTGTGAGAGAGTGCGTGTGATATGGGTGAAGATTAGGGTTAAATGTGTGTATGTGTGATGGGTGTGTTAAGATCCTCTCCAGAATTGTCAAAAAGATTCCCCTTTTTAAGTCTGAAAATCGGGCTTTTATATCCGCTTTTTTACGAATTGTCGGTCGACCTGCTCCTCTTAGCTCGACTGACTTTTTGGTGACGCTTTCTAGACTAGTCAGTCGACCTAGCCGGTAGACCGGCTCTAAAAGGGTAGTCGTCCGGCTATTTTAAGCACCTTTCTGGAGTGACCGGTCGACCTAGCTGGTCAACCGGCTCCTTCTTCTTAGATCGTCCGACTGACTTCCTTCCTTCATTCTTTCTCTTTCTAGCCTCCGATCTTTTCTTTTTGACCCGTGCATCTCCCATCTTCATCACTTATCATCGTTCAATCTCAATCTTAACGCGAAGTTCACCTAAATCATTGAAAATAAACAGTTAGTGTAGCAATTTGTCTCTTAAAATCAATATGTACAATTGTCTACACTTAAGCCTATTCTTATCAAAAGTACTACACTAATGCATCTTTATGAACACTTAATACCTCTTAAACATAGGAAAATAACAATGCAAACACAAACAAAAACACAACACATCAACACCCCCAAACCTTTTCCTTACTTGTCCCTAAGCAAGCCCAATCTTAAGTTTATTTCTAAAGTCGATGCCAAGGGTTACCTAAGGGATCGACTCTCTATCAAATTTAGTCTAAGAAGCATGAAGGCGATGTTCCTATTATGGAAAGATCCTAAGCCTCTTTGGATCTTCCCTCTACTCATAAGGACTCTCGTTCCTTGTAGGAATTTCGTAAGTAGCCAAATCACCACGAGCCTAGGATTCTAACTCACGCACTCGGGATGTTGATATTTCATGCCTCCCAACTATCATGGCCTCCCCAACATGCCCAAAGCCTCAAAGACAAGAAGAGAGAATATACATACACAATGGCTTATAAAAAGCCTTATTCACATATCTACAAAGATGATAGCATGTACTAAATTGACATTGTGTCACTTATGCACTTATTCACAGAACTTTTTGGTGCTTTGGCTTTTTTCTAATTTCACTTTTTTTAATATATTTTTGCAGCTTTGTACCTTTTTCAATTCAATTTTTTTAAAAAATTTTTCATACTTTGCATCGTATTCACAAAAAGAAAAGAAAATGAAAGGCTTTGGCACATAAAAAAGAACCAATCAAGAAGGGACACTCTTTCCTACTAAGCTATGGGGTGGCTACAAGGGTTATTCTTTAAAGGTCCTCACACCCCAAAACTTTGAAAGGCATCCCCTCCAAGACTTAGCTTTCAAACTACTCTATTCATTTCCTCACAATGCATCTCATATTCACCAATCAATAAAGTCAATCACCATAGTCAACACAATGATCAACAAAGAAATAAATGACTCTTGATGCATCAAAGTTGAAAATTTTTCACCATTTTTAAGCACATAATTTAGTTTACCCTAAGCAAGATATATAACAAGAAAACCAAACTACCGCACCCCTAAATCTAAACTTTGCTTGTCCTTAAGCAAATAGAGCAAAACATATAAACAAGCAAATTGGCATTACAAACCAGGTAAGGGTGGTAGGGATGAGGTAAAAACATGGGGAACAAGTGCAAAAAGGATAGATACAACCTTGTATTTTCTTTAAAGCTTTCCATGCCAATGATAAATCACCATACTACTAATCTTGTGACTCATAACTCACAAATACTCACAAAGAAAACAAGATTAGTAGTATTGCCTATGCATGCTTGTATTGGCATGTGCAATAATAAGCAATGGTGTATCTTATGGGACAAAGGATCGAGATTCAACACTTTGATGTGGGTGAACGAAAAAGAAAGAAAATATAAAGGAAAGAAAGTGAAACAAATGCAAAAATTACAAAATTGAACCTAGGTTGCCTCCTAGTAGCGCTAACCACTATACTGTCAGTTGGGTAAACACCAACTCATCTTCAACCTCTATAGATGGGATCCTGAAGCATTAAAAGCTCCATATGAGCAATGCTCTGATCATATGCATGCTTTAGGCGTTGCTCATTCACCGTGAACTCTCGGCCATCCTTCAAGTCTTTGATTTTGACTGCTCCAGCAGGGTAGGCAACCAACACCTCATATGGACCATCCCATCTGATGTGTTGTGTTTTTGCGTGTGTTTGCATTGTTATTTACTTATATTTAAGAGGTATTCAATGCTCTAAAAGATGCATTAGTGTAGTGCTTTTGATAAGAATAGGCTTAAGCATAAACAAATGTACATATTGAGTTTAAGAGACAAATTGCTACACTAATTGTTTGTTTTCAATGATTTAGGTGAACTTTAGCTTAAGATCAGGATTGAATGATGATAGGTGATGAAGATGGGAGATGCACGGGTCAAAATGAGAAGATCTGAGGCAAAAAAGACAAAGAATGAAGGAAGGAAGTCAGCCGGACGACCTAAGAGAAGGAACCAGTTGACCGGCTAGGTCGACCGGCTACTCCAGAGAGGTGCTAAAAATAGCTGGACAACCACCCCTTTAGAGCCGATTGACTGGCTAGGTCGACCGGCCAATCCAGAGAGCACCATCAAAAAGCCAATCGAGCTAAGAGAAGGATCGTTACACACCCATCACACACACATACACACATACACATACATAACCCTAGTCTTCACCCACATCACACATACTCTCTCACACATTTCATCACCTTGAAGCAAGAAGATTTAAAGGGTTTCAAACATTTGGTTCAAGTTTGCTCAAGAGCCTTGTACAAGATTAGCTAGGATAAAAGGGAAGCTTTATAAACTCTCTTTCATTCTATCTCTTATCATGATTAAGTAGACTTGTGTAGGGTAATTTAACTTATGTAATGGGTTAGCTATATACTCTTATGATATGGGCTTAAATGGCTGAATATATACATGTTTGATTTTCTTGTTCAAATGGTTATTTTCTCTTTCATGTCTAAGTGTTTGATTAAATGCCTAAATGAATAATATGTGTATAAATTGAAGTCTATTTATTACTAAACACATCTAACCCATGCTATAATCATGTCCATGTATTTATATACGGATTCTATGAACAAGGTAATGCTTATATTCATGTCTATGTGTATATTTGCATGCCTAGTAGTGAATATGACTTCAATAACGAATACATGCTGGTTGTTAATTGATTCTAATGGTGTAATCCGAGCACGACGATGTTTGGTACTTGAATAGATTCATTTATTCAAGAACACCTTGGCCACGAACATGTAGGAATGTGCTATCAAGTCAAATCTCGTTATAGTAACCTTAGAATGACGGTAAGCAATTTAGGGATAGCCTAGGCCGAGTCTCCTTTGGCTTTAAATCCAGCCAATAGGTTTCAGGATAGGTTTAGTCGACCTTAGCAACAATAGGTCTTGGTTTTAAATCCAGCCAATGGTTTAGGTACTAGGGTAGGTTTATTCTAGGTCACCTAGGAAGCCAATTGGTCACTCTTCAGGCCCTAGGTCATAAGGACCACGCCGTAGCTCTAGGAGGTGCCGCCTAGGGACAGAGCCGCACCGAGTCCTATGGGGAAATTAAGACACTAACTTAGCAACCTAGTCAAGAGCAATTACGAAAGCAGGCCATCATTCTTTAATCCCATAGCATTTGAGTATAGAATCACCCATTCATAAGTTGAAGTCACCCTAACCCATTTTGATTTGTTAGTTCTTCTAGATTAACTTGTTTCCCACTTTCTATTCCCATAGCTTAATTTAATTCATTTTAGTTAGAGCTCCCGATCATCAAAAATCCAAAAATCTTAAAAAAATAGATTGTTTAGGTTTCTTCTTAGGCACACTGTAGAACATACACGAAGAATCTATCTCCCAACATAGCCTCCCTGTGGAATCAGCCCCATACTTGCATACACTTAGCTACACTGATCCGTGCGCTTGCGGGTCTTTAGAGCTTGTATTCGAGAGACATACACCACCGTCTTGTCTTGAGCTTACCTGGAAAGAGTTTCAATCGTGAATTAAATAACCAAACTTTATTTGAGGGAGAGAATGATTTCTTAATAATGTGTTTATCATGAATTCTCTTCATCCTATCCATACAAAGTTTGGCATTCTCATATGCCTCAAATCTAAGCTCTTCCAACTCTGCTAGGTCTAGCTTCCTTTTCTCACCTGCTCTTGCCAAATCAAAATTTAAGGCCTTGATGGCCCAATAAGCTCTATGCTCAAGTTCTACTGGCAAGTGACAAGCTTTCCCATAAACCAATCTATACGGAGATATACAATGGGAGTCTAAAAGGCGGTATGGTAAGCCCACAAAGCATCATTTAGCCTAATAGACCAATCTCTCCTATCGGGCCTAACCATTTTCTCTAAGATGTGCTTGATCTCCCTATTGGACACCTCTACTTGTCCACTAGTTTGCGGGTGATAAGGAGTAACAACCTTATGGGTGACCGAATACCATTTCCAAAAGACCTTTAAAGTTCTATGGCGAAAATGCAAACCTCGATCACTAATCAAGACCTTAGGGACTGCAAATCCAGAGAAAATGTTCTCCTTGATGAATTTAACCACTACCTTATGGTCATTAGTGCATGTGGGAATTGCCTCAACCTATTTGGACACATAATCAACGGCTACTAAAATGTATTGGCACCCAAAGAAAGGTGAAAATAGATCCATGAAATCTACACCCTAAAAATCAAATAACTTACATAGAAGAATAGAGGATAAAGGCATCATGTTTCTCCTAGAGATGGACTAGGATTGTTGACATCTAAAACACTTTTTGCAATATTCTTAGGCATCCCTAAGAGAGTGTGCCAAAATAATCCACATTGCAAGACCTTCGCGGCGGTCTTCTTCCTACTAGAATGACCCCGATACCCTTCATCGTGACACATGCTCAAAATGCTCTCAAACTCGTCCTCGAGCACACAACAGTGAATCATTTGATCCGCTCACACTTTAAAAAGATAGAGATCCTCCCAAAAGAAATGCCTAACTTGTGCTAGGAACCTATCGTTTTCTCTCTTCTCCTAATGGGAAGGAAAAAGCCTTATGGCAAGATAATTAACAATATGAGCAAACCAAGCGACAAACAATTGCTCATCGGGAAATGAATCATGAAAAGGGGATGGATCACTAGAAGACTCGCTAACAAGACGGGAAAGATGATCTGCAACTAAATTTTCTCTACCCTTCTTATCCCGGATTTCAATGTCAAACTCTTGAAGGAGGAACAACCACCTAATCAAGCGGGGCTTAGAGTCTTTCTTAGACAACAAATACTTCAATGCCGCATGATCGATGTAGACAATCACTTTGGATCCTAGAATGCATGACCTAAACTTGTCAAGGGATAAAACTATTGCCAGACGCTCTTTTTCTGTGGTGGTATAGTTTATTTGGGCTTCATCAAGAGTCTTGCTAGCATAGTACACAATATCGGCCAACTTATCCTTCCTTTGACCTAAAGCGACTCCTATCGCATAATCAGATGCATCACACATAACCTCAAATAAGAGATTGTAGTTAGGTGGTTGGATAATCAGAGATGTAGACAATAAGGATTTAAGCGTATTGAAAGCCCTAACACGCTCATCATCAAAGTCGAAAGGGACATCTTGTGCTAGGAGCCTAGACAAAGGACATGCAATGTGGCTAAAATCCTTAATGAATCTACAGTAGAATCCTACATGCCTTAGAAAATATCTAACATCCTTGACACACATAGGGACAGGTAACTTTTCAATCAATTCTACCTTAGCTGGGTCAATTTGAATACCGCTAGATGAAACTAAATGACCTAACACTATCCCTCTTTGTACCATGAAGTGGGATTTCTTCCAGCTCAACACTAGATTCTTCTCCACACATCGGTCTAAGACTAAAGAGACGTGACCCAAGTACTCATCAAAACTATCACCAAAGACTCAGAAATCATCCATGAATATCTCTAAATGCCTCTCAATCAAGTCACTAAAAATGGCCATCATACACCTGTAGAAAGTCGTTGGAACATTACAAAGACCGAAGGGCATTCTCTTATAGGCAAAAGTGCTATAGGGACAACTAAAGGTGGTCTTCTCTTACTTCTCAAGAAACATGAGGATCTGATTGTAACTCAAATGGCTATCTAGAAAACAAAAGTAGCTATGCCCAGCTACTGTATCTAAAATCTGATCTGGAAAAGGCAATGGGAAATGATCTTTTCTAGTTTTGGAGTTGAGCTTTCTATAATCAATACAAACTCTCCATCTTGTGGGAGTGCGTGTAGGGATAAGCTTTCCTTTCTCATTTTCCACAACCATGATCCCGGACTTCTTAGGGATGACTTGGACCGGGCTAACCCACTCACAATCGAAGATTGGATAAATGATGCTCGTATCTAAAAGATTAATGATCTCTTTCTTAACTACTTCACTCATGTGTGGGTTCAGCCTCCTTTGCATCTCCTTAGAAGGAATGGCTCCATTCTCAAGGTGAATATGATGCATACAAACCAAAGGGTCAATACCTGTCAAATCATCAATTTTCTACCCTATAGCCTTCCTATGTTTCTTAAGAACCTCTAAGAGACATTTCTCTTGCTTATTAGAAAGATCGGAAGCAATGATGACTAGGGCCTAGGAATGCATACTTTAAATTATCAGGAAGGGGTTTGAGCTCTAAAGGAGGGCTAGGCTAAAAAATCCAAGCTTGACTTTGCTCAAGCAATGCCCAAAGACTCCCATGCCTTTCTTGGTTGGACCAACCCACTAATATAATTCTTTGATTTGATTTTAGAGCACGAAGGCTTATCGAGCCTCTCTTTATAGAGTGTAGAGTAATCTCGCCCCTTTCTGAAGAAGTTCTGGCGCAGGCGCCTTTTTGAATTAAGACTTCCCTCCCCTATTTAGACTTTTGGGCCCTTCATCTTTCTGAATCGAGACCCGGATTCGTCCATCCATGGGACACCTTTCGTAGTGACCCATGGGCTACTTCACTGAGACGATGGTAGGAGTTTACAAGCAGCTTTGATAGAACCAGGTGTTGAAAGATAGCTGAAAGCGCTAGGCCCCGATCCAATGGCTTCATGCCCAAGGGAAGCGATTTATGATTTCACTAGCCGTCGTAGAAAGGGGAAACCCAATGTTGCGAGTGAAGTCACCTGAGGGTTCGAATCCGATGTGATCTTCAACCAAAGGGGACTCAACCTTAACATCATCAACGGGGACATCACTAGAATCAAGACTAGAAGGATTAACCTTAAGCGACTTATCAATCAATTGGCTCTCAATTGAGGAAGTAAAAGCTACACATTTCCACTCTAAGGTGTCTAAATCAAAACTAGACATCAATTCCTCAATTTTCTTCAAATCTGCTCTATCGGTCATAGTTCGCTCTACAAAATCCTCGACACAAGAATCAATCACATTAATCCTAAAGCACTCTTCTCCATCTTCTCCTCCAATACTAGCCCTATTCACTGCCTCAACAACCTTCATAGTGGACCTCAAATTCCTAAATTTCATCTCTAATAAGTCCGACCTACAATGAATAATGGCATCTGTAGTGGCAAAGAAAGGGCAACCTAGAAGAACATGTGTAGAATGTCTAGAGTCATGTCCTGAATCCATATCTAACACTATAAAGTAAACAAGGTACACGAATTCACCTACTTGGACCTAACATTCTTTATCACACCCTTAGGTCTACGCTCGGACTTATCAGCTAGCTAAAGAGTAACATGTGTAGGGGACAACTCATCTAGACCTAGCAGCAGATAGACGGAGTAGGGAATGAGATTTATACTAGATCCTAAATCTAACAAGGTGTGATCAATCTGGGTCTCTTGGATCCTACAAGGAATGGTGAAAGCTCTAGGGTCACTCATTTTGGCCAGAAGGCCCAAAGTACAAATACTACTCACCTTCTCCACAAGCCTCACCTTCTTAGGAATGTTCGATGACCTATGCTTCCTTGTACAATGATCTTTAAAGAAATTAGAATATGAGGGAATAGAAAGGATCGCATCTATTAATGGAAGATTGACCTTAAGGTCCTTAAGATGCTCTAAAACCTTGAAAAACTAGAATCCTCACTAGGTGTAGGCCTCTCTAAGACAGATAGGAAGGGAACTTTAAGTGCAACATCTCTAAACACATGGGAATCATCAATAGGTTCCTTTCCTGCCCTATGAGGATGGGAAGTACTACTCTCTCCATGGTCTCTAGCAGGCTCAATTTTCTCAACAAAACCCTATCTAGAATCCCTCTCAATAGGACTACTATGTGACTCTCTAAACTCGGAATAACCACTAGGTGTAGGCACTGCAAAGTCAACTCCTACCCTATTATCCACTACCCTATCGCTCCTAAGAGTGGTGACGGCCTTCGCCTGGGCCTGAGAGAGATAAGTGGTATCGGTGCAAGAATAGGACTGGACTCTAGGGTTTACCTTTAGTAAAGAAGGCAATTTCCTGAGGTCTCTAGCATTCAACTGACTAGCAATATGTCCTAACTGTGCCTCAAACCTCGCCATTTGCTGCCTATTTTCTGCCAATTCCTATTGCTAGTTCTGGATGAACTGCATTATCTTCATCATGTCATTATTAGGAGGTTGGCTACTAGAAGGAGCAGGTAAAGCCTGAGGTTGAGGAGCACTAGTGAGACGGGGCTAATTAAGATGATAGAAACCTGGGGGATATTGAGGATGGGGTCGCCGCTGAGGTGGAACCTGAGGATGTGAATTAGACTCGTGTTGACCTTGTCTCTAAGAAAATTTTGGGTTGTCCCTCCAACCCAGATTGTATGTGTTCGAGTATGGATTATACTCACGAGAATAACCTTGTGTGGCACACACTTGCTCTTTCATGAATTTAGGAAATTGAGATGATAAAGGGTAAGCTATGGTCTTATGAGATGACTCGAAACACAATGCACGAGCTTCAACAACTAAAGGGGCGGAGGAAGAACCTATAGAACTAGTCCCATGACCTTGGGATGAAATAGACAAAGAAATGAATTGATCTAGCTTATTCGTCAAAGCCTCAACCTTAGCAGGTAAATCTAAAGAAACTCCAACCTCACTAACACTTCTCTTGTTGCCTCCCCGTCTAGACCTTTCCATAGAAAAAAATTTGAAAAGAATTTTCAGCCATCATTTCTATTTTCTCCCATGCCTTAGTTGGTTTCAAAAGATAAAAGCCACCACTGGAGACGACATTGACCATGATCCTATTTTGTTCATTTAAGCCTCGAAAGAAATATTTCAATAGGTCATGATTGCCATACTCGTGGTATAGATATTATCTAAGAAAATCCTTGAACCTCTCCCAAGCCTCATAAAAGGATTCTAGGTCATGTTGGGAGAAAGTCATAATGGCGGTCCTAAGGTCGGCCGTCTTGGCTATGGGATAAAATTTTTGAAAGAACTTAGATTGAAGCTCAGCCTATGTAGCAATATAACCATTAGGTAAGGAATAGAACCAAGCCCTAACCTTGTCCTTAAGAGAGAAAGTAAACAATCTTAGACGTATGACCTCTTGGGAGACATTGGGGACATAGAGAGTGGAACTCATCTCAACAAAATCAGTAATATGATCTAGAGGACTCTCATTGCTTCTCCTATAGAAGGAAAGAAGCATAGCCAACATATTAGGCTTAATCTCAAAGTCTGTCTCCCCCAAACTTGGAATTTGAATAGCCAAATTAGGCTCAACGGCTTTGGTGAGAAAGAATTGCCTAAGATTGGGTTCCTGATCTATGGGTGGATCTAGTCTATGGGGCTCTCGTCTAAAATGATCTTGGGCTTGATGCCCATAGTGATCGTGAGGTGGAATGGGATTTATCAGGGGATTGGGAGGATTAGAACCATGATTGGGATCAACCACCTCCTCAAGAAGATCTCCTAAATTCCTAAAATGTCTAGTAATTCTATCAAGTTCGAGATTAAGAGGAACTAGGGGATCTCTAAGGGATCTCCTACCAAGCATGCACAAACTATCGTAACTCCGGCCACTTCAACCTCTGAAAACTTCAATATTCCTAAAACTACAACAAATAAACCACAATCCTAGAATGCCTACTAAAAACAAAAGCAAAGGCTGAAATAGATAAACAAGAACCAAAGCACGATAATATAAACAATAAATAAGATAAGCAAAAACTAAGCAAACTATAAAGGAAAAGCAAGAAAACAAGAAAAGCAACTACCAAAACACACAAACAAAGAATGCAAACCACCGTGTCTTCCTAGAAACAGTACCAAGAACTTGATCGTCATCTTTTGAGTGCAAGCTCTAAAAACCAGCAAGTGCACGCATTGTTGTAGTACAGTGTATGCAAGTGTGGTGTCGATTCCACAAGGAGGCTATGTTGTGAGACGAATTCTACGTGTGTGTTCTATTTTTTTAGGATTTTGGATGGTTGAAAGTCTAGCTAAAAAGGGTTAAACTAAACTATGGGAATGGAAAAGTGGGGGACAAACTAATCTAGAGGAATTAACAAATGGAAAGGTGTTAGGATGACTTCAACTTATGAATGGGTGATTCTATACTCTATTGCTATGGGATTAAAGAATGATGGTTTACTTTAATAATTGCACTTAACTAGGTTGCTGAATTAGTATCTTAATTTCCCCCAAGGACTCGGTAGGGGCTTGTCCCTAGGCGGCGCCTCCGAGAGCTACGGCATGGTCCTTATGACCTAGGGCCTTAAAAATGACCAATTAGTTTCCTAGGTGACTTAGAATGAACCTACCTTAGTACCTAAACCATTGATTGGATTTAAAGCCAATACCTAGTGTCGCTAAGGTCGACTAAACTTATCCTAAAACCTATTGGCTAGATTTAAAGCCAAAGGAGACTTGATCTAGGCTACCCTAAATTACTTGCCGTCATTCTAAGGTCACTATAGTGGGATTTGACTTGCTAGTACATTCATACATGTTCTTGGCCAAGGTGTTCATGAATAAACGGATCTATTCAACTACCAAACATCGCCATGCTCAGATTACTCCATTAGAAGCAATTAACAACCAACGTGTATGCGTTATTAAAGTCATATTCACTACTAGGCATGCAAATATACATATAAAAATGAATATAAGCATTACCCACTTCATAGCATCCACATATAAACACATAGACATGATTATAGCATGGATTAGATGTGTTTAGTAATAAATAGACTTCAATTTATACATATGCTACTCATTTAGGCATTTAATCAAACACTTAGACATGAATGAAAAAATAACCCTTTGAACAAAAAAAATCAAACATGTATATATTCAGCCATTTAATCCTATATCATAAGAGTATGTAACTTACATAAGCTAAATGAAGCTTCCCTTTCATCCTAACTAATCTTGTACAAAGCTCTTTAGCAAACTTGATTCCAAATGTTTGAAACCCTCTAAATTCTCTTGCTTCAAGGTGATGAAATGTGTGAAAGAGTGTGTGTAATGTGGGTGAAGATTAGGGTTAAGTGTGTGTATGTGTGATGAGTGTGTTAAGATCCTCTCCAGAATTGTAAAAAAGATTCCCCTTTTTAAGTCTGAAAATCGAGCTTTTATATCAGCTTTTTTACGAACTGCTAGTCGACCTGTTCCTCTTAGCTTGACCAACCTTTTGGTGATGCTCTCTGGACTGGCCAGTCGACCTAGCCGGTCGACTGGCTCTAGAAGGGTAGTCGTTCGGTTATTTCGAGCACCTTTCTGGAATGACCGGTCGATCGGCTCTTTCTTCTTAGGTCGTCCGGCTGATTTACTTCCTCCATTCTTTGTCTTTCTAGACTCTGATCTTCTCTTTTTGACCCGTGCATCTCCCATCTTCATCACCTATCATCGTTCAATCTTAATCTTAACCCGAAGTTCACCTAAATCATTGAAAACAAGCAGTTAGTGTAGTAATTTATCTCTTAAACTCAGTATGTACAATTGTCTACGCTAATGCATCTTTATGAACACTTAATACCTCTTAAACATAGGAAAATAACAATGCAAACACACACAAAACCAGAACACATCATTAATGATAAAAGACTTGTGTGGGTGCAAATATATTAAGAGGGAAAGTAAATTAAGGTATCTAACAATTTTTGTACTTAAAAAATTCACCAAATAAATAAAATAATGTCTCTTGAGTAATATATCAAACACAAAGATATTAATGCAAGTAAGTAAAGTAATTGAAGAGTAAGAGAACTTGGAGACAAACGATTTTTTGGTGGTTCGGCCGTGCCTACATTCACCGCCTAAGAATGCTCCCTTTAGGACTTCAACAACTTTACTAGAATGCTTCTTCAACTATTGTTTAAGCACAAATCAATTTTTACAACTCTTTGAGACCACTTCTCAAAAAACCCAAGTGAGAATGTTGATATCTCTTGCACCACATCAAAATTGGAAGATATTCCATTTGGATGCTAAATCAACATTTCTGAATGGAATACTTGAGGAAGAAGTCTATGTTGATCAACCTGAAGGCTTTATAATAAAAGGACAAGATATGTCGTCTCAAGAAGGCTTTGAACGAATTAAAACAAGCCCTCCCCCTCCTCTCTTCTCCCTCCCTCCCTGAGCACGAAATTCTCAAATTGATAAATATTTCCAAGAGAATGGCTTCATCAAATGTCCTCTAGAGCATGCAATTTACACAAAGAAAAATGAGCAAGATGAAATCCTTATAGCTTATCTTTATGTGGATGATTTACTTTTTACTGGGAACAGCCGAAAGATGTTTGATGAATTTAAGCAAGCAACATTCAAACAATTTGTAATAATAGATACTAGCTTATGTCCTTCTTTCTTGGCATTGAAGTTCATTGACAAGATGATGGCATTTTCATATCACAAGAAAGGTGTGCCACTAAGCTACTTGAAAATTTCCAAGATGGAGAATTGCAATCCAGTAGAAACTCCAATTGCTCCTAGTTTAAGAATGACAAAGAATGGAGAAGGAAAATCTATTAATCCTACTCTTTTCAAGAGCTTGATTGGAAGTCTCCATTACCTCACAATCACAAGGCCAGATGTTGTCTATGGAGTTAGTCTTTTGAGCCGCTATATGGAAGCATTGAAAAAGTCTCACTGGCTCCTCGCAAAAAAGATTTTGAGGTATATCAAGGGTATAATAAATTTTGGATTGTTCTACTCCAGAAAGATGATGCTTTATTATACGGCTATTTTGATAGTGACTGGGGAGATGACCAAGACAAAAGGAAAAGTACTATTGATTATGTGTTCTTTCTTGGATCGACAACTTTCACTTGGACGTCAAAAAAGAAAAGTGTGGTAGTGTTACCATCATGTGAAGTTGAGTATGTTGCACTACCCTCAGTGGTCTATGAAGCAATTTGCTGAAGAATTTATTGAAGGAACTTAATCTTCCACGAGAAGATTCTCCCATCATACATGTTGATAACAAGTCTACAATTTTTGTTGTCAAAGAATGTAGTGCAACATGGAAGGAGCAAACATATTGATCTTAGGTATGATTTCCTACAAGATCATGTCAAGATGAAGACAATTTCCTTGGACTATTGCAACTTTTTCAGATCAAGTGGCTTTCACAAAAGCACTATTGGCTAATACATTCAAGAAGTTAAGATCTTTACTTGGCCTGAAGTTGGTTTTTTGTTTGAAGAAAGGTGTTGCAAAATGCCAACAAAAAGCCAAATTAATAAGATTCATGAATAATCATTGGTTCATGGAACTTGGCAATGGGAGATTTATTTACATACATGATAAATCTTTGAAAGCCATGAACCTAGTCAAATGTATTTAGTTTTTCTAGAGATTTATTTAATGCTTTGAGTAGCCTATTACTAATATAAAAAGGGGTGCTTTGCAAGTGTTTTGGCCAGCAAGAGAAAGCAAAAAAAGTAAGTGAAAAGAAGAAAATATTGAGAGAAAAGTGAATTCATTTGTAAAGGCAGCTTATTGAGAGTTATCTATATTCAATATAGATCAGCCTTAGTGAAAATATTTTATTTATTCTTCCTTGTGCTGTTAAGTTTGTTTAAGGATTTGTAAATCCCAAATCAATTCCATCAAAATGCTTCTTGAAGCTTCATAAGAGTTGTATAAATAGGTGTCTTGAGATTATTGTGAACCAAGCTAAAAGCACTCAAAGCTAAAAAACTAATGCAACATATATTCTAACCTTTTCTCATCCACTCAACATCTCTTTTAAGTTTTCTTCTTCTCCAATATAGTCATTCAATTCACTATATCCCTCATTTTACCTCTATGTCTTCTACACCAATTAATTTAAATAACTCAACAAACTTTCTCAATTATTTAAAATACTCAACAATTTAGAACAAAAATTTGGAATGTCTAAATCAAAAATTTGTATGTTCTTTAAAAAAATTTATAATTCTAAAAGAATTATTACCTACAAATTTTCATTCAAAACCTACAAATTTTTTTTGGACTAATATCAATCAGTTGAATACAAGAGTAATCCCTACTTTATATAGCTATAAATTTCAATAGTAGCAACACTAAAAAATATTTGTTCTATTCAGTCGTGAACCAGACAATAATATTTATGTTTGGAGGGGCGTTAATTCAAAAATATCTATGGTCTTCGGGAACCAAAACAGTTTCCTCTTGCAGAGCTGTAAAAGGTTTGATTAGATTCTTCCTGTTTTCTAGTACTTGCGCTGCCAAAGGACAAGATCATCCCAAAAGAGTAATTAATTGGAGTCATAGCTAACGGCGAAAGAGAGAGAGAACGAAGAGAGTGAACGCATAGTATTCTCTGATCCTATGTAATGCAGTAAACATGGTGCGAGTTTAGCTCTCTTGGTCGATGACAAGAAAGTGGTTTAAAGGAGACCATGGAAATAGCATGCGCGTATCATCAGCTAACTTTGCGAAGGTGGTTGTGGATTATGATTCTGCTGATTATGCGATGAAGAAGAAGAGGAACCTATCTGATCAAACCCGGCCATGTTGAGGAAGCCTCTTCGAGGGAATGCTCTAAGACCTAAAAAGTCTCTTGTCAAGCCACCCTGACCACCACCACCACCACCTCCTCCTCCTTCTCTACCTCTACTCAAATTCGAACCTGCTGATGATGAATGTGTAAGTGCTTCATGAAAACTGCTACGATCATCATCAGTACTCTTTGGATTCAACAACCCATTCATTGTCTCCTCAAAGCTGGCTGAGTCTTGAAACCTACTAGTGGATGATGGGAATGAACTCATTGTATCGGGATGAAGCAAAGGAGGAGCTCCGCCAGCTTCGGCTATGGAATCGATTTGTTGCATGCAGCCTGGAGAGGTGCTGCTGATGATGACAGCTTTATTCCCATAAGATGCCAAGTCATGAATTATGCCATGATCAGTTCCTATCTCTTCACGTGCAGACAAGCCAAGACAAGACGACCCAGCTGTAGGTGTGGCCAATGATGTGGAATTTAAACCATTTGCATTGATCATGTGACCTTGGTGGGGTCTATGAATAGTCTCTGGTTGATGATGAGCTGCTTTGCTCATTGAAACTCCCATTTGTTCTGCCTTCTGCAACAGCGCAGTTGCAGACATGTGAGGGGAATTATGGGATGATGCGGGGTGGAAAGAAGAGAGTGTGGGATTAGGGTTTGGGTTTTCTTGGTGGTGTAGGATTGGATGGTCCAATCTTGAGGTGAATAATTGGGAACAAAGATGATCACTTGGTCCTGCAGCTTCTTGTCCTGTTGATGCTAACCATTGTGGCATCGTTTCTGGCCTTAGGTGGAAGCTTTGTTGAAGTTCTTGTTCCCTTTTGAGTGGGAAAGCTTGGAGGCCATGGCTATGGAGTTGTGTTTGAAGGTTGAGATTGGTAGTAGTTGGGGAGCATGCTTGTGAAGCCTGCAGAAGAGGGTTTGCTGTAATTGCCCTTGCACTTTCTTCTGCTAGTGCATCACAGAAAGCTCTATGTGTGATTAAGCTGTCCCTCCTGTTTGAATGTAGAAACAAACGCAAAGAAACAAAAAGAACAAACCATCACGAGACAGCTTGAATATAATAGTCTTAAAAATGAAATCTCTTCCCTCTCCCTCCCGACAGCTTCTTTTTTGGTCCAATCTTTTTCTCTATGGACGGACATACGCACGCGAACAAAGAAGAGAAGAGGGAAAAAAAAATGCAAAAGAGTATAAATAAACAAATCGGAAAAGAGTCAAACTAGCAAGACTAATTGTGAAAAAGAAACGAAAAAGAAAAGGAATGAAAAAGTCTAGGCTTTTAAGAATATCTATCAAATATGTTCTTTTGGTATCGAATGTCCAATGATGTATTGAACCATGCATTTAAACGAGATCTCGGGTATAGAGAAACGACTCCCGACAAGCATAACCAATCTCATCTAATTTTAACTAAAAAAAAATCTTTGATTTAGTTTAAAGGATATTCAATCCCGTAGTTTAATATATCTGGTGTTAATTAATTACCTGGAGAAAAAGGCACTACAATCGCATCGATACTCTCTTGTACCACAAATCTTGGAGTGAGCTTTCCAATCTGACCGAACAGCATAACGCTTTGAGCACTTTTCACACTTCCATTTCTTTTCACCATGCTTTCTGCTGTAGTGCTTCTTGATGCCTGTGAGGTCCCCAAGAGCCCTTGAAGGGTCATGGTGGACACAGGTTGGCTCTGGACATGTATACACCTTCTTCTGCACCTCTTTATTTGTTCTCTGCTTTAGCTTCCATGGCAGATTGTGCCCCCTTCTATGCAGCTGAAGATTCTGATCTCTTTGAAACCCTTTGTTGCAGATCTCACATACAAACTTACTTGTAGCCAGGAGACTTCTTGGAGACAAAGCCACCACTTGTGCTTCAGGGTCTAATTGACCAAAATCAATAAAAGTAAATTAATAAAAAAATATGGGTGCAACAAGCAATCGATATTTCATGACCGTGGTGTGTCAAGTACCTGGATTGCCTGGTAGATTTCTCTTCTTCTTAGCTGGTTGAGCTGGATTGTTACTTGGTGATGCCAAGGGCTGTTGTTGGTTATTAGCTGTCACAATTTCATTTCTGTTGTTGTTGGATGACACTCTGGCTTCATCAGTAGATGCAGATGGAAAATTCAACATTCTCCCTCTCATCTACTAGACAGAGCTACCCACTTGGATCTCTTCTATATTGCATGTATGTTGTGGTTGTTAGTTTTGATAATTCTACAGCTTCTCTGTGATACCCTAGACTACTGCAAACACGACAATGAGTTTATACATCAAATACAAAAGTAAAAACTTACGTAAAAGTACTTATTAGTGAAGTTTGCTCCCAACCTTAGAGCCTGCCATGTCCTTCAGTTTAACCAAAGCACTAATCATTGCCTGATGGATCCTATTACCCAGAAAGTATCAACTAAAAGCCATACATGTGAAAAAAAACTTACAAAACCATTGTTGTAAGTATAATTAGATTAAAGGACTTGCAAAAGTGGTTGGAGAGGGTGGGGAGCAAGTGTGTGTGTTTGTGTGAGTATTTTTGTTTGTGTGTGTGTGAGAGAGAGAGAGAGAGAGAGAGATATGTGGATGAGAAGGCATCTCTCTGTGGTGTCTACAGCCCATCAAAACTATAGCCAAGCTAGCCAGCCAAGCCACCAAGCTTGCTCTGACGTTGCACTTTGTCTTTTCCTTTGTCCTCTTTCTCATTCTATGAATTATTACTACATAATTCAATTTTCTTTCGTCCATGTACAGTTACTTCTTTTTAAGTGGAATCTTCTAACTTCAATTATTATTTCATTGAGGTTAATTTTAATTTCATGGCTTTTTGCCGTCCTTCAGCAAGGTCGGTGTAAACAGCACCCAAGTGGAAAATTAGAGAAAAGATTTACGAGAAAGCAAAGTTTATTGGACGTGGACGTGGAATATGACATGAAACATGAAAGTTGTAACATCATAAAAAGAAATAGATCTTCAAGATGTTCACATTGTTACTTGATCAAAGACTAATAAGAAAGACAATAATCAAGTAATCAAAGCTTCAAATTTGAATGTCTTTTCGTAACATAAATATTGTTTGATCTAAGATTGATAAACACGACCAAAATGAGATATATATACCTCAAGCATAAAGCTACAAATGGTTAGATCATGTCATACAATTGCATATCCTAACAGTCCAACGCAATGCATCATGAGTATAAAATTGAATGAGTAATACTAACCATCACCTTATTTTTATCACCCTATTATCATCGCCTACTTGACATGCTTAGTTGTCATGCCAACTATATTTTTTTTAATCTTTCCCCTATTTATTTTTTCCCACTCTTCTTTATTTCCTTTTTTTTCCCTCTTTTCTGTATTTCCTTTTTTCTCTTCTTAATTAAGATTTCTTTCTTTTCTTTTCTTTTCTTTCTCTTGTTTCTTATATCCAATGTCTCTTTACTTTTTTGTTTTGATGCTAATCTTCAATGAAAATTTATATTTTATATCAAGCATTAATTATTTCATGAAAAAATATTATCCAAGAAAACTTGCTCTTCTGACATTTTTTATGACATTCACTTGAAATTTTCCATCAGAATATTTATTTGATGAGTATTACACCAAAGTATTATGGTGGACATTGATATCTTGATCTAAACTATGTATTGTCTTATATTGTGTTTGTTATATGCTTATCATAAGATCTTATATCTTATAAGTGTTTTTTTTTTTTAAAGAAAGTAGTGTTTGTTTAGAACTTCTAATAAGATCTTATGATAAGATCTTGTTTTAACAACTATAAGAAATAAGATGAAAATGTGGAACTTAAATCTTATAAGCAGCAAAAAAAGGACATGCTTGGTATTTTCAAAAGTTTAGTAAAACTTTTGTTTCCTAAAATACCCTAACCCTGTCCTTCGTAACATTGCTTTGGTGTTTCATTTCTTCACCACAAATGCCTATACCTCCTCGTCCATAGCCTTCCTACCTTCATATCCACCACCGCAACTGATAGCCGGCATCCAGCAGCTGTTGCCCTCAAGAACGGGTAGCCTTCACCTCGGATTCCACCTTATTGCTGTGAGGAGGTATTTCCTTTACTCCTTTTTCTTTCGTTTCTTTTTTTGTTTTTTCTAATGTTGATTATAGTTGATTTTGAAAAGAGCTTTAACGGATTCTTGTTAAAATATTGATTATAGTTGATTTTTGAATGATAAATTATTGTAGGTATGGGTTTTTCTAGGCGAAAGTGTTGTTAACTATGATTGTCTAGCTGCATATGTATTGTTAACTTCCTTTACATTATCTTCTTGGATATTCTTGTTTGATGATCTTTGGGTAGGCACAAGATATTTGTTTTCTCCTTGAATTTTTTGGAACAACTTTGTAAAAGGAACTGAAAAATCATCTGCCAAGTTGTGCCTAGAGACACCTATTCTTCTGAAAGAAATCATTGGTCCTCTCAAAATTTTCCTGCTTATGACTTTGGCATCCATGCTGCTGAGATGTGTAGGGATTCATCCATATATATATATAACAATTCAAAGTATCATTCACATTTTCATGTTAGTTTTACTTTATTGTTAAGATTATATTTATAATACTTTTCTTTGTTTAATTTTTTTTTCTTAGCATTGCATAGGTGCAATAGATGGGACACATGTTGAAGTTGTTTTATCACCTGACATGAGATATCCATTTTATGGAAGAAAAGGATACCTGACTCAAATGTCATGGTAACTGGCAATTTTGATACGTGATTCACATATTGCATGGCTGGTTGGGAGGGTTCGGCGCATGATACTTGTATCTTTGTCGATATGGTTCACGATGAAACAAAAAAATTCAAGATGCTTGTTGGAGGTTATTTTTTTAATTATAAAAAAGAGTAGTTTTTTCTTTATTATAAAAAAATCTTTTATTTTCTTAATTTCTTTTCTAATTTTTCTATTTATCACTTAGATCAATTTTATTTGGTGGATTCTGGATATCCAAATATGAAAGGATTCCTTGCTCCATACAAAAATGAGAGGCATCATTTGCAAGACTACAAAAATCAAGTCCCTCAAAGTCCAAAAGAGTTATTCAATTGTTGTCATTCTTCACTAAGAAGTATCATAGAGAGAACATTTGGAGTATGGAAAAATAGATTTCAGATCATGAAAAGAATGCATTGTGGGTATAATTGGAATACATAAATGAAATTTGTCTCGGCAACAATGACACTTCACAATTATATTTGTCGTCAAAATTTAGATGATATAATTTTTGAGGAAGTTGTTGTCGAAAAGGATATTGATATTGGCACAGAAAACACAAGCATTGGAAGTACTAGTGCAAATTCGAGGCAAGGGGCGATGGATCGTGTTCGGGATAGAATGTGTAGTGATATTTGACAGATAAAGGAATTTATATTGTAACTTTTGATATTAAAACAATATTTTCTGTTATGTATGATGACAAACAAGATTTGTGTGTTGATCTTTGAATTATTATTTTATTAATATTTTCTGTATATTTTATTTTCTATAATTTATTTATCATTAAATAATTAAGTTTTTATTTTAATCATAAAATGAATATCATACAATGAGTAATGACTCAATGAATTGAGGATATTAGACAAAACAAAATTAGTTTGTTGATCTTTGAATTTTTATCTTATTTATATTTCTTGTATATTTTATTTTTTATAATTTATTTATCATTAAACAATTTTTTTTCATTTTAATTGTAAACTTTTAACATCTAGTAGTTTTTTTATTTTAATTTATTAATTTTGCAAGTTCTGAATTTTAACATCCAACAAAATATGAATATCTTAAATGAGATGCAAAAGTTTTGACTAATACGAGTGTTTTATATGACTTAAAATCCTTCCCCCCCCCTCCCCAAAAAAAAAGCTACAAAAAGTTTTGAATAATTTGAGTATATGAGCTACAAGAGTTTTTCACATCTAACAATAATATACCATGAGTTCTGACCCAAAGGGCACTATTGTCAAATATGTTTATTTAACAATTTAAGATTAATATTGTATCAAATAATCTTATTAAAAAGATACTTATTTCTTATAAGATATCTTATAAGATCTTATCATATAAGATCTTATAAGGTTTAAGATTTAAGATAAGCATATAACGAATATAGCATTAGTCTTACGAGTTTTGATAGTATGAATAAGCTGGTTAAAATTTTGTAGAGTCCTTTGTTTTACTTGTTCTGCCTTTCAATTTATACATGGTTTTGTATGTTAATCATTGATCTAGATTTCTAATCTAGGATAATGTTATCACTAGATTGCCTAAATTTTTATTTAATTATTTGTTGAATGGATTTTGAGATGCACTCGTGGTCATTATCACCCAAAATGCAAGAAATGAGTTGTTTTTTTACATCTACATGGATACAAAGAAGTTTATCCAGCTCTATGAGAAAAAGAAGAGAATTTAGGAGAGGAAAGAAGCTCCTACGATAATTGGAGCAAAAACTTATTTTATGAAAACAAGTTTATAAATCAAGCTCATTATTTTTTATGAGATAATTGACGATTAAGATAAAAATAAATTTTGGTTGAAGATTAACACCAAAATAAAAAAGTCAAGAGACATTGGATATAAGCAAAAAGAGAAAGAAAAGAAAAGGAGGAAACTTTAATTAAGGGAGAGAAAAAAAGGAAATAAAGAAAAAAGAAAAGAAAGAAATAAAGAAAAGAGGAAAAAAACATAAGAAGAGTGAGAAAAAAATAAACACGAGAGAGAATAAACTAAAGCCTAGTTGGTATTCCAACTAAGCATGCTAAATAGGCGGTGATAATAAGATGATGAAAATAGAGTGACATCTAACATTACTTAAATCGAAATTAAAATATTTAACTATAATAAGTCACTGCTTAGTTATTTTATGTAACCCTTAGGGCATGAGATATTCTAGTTTCTCTATGCAAGTATTTTTGTGCTATTGATTTTTAGGGACTAGAATTCAAAATTTTTCTACTCAAGGCTGCCCTTTTTGTTTCTTTCCCCTTCCTTTTCGCTCAAGTGGTATGACTGTGTAAGTGCAAATATTGTAAGAGGGGGGGAGTGAATTAAGATATCTAACAATTTTCGTCTTTAAAAATTCACCAAGTAAATTAAACAATTTCTCTTAAGCAAAATATTAAATACAAGGATATCAATCAAGTAAATAATGTAGATGAAGAGTAGAGAGTAAGAAGATAAACGATTTTTAGGTTGTTCGACTGAGCCTACCTCTACCGCCCAAGGATACTCCCCTTAGGACTTCAAAAATCTTCACTAAATGCTTATTCAACTCTTGGTGAAGCACAAATCAAGTTTTACAACTCTTTGAGACCACCTCTCAAGGAACCCAAGAAATTTCCTTTTTAGGATTTCCCCCACACTCTTTGAAAGCTTACCAAATGTTCTCACAATAATTTCAACCTATTTAAGTGTGTATACAACCAGGAAGAATGTGAAAATGATGAAAGATAGATTAGTTCTTCTTACAAGAAGATGTAGCAAATAAAGCTCTTGAAAGCTTAAAGATTTTACAAGTATAGCTCAAAGATTTCAACAATTGAATGATGATTTCAGATTTTGCAAGCTTAGATTAATGATTTTGATTAAGTTTGAATGAGTATTTAAAGAGAGATTTTGTGTTAGGGTTAGGTAAGTGATGAGAGAAATGAAATTAGGGCTAAACAATAATAAAACGGCTTGTGCATTTAATGCAGCACCCACTCAGCGGTCGGTCGGCTTATCCGTTTGCCTCACTGATTAGGCCGGATGCCTTAGCCGGTTAACCAGATAGGGGGTCCCGCTTTACCCTTGCATTTCTATTTTGGTCGGGCGACCTCCCTGGTCCGCTGGTCGACTGGCTGGGGGGTCTAGCCACCCCAAAAAAGCTGAAGCAAGGCCAAACAAGACTGACTCAAATTTTGACAAACATTCATAATACTAAATCAACTCAAAACACTTTGTAAACAATTTTTTCAAAGCTTAGGTCATTCCAAAGCATATATTTGTGCTATATATGCATTCAAATCATTGTTCCACTTTTTGAAAGACAATGTTCACGAGATAAAATTGTGTATGCCATGAAAAAGATGGAAGTTTGAGCTTATTACTTGTGAATCTAAGGCATTTCACAAAGGAGCAATGTATCCGGTACACCTTACGATGCCTCTTCTCTGCCTTATGACTTCTTATCTTCTTCTTCTACAAATTTTGAGCTCTTTGACGTATAATGTTGTTCATGGCTCATTTTCTTCCATCTTCCAAGCATCTATTTTTACAATTTATAGTTAACACTCACAAGATGCTTTTAGTAAAATGATCATGCTTATCAATAATGCTTATCAAAATTTTCATCATCAAATCAATAACAAGTATTTAGTTAACAATCTCCCTTTTTTTTATGATGACAAATTATTTCTAGAAGGTTTAAAGATCTAAAAATTTTACTCCCCCTCAATATGAGCATTATTTTCAAGCAAAAGCATGTTATGGAAAATACTCCACTTACAACTTTAACTTATGCATATTTAAGCGATAAACTTAACAATAAGCTCATAAACATACTTGTGCGCTAGCATTATCAAACTCAATAAGCCAACCAAAATAGCTATATTATTCTATATAGTTCTTACCTCTTTTCTCCCCTTTAGGCATCATTAAAATTAGTAATAAGCCAACCAAGAGCCAACCAACAAGCCAATCATGCAAGCAAAACATAATAAATAGATAAATCATAAAGATGGACGTAGAAGCAATAATCTATAAAAAGACTAATCCATAAAGTGCATAAGCCATAAACGAACTAGTAAGTCTAACCAGAACGGTAAATGAAAAGTGATGTTTGTAAAAATCAATAAGAAATCCAGTGAAATTTGATGGAAAAGATCATGGTGGATTCACAGTGCACAGTCATGATGATCCTTGAAGTATTCCTTCATGTTAGAGCGTATGCCTGCTATTTCTGAGTCAATGTACTCTCTCCAATGTGTAAATTCAGTCCATTGATTTGTCATTGTTGTTCTCATCTCCCCCATCCCGGTGTTTAAGGCTTGTAACTAGGCAAGAATCTGTGGCATGATTGATGGATCTTCTTGTTGAACCATAAAGCTAGAGCCTGCACCTCTCTGCATTTCAACCCATTTTTGTTCATCAATATGTCCCTATGCTCGAGATTCTCTCATCACTCTCCTTAGTGTAACCTCTTCAGGAGCCATGTCTTTATCTTTGAATGTGTTGACAACCATAGGAATTGTTCCATGTATACCAATGTTAATGCCTCCTTCTTGATATTCCTCTTCTCCAAAAGCTGCACCTAAGGCTTTTTGAACTTCATCTATGTGTTATGCCTCAGGCCCATATATCGGTCTAGTACAGGTTGTTTCATCCCTTGACCTTTACAAGATTTTTTCTTTTACATCATTTGCAAACTTGCATATGTAGCTCTATTTACTGGATTTCCATTATACCAATAAATACCCATAATGTTCATGTATTGCAAATTAAAGTTCTAAGCAAATACCTTAGGCGGTTCTAATGATGTGTGATACGCTATCTCGCGAAACAAGCACAAATAGCCCGCAAGTGCATAGGACGTGTGTAATACAGTGTGTGCAAGTGTAGGGTCGAATCCACTGGGAGGCCTAACGTGAATGATGTCCTAAGCTAAGTGCGTCCTAAAAGCTACATGTTGAGGTCCTAACTATAATGTTTTTGTGGTTTTTGGTTTAAAGAAAGCTCGGGAAAAGTAAACCTAATCTCAGAACAAGAAAATAAAAAGGCAGTTTGTGTGCGTGTGATAGGGGAATCAAGCGATCTAAGGGGATGCTAACACGTGAAAATGGGGAATAGGGTGATTATGTCTTGCAAATGGGTAATTACTACTTGCTGTTAGGGTTGCTTGATAGATTAAACTTCGTTGCCCTCGTCTAGTCGCCTAATTAACCTCCTAATTACACCATAAGCCTCAGTGCGAATCTGTCCCTAGGTGTCGACCCCTAGAGCCGTGGCATATGGTCTTTATGACTTAGGGTCATAAGGCTAGCTAGTTAGGATTCTAGGTGACTTAGATCGATCTAAGCCTAGCGTCTAAACCATTGACTGGATTTAAAGCCAAGGCCTAGTCCGTCTAAGGTCGACTAACCTATCCTGAAACCCATTAGTTGGCTTTAAAGCTAAGGGACACTCAATCTAGGCTAGCTGTTTGTTATGCACCACCGATCATCATCACAATAACGAGTATTAATGTTTGAGCGCAAGGCAAACACATCTAAGGCATGGCATTCGAGAGTATCCCAGGATATTCTACCACTAAGCACATAGACATACTTAGATTACACCAATTTAAGCAATCATACCTGACATGTAAGCAATAGAAGCTATTTATGCTATTAAGGATGCTAATACACATATAGACATGTATATGAACGTACCCACTTCGTGTAATCATTACACAAACACTTAGACATGCTAGCATAATGATTTAGAGATGGTTAATAGCCTATTAGACTTCAATATACATATGCTACATCATTGAGGCATTTCAACAAACTCATAGACATGTATGTAAAATAGCCTTTGAAACCCTAAGCATAAAGCATAATATAAATCCATCAAATTTCCATTAATAAAAAGTAGTAATCAATCCATACATACAAAATATAATTACCCTGCATAGCTCTAATCATACATAATTAGACTTAGGATAAAAGAGAGATACCCTTCTATCCATATCCAAGCTTTACAATCCATGAACTATGCCTCAAATCCTAGCATTTGATCCTCTTGGAGTCTTGATTTCAAGTGTTAAAATGAGTGAGTGTTTTTGGTGGATTTTGGGTTTAAGGAAATGGGTGTTTGATTTGGGTGTTGTTTTCCATAAAAATGGCTGAAAAGTGGCTTAAATAAAGCTGTTAACGTGTCCAGTCGAGGGCCCAGTTGGTCGACCGGCTTTGGGGCTAAGTTGTCTGGAAAAAATTGGCTGATTTTGATCCTGCCGGTTGACCTCAACCGGTCGACCGGCCTTGACAAGAGGTTAACCGGTCTTGACAGTAAAATATCCATATCTTGCTCGTTTTGGCTCTAATTTGCGCACCGTTTTTTTTCATGGCTTCGTATCACTGTGGGGGATCTCCCAAGCCATCTTTTGCACCCTAAAACATGTCCAAAATTTGTCCATGTCCTTTTTAGTTTGCAAGCTATGAATTTGGCTCACGTTGCACTCAGTTTTGCCTCGGTCGCTCCTTCTTTCTCCCGGCCACTTCCAAATGCACTTTTCCTCATTATTTTATGTCCACAACACCCTTGGCTTTGTTTCACATACCAAGCACCCTCAAAAAAGCTCTAATTAACTCTCCAAATCACACCTAAAACAAGCAATAAACGCACTATGAACATGTAAACCCTAATATGCACAAGTATGACCTAAATGCTATACTAATACACCAAATAAAGCTCAAAACACCTTAAAACAAGTATATACTTGCAAGACATAAACACACAAAGTGAACACATCAACACCCCTAAACCTTTTCCTTGCTTGTCCCCAAGCAAGCCCAAACCTAAGTTTACCTCTAAAGTCAATACAAAGGGTTGCTTAAGGAATTGACTTACTATCATGGTTAGCCTAAGAAGCATGAAGGGGACATTCCTATTGTGGAGAGATTCTCAAGTCTCTTCGGATCCTCCTTCTACTCATAAAGGGCCTCGAACCTTGTAGAAAGTTCCCGATTCCCGAGTAGGCAAACCACCACGAGCCTAGGATTTTAACGCACGCACCTGGGATGTTGAGATTTCGTGCCCCTTCAACTAACATGGCCTCCCTAACATGCACAAAGCCTTGAAGTCAAGAAGAGAGAGAATATATAAACACAATGGCTTAAAACAAGCCTTATTCATATATCTACATAGAAGATAACTTGTGCTAAGTTGACATTGTGTCACTTATGCACTTATTCACAAAACTTTTTGGCGTCTTTGGCTTTTTCTCTTTTTCACTTTTTTTTTTTGATATTTTTGCACCTTTTTGCCTTTTTTAATTTTTTTGGATTTTTCATGCTTTGTATTGTATTCACACAGAAAGAAATGAAAAAGAAAGGCTTTAGCACATCAAAAAGAACCAATCAAGGAATGACACTCAAATAAACAACCCTTTCTCAACACTCTTTCCTACCAAGCTATAGGGTGGCTACAAGGGTCATTCTTGAAGGTCCTCACTCCCCGCAACTTTCAAAGGCATCTTCTTTAAGACCCGGTTTTCAATCAACTCCATTCACTTCCCCACAATGCAACTCATATTCACCAATCAATTAAATCAATCACAAAAGCCAACACTCCAATTAACCAAGAGATAAACGACTCTAGATGCATCAAAATAAATTTTTTTTCACTATTTGAAGCGCATAATGCAATCTACTATAAGTAAGATATATAAAAGTAAAACCAAACTCCCACACCCCCAAACCTAAACTTTTCTTGTCCCCAAGCAAATAGAATAATATTACTCAACAAGCAAATCGGCAACCCAAAGCAAGTAAGGGTAGTGGGGACCGGGTAAATACATAGAGACAAGTGGAGAAAGGATAGATACAATCTTGTGTTCCTTTGAAGCTCTTCGATGCCAATGGATAATTATTCAAATACTAATCCCTGTCCCTTAACAAATCATAAACACTCAAAGCACACAATTAGTAACATTGCCATGTGAGCTCGCATTGGCATCATCAAATGATAAACAAGGTGTATAAAGAATAGGAAATGATAGAAATGAGGATCAACACTTGGGAAGGTGAAAAAAAAGAAAGCAAACGAAAAGAAAAATGGAAATCAAAGAACGATAATACAAAAAGCAAATAAAAGAAAAAGAAAAGCAAGGAAAGCAAATGAAATATAAACATGTCTGGGGTGCCTCCTAGCAACACTGGATTTAACTCCTCCAGCTAGGCACTAGTGTTAGAGCAATACATGTTGAAAATTACAAGGCACAATTTGCCAGATATTCAATCACGTATAGACAGTATAAGGAAAAGGGTCACACAATAAATGATGGGGTGTTGGTTAAATACTTGCTATTAATTTTGATGATAAAAATTATATGCATTCACAATTGTTTGACTACAAGCAACTTGTGAAGATAAGTGCTTAAATGCATAAGTAGATGTTTGAAAGATGGAAGACGATGAGCAAAAATGCATTATTTGAAGAACAAGAAGATGAGAAGGCATAAGGAGGAGAAGAGACGTCATAAAGGGTACCAGGTGTTCTTTTTGGTCTTTTGTGAAATGCCTAAATATTTTATATGTGTGGCTCAAACTTACATTCAAACATCTTTTAAAACTCTTGCATATTTGATTTCATAAAAGCACAAATGAATTTGAATGCACCTGTAGAGTAAAAATGTGTTTTTTGATGTGTTTCAAGTCATAGAAAGTGTTTACATATTGTCTCAAAATGATTTGGAGTTATGAAAACTGCACTAGAAAATGTTTTGGCAAAAGTTTGGCTTTACTTCACTTTCTGAAATGGCTGGACCCCCCAACCGGTCGACCGGCTGACCTGGGTTGGGTTGCTCGGCCAAGTTAGAAGTTGAAGGACAAAGCCGGACTCCCTAGCCGGTTGACTGGCTAAGGCGTCCGGCCTAGTCAGTGAGGTCCAAGAGGAAGCCGGACGACCCAACCGGTCAACCGACTGAACGGGCTGCTATAATAAATACACTAGTCGTTTATTACCATTCTAGACCATTTCTTCCTCTTTTTCTCACCTACCAAATCCCTAACACTCAAAACTCTTTAAATACACCTTCATTACACATTCAAATCATCAATTCAAGTGTGCAAAAATCGTATATCATCATTCAATCAAGCTTTAAGCCATTCTTGCAATATCTTTAAGCTTTCAAGAGCTTCATTCATTGCAATACCTTCTTTTTGAGAAGAAAATTTTCAAGTTCTATCATTTCTTATTCCTTTGATTATATACACACTTTGAGAGCTAGAATTCTTGTGAGATTTATTCATTAAAGCTTGTAAAGTGTGAGGAAATCCTAAAGAGTGGAACTCTTGGGTTCTTTGAAGTTGAGCTTCAAAGAGGTGTAAGAATTGGTTTGTGCTTCACCAAGATTTCAAGAAGCATCTTAGTGAAGGTTGTTCAAGTCTTAAGGGGAGCATCCTTAGGCGATGGACATAGGCTTGGCCAAACCACCTTAAATTGTTTGTCTCTCTTCTCTTTATACTTTTATTATCTTATTTGCTTAAATTGCTTATATTTGTTAGATATATTGCTTGAAGGAATTTGTTGAACTTCTGAGAACTTTTAAAAACAAAAATTAGTAATTATTTCTTAATTCACCCCCTTAAGATATTTGCACCAACAATTGATATCAGAGCTAGGGTTCTACCTATAGTTTAACACCTAGTAAAATCTTAGCAAATATGGAGGGAATTTGTATTAAATAAGCACCCTCTTTTGATGGAACAAATTATGCATTTTGGAAAATGAGAATGAAAGTATTTATACAATCACATGATTATAAAGCTTGGAAAATCATAGAAAATGGGCCTACTTTACCTACAAAATTAGAAGGAGATAGGAGAATACCCAAACTCGAAAATGAATGGAATGATGAAAATATTAAATTATTTGAGTTAAATCAAAAAGCAATACATTATCTATTCAATGCTATGAATACAACCGAATTTGCTAGGGTAATGGGGCGCACCTCGGCTAAGAAACTTTAGGACCAATTAGAAGTAACTTATGAAGGAACTAGCCACGTGAAAGAATCTAGGATTGCTATGCTTGTACATAGATACGAATTATTTAAGATGTTTCCAAATGAAAATGTTGAGCAAATGTTTTCTAGATTTATTAAAATTACTAATGATTTGAAAGCACTTGGAAAGGATTATTCTAATGTAGAGAAAGTAAGGAAAGTACTAAAGAGCTTGCCATCATCATGGCAACCAAAAGTCACGGCCATAAAGGAAGCTAAGATTTAAATGCATTGGAGCTCAATGAGCTGATTGGATCACTTATGACTCATGAGCTTGAGATAAAGGACCAAGAAGAAGAAAAGAGAAAAGCAAAGAAGTCTATTGCTCTCATTGCATCAAAATACACATCAAGTGACGATGAAGATGATGAGGATCCAGAAGATGAGGAAATTGCACTTCTTGCCCAAAACTTCAAAAGGTTCATGAAATTTAGAAAGATGAAGAAACGGGCATCTTCAAGCAACACAAATTGGAAAAAGAAGGGAAAAGAGGGAAAAGATTTCAAGAGGACAAAAGATATAAAAGGAGATGAATTGAAATGCTTCAATTGTAACAAACCGGGACATATAAAAGCAAATTGTCCAAAGCTTTCAAAGAAGAAAGAAGGCAAGGCGCTCAAAGCCAGGTGGGACACCTCTGAAAGTGAAGAAGATGTGGAGCAACATGAGGTAGCCAACTTTTGCCTCATGGCCAATGAGCATGAGGTACTATCTTCACCTTCCCCATCTATTTATTATTCATCTAGTGAATAAGAGGAAGAGGAATATAGTTTTGATGAACTAAAAGATGCATTTGCTAAATTATATGATGATCTATCTCTAGCTTTGGGAAAAAACAAGCAAACGCATAGAAAATTGAAACTAGCTCTTGATGAAAAAGAAATTTTAGAAAAGAAGAATGTCTCTCTTATAGAAAAAATGGAAATCTTGGAAAAATAAAATGATTTATATGCTGAAAATTTTGTGAATTTTGAAAAAGAGGTCAAAAACTTGAAAAAGAAAAACATGGATTTGAATGGAATTATTCAAAAATTTACAAATGGCAAAGAAAATTTTGAAAAACTTCTGGGAAGTCAAAATTGGCTTTTTATAAAAGCGGTATTGGATACACACCTAGCATTAATTAAAAGTATTTCAAAACCTACTTTGTCAAGGCTTCCACCTCTACATCCTCCTCTTCACCAAGATCTAATATTATTTGTACATATTGTGAAAAGATAGGACATGTATCTACCCATTGTTACTATAAGAAACTTCGTGATAGAGGATCACATATTCCACATTGGCAAAGACCTAAATGGGTGGTCAAACACAAAATTGAAACTAACGCCAAGGACCTAAGGTGTCAGGGACCCCAAAATAAAGAATTGCATTTGAATTTCATGTGTGTAGGTATGCAATGAAAGCAAACAAGCAAAATGAAATGGATCTTGAATAGTGGTTGTTCCAAGCACATGACGGGGAACTCTTCATTCTTCTACAAATTAAAAAGGACAAAAGGAGGAGACGTTACCTTTGGCGACAATAGCAAAGGAAAAATAATTGGAAAAGGAAGCATTGGTAATGAAAATTCTTTTGCTATACACAATGTCTTACTTGTAGAAGGCCTAAAATTTAATCTACTTAGCATTAGTCAATTATGTGACAAAGGTCATAAAGTAATTTTTCAATCCTTTACTTGCATTGTCTATGAATGTGGAAATGATAATGTATTATTTGTAGCTAAGAGAAATGAAAATATCTACACTGTTGAAATTGATCAACTTGTATGTCAACATGTTAAATGCTTATCTTGTTAATAAGGAAAGAGATATAAGGAAAGAGAGAATGGTTTAAAGGCTTCGTACATTTTTAGTGTACTAGCCTCTCTATTTATAATATTATGAAAGCAACTAATATGATATCTCTTCTAATGTAGGAGAGAGACTTAGTACAATAACATAATATACTACCTAACACTCCACACTTAACACTCCCCCTCAAGTTGGAGCATATATATCATAAGTGCCCAGCTTGTTACAAATATATTTAACTCGAGAACCACCAAGAGACTTTGTAAATAAATCAGCTAACTGATCACTCGAGCTAACGAAAGAAGTAATATTCTCCTTAGATAATAGCTTCTGCCTAACAAAGTGACAATCTATCTCAATGTGTTTAGTCCTTTTATGAAACACTGGGTTTGTAGCAATATGTATCGCAACCTGATTATCGCAAACAAGTTTCATAGGACTTGAACAGGTGACTTGAATCTCTTTCAGAAGATTTTTTACCCATATCAACTCACAAGTGGCTGCTACCATAGCTCGATATTTTGATTTAGCACTTAAACGGGCCATTACATCTTGTTTCTTACTATTTCAAGAAACAAGATTTCCTCCGACGAACACACAGAAACTAGAGGTGGACCTCCTATCAGTAAGACTACCTGCCGAATCAGCGTGTGAGTACCCAACAACCTCCATGTGCCTATGGTCACTATAAACCAAGCCTTTCCCAGGTGAGCCTTTAATATACCTTAAGATTCGAATGACTGCTTCCCAATGTCTTTCTCGTGGAGAGTTCAGAAGCTGACTAACAACACTTACTGCAAATGAGATATCTGGTCAAGTAACTATAAGGTCATTGATTTTTCCAACTAACCTTTTGTATCTTCTCGGATTTGATATCAACTCCCCTTCATTTGGAAAGAGCTTCACATTTGGGTCCATAGGTGAGTCACAAGGTCGCGCGCCAAGTAACCCTGCCTTACTTAATGTATCTAATGCATATTTACGTTGAGTAATAAATACCCCTTGCTTCGACTGTGCAACCTCAATATCCAAAAAATAGTAAAGTGGCCCTAGGTCTTTGGTTTGAAATTGCTAGTGAAGAAAGGCCTTCAACTCATCAATCTCGTTGCTATCATCACCTGTTATGACAATATAATCTACATACACAATCAAAAGAAGCCGTTTACCAGATGAGCATCGATAGAACACCGAATGGTCTATATTACAAATAGTCATGCCAAATTCCAGAACTGCAGTACTGAAGCATCCAAACCATGCCCTTGAAGATTGCTTGAGAGCATACAGGGCTTTCTTTAAGCGACATACTTTCTAAGACTCCCCCTGAGCAACAAACCTTGGCGGTTGCTCCATATACACTTCCTTATCAATATCACCATTCAGGAAAACATTCTTGATATCCAATTGATGAAGTGATCAATGGTGAATAGCTGCTAAGGAAAGAAAAATACGAACAAATGGCATCTTAGCAACAGGAGAAAATGTGTCACCATAATTAAGTCCATAGACCTGTATGTAACGCTTGGCCACAAGTCAAGCCTTTAAATGATCCACCTGACCATCTGGTGAGACCTTCATTATATACACCCATCAACAACCAACAAGAGACTTGCCGGCTAGCAAGTCAACTAACTCCCAAGTTCCATTATGATGTAACACAGACATCTCTTCAAGCATAGCAGCCCACCAACCAAGATGAGCACATGCCTCTGCCACAAACTTAGGAATGGAAACAGAAGAAAGAGATGCAACAAAGGATGCATATGAAGGAGACAAAGAAGAGTAAGACACAAAGTTAGATATAGGGTGCTTAATGGTGCAAAAACGAGTACCTTTACAAAGAGCAATGGGCATGTCAAGATTAGACGATTGAGCAGAAATTGGATCTGAAGGTGGCGAATCAGGTGATACCGGGACAAGTGGCAACAGATGTGGTTTGCGTGAATAAACTCGTAGGTCTGGTCTATCTAGACATACAGTAGAAGGCAATGATGAAGTAGCATCTGGAGTAGGAGAAGGGGCCAAAGACGTATCGAAGGTAGGTACTAGAAGTGGTAAAGACTCAACCACGGTATCAGAAGTGGTGGTAGAGGGGAAAAAGGAAGTATGTTCAAAGAAGGTAACATCAGCTTACACAAACCATCGATGTAATTCAGGAGAGTAACAATGGTAACCCTTTTGATGCCGAAAGTACCTAAGGAACACACAATTGATAGATCGAAGGCCTAACTTATCTACCACAGGGAAAAGATTGTAGACAAAGCAGACACATCCAAAAACCCAAGGAGGAAGCATGTAAATAGCATCTCGAGGGAACAAAATAGAGAACGGTATTTGACCATGTAACACAGAGGATGGCATATGGTTGATAAGATAGCACGATGTTAGGATTGCATCATCCCAAAAATGAAGAGGTACATGTCTATGAAGAAGAAGAGTACAAGCCGTCTCAATGAGATGACGATTCTTCCTTTCAGCTACTCCATTTTGTTGTGGAGTATGCGAATAAGACGACTAGTGAAGAATGCCATGAGAAGATAGAAAAGAAGAAAAAGAAGAAGAAAAGTATTCTTTCGCATTGTCATTACGAAGAACCTAAATAGAAACCCCAAATTGTGTGTAAATTTCAGCATAAAATAGGGTAAAAATAGAAAACACCTCAGAACGTTCTTTCATTAAAAACAACCATGTCATACAGGAATAATCATCAATAAACGTAACAAAATAATGAAACCTAGATTTAGAACTAGTTCGATAGGGACCCCAAATATCATAATGAACAAGAGCAAAGGGAGCAGTAGCCCGTTTATTGACTCGATTAATGAAAGAACTACGACTATTCTTACCTAACTGATATGACTCACAAGACAATTCTTTGACTGACCCTAAACTAGGAACCATTTTCTTGAGATTAGGCAGGGAAGGATGACCAAGACAAGAGTGGACTTGTTCTGGTGAGGGGCAACAACACATGTGGTAGACAGAAAGACATCGAGATAGTAGAGTCCTCGTTTCTCACGCCCGGTACCAATCTTTGCGCTGGTCTTCAAATCCTAGATGGACACAGAGTCAGTAGTAAATGTTACATAACAGTTAAGTAGTTTGGTAAGCTGACTAATAGATAAAAGGTTAAAAAGGAATTTCAGAAGATACAGAACAGATGATAGGGGAAGATTAGATGTAGAAATTGCCATACCAATTCCACAAACAGAGGTAGACGACCCTTTGCAAGTGTAACATGTGAAAACATACCAGGTCTAAAATCAGAGAGTAAACGGACATTACCACAAATATTATCAGATGCACCGGAATCAAAATCCAAGGACCAAGGTCAGGTACAACACGAGTCATAAAAGCTTTGGATGGGCTAGCCTGGGCAAAAAAGGCAGTTAAAGTGGGATACACAGCTTATTTAGATGCCTTATAATGTAGGAACTCAGAATATTCATCCCCTGTAATCGTCACTGAAGTAGGAACCGCAGAAGTAGAAGACTTGACCAAATTTGTCTGGACTGTATTGGCAACATAGGAAGGATGACCATGAAGAGTCCAACAATTTTCTCAAACATGACCAAGTTTATTACAGTAACTAAAACGAGGGCGCTAGCCATTTGAGCGACCTCTCCCTCGTCCAGAAGTACCACAACCTTTATCGTGACCCCCACGATCAAAGTTATCATCACGGGTTGATGTAGGAGCAACCAAGGCAGATTGATCATTTTGCGAACCAAAAATCAAGCATAAGCATCATCTAGAGTTGGCAAGGTAGAGCTAGATAACAATTGAGAACGTACAGCATCATATTAAGGATGAAGTTTGTGTAACCAGAAGATCAAGCACAAATTATCCCATTATTGTGCTATCTCTGTGGGGTCTATACTAAGGGGGAAAAGTTCACAAAATTCAATCATAGAATTGTAAAACTGGCTGTAATAATATGTCAACTCCATATCTGCCTGGCTCACAACATATCAGATACAACATCAAATGCACGAGTAACTTGATGAGAATATTGTACTTTAGCAAATGTCCATATAGATTTACAGGTTTGGCAATTCCGAAAGCATGTTTGAATAGAATCTTCCATGGATTGCTAGAGCAAACTCACCAACTGGGCATCGACAAGGCACCAGGTACGAGAGTCAACCACAGATAAACCAGACGAGCAATCAGAGGATAGATGGTCTTCTAATCCTTGCCCAAGAAACCAAATGTTGATAGCCACAGACCTTGATGAGTAATTTTTACCATTCAATTTGATTGTAGTAACGGTAGAAGTACCAAAAAAAGAGGGGACAACAACTGATGAAGTAGCAACAACTTGATTTCTTGAGGACTTTGAATGAGTCTCTGTTTTCTCGGTAGAATCAGATTCCATAATAACCAAAAAAGTGAATTAAATGTGCAGTAACCTACACTATAACAATAGCATTCCCACAGGCTAATGCAATAATGAAAAGATCAAGAGAAAATTAATTCTGCATTTTTTTATCTCTGTTTTTTTTAATAATTTTTATAACTCAAAGAGTCTGTTGATCATAAATAACGCATGATTGAGAAAGAGTCTTGAGAAACCAACCAGACAGCGGAGATGGGTAGACCGGCGCGAGTATTCTGGTCGGAGATAGTGGCTGGTCAGAGCTCCGGTGGCTGCACGTGGCGACGGCTGGCAGTGCGTGGTGGCGCGTGGATTGTCTACCGGTGACGAGAAAGCGACGTCCAAGGTTGTCTAAGGACAACATCTCTGCTAGTAATGGTATTTTGTGGTGGGTTATATATATACATATATATATGTATATATATATATATTATGTTAGGGTTAAGGTTAATAGTTTAGACAACAGTTAGGGTTGGCTCTAGATACCATGTTAATAAGGAAAGAGACTTAAGGAGAGAGAGAATGGTTTAAAGGCTTCGTACCTTTTTAGTGTACCAACATGCTCTGTTTATAATATTATGAAAGCAACAAATATGATATCTCTTCCAATGTGGAAGAGAGACTTATTACAATAACATAATATATTACCTAACACTCCACACTTAACATATCCGTTGTGCATGATAATGCTTGGTTATGGCATAGAAGAATAGGACATGCTAGGATGAGCTTATTGAATGATTTGTCAAAGCATGATCTAGTTAGAGACTTACCAAAGCTAAAATTTGAAAAAGACAAAATTTGTGATGCTTGTCAACTAGGAAAACAACATAAGACATCCTTCAAATCCCTAAATAAAGTTTCAACAAATAGAGTATTGCAACTATTACATATGGATTTGTTTGGACCCATTGATGTGGCTAGCTTATGAGGATCTAGATATACATTTGTTGTAGTAGATGATAACACTAGATTTACACGGGTCATGTTTCTTGCACATAAAAATGATTCCTTCAATGAATTTGCAAGATTGTGTAGAAAAGTGCAAAATGAGAAAGGCTATTTTATAACTTGCATCTGTAGTGATAATGGTACCGAATATGTGAACACTCCTTTCATGAACTTTTGTGATGAACATGACATTGAACACAACTTTTCGGCCCCTCGTACTCCTCAACAAAATGGGGTAGTAGAGAGGAAGAATCATATATTACAAGAAATGGCAAGAACTATGCTAAAAGAACACAACTTACCAACATATTTTTAGAGTGAAGCTATAAATACCGTATGCTATGTACAAAATAGAGTATTGATTAGACCTATCTTAAATAAAACTCCATATGAATTATGGCATGGTAAAACACCTAAAATATCATACTTCAAAGTATTTGGTTGTAAATGCTTTATTCTAAATACTAAGGACCACTTAAGGAAATTTGATGTTAAATCGAATCAAGGATATTTTTAGGTTATTCCACAAAGAGCAAAGCATATAAGGTATATAATAAAAGAACTCTTGTTGTAGAAGAATCAATGCATTTTACATATGATAAGACTAATCCATTTGAGCCGAGAAAGGAGATTGACAATGTAGGTTATCTTTTGGAAAAGACAACACTTGAAGATCTAACTCCAAAAGACAAAGAAAAACCAACAAAACAAGAGGATGCAAAGCAAGAAGAAGAACAACAAGAAAGGAGGTTTCAAGCCAATGACGAAAATGGACAAGGCTCAAACAAAGGAAGTGTTGAAACCAAAGAAACTCTTGAAGACATACCGAAAAGTTGGAAGTTTGTAAGAAACCATCCTCAAGATCTAATTCTCGATAACCCAAATGAAGGTGTAAGAACTAGGCGTAGCATTAGTACTTTTGGTGAGCATCATGCATTTATCTCTCATATAGAACCCAAAAATGTAAAAGAAGCTTTACTTGATGAAAATTGGATAATTCCCATACAAGAAGAGCTTAACCAATTTAATAGAAATAAAGTATGGAAGCTAGTTGAAAGGCCTAAAAATAGACCGGTAATTGGAACAAAATGGGTATTGAAACAAACTAGATGAAGTCGGAATAATAACTAGGAACAAGGCTAGACTAGCATCTCAAGGATACAATCATGAAGAAAGAATTGATTACGATGAGACTAACGCTCCTGTAGCTAGACTTGAATCCATTCGTATGTTACTAGCATTCGTATGCTACATGGACTTCAAACTTTATCAAATGGATGTCAAAAGTGCCATTTTAAATGGATTTATTGAAGAAGAAGTTTATGTTGAACAATCCCCCGATTTTGAAGATTCTTGTTTTCCTAATCATGTTTTTAAACTAGAAAAAGCATTATATGGTTTAAAACAAGCTCCTAAAGCTTGGTATGAAAGACTTAGTAGATTTCTTGTGGAAAACAACTTTGAAAGAGGAAAACTTGATTCTACCTTGTTTATTAAAAGAGAAGGGAATGACATTCTACTTGTCCAAATCTATGTTGATGATATAATTTTTGGTGCTACTAATGTGTCTTTATGTGAGAGCTTTTCCAAGTGTATGCACAAGGAGTTCGAGATGAGTATGATGGGAGAGTTAACTTTCTTCCTTGGACTCGAAATCAAACAAGCAAAGGAGGAGATCTTCATCAATCATGCCAAATACACCAAGGAAATTATAAAAAAATTTGGACTTGAATATACAAAGGAGATTGGAACTCCCATGAGCCCCTCAACAAAGTTAGATAAGGATGAAAAAGGAAAACCTGTAGACGAAAAGAAATACAGAAGTATGATCGGCAGCCTATCATATTTAACTGCTTCTAGACCTAATATCATGTTTGCAGTGTGCTTATGTGCTCGATTTCAATCTAACCCTAAGAAAATTCACTTAATTATTCTAAAAAGAATCATTAGATACTTTAAGGGAACAATTAATCCAGGGCTTGGGTATGCAAAAGGAATGTTATTTGACTTATGTGGATTCTCTGATGCTAACTACACTGGTTGCAAAGTAGACCATAAAAGCACTAGTGGAACTTGCCAATTCCTAGGACATTCCTTAGTATCTTGGTCCTGTAGGAAACAAAACAGTGTTGCTATTTCTACTACCAAAGTAGAATATATTGTAGCTGGTAGTTGTGTAGCTCAAATTTTATGGATGAAACAAAATTTACTTGATTATGGTTTGCAATATGATCATGTTCGCATATATTGTAATAATACTAGTGCAATTAATCTCACTAAAAATCCAAATCAAGATTCAAGAACTAAGCATATTGAGATTAGGCACCATTTCATTAGAGATCATGTACAAAAAAGAGATATCATACTTGAATTTGTTGATACTCCACATCAAGTTGTTGATATTTTTATTGTTGATACTCCACATCAAGTTGTTGATATTTTTACTAAACCATTGCATGAGGATCAATTTTGCAAGATCAGTAGAGAAATTGGAATGATAAAAAGTGGTTGAAATACATATATATGTGTTTATATGGCTTGGGCATGGAAAAGTATGCATTTTTGCACTTTCTGACCCGGCCGGCAATTAGGCATCCGGCTAAAACAAAATTTTTTTTCTGCTCTTTGATCCAGCCGGTTGACCTAGCCGGTCAACCCCCGTGACAGCTGGTCAACTGGCTGAGCACGAACAAGGTTAAAATTGGCGGTTTTAACCCCAAATTCTCTCAAATTATTCTCAAAATTTTAACCATAAACCTAAAACTCTCTCAAAACCCACTTGCAATTCTTTAACTTTCATTCAATTTCTTCCAAAATTCCTCTGATATTTTGATTACCCACATCAAAAAACTTGTTTTCACCGATTCAATCTTCCGAAAATACTCAAAATCATGGTGAATCTATGGACTAGAAGTCAAGAACGTGGGAGAAGAGGAAAAAGGGCAAGAACAAAATCTCCTCCACCACCTCCCTATCAAAGATTCAAGGGAAACATTCGATATTATACAGTAAATATCTTGTTGACTCAAATTTCGCTAGCACTGATGTTCTATCACTATTTGATGATTGGTATATGTTTATGCATCTACATTGTGATTTTCAAGATAGATTAGTGATAGAATTCTATGAAAATCTTGAAGTATATTGTAGGAGCCCGAAACTTGAGTTAACTTCAACTGTGTGTGGGGTAAAGTTTGTGCTTAATGAGGAAACTTTGCAAAAAATCTTTCATATGCCTGTAGACAGAGAAGGACATTATAATAGCCAAGGGTGGCCGGAAGGGATTAAGGGCACTAATAAGCCAAAAGAAGTTATAGATTTTATGTGCAAGGATGTAGGGCCTAAGGATTCAGAATTAATTCTTCCCTTATTGAAAGATATTGATTTTAACAAGAGAATTGCTTCCAAAATAATTAGTAAAGTAATTCTCCCGAGGAATATCATTGATGGTAAGATACCAGTCATGGATGCCTATATCTTTTATAGCTTGAAAAAGGGGGTTAAGATTACTCTACCTTTCCTTATCCTACAACATATGTTACATATTAGTGGAAAGGATAGAGGATAAACAACTACTCTTGGATATGGTATGGCTTTAATGCATATTTTCTCACACTTCAAGATTTCTTCAAATGCTCCATAGATAAAGTTTGCTTGGAACTTTGATATGCTTTATATGAATTTTATGGGCATCTACTGATACAATGGGGAACCTATAAATAGAGAAACATTTAAAAATTTGCCCCAAGACACTCAGGTAGCGATTAAGAATAGAACAAAGAAGGGAACCACTTTCATAATCCTATCTATGGGCCTGATGCATAACAACTCGATGATATGCTTGAGGGAATAGACATTACTTTAGAAGAAGATGTAGAGCTAGAACATGAGGGTAAAGCTGACATAGGCATAGCAGGAACAATACCCATAGTTGTTAGCACCTCAGAAGATGAGGAATTAGATCCCGAAGAAGCTACTTTTAGGAGAGTGATAAGAGAATCACGGGCACAGGGGCATATTGATGAGCAATGCCGAGATGAGATTCAACGAGGTACAGGGTCTAGCTCAATGGGTCAACAAGAAGACCCCTCGATGATTGCTCAGATTCTTTTCCAGTTGCAGGCTTTGAACACAGGAATGAGAGAAATGAGGGCCACAATGACGAACAAATGGAATGAGCTCACTCTTTGAAGGGAACACATTGATTCAGAGATGGCGAGTATGCATTCTGACATGCAGGAGTTCTTCAGAGATCACCATGATCGAGCACTCTGATTTTCATATTTAGAAACTCGTTCTTAGCATTAGAAAACAATTTTAGTTCACTTTTAGTTGGTTTTCAACCTTTTGACTTTGCTTTTTTTTTTTACTGATCGTATTGTCTTCGTTCTTATTTCAAGGATTAACATTTTCAGTTCATACTATCTTTACTTGCATTCTCTTCTTGCTTCCCTATTAATTTTTTATGCCAAAGGGGGAGAAATAAAAAGAAAAGGAAAAGGAGCAAAGGAGAAAAGGAGAAGGAGAAGTCGATTTGCTAACTTGAATTGCTTATAAGTTAATATGTTGATTTGCTTACTTGAATTGCTTATGAGTTAATATGATGATTTGCTAACTTGATTTGCTTATGGTGATTTACTTGTGAGTTAATATAGCTCACTTAGTTGGATAATTATATGGTGATATACTTATGAGCTTATATGGATGATTAATAGTAGATTTGCATGATAGTTGATTTACATGAGTTGATCACTTGTGCATTAAGGAAAATGTTTTTGATGATTGCTTTCAAAATATGTATGAGTTAAATTTGATAGGGGAAGTATTTTCCCAAATACATCTTTATTTGAAAAAGGAATGCATATATTTAGGGGGAGTACCTTTGCTCATATCTTAAAAAATTTGTCATCATCAAAAAGGGGGAGATTGCTGGCTAAATATTTGCTATTAATTTTGATGATGAAAATTTATATGCATTTATAATTGTTTGACTAAAGGCATCTTGTGAAGATAAGTGCTTAAATGCATCAGTAGATGCTTGAAAAATGGAAGAAGATGAGCAAAAACACATTATTTGAAGAATAAGAAGATGAGAAGGCATAAGGAAGAGAAGAGACGTCATAAGGGGTACCGGGCATTCTTTTTGGTCTTTTGTGAAATGCCTAAATATTGTATATGTGTGGCTCAAACTTCCTTTCAAACATCTTTTAAAACTCTTGCATATTTGATTTCATAAAAGCACAAATGAATTTGAATGCACATGAAGAGTAAAAATGTGTTTTTTGAAGTGTTTCAAGTCATAGAAAGTATTTACAAATTATCTCAAAATGATTTGGAGTTATGAAAACTGCACTACAAAAAGTTTTGGCAAAAGTTTGGCTTTACTTCACTTTCTAAAGTGGCCGAACCCCCTAGCTAGTCAGCTGGCTAACCTGGGTGGGTCGTCCAACCAAGTCAGAAGATGAAGGACAAAGCTGGACTCCCTAGATGATTGACTGGCTAAGGCATCCGGCCTAGTCAGTAAGGTCCAAGAGGAAGCCAGTCGACCGGCTGAACGGACTGCTACAATAAATGCACTAGCCGTTTATTACCATTCTGGACCATTTCTTCCACTTTTCCTCATCTACCAAATCCCTAACACTCAAAACTTTTTAAATACACCTTCATTACAAATTCAAATGTGCAAAAATCTTATATCATCATTCAATCAAGCTTTGAGTCATTCTTGCAATATCTTTGAGCTTTCAAGAGCTTCATTCAATGGAATATCTTCTTTTTGAGAAGAAAATTTTCAAATTCTATCATTTCTTATTCCTTTGATTATATACACACTTTGAGAGCTAGAATTCTTGTGAGATTTATTCATTAAAGCTTGTAAAGTGTGGGGAAATCCTAAAAAGTGAAACTCTTAGGTTCTTTGAAGTTGAACTTCAAGGAGGTGTAAGAAATTGGTTTGTGCTTCACCAAGATTTGAAGAAGCATCTTAGTGAAGGTTGTTGAAGTCCTAAGGGGAGCATCCTTGGGCGGTGGACATAGGCTTGGCCAAACTATCTTAAATCGTTTGTCTCTCTTCTATTTATACTTTTATTATCTTATTTGCTTAAATTGCTTATATTGTGTTTCATATATTGCTTGAAAGAATTTGTTAAATGTCTCAGAACTTTTAAAAATGAAAATTAGAAATTATATCTTAATTCACCCTCCTTAAGATATTTGCACCTACATGGGGTAATGGATGTTCAATGTACCCCTTTTCAAGATCCTACCAGGAAACATCAAACAAAAATGTGTGCGCAAAGGAGGTGTATACCCTAGACTCCCTAAATGAGGACTTGAAATGAAAATAAGTGCTATGATCATGAGACTCAACCTCCAAGAGTGTGGAATGTGTAGGATGAGAAGAAAGAAAAGGCTCACGCAACTCAATGGAAGGCGTTGAAAGCTTAGGAGGATAGGGTACTATTTCCTCTAAAACATATTCATGAGAGTCATCAAGAACCAAATTATCATCAAGCTCATTCTCAAACTCACTACAAGATGTGATCTCTTTATCGACCTCTTTTTCTAATCGTCTGTCCAAAACATCATACCACTATTTCTCTCATCTCTAGGTCTCTCTCCTATCTCTTCATCTTGTTCTAAAGGTAACTCAACATTCTCGCTTATGAGTTGTACACTCTCAACCATGCTCTTCAAATGCTCACTTAGAGATTTTGTGTCTCGCTTCAAACTCTCCAGTTCCTCTTGATTGGATTGGAGGGGAGATAGAGATAGTCAAGCATTTCCTCTTGTGAAGAAGACCTAAAAGAAGAGGGCTCAACCGACTAGAAATGGTAGACAACTTGATTAGGATTACTATAAGCAAAACCATTGTATAACTCAAAGGACAGGTGGGTGGGAAAAGATGATGGGAAAGATTCAATGCAAGGAGGTGTACCGAATAAAAAGTCATCTTGACGCCAATATGAAAATGCATGATGTTGCTCCCTAGAATCATAATAATAGGATGAAGATGCATGCATGGGCATATGATTCCTAGGGGCATTGGGCATTACATGCAATCGGGGATAAGCGTGAAAGGTGGGACAAGCATTGGAATCGTAAGCATGGCTTCCACATAGATTGCAATAACAAGAATATGCATCCCTATAGTCATAATTTCTAAATAAAGATACATGAGATGATGTATGACTATGGGGGTCCTAGTTAGCACTAGCCCTAGATGGGGAATCTTCATTGGGGACAAAAAATAGTTGGATTCATAAAACTTCCACACAAGCGATATGCAAAAGGAACATGCTCCGGTGGTGGGGAAAAGGATACTAAGGACCACCAAGAAGCATTTGGGTCAATCATACTCAATCAAGCACAAGTAATCCTCTTCACAATACTAAACAAAACATTTTTTTGAATATTTCTTTTATTAATCAAAATAATGAAAACATGAGAACAAAAGATAAGACAACACGTAAGAAGCTAAGACACACAAAAACTAAGAAACCAAACAACCGTTGCCTCCCCAGCAACGGCACCAAAAACTTGATACGCTATCTCGCGACACAAGCCTAAATAGGCCGCAAGTGTATGGGACGTGTGTAGTACAGTGTGTGCGAGTGCGGGGTCGAATCCACAGGGAAGCCTAACGTGTATGGCATCCTAAGCTAAGTGCATCCTAAAAGCTATGTGTTGAGGTCTTAACTACAATGTTTTTGGGGTTTTTGGTTTAAAGGGAGCTCAAGAAAAGTAAACCTAATCTAAGAACAAGGAAATAAAAAGGCGGTGTATGTGTGTGTGATGGGGGAATCAAGCGATCTAGGGGATACTAACACGTGAAAATGGGGAATAGGGTGATTACGTCTTGCAAATGGAAAATTACTACTTGTTGTTAAGGTTGCTTGATGGATTAAACTTAGTTTCTCTCATCTAGTCTCCTAATTAACCTACTAATTACATCCTAAGCCTCAGTGCGAATCCATCCCTAGGTGTCGACCCCTAGAGCCATGGCATATGGTCTTTATGACTTAGGGCCATAGGGTTAGGTAGTTAGGATTCTAGGTGACATAGATCGATCTAACCCTAGCGTATAAACCGTCAACTAGATTTAAAGCCTAGATCTAGTCCGTCTAAGGTCGACTAACCTACTGTGAAACCTATTAGTTGGATTTAAAGCTAAGGGAGACTCGACCTAGGCTAACCATCAGTTATGCACCACCAATCATCATCACAATAGCAAGTATTAACGTTTAAGCACAAAGCAAACATAACTAAGGCATGGAATTCGAGAATATCCCGAGGTATTCTACTACTAAGCATATAGACATACTTAGATTACACCAATTTAAGCAATCGCACTCGACATAGAAGCAATAGAAGCTATTTATGCTATTAAGGATGCTAACCACACATAGATATGTATATAAGCATACCCACTTTATGTAATCATCACACAAACACTTAGACATGCTAGCATAATGATTTAGAGATGGTTAATAGCATAATAGACTTCAATATATATATGCCACATCATTGAGGCATTTAAATAAACACATAGACATGTACATAAAATAGCCTTTGAAATCCTAAGCATAAAGCATATATACATAAATCCATCAAATTTCCATTAATAAAAAGTAGTAAGCAATCCATAAATACAAGAAATAATCACTCTACATATCTCTAATTATACATAATTAGACTTAGGATAAAAGAGAGGTACCCTTCTATCCATAGCCAAGCTTTACAATCCATGAACTATGCCCCAAATCCTAGCATTTAATCCTCTTGGATCCTTGATTCCAAGTGTTAAAATGTGTTTAAAAGTGAGTGTGTGAAGTGATTTTTGGTGGATTTCGGGTTTATGGACATGGGTGTTTGATTTGGGTGTTATTCTCTCTAAAAAATAGCTAAAAATTTGCTTAAATAAAGCTGTTAACTTCTCCAGCCGGGGGCCTAGCCAGTCGACCAGCTTTGGGCCAAAGTCGTCCAGCGAAAATTGGCCCATATTTTGATCCGGCCGGTCGACCAGCAAGAGGTCGACTAGTCTTGACAGTAAAATGTCCATATATTGCTTGTTTTGGCTTTGATTCGTGCACCATTTTTTTCATGGCTTTATATCACTGTGGGGGATCTCCTAAGCCATCTTTTGCATCCTAAAACATGTCCAAAATTTTTCCATGTCCTTTTTAGGTTACAAGCTCCGAACTTGGCTCATGTTGCCCTCGATATCGCCTCAGTCGCTCCTTCTTTTGACCGGTGACTTCCAAATACACTTTCTTCATTCCTTTATGTCCAAAACACCCTTGGCTTTGTTCCACACACCAAGCACCCTCAATCAAGATCTAATTATCTCTCTAAATCATACCTAAAACAAGTAATAAACGCGCATTAGTGTAGCATTTAAGTCATAACTTAAACTATGAACATGTAAACCCTAATATGCACAGGTATGACCTAAATGCTATAATAATACAACAAATGAAGCTCAAAGCACCTCAAAAGAAGTATATACTTGCAATACATAAACACACAAAATGAACACATCAATGTGATTTTAAAATGATCAAATATATGCATAAGGGCCATACTATAGCAAGGAGAGGTTATATGCATGAGGGTCATACCATAGCCAGGAAAGGTGTTTTTTACCCATCTTTTCCACTTATATGTTACATATGTTGCAAGATAAGGAAAGGCAAAGCAATCTTAACACCAATTGAAAGACTATAAAGAATGTACGCATCCATAACTGGAATTTTGCCATCATTTATAACCCTAGGGAGTAAGATCTCACTAATCACCTTTAAAGAAATTCTCTTATTTATATCTACATCCTTTAACAAAGGCAAAATTAAATCCGTAGATTTTGGACGTACATCTTTCCACATGTAATCAATGATTTTACCCGATATACCCGATGCTTTTATCCCGTAAGGCCATCCTTGGTTATTATAATGTCCTTCCCCATCAATTGATAGTCCAAAAATTTGTTTCAATTTCTCTTTAGTCAATATAAAACTCTTATTGCATACTATTGATTTTAGTTCAAACCTAGGACTTCTACGATGAGCCTCGAGATTTTCATAGAATTCTCTAACCATGTTGACTTTCACATCACAATGTAGGTGCAAAAATGTATACCAATCTTGACCATCAAATAATTGCAACACATTAGTTTCTACAAAATCTGAGTCAATAAGAAATTTACCAAAGAACATGGTTTGTTTCCCTTGCATCGTTGAAGTGAATGGAGGTGGCGATTGAGTTCTTTCTCTTTTACCTCTTTTCCTACGTCCATGATCTATTCAGCATGATTTGGAGTTGATTTTGAAAAATTAAATCGGTAAAAGCTTGTTTTTTATGCTGGTATTAAGATTATGGAAAGAAATTTGAGAGAAATCGATTGAAAATTGAAAATTTATGAAGTGGGTTTGAAAGAAAAATAGGATTAGGGTTAAGAATTTGGTGAGAGTTGTGAAATTTTGGGGTTAAAAGCCTTAATTTAATCCTTTTTTCGTGTTCAGCCGGTTGACTGGCTAGTCGTGCCGGTCGACCAGTTGGATCAAAGAGCAACTAGGATTTTGGCTTTAAGCCCGGGACCCTAAGGCTTCCAATCAACTGGCTGGGTCAGAATATGCTCACATGCATATTTTTTCATGCCCAGGCCATATAAACACACATACATGCAATTTATCCACTTTCTATCACACCAATTTCCCTTCTAATAATACAAAATTGATTCTCATTTAATGGTTTAGTAAAAATAACAGCAACTTGATACGAAGTATCAGCAAATTCAAGTGTAATATCATTTTTTTGCACATGATCTCTAATAAAATGATGTCTAATCTCAATATGCTTAGTTCTAGAATGTTGAATTGGGTTCTTAGTGAGATTAATTGCACTAGTATTATCACAATATATAGGGACATGATCATATTCGAAGCCATAATCAGGTATATGTTGCTTTATCCACAAGATTTGAGCCACATAACTACCGGCTGCAAGATATTCAGCTTTGGTGGTAGAGATCGCAATACTATTTTGTTTTCTACATGACCAAGACACGAAAGATTGTGCTAGGAATTGACAATTTCCACTAGTACGATCTACCTTACATCTAGCATAATCAGCATCAAAAAATCTACATAAATCAAATGAGGTTCCTTTTGCATACCAAAGCCCTAGATTACTATTTCCTTTAAGATATCTAATTATTCATTTTACAGCAACTAGATGTGTTTCCTTAGGCTTAGACTAGAATCTAGCACATAAGCATAATGTAAACATAATATTTGGTCTAGAGGCAATTAAATAAAGTAAGCTAATAATCATACCTCTATATTTCTTTTCATCTATTGGTTTCCCTTTCTCATCTTTGTCCAATTTTGTTGAGGGACTCATAGGAGTCCCAATCTCTTTGCATCTTCAAGCCCAAATTTTTTGATAATTTTCTTGATGTATTTGGCTTGATTTATGAAGATCCTTTCCCTTGTTTGCTTGCATTGGAGTCCAAGGAAGAAGGTCAATTCTCCCATCATGCTTTTCTCAAATTCCTTATGCATACACTTAGAAAAGCTGTCACATAAAGACACATTGGTAGCACCAAATATTATATCACCAACATAAATTTGTACAAGTATGATATCATTTCCTTCCCTTTTAATGAATAAAGTGGAGTCAAGTTTTCCTCTTTCGAAATTATTTTCTGCAAGAAATCCACGAAATCTTTTGTACCAAGCTCTAAAAGCTTGCTTTAAACCATATAAAGCCTTTTCTAATTTGAAAACATGGGTTGGAAAGTAAGGATCTTCAAAATCGGGAGGTTATTCAACATATATCTCTTCTTTAGTAAAGCCATTTAGAAATCTTGACATCCATTTGATAAAGTTTAAAGTCCATATAACTGGCAAATGCAAGTAACATACGAATGGGTTCAAGTCTAGCTATGGGGGCATAGTTCTCATCATAATCAATCCCTTCTTTCTGATTATATCCTCGAGCTACAAGTCTAGCTTTGTTTCTAGTTACTACACTGGCCACATCTAGTTTGTTTCTAAACACCCATTTAGTTTCAATCATCGATCTATCTCTAGGTTTTTCAACTAATTTCCAAACTTTATTTCTAGCAAATTGATTTAGTGCGTCTTGCATGGCTATAATCCAAATTTCATCAAGTAAGGCTTCTTTAACATTTTTCGGTTCTATATGATAAATAAATGCATAATGTTCACAAAAAGCATTAATATTACCCCTAGTTCTTACTCCTTGAGATGGATCACCAAGAATTTGATCTTGAGGGTGATTCCGTACAAATTTCCAACTCATCGGTAGATCTTCATGGGTCTCTTTTTCCTCAATGTTCTCTTCGTTTGAGCATTGTCCATTTTCCTTCTTAGCCTGAGACTCCTTTTCTTCATGTGTGTCTTCTTGTTTTGTTGGAGTTTCTTTGTCTTTGGGAGATGGATATTAAAGTTTAGTCTTCTCCAAGAGATAACCTATATCATCAACTTCCTTTCTCAGCTCAAATGAATTAGTCTCATCAACTCTATAAGCTTTACTCTTAGTGGAATATCCTAAAAATATGTCTTCATCCGATTTAGCGTCAAATTTTCTCAAATGATCTTTAGTGTTCAAGATAAAACATTTACAACCAAACACTTTGAAGTATGGTATTTTAGGCATTTTTTCATGCCATAGTTCATATAGAGTTTTATTTAAGATGGGTCTAATTAAAAATCTATTTTGCACATAACATGCGGTGTCTATGGCTTCACTCCAAAAATATGTTGGCAAGTTGTGTTCTTTTAACATGGTTCTTGCCATTTCTTGTAATGTACTATTCTTTCTGTCTACTACCCCATTTTGTTGAAGAGTCCAAAGAGTCGAAAAGTTGTGTTCTATGCCATGCTCATCACAAAAATGCATAACAGGAGTGTTTATATATTTCGTGCCATTATCACTACGAATGCAAGTTATAAAATAGCCTTTCTCATTTTGCACAATTCTACATAAACTTGTAAATTCATTGAAAGCATTGTTTTTATGTGCAAGAAACATCACCCATGTAAACCTAATACGTCATCTACAACTACAAAGGTATATCTAGAACCTCCTAAGCTAGCCACATCAATTGATCCAAACAAGTCCATATGCAATAACTGTAATGCTTTATTAGTTGAAACTTTGTCGAGGGGTTTGAAAGATGTTTTGTGTTATTTCCCTAGTTAACATGCATCACAAACTTTGTCCTTTTCAAACTTTAGCTTCGAAAAATCTCTAACAAGATCATGTTTTGATAAATCATTTAATAAACTCATGCTAGCACGTCCTAATCTTCTATGCCATAACCAAGCATTGTCATGAACAACTGACAAACATTTAACATGTTGACACACAAGTTGATCAATTTCAATGGTATAGACATTTTCATTTCTCCTAGCAACAAATAACACATTATCATTACCACATTCATGCACAATGCAACTAGAGGATTGAAATATTACTTTATGACCTTTATCACATAATTGGCTTATACTAAGTAAATTAAATTTAAGACCTTCTATATGTAGGACATTGTGTATAGCAAGAGAATTTTCATTACCAATGCTACCTTTCTCCAATTATTTTGACTTTGCTATTGTCACCAAAGGTAACATCTCCACCATTGGTTTTTTTCAATTTATAGAAGAGTAATGAGTTCCCCGTCATGTGTTTGGAACAACCACTATCCAAGATCCACTTCATCTTGCTATTTTTGTTCTCATTGTATACGTACACACATGAAATTCAAGTACAATTCTTTATTTTGGGGTCCCCAACACCGTGTGTCCTTGACGTTAGTATCAATTTTTGGCTTTGACAAGCCATTTGGGTCTTAGCCAATGTGGGACATGTGATCCTCTATCACAAAGTTTTCTAAAATAACAATGAGTTGATACATGTCCTTTCTTTTCACAATATGTACAAGTGATGTTGTCTTTGGTGAAGTGGAGGAAGTTGAAGCTTTGACAAAATAGGTTTTGAAATATTTTTGTTTAATGTTTGGCCTATAGTCAATTCCACTTTTGTCAAAAAGCCATTTTTTGAGATCTAAGGAGTTTTTCAAAGTTCTCCTTGCCATTTGAAAATTTTTGAATAATATCACTTAGATCCTTATTCTTCTTTTTCAATTCTTTAACCTCTTTTTCAAATTTTACAAAATCTTCGGCATATGAATCATTTTCTTTTCCAAAATTCCAATTTCCTAACGAGAAAGGCATTTTTCTATTTTCAAAATTTCTTTTTCATCAAATGCAAGTTTTAATTCTCTATGCATTTGCTTATTTTTTGCTAATGCTAAAGAGAGATTATTATGTAATTTTGCAAATGCATCTTTTATTTCATCAAGGCTCTACTCCTCTTCCTCTTCTTCACTAGATAAATAATAAATAAACAGAGAAGGTGAAGATTGTACCTCATCCTCATTGGCCATGAGGCAAAGTTGGCTACCTTATGTTTGCTTTTATGCGTCCCGGCTTGTTGCAATTAAAGCACTTCCATTTGTCATTTCTTGTTTCCATTGGCCTCTTAAAATCTTTAATTTCTTTTCTTTTTTTCTTTCAATTTGTATTGTTGGAAGATGCTCCTTTTTTTATTCTTCTAAACTTCATGAATTTTTTACTCATCCTCTGGGTCCTCGTCATCGTCTTCATCTTCGCTTGATGTGTATTTTGATGTGACAAGTGAAATGGAGTTCTTCATTTTCCTATCTTTCTCTTTATAGTCCTTTATCTCAAGCTCATGAGTCATAAGTGGCCCAATAAGCTCATTGAGCTCTAATGTGTTTAGATCCTTAGCTTCCTTGATGGCTGTTACTTTTGGTAGCCATGATGATGGCAAACTCCTTAGCACCTTCCTCACTTTGTCTGCATTTGAATAATCTTTTCCAAGTGCCTTTAATCCATTAGTAATTTCAACAAATCTAGAGAACATTTGCTCAACACTTTCTTTAGGAAGAATTTTAAACAATTTATATCTATGGACAAGCATAGTAATTCTAAATTCTTTTATTTGGCTAGTCCTCTAATAGGTCACTTCTAATTGGTCCCAAAGTTCCTTAGCCGAACTACACCCCATTACCCTTGCAAATTCGATTGCATTCATGACATTGAACAAACAATGTAAAGCTTTTTGATTTAACTCAAACAATTTAATGTCCTCGTCATTCCATTCACTTTTTGGGTTTAGGAAGTCTCCTATCCCTTTCCATTTTTGTGGGCAAAGTAGGTCCATTTTCTATAATCTTCTAAGCTTTATAAACATGTGATTGTATAAATACTTTCATTCTCATCTTCTAAAAGACATAGTTAGTTCCATCAAAAAGGGGTGCTTACTTAATAGAAATTCCCTCCATATTTGCTAAATATAATTCTACTAATTGTTAAACTATATGTAGAACCCTAGCTCTAGATACCAATTGTAGGTGAATTAAGATATCTAACAATTTTCGTCTTTAAAAATTTGCCAAATAAATTAAATAATTTCTCTTAAGCAAAATATCAACACATAAGGATATCAATCAAGTAAATAATGTAGATGAAGAGTAGAGAGTAAGAAGACAAACGATTTTTAAGTGGTTCGGCTGAGCCTATATCTACCACCCAAGGATACTCCTCTTAGGACTTCAACAATCTTCAATAAAATGCTTCTTCAACTCTTGGTGAAGCACAAATTTTATAACTATTTGAGACCACTTCTCAAAGATCCCAAGAAATTTCTTCTTTAGAATTTCCCCATAATCTTTGGGCTTACCAAATGTTCTCACAATAATTTCAAGCTATTTGAGTATGTATACAACCAGGAAGAATGTGAAAATGATGAAAGATAGATGGGTTCTTCTTATAAGAAGACATAGCAAATAAAGCTCTCGAAAGCTCAAAGATTTCATAAGTGTAGCTCAAAGATTTCAGCAATTGAATGATGATTTCAGATTTTGCAAGCTTGAATTAACGATTTTGAATGATTTTGGATAAGTATTTAAAAAGAGATTTCGTGTTACGGTTTGCAGGTGAAGAGAGAAATGAATTTGGGGCTGAATGGCAATAAAACAGCTAGTGCATTTAATCTAGCACCCACTCAGCCGGTCGACCGGCTTACCCCTTTGCTTCACTGATTAGGCCGGAGCCTTAGCCGGTCGACTGGCTAGGGGGTTCGGCTTTACCCTTGCATTTCTGTTTTGGTCGGGCAACTTCCCTAGTTAGCTGGTCAACAGGCTGGGGGGTCTAGCCACCCTAGAAAAGCTAAAGCAAGGCAAAACAAACCTGAATCAAATTTTGTCAAACATTCATAACACTAAATCAACTCAAAACACTTTGTAAACAATTTTTTTCAAAGCTTGGGGTCATTCCAAAACATATGTTTGTGCTATGTATGCATTCAAATCATTGTTGCGCTTTTTGAAAGACAATGTTCATGAGATCAAATTGTGTATGTCATGAAAAAGATGGAAGTTTGAGCTTATTACTTGTTAATCTAAGGCATTCCACAAAGAAGCAATGTATCTGGTACCCCTTATGACGTCTCTTCTCCGCCTTATGACTTCTTATCTTCTTCTTCTACAAATTTTGAGCTCTTTGACATATAATGTAGTTCATGGCTCATTTCCTTCCATCTTCTAAGTATCTATCTTTATAATTCATATTTGACACTCACAAGATGCTTTTAGTAAAATAATAATATTTATCAATAATACATATCAAATTTTTTATCATCAAAATCAATAACAAGTGTTTAGTCAACAGACTATAAAATAAAATTATTCTATCATTCTCATTATCCTCGAATTTTCATTCAAGAGAATTGGTTCATATTGGGATTGGTGTGCCTTAAAGACCACTTGGACACTATTTTCTAGATATTGTTATATTATTTTAATATTGATATTTGAATTTCATTTGCATACATTGTCTCTGATGTATGATTATCTGGTGCATTAGTAAAGACCCAATGACATTAACGGAGGACTTGGGTGTGCAGCAAGGTTGGACGCGTAGTAGGGTGAAGTCTAGACTTAGTAATGTCATAAATAAATCCATAACCATATGATAGTGCTGGGCACTTTACCAGGGTAAGGTTATAGTGCATAAGTCTTCTTGTGAGGGTGACCTACCTAGGTCATTGGAGATCTTTCTAGACTTGTCTCTCTAATGCGTATGTTATGCATTGGACCACACTGGACCACTGTGAGTTAGTTTTCTTGTAACCATACTACAAAAGTTAGAAAACACAATACTCATTACTGCTAAGTAGCCAATGCTCTCAATCTTAAGCATATATGGATGAACTAATGGAGTCAGGGTTCAGCACTTTGATTCACTATGAGTGAGACCTTGCTTGGCTAGGGTCAATAACTCTATGCACTGGGTGTCGAGTTTTGGTTAGTTGGGACATACATATGCAACAGTTGATTCTATGTGCCCCGTTGGTCTTGTCTGATGATCATCCAAAGCTAGATCTAGTGGTATAACCCTTCAAGGGTACATTGGTCATTTAACTTATGGATCTCTCTCAGGATCAAGAATAATGTGACCAAAAGATGATTGATATGTTGGACCAGCTACTCCAAGGTTTAGAGGTAGTTAAGAAGGTGATGGTACAGTTAAAGGACCAACCTTGACTACGGGAGTACGTGGAGTTTTGTTCATTTTGCTTAGTAGGTCAAAGACAAAGGTCACTCATTGTTGTGACAAGCTTTTGACATCCAGTAATTATCCTTGGGGTGCAGCTTTAGTCTTGTGGTGAGATAAACTATGGTCAAAATGGTCATTGTGTCGCTTAAGAGGAGGTAAGGGCATTTTAGTCATTTGGGAAGCCAAGGGTAGTTATGTCTTTTGATCCCTCTACTAGCCGGATATTGTTTTAACCATAAGAAATCTTTTCTTGAATATTTCCTTATTGGTCAATTGCTAAATATTTGTTTTTCATAAGAGTTCTAATTGCTTTGGGATTCTTGGAAATAGGAAATTAGATTTGTTCTTAATTCTTACTGGTCCAAGTTTTAATATACATAATTAAAATTGTCTTAATCTCTTTCCTAAAGCTTCTAGTATGTGAGACTGTGATTTTTGAGTAAGGTTTCCAAATTAATATGGAGTTGTTATATTTTTACAAGATAATTCAAATATCTTGAACTCCAAGTTTCTTATATTGGAATATTCAATTTGTCAAGTTGTCTTGTAGAGAGGCATCCAAATTTGGAAAGAAGAAAGAGATAGTGGGCCCTGGATATTCTAGAAGATTTGTTTGGATTTAAATTGTAGAAAATTAGGTCAAGAGTTGGTTTTAATTTGAAACTCTTATCACTTAAAGATCTTTTACTTGAATTTAAACTCCTTAAGATAAAATCCTAGTCTACCTTGGAGTTCTATTGCTAAGAAAACTCTTAAAGGGGGGGCAACGAAGTCTAATAAAAAGCTAGAAATTTTTTGTACACCAGAAATCTTTTGTAGTACATACATTCTTGGAGATGTTTAGAAAAGAAAATATTCTCTTCTCCTCATCTTCTCCTTCTCTTGATCGACCAGAAACGAAAATAGACTTCTATAATTCTAAAACTGAATTCTTTCTCCAAGAATTTGGTTCTTTCTTATAGACAACATCTCCCCAGTCATAGTAGGGAAGATCAAAAGCATTTTGGATCATTTTTATAGAGGTTTTGGAGAGAAAAACACAAGAGGACAGAAACTGGTTTTTCCTATCACTGTTTACGCAATCTCAAATCCGTTCTCGATCATATGTTCATCACCTGTCTGATCATGCTAAAATTTTAGGAGGACATTCTACACTTCCAGAGCTTCAAATCCAATGGTTGGATTGTCGATTAGAGGTCCAAAAGGTAGTCCGATAATCAGCAAACATTTCTGGTCATTTTTTTTGCTCCAGGAGCTAAACTTGTTTTAACAATTTTTCCTTTTGTGTTCTTGTTTGTCTTCACATATGTAGTATTATTACATGCAAAAATTTATTTTTCCGCTATGCCTAGGGTTAATAATTTAAAAATTGACCTAGGGTTAGTCTTGCATGCTCCATTAGATCCTTTCAAGTGGTATTAGAGCAAGTTACCATTGCAGATGCTTAGGATAATTGATCTAGAACACTAGAATTGGAGTGAATGCTAGTAATTGTCTCATGGGTGGTGAGAATAGGTGCATTTTTTAATGTGTTGCTTGCTGGAATGTTGCTAATCATGCAGGGATTTAATGTTCTATCGTGATGGTTCGTATATATGTTGTTTAGAATTGATGTATGGTCATCATTGTATGATCATAGGATGGTTTTACATGTAATTAGTTTGCTGGAAAATTTTTAGAAGAAGCATAGGAATTATATGGCATGTATTTTTGGGCCAATTTATGCTTCTTTTAGTATTAGAAGCTTGTATGGGTTTTCTAGCATATTTTCATGTAATATCCCTTTTCCATCGGAAAGCATCACAAGAATATATGGAGAAAAAGGTGATCAAGATACATGAAGAGAGGCGTTCAGGGATTTGGGAGAACCAAGGGAGGTCCAAACCAATCAAATAGGCCAATTTGGGCCTAAGGTCCATAGAGCAAAACATTGGCCAAGCTTAAGTTTTTGGTGTTAGGCCATTATAGCCTAGAGCATTAAATAGGGAGCCATCATGAGAGCACCACGTGCTATGGATGTTTTAATTTTATGACTTTTTTATATGATTGCTTGTATATATGATTATGAGCATACCCAACATCATATATTCACATTGTCCACCTAATAGGGTTTAAAATTGGCAAAACCCTTAGAATTAGTCTTAGAAACAAAGTTGGTCAAGGCCCAACAATCTAAGTTACTTAAACTAGATAATTGCAAAACAATTAAGTCTAACGATGCAAACTAAGATGGCTAAATTGGTTAGGATTTAATTTGTGGACTTTAAATCCTAAGAACCATCTAGGACTTAACTAGATAACTTTGTAATGCTTCCTAAAGGTTTCTTGAAGCTGGGATTTAGATCTAAACTCTATTTTGATACAAATGGCTAGTTTTGTAACACAAAGAGGATTTACATCCAAAGGGTGTTAAGATCTAAAACAAATTGTATCAAGATAAAATAGAGAAAGTTTAAAAACCTCTAAGTTAAAAGATTGAGTGGGAGGGGAAAGGAAAGAACCCCACGGCTTTCCAGCACTACTAAGAGGTACTTTAGGCCTATTCATATTTTTCTTGTTCTCCTTGTATTTTACCTGCCTTTGCTTTTGTATATAGTAGATTAGTTTTCTTTTACTTATTCATGTTTTGTATATAGTAGATGAGATTGCTTTTGTATCTACCTTTTGATAGTTTAGGCTTCCTTTTGTTTGTTTTTAAGTAGGTTAGATTTTTGCTCCCTCACTTGTTCTTGCTCCATTCCATCATTTATCCATCAATCCTATACCCTTGCATATATCCTTGTTTATCATTTCAAATGTCAATATGAGCTTGCATTGTATTGACTACTAATCTCTTCTTTGGTTTTTTTTAGCATTAGTGCTTTCTACTAAGGAGTAGAGAAGTAGATCATTGGATTACCACTGGCATTTGTGAACTATGAGGAAACAAGATTGCATCTCTCCATTTTTTTACTTGTCCTTATCTATTCCTTTCCATATTCCCCATATGTGTTTCATGTTGATTGCTTGTTGTAGGGTTTTGTGTTATTTGCTTGAGGACAAGCAAAGTTTAGGTTTGGGAGTATGGTTGTTCTTTTATTGTTTATATCATGTTTAGGGTAGATTTACATAGCACGCCTTGTTTTTCCTTAAAATGTGTTCAATTTTTTCAATTGTTTTTCAATTTTTTCAATTTTTTTTGCATGTTTTGAGTTGGTCTATCTCCATGTTAGTTGAAGAGTTTGCTTTTGTTATTGGGTTAATTGATTGGAGAAGATGAGGGTGTAATGTGGGGAGTGAATGGAGTGTGGGGTATGACCTAGGCTTTGAAGAAAATCCTTTTGAAAATTGTGAGGAGTGAACACCTCTAAGAATGCACCTTGTAGTGTTTTTAAAGGGTTGTTGATACGAGTGTCTCTTCCTTGATTGGTTCTTTTAGTGTGCCTTAGCCTCTTCTTTTTCTTTTCATTTTATTATATGCTATGTATTGAAAAAAAAAAGTGCAAAATGAAAAGATGCAAAAATGACAAAAAGAATTGAGAAAATGAGAAAAAGCCAAAAAGGCACCGAAAAGTCCAAAAAGTGAAGTTGTGAATAAGTGTCAAGTGACACAATGACAATTTGACACAAGTATTCCTTTTTGTTATTTGGTTGTATTATGAGTAAGGTTTTTACGTCAATTGTGATCCATTGCGATGTAGTCTTCTCTTACTTGTATCTTCGGGGCTAAGTGCATGTTGAGAGGCCATGTTAGTTGATAGGGCATGAAGTATCAACATCCTGGGCACGTGAGTTGAAATCCTAAGTTTGTGGTGGTTTTAGCTACTTAGTAACTTCCCAAGAGTTGCGAGACCCCTTGTGATTAAGAGAAGGATCCAAAAAGGCTAAGGAAGCCCTTACATGAAAGGAATGACCCCTTATACTCCTTGGAGGTGAAAAGATAGCAAGTCAATACAACCGACAACTTTTTGAAAAGCATGAGGATAAACTTTGGTTTAGGCTTGCTTAAAGACAAGTAAAGGGAAGGTTTAGAGGTGTTGATGTGTGTGATTTATGTATGTTTGTATACAATTGCTTGCATACACTTTCTAGGGTGTTTTGAGCATAATTGAGTGTATTCAGGGTTGTATTTGTGTATTTCTAGTCATATTTGTGCATATAAGTGTTAAAACACATAAATGCTACACTAAGTGCCTTATTTCGTGTTTTAGGCACATTTTGGAAGAAGTACTTGAGTTTAAAATGATGATGGTTTAATCAAGAAGCCAAGTTAGGGTTGATTTGGAGGAGAAGAAATGAAGAAAAGCCCATTTGGAAGCTCTTGGACAAAGAATGATGCAACCGAGCATGAGCTGGGATATGTGTTTCAGAAGAAGAAGTTGAGCTTGGTTAAAGATGTAAAGAGCATGACCAAAGTTGGGAGATGTTTATGGGTATGAAAAGATTAAGAAAAATGGCTTTAGAGGTTCCCAAAGCAATATTAGGTAGTAGAAAAAAAATCGTGTGCGAATTGGAGCCAAAACGAGCAAGTTGTGAGCAAAACAGTTGAAGGCCGGTCACATCCCATCCCAGGGCCAGTCGATAAGCCATGATTCTGACCTAGATCAAAAAGCTCCACAATTTTGGCCTGACTAACTGAAAATTCGGCTAGGAGACTGACCCAACAACCAAATTTTGTAGCGAAAAGGCTATATTTAGGGGTTTTTGGCTTGTTTTAAGAGGAGGAACCTAATAATCTCTTAACACCATTAATCCTAACCCTTTTCCACTTTAATAAACAATTCCACACACCATCCAAATCTCATACCAATTTAGGATTGAAGCATTTAACAAAGATTTGAAGGGTTTGTACAGATTTGGAAGTAAGAATTTAAGGGAGTTCTTCGTGTTCTCTTTCTATTTCTTGTAAATATGTTGCTAGATTAGGCTAGATCTTTGGGTGTTGGTTGTTGTATATTAGATTAGGGCTACGAATAAAGGATTTGTGTATATTGGCTCTTAATACATGTTTGTTTACATAAATCCATGGAATGATTCAATATGTCTATGTATCGAAAATCAAGCATGTCTATGTATTTGTTAAAATGTCTAAGTAAACTTACATGATTTATTTGTTCTTCTTTTATATACTTATATGGGTGATGTGATTGTGTTTAATTCATGGCTTTGCTTAGTAGAGTAGGCTTTAGCTTTAAACCCAGCTATTAAATTACATGCTATGCTTAGTTGAGTTTAGATGCTAATCCTTGGCTTTAAACCCAACCAAGCGGATAAGTTAGCCTACACTAGAGTATCTCTCACCTACGTTAGTGTTGGTTAATCAAGCCTTAATGTCACATAGTGTTTAGGTGCTAGTCTCTAGCTCTAAACCCTGCCAAGAGGATAAGTTTTAAGCACAGATTGCGTAGGTTAGGAGAGATTGGCCCTTAGCTTTAAACCTAGCCAACGAGTTGAACCACTAGTATTGGTTAAGAAACCACCAATCAACACAATGATAATAGAAGTCCCGAGCCTTAGATAGACCTAGTCGTTACCATAACCCGAGTCTAATTGCAACGCAATCGCCCTAGGTCCCCTTATTTTTTGTTAGGTGGCCTTCCTCAGCTTGGCACCCTTTAAGTTTCTCCATTGTTTAGGTTTATTTTTTGTCGTTCTGAGCTCCCTTTAATCCTAAAAAGACAAAAAAAAGATATACACACATACGTACGGAGCTAGTTTTAAGCACCCGAGCACTAGAGACTAAACTAAGGTAGCCTCTCTGTGGAGATGATAACCGTACTCGAATCCGCTATACCACGAACGATCCGTACACTTGCAGGCTAAAACTAACCATCATTGGACATAGGCCTTATAATTGGTAAATTGATGGTTGTCTAGAAATAGATGCACCACTCTTGCCATTAAATTGATCTTTCTTACTAGATTGATGATCATAGTGAACACAAGGCTTTCAATTTGGTATAATATGTTGAGATCATCTGGTGTGATGTGCTATGCTTTTGTCAAACAATTTACTCGAGTCTCCAAAGAATAATCTGGTGCTATAACCATTATGACACTATGGGAAGGTACATTCTAATCAGCATTAGTTTGCGTTATAGAGTAACCAAGTCAAGGTTAGTGTTTCTTTTGATTGGTCTTTATAGTATACTTGTTTGTATGATTGGTAGTTGGCATATTGTTACGATATTTAACAATATTGAAATGTTGCATTTTGTATAGATGGCTATTGCGAGAACCGATTCAAGTTCACCATCTTATTAATTAAGCAGAGAAATTTTGACATGGATACTCAATTTCCAACAATGGAGAACTGAAAAGGACTCTGCCAATATAAGTCAATATGATTTATAAGTGCTATGAGTGACCATTGTATTATGTACTGGAAAGTAATATTGGAATCACTAGGTTGATAGTATATGGTCTTTATGTTGTAAAATAAAAGAAATGCTAATCACTTTCTTTGTAAACATCTTGACATATATCTTTCAAAAGCCTTTGGTATATGGAAGGGGACCAATGCCCACAGGGATACAAATGGTGCCAACAGTATTGACGGATGGTCAAATTGGTTATGCTTTGTAAGTTGTCCTAAAAGAATGCTTCTATTGTATACATATTTGAATACTCGACTTGGCTGTTTATGTTGGGTAAGCAGAGTCAACAACTAGGGGTACAGTTGCTTCCTGCACCTGTCCAACCGCAGAGCAATAACCGGAGCAAAAAAGTGGAAGATCCAAAGACGTGGTAGTTGTAGTAGTGATGATGGCAACTGCAGTAAACGCTATCGACCTGACTAGAACTTATAGTAGTGATTTGTTATACTTGGATAGCTAAGTAATGTTGGCACCCATCTACAATGCTCTGCACCTACTCATCATCCTAAAGATAAAGGAGAGCCTGAAGCTGGTTTTTAGACTTAGAACCGCCTTAGTAACTTGCTTTATGATTTGCTATAACCATCCAAGTCTTTCAAATTTCTTGAAAGTTTCATAATTGTTCCTCACATGTTAACTTCTGTTGCCAACAATTGCTTTTCCTTTTTCTCCTAGTGCTGTGCACAACTTAAATGTACATTCGCTTGTAGGAATTGAATAGATATGAGCTTCGAAATTTTTGTTAGTCTCTTGTACACGGATGGCAAGATTTTGTGGCCAAATATCAAATTATAATGATTTTTAATTATTTTTAATTTTTCATATATTATTATAATAACATATTGCATTAAATGTGGGCTTAGAAAAAACTCTTGTACCAAACAAGTTCTACTTTCTTGTTTTTAAAAGTTGTCCTTAGAGCAAATTACCCAAATAAGTTTTTTGTTCTTTAAAGTTTTAAAACTATTTTGAGAATAAAGTCTCCAAATATATTTTTACACCATTTTGTTCTTAAAAATTCTTTTTGAGTTGTATTTTGAAAAATTGTTTTTAGAACAAAAAACTAAAACTAGAAACCAAACAAGCCCTAAGATTTATTTGCCTTTTTTTGTGTTTAAGCTTTTCGTCTTCTGCATAAAGGTGAATTTTTTTCTCCTTTCTTCTCAAACCAGTGTCGTTTCAGTTTTTTCTTCCAATTTAGGGCCTATATCTTTTTCCTATCTACCAATTATTGATTCACAACTATATCTCAAGCACAGCGAAACTTAACCCTTTGTTGCTATTTTTCGATTTCTAGAATTCCAATTCGATAATTTTCTATTCAAATTTTGAATTTCAAATTTTTGAGTGCGATGTTCTTGCTTCTGCTTTTGGCACTCAATTCGATGGATGATCCTTTGTTTTCCGTTAGATATATTGACATATGTGCTAACTTTCATTTATTTCTTTCTTTTTTGCTTCTTCGTTTGGGCTTGGTTTATTTATCTCGTTCCTCCTACTTTCTCTTCACTTTTTTTTTACTTTATTTGCACTGTTTTGGTCTGATACAGTGACATTGGCTTTCCATATCAAGTGAGTCACTTTTCCCAAATATATTTATCTCATTTTTGTGTATGTCTTTGCTTTTCATTTGTAGCATTCTCTACGTCTCATTATTTCTTAGGTGTTTTGGTTTTCCTTCCTCAGGTTGCTACAGTGGCATTTGCTTTCAATATCAAGTTAGTCGGTTTTTCACCAAATATATTTATCTCAATTTTGTATATGTCTTTACTTTTTATTTTACTATTCTCTACATCTCATGATTTCTTGGGTATATTTGATTTTTCTTCCTTAAGTAAAGTTTATTTGTTTTGGTTTCTTATTTGGTTCTTGAGATTTATTTATAATAATCTTCTCTTTTACTTCTTCGTTTCCTTGGTAACAAAGGTGTTGGGTTGTGGCTCAAGTGCTAAGTTCAAATCCATATTAAAATAGGAAAGAGTCTTAATAAAAATCAAAATTTCAGTTATGGTAAGGGTCTTAATTATGAGAGCATTGATAGCTTAGGAAACCCTTGTCTTGGAGGACAAAAAAATTTCTTCTATAAATAGGACTCTTGCATTAGTTGTAAGGTATGTGTCTTGCAATAGGTCTAGATTGAAAGAGAGAAAGAGCCATTATAAGAACAACGTGAGGGAGGGTTTAGACTTTTTTATTTATGCAAAAAGTCATATAGAGTATTATTTAGTGGAGTTTTCGTGAACATAGGCAGAGGGCGAACTATGTTTAATTGTGCGTATTCTTTTCTTGTTACTTGTGGTTTAATTCCGCTGCGTGAATGTGTGTTATGCGTCCTAATTTCTTAACAAGTGGTAGCACAACTAGGTTGGAGGAAGGACGCTGATTTGCACGAAAAATGAAAAAAGAGATGCCGAAGAGGAATTCAAAATTCGCAGATCTACTGGTCACGTTTGGCGGTCTTTCCAGAGTCCAATTGACGATCCATTTGTTGTTGTGTGTTCGTTTCGGAGAGGAAAGTAAGCTACTAATATGTACTTATGTGCTTAAAACTGTAATTAATTAAAAAAATGTAAAACACCTATAAACACACACACACAGACACATATACATATATGTACATATATAATATAATCAGGTTTGGGAATGCAAGTACTCGAGGGGTCAATCCTAATTCCATCCCAAACCCTAACAGGTATTTTTAATTGTTCCGAATTCTTTCCAGGTTTTTAACAAGACAGATTTTATCGGATTTTAATCGAGTTGGTCGATCCCGGATACCCTAAATCACTCGTCCCATTGCCATACTTATTTATAGATACACACAATTACGATTGTGTTTGTTTGGATCTTATTATAAGATACTTATCTTATTTGATAACTTATGTGAAAAAGATTTTTTGTTATCAACTTATTATAAGATATTTATAAGATACTTTTCATAAGATGTCTTATTTGTAGTTATAGAAAAAAAGTTGGGTTTAGGAAACTTATATCTTATCTTATATCTTATCAATTAAAAAATAATTAAAAATAAAAAAATAAAATATAAAAATTTTAAATAAAGAAAATTTAAAAATTTAAAATTAAAATGAAAATTTAATATAAAAAATATTAAATATTAAATATTAAAATTAAAAAATTAAAGATTAAAAAATTAAAAATTTAAAATTTAAAATTTGAAAATTAAAAAAATTAAAAATTAAAAAATAAAAAATGTAAAAAATTAAAATTTCAAAAATTTAAAATTTTAAAAAAAAATTAATTAATATTTATATTTTGTAATTTATTATTTAATTATAAAATTAAAATACCATGAGTCAAAATTAATAACATTATTATCAAGGTAATTTATAATAATATTTCAACTAACAAACCAAACAGATTTATTGTATCAAACATTTATTTCTTATAAGACACTTATCAAATTTCAGATTTCAAATTTCAGATAAGACTATTCCAACCAAGCTATACACCCCCCACTACTTCTAATCTTTTTAGGGGCATATTTGGTATTGTTTCTTTCCTAAAATTTCCCTTTTGTCCATTTAGTTAGAAATCTGTTAGACAAGTGAATTCATATTTCCAGTTCTCCAAAAACAAATAAAGGTTCTAAAAGTGAAAAAAGAAAATATAATATAGATATGTAAATAATTAAAAACTGTAAATGTATAGTATAAAAGTACTGAACGTATAGTATAAAAGCTTTGAATATAAATACTATTCACGCATTGTGTCGTGTACAATACTACTAAGGAGCACAATCTAAAGTATAAAAGCTTTGAATATAAATACTGTTCACACATTGTATCGTGTACAATACTACAAAGGTGCACAATCCATGTCATGGATAGTCTAAGCTGCCATATAATGTATGTAGTGTTTGTGTGTTATGTGCCCAACGTACATAATGTGTACAATGTGTAGGGTGCATAATATGTATAGCGTGTGTTAGGTGTAAGATGTATAGGGTGTGCCAATAAACACAGAAAAACAATTGTTCTAGTCTTCTTCAGTTGGAAAATAATTTTCACTAATCAAACAGATTTTCCAGATTCTACAAAATCAAAAATGAAAAATTTTTTCAAAAAATGAAAACAGAAAATGAAAAATAGAAAATGTTTCCCAAACCCAGGTAACCTTAATTTTTTTAGAAAACCAAACAGGCTATACATCTGCCACTACTTCTAATCTTTCTAGGGGCATATTTGGTTTTATTTCTTTCCTAAAATTTCCCTTTTGTCCATTTAATTAGAAATCTGTTAGACAAGTGGATTCATATCTCCTGTTCTCCGAAAACAAATAAAGGTTCTAAAAGTGAAAAAAGAACATATAATAAAGATATGTAAATAATTAAAAACTGTAAATGTATAGTATAAAAGTACTGAACGTATAGTACAAAAGCTGTGAATATAAATACTATTCACACATTGTGTCGTGTACAATACTACTAAGGTGCACATTCTATACTATAAAAGCTTTGAATATAAATACTGTTCACACGTTGTATCTTGTACAATACTACAAAGGTGCACAATCTATGTGATGGATAGTCTAAGCTCCTATATAATGTATGTAGTGTGTGTGTGTGTGTTATGTGCTATGTGCGCAATGTACATAATGTGTAAAATGTGTAGGGTGCATAATATGTATAGCGTGCATTATTTGTAATATGTATAGGGTCTGCCGATAAACACAGAAAAACAATTGTTCTAGTCTTCTTCAGGTGGAAAATAATTTTCACTAATCAAATAGAGTTTCTAAATTTTATAAAATCGAAAATAAAACTTTTTTCAAAAAATGAAAACAGAAAATAAAAAATAGAAAATGTTTCCCAAACCCAGGTAACCTTAATTTTTTTAGAAATCCAAACAGGCTATACATCTGCCACTACTTCTAATCTTTCTAGGGGCATATTTGGTTTTGTTTCTTTCCTAAAATTTCCCTTTTGTCCATTTAATTAGAAATCTATTAGACAAGTGGATTCATATCTCCTGTTCTCCGAAAACAAATAAAGGTTCTAAAAGTGAAAAAAGAACATATAATAAAGATATGTAAATAATTAAAAACTGTAAATGTATAGTATAAAAGTACTGAACGTATAGTATAAAAGTTTTGAATATAAATACTATACACACATTGTGTCGTGTACAATACTACTAAGGAGCACAATCTAAAGTATAAAAGCTTTGAATATAAATACTGTTCACACATTGTATCGTGTACAATACTACAAAGGTGAACAATCCATGTCATGGATAGTCTAAGCTGCCATATAATGTATGTAGTGTATGTGTGTGTGTGTGTTATGCGCTATGTGCGCAATGTACATAATGTGTACAATGTGTAGGGTGCATAATATGTATAGCGTGTGTTAGGTGTAAGATGTATAGGGTGTGCCAATAAACACAGAAAAACAATTGTTCTAGTCTTCTTCAGTTGGAAAATAATTTTCACTAATCAAACAGATTTTCCAGATTCTACAAAATCAAAAATGAAAAATTTTTTCAAAAAATGAAAACAGAAAATGAAAAATAGAAAATGTTTCCCAAACCCAGGTAACCTTAATTTTTTTAGATAACCAAACAGGCTATACATCTGCCACTACTTCTAATCTTTCTAGGGGCATATTTGGTTTTGTTTCTTTCCTAAAATTTCCCTTTTGTCCATTTAATTAGAAATCTGTTAGACAAGTGGATTCATATCTCCTGTTCTCCGAAAACAAATAAAGGTTCTAAAAGTGAAAAAAGAACATATAATAAAGATATGTAATATGTATAGGGTGTGCCTATAAACACAGAAAAACAATTGTTATAGTCTTCCTCGGTTGGAAAATAATTTTCACTAATCAAATAGATTATCTAGATTTTACAAAATCGAAAATGAAAACTTTTTTCAAAAAATGAATAAAACAGAAAATGAAAAATAGAAAATGTTTCCCAAACCCAGGTAACCTTAATTTTTTTTTAAAAACCAAACAGGCTATACATCTCCCACTACTTCTAATCGTTCTAGGGGCATATTTGGTATTGTTTCTTTCCTAAAACTTCCCTTTTGTCCACTTAATTAGAAATCTGTTAGACAAGTGGATTCATATCTCCTATTCTCCGAAAACAAATAAAGGTTCTAAAAGTGAAAAAAGAACGTGTGTGTGTGCGTTATGTGCCATATGCACAATGTACATATTGTGTAAAATGTGTAGGGTGCATAATATGTATAGCGTGTATTATGTGTAATATTTATAGGGTGTGCCAATAAACACAGAAAAACAATTATTCTAGTCTTCTTCAGTTGGAAAATAATTTTCACTAATCAAATTGATTTTCTAGATTTTGCAAAATCGAAAATGAAAACTTTTCTCAAAAAATGAAAACAGAAAATGAAAAATAGAAAATGTTTCCCAAACCCTGGTAACCTTAATTTTTTTAGAAAACCAAACAAGCTATACATCTCCCACTACTTCTAATCTTTCTAGGGGCATATTTGGTTTTGTTTCTTGCCTAAAATTTCCCTTTTGTCCATTTAATTAGAAATCTGTTAGACAAGTGGATTCATATATCCTGTTCTCCGAAAACAAATAAAGGTTCTAAAAGTGAAAAAAGAACATATAATAAAGATATGCAAATAATTAAAAACAGTGAAAGCATAGTATAAAAGTACTGAACGTATAGTATTAAAGTTTTGAATATAAATACTATTCACACATTGTGTCGTGTACAATACTACTAAGGTGCACACTCTATAGTATAAAAGCTTTGAATATAAATACTATTCACACATTGTATCGTGTACAATACTACAAAGGTGCACAATCCATGTGATGGATAGTCTAAGCTCCCTTATAATGTATGTGTTCGCTAAATATTCATTATTGATTTTGATGATGAAAATATATATATGCAGCATTATTTAACTAAATAGCTTCTTGTGAAAATGAGATGTCATCAATATGAAGCTTGGAAAGATATGAAGATGTGCAAAAGGGTTATTTGAAGAAGAGAAAAGATGAAAAGGCATAAGGTGGAGAAGAGAAGACATAAGGGGTACCGGATTTGTTTTTATATTTGCTCTTTTTGTGAAATGCCTATATATTGTGTGGACTTGGCTCAATATATTTTTCTTTGTCATTGGAAAAATTTTCAAGTCTTACACTTTTGAAAATAACATATGCACAAATGTATTTGAATGCACACATTAAGATAAAATAAGTTTTTGGGGTGTTTTTATTCACAACATGCATTTACATAGTTATTCAAACTAACTTGGAGTTGTGAAAATGCACTTGAATTTGTTTTTCTGCAAAATTTGGCTTTACTTCACATTCTGGAGTGGCCGGACCCCCCAGCCGGTCGACCGACTGACCTGGATGGTCACCCAGCCTAAACAAAATGGTGAAAGGAAAAGCCGGACCCCCTAGCCGGTCGATCGGCTAAGGCGTCCGGCCTAGTCAAAGAAGGAGAAAGGCAAGCCGGACGACCAAGCCGGTCGACCGGCTGAACGGGGCTGTAATAAATGCACTAGTCGTTTATTACCGTTCTGGCCGAAAATCTTCATCCTTCTTCACCTACCAAATCCCTAACCCTCAAATCTCTTTAAATACTCATTCAAATACACTTTCTAAACATCAATTGAAGCGTACAAAAGTGTTTATCATCATTCAATCCATCTTTGAGCCATTCTTGCAATATATTTGAGCTTTCAAGAGCTTGTTCTTTCTCTTCTTGAGGAAGATTTCAGATTCAATCTCTTTTCAATCTTGAGTATATACACACTTTGAGAGCTTTAATCATTGTGAGATATATCCATTTTAGCTTGTAAAGTGTGAGGAAATCCTATAGAGAGAATCTCTTGGGTTCTTTGAAGTAAGACTTCAAAGAGGTTGTAAAGAACTTGGTTTGTGCTGCATCAAGTTTTGAAGAAGCATTTTAGTGGAGATCTTTGAAGTCCTAAGGGGAGATTCCTTGGGCGGTGGACGTAGACTTAGCCGAACCACCTTAAAATCGTTTGTCTCTCTTCTCCTTGCTTCTCTATTTTTATTGTTCTTACCTTGCTTATCTTCTCTTTGATATATTGCTTATTAGAAGTTGTAAATTTTCTGAAAATTTTAAAAAACGAAAATTAGTATTAATATCTTAATTCACTCCCCCCCCTCTTAAGATATTTGCACCCACAGTAAGTAGTGTGTGTGTGTGTGTGTTATGCGCTATGTGCGCAATGTACATAATGTGTACAATGTGTAGGGTGCATAATATGTATAACGTGTATTATGTGTAATATGTATAGGGTTTGCCAATAAACACAGAAAAACAATTGTTCTAGTCTTTTTCAGTTGGAAAATAATTTTCACTAAACAAATAGAGTTTCTAACTTTTACAAAATAAAAAATGAAAACTTTTTTCAAAAAATGAAAACAGAAAATGAAAAATAGAAAATGTTTCCCAAACCCAAGTAACCTTAATTTTTTTAGAAAACCAAACAAGCTATACATATCCCACTACTTCTAATCTTTCTAGGGGCATATTTGGTATTGTTTCTTTCTTAAAATTTCCCTTTTCTCCATTTAATTAGAAATCATTCAGACAAGTGGATTCATATATCCTGTTCTTCGAAAAAAAATAAACGTTCTAAAAGTGAAAAAAGAACATATAATATAGATATGTAAATAATTAAAAACTGTAAATGTGTAGTACAAAAGTACTGAACGTATAGTATAAAAGCTTACAATATGAATACTATTAACACATTGTGTCGTGTACAATACTACTAAGGTGCACAATCTATAGTATAAAAGCTTTGAATATAAATGCTATTCACACATTGTATCGTGTACAGTACTACAATGGTGCACAATCCATGTGATGGATAGTCTAAGCTCCCATATAATGTATGTATTGTGTGTGTGTGTGTGTTATGTGCTATGTGCACAATGTACATAATGTGTACAATGTATAGGGTGCATAATATGTATAGCGTGTATTATGTGTAATATGTATAGGGTGTGCCTATAAACACAGAAAAACAATTGTTATAGTCTTCCTCGGTTGGAAAATAATTTTCACTAATCAAATAATTATCTAGATTTTACAAAATCGAAAATGAAAACTTTTTTCAAAAAATGAAAAAAAACAGAAAATGAAAAATAGAAAATGTTTCCTAAACCCAGGTAACCTTAATTTTTTAGAAAACCAAACAGGCTATACATCTTCCACTACTTCTAATCTTTCTAGGGGCATATTTGGTTTTGTTTCTTTCCTAAAATTTCCCTTTTGTCCATTTAATTGGAAATCTGTTAGACAAGTGGATTCATATCTCCTGTTCTCCGAAAACAAATAAAGGTTCTAAAACTGAAAAAATAACATATAATATAGATATGTAAATAATTAAAAACTGTAAATGTATAATATAAAAGTACTGAACGTATAGTATAAAAGTTTTGAATATAAATACTATTCACACATTGTGTCGTGTACAATACTACTAAGGTGCACAGTCTATACTATAAAAGCTTTGAATATAAATACTGTTCACACATTGTATCGTTTACAATACTACAAAGGTGCACAATCCATGTGATGGATAGTCTAAGCTCCCATATAATGTATGTAGTGTGTGTGTGTGTTATGTGCTATGTGCGCAATGTAAATAATGTGTACAATGTGTAGGATGCATACTATGTATAGCGTGTATTATGTGTACTATGTATATGGTGTGCCTATAAACATAGAAAAACAATTGTTCTAGTCTTCTTCATTTGGAAAATAATTTTCTCTAATCAAATAGATTTTCTAAATTTTACAAAATCGAAAATGAAAACTATTTTCAAAAAAAAGAAAACAGAAAATGAAAAAAAGAAAATGTTTCCCAAACCCAGGTAACCTTAATTTTTTTAGAAAACCAAACTGGCTATACATCTCCCACTACTTCTAATCTTTCTAGGGGCATATTTGGTATTGTTTCTTTCGTAAAATTTCCCTTTTGTCCATTTAATTAGAAATCTGTTAGATAAATGGATTAATATCTCCTGTTCTCCGAAAACAAATAAAGGTTCGAAAAGTGAAAAGAGAACATATAATATAGATATGTGAATAATTAAAAACTGTAAATGTATAGTATAAAAGTACTGAACGTATAGTATAAAAGTTTTGAATGTAAAAATATTATTCACACATTGTGTCGTGTACAATACTACTAAGGTGCACAGTCTATACTATAAAAGCTTTGAATATAAATACTGTTCACACATTGTATCGTGTACAATACTACAAAGGTGCACAATTAATGTGATGGATAGTCTAAGCTCCCAAATAATTTATGTAGTTTGTGTGTGTTATGTGCTATGTGCGCAATGTACACAATGTGTACAATGTGTCGGGTGCATAATATGTATAGCATGTATTTTGTGTAATATGTATAGGGTGCGCCAATAAACACAGAAAAACAATTATTCTAGTCTTCTTCAGTTGGAAAATAATTTTCACTAATCAAATAGATTTTCTAGATTTTGCAAAATTGAAAATGAAAACTTTTTTCAAAAAATGAAAACAGAAAATGAAAAATGGAAAATGTTTCCCAAACCCTGGTAATCTTAATATTTTTAGAAAACCAAACAAGCTATACATCTCCCACTATTTCTAATATTTCTAGGAGCATATTTGGTATTGTTTTTTTCCTAAAATTTCCCTTTTGTCCATTTAATTAGAAATCTGTTAGACAAGTGGATTCATACCTCCTATTCTCCGAAAACAAATAAAGGTTCTAAAAGTGAAAAAAGAACATATAATATAGATATGTAAATAATTAAAAAGTGTAAATGTGTAGTATAAAAGTACTGAACGTATAGTATAAAAGCTTTGAATATAAATACTATTCACACATTGTGTCGTGTACAATACTACTAAGGTGCACAATCTATAGTATAAACGCTTTGAATATAAATGCTGTTCACACATTGTATCGTGTACAGTACTACAAAGGAGCACAATCCATGTGATCGGTAGTCTAAGCTCCCATATAATATATGTAGTGTGTGTGTGTGTGTTATGTACTATGTGCGCAATGTACGTAATGTGTACAATGTGTAGGGTGCATAATATGTATAGCGTGTATTATGTGTAATATGTATAGGGTGTGCCAATAAACATAAAAATACAATTGTTCTAGTCTTCTTTAGTTGGAAAATAATTTTCACTAATCAAATAGATTTTCTAAATTTTACAAAATCGAAAATGAAAACTTTTCTCAAAAAACCAAAACAGAAAATGAAAACTAGAAAATGTTTCCCAAACCCAGGTAACCATAATTTTTTTAGAAAACCAAACAGGCTATACATCTCCCACTACTTCTAATCTTTCTAGGGGCATATTTGGTATTGTTTCTTTCCTAAAATTTCCCTTTTGTCCATTTAATTAGAAATCTGTTAGACAAGTGAATTCATATCTCCTGTTCTCCGAAAACAAATAAAGGTTCTAAAAGTGAAAAATGAACATATAATATAGATATGTAAATAATTAAAGTGTAAATGTATAGTATAAAAGTACTGAACGTATAGTACAAAAGCTGTGAATATAAATACTATTCACACATTGTGTCGTGTACAATACTACTAAGGTGCACAATCTATTCAATAAAAGCTTTGAATATAAATACTGTTCACACATTGCATCGTGTACAATACTACAAAGGTGCACAATCCATGTAATGGATAGTCTAAGCTCCCATATAATGTATGTAGTGTTTGTGTGTTATGTGTGATGTGCACAATGTACATAATGTGTACAATGTGTAGGGTGCATAATATGTATAGCATGTATTATGTGTAATATGTATAGGGTGTGCCAATAAACACAGAAAAACAATTGTTCTAGTCTTCTTCAGTTGGAAAATAATTTTCACTAATCAAATAGATTTTCTAGATTTTGCAAAATTGAAAATGAAAACTTTTCTCAAAAAATGAAAACAGAAAATGAAAAATAGAAAACGTTTTCCAAACCAGGTAGCCTTAAATTTTTTAGAAAACAAACGAAAAATTTGACAATCCTCATAATGAGATCCAAGACAGGACAAAGGGGTTGGGAGATGAGTGAACTTCTTAGATAACATCCCACTCGTATATTAACTTTTATCAGTCGCACGATACAATAATAGTATCCAAACAAACCCTTCAGATGAAGATTTACAGTAGTCTTCAAAGACTTCCCACGACCGGGAAACTGTAAAAGCCAGGAATAATGAATAAAAATAACCATATGAAAAGCCCACACATCTTATACTTCCATATCAACCTGCTTCAATCTGCTCCCAAACAATCCTCCCAACCCCCACCCCAACAATCTACGAATTTGAATTCCTTCATGACATTGATGAGGGAGATTCAATGAAACAGCCATGCACACAAAGAAAGAATAACGAATCAATAAATAGAGAAGCGCTGAGTATATAATGGCTAGTTCCACAGTGACTGGTAATGGCAAAAAGAATTATTTCCAGCCATCGTGAAGCTTGATCAGCCAGCAACTGTCCCAGTAGCATTTGTGCTTTCATCTCCCTGAAAGTAGCATCCATAGATGGAAAGACAAAGAAAATGTGAACATTGAGCTTAGAGAAACATAAGAGCTTGTATCTCTATTTGGTCGCAATCTTGCACGTATGGAGCTAACAAAAGAGATTACTTGATAGGAATAACAAGCACTGCTAGGTCCACATCACTGATCCCACCTAGTGGGATAAGGTTTAGTTTGGATATCTCCATTTCAAACATCTACTTAAGTCCTGAAGCAGTAAGAGAACAGTATAGGAAAATGTAGAGTACCTTTGTGCTCTTTCCATCTTTTTTATCTTCACCTTCACTCTCACTGTCATCTTCTTCATCATTCTCTTCATCATCCTCATCGTCATTATCATCCTCATCCTCTTCATTGTTATCCTCAGTCTCTTCTTCGTCAACCTCAGCAGCCTCCCCCGTAAACCAAGAGACAGCATGAGGGATTACTTTCTCTCGAACAGTTGACCTGCTAAAAGAGGTCATAGCAATCACTTTCACTTTAAAACCAGGACTAAACCAACCATATAGGGCTCTTCATAAGATGAAAAGTAACCTTTTTGATTTGGCAGCAGTCACATCAATCAAGTGAAAGCGGTCAAGCAAAAGGACAAAGCTAATTATACAGGCATATGAAGAGGTACATAAGCATCAAACTAGTAGTGATAAAGGAGAGCCTAACAGTAGTTGGGCAAACTACACTAACATTATTGATCTCACTGAGCTACATGAAAGAATAGATAGGCTCTGAAGCAAGAAAAAGCACCATGTGACGCACAAAGCACGAAATCTACAATCAGAAAAAAGGTTTGTAATGACAGTACAAAATTAAATTAAGCATAATGCTTTATTGCAAAGAAAACATACTTGGCTTGAATAATATTTGAGAATGTGGAACGTGACAAATAAATTCATGCAGAAAAGTAAATGTGCATAAAAACAGCAAGACAGAGAGAGAAACATGTCAATGAAAAAACAATAGGAATTAAAAAGCTTTTTTTTTAGCTAGAGCTTATGTCAAAACAAGGTGAAATGCTTTTCTCAATCTATCTCCAAACAAAATTTGACTTCTAATTATAAAAATCTGAGACCACCCCACTCCTTATGCTACCCTTCAGTCTTCCCTCTGCTGCTGACAGCGGTTTGAATGATTTTGACAAAATAGAGAAGGCAATAAAGGAATATTGGGACATGGTCAAGGAAGAAAAATTACAGAACAGCATTCTGTTAGTAGTATATATTTCAACTTTAAAAACATTTATGACCATTAACAATAACATGAAAAAGGCCATATTATATCCATTCAGGTCATAACTAGTTTCTATGCTCCAAAGAATAGCAAAGCAACTCACTGTCATTAACTTACCCAATACTATAATCTTGTTCCATTTGGCTTTGCAACAGTTCAGCCTGTGGAAATAGAAAAATGATGAAGTTAGTAATTAGAGACACAGTCGTTAACCTAGCTGTTGCGGTTGCCTCAGAGAAACTTACGGTCTCCTCATCAATTTCCTCTCCAGCTTCTGGTACTTGTGGGGGTTTGAAAAAGTTGAAAAAGCTTATGCAGTCCTCAGTTCTGGTGATTGGTTTGGTATCTTCAGATCCCTTCTTTGGCTTCTTCTTCAAAATTTTCTGAGTCATGTTCTTCCCTGGAAACCACTCAATCTCTGTCCTAAAATACCAAATTTAAGCACAAGTTATAAATGAAATGCCATAAACCAAAGACAATTGAGAGAGAATGAATAAATATCCATGTAGTTTTACCCTGTTGCTTTCTCAAGAATATGTTCATCCTCACTTATCATATAATATGTTTTGGTCAGCACAGCATTCTTGAAGTAAGGGTTAGGATCAAAGAAGAAATCAAGCTTAAAACCCTTGGAATCATCAAGTTTACTCCACTTAATGTCTTTAAGATACTGGAGAGCATCTTCATCGCATTCTGTAATCTGAACTCAAGAAAATAGGAAATGGTAAAGAGCCATTTAAGGTGCATTATTTTGAGTTCAATAATATTGGAAGTGATAGATGATTCTTAATTCAAGTTACATCAAAGAAAATTTTCATGTTTCTCCCTCACTACCTCCTCACATAATAGTTCATTGTTCTTCATTGCAGTGAGCCAAAAGCGAGGAACACCTTTTTCTGCACGCAACATGGTATTAATTGGTTTAAGAATATCTAAACGGTTTTGAAATATGGAATGCATGCTTTTCAAGATTACCTCCAGCTGACTGATCAGTTTTCTGGTCCACGCTACTTCCATGTGAGACTCCTTCAACTTCAACTAAACCATTCACAATTTCATGCCGCTGCAAATTATTAAGGAAACGATGGTCACAGAAAACCCAGCAAATGAGAAAGCATATTGAAATATTTTAGCCGCTCAATTGAGCATGCACACATGTTAGTAGACAGGAGCTGAACATGACATGCCATACTCCATAGAGGACTTTTCCAGGTAAGGGGGACTATTAAGGTGTGGACAGCATTACAGGCTAGAATGCTGATCTACGATCATGTATGTTTTCCTTCATGGATCGAGTTAGTTGCTTGAAAATTCCATATGTTCCTTCTCCCAGCAGCTCCCCCCACCCACCCTCTGGTGGTCTCTGAATAAGGTATGCTTTCTATGTGTTAATGTTACCACCTCATCTAAAAGCTTAAGCTTGTAGAGAGGATATTGGTTTATTTATTTATTATGTTAACACACCCCCTCATGTGCAGCGTAATTTGTTTAGAGCTTGTACGTGGACAGTTTTAATGTTTTGATATGGGTGGCGGTAAGTTTTGAACCTGTGCCGTTTGGCTTCTAGGCTCTGATACCATGTTAAGGTTACCACCTCATCTAAAAGCTTAAGTTTGTAGAGAGGATATTGGTTTATTTATTTATTACATTAACACTATAAAAATGAGGGGAATAAGGCTTCACCTACTTTCTTTAGAGCCATGATTACCTTATCAAATATCAACAAATATAACATCATCAAGAAAGGCTAAAACTCTCTCATTGGCCACAATTCTTTAGGCAATCTTTCCAGTTTAGGGAAGATGCTAAAACAAAATTTTGATAAAATTCATCTGACGATTTAAAAAACCTACTAATATATGCAACTAGCAATTCATTGATCATCTTATCTTTTTCTCATCCATCTTCTAAACTCATTTCTAGTCTTATCTTTTTGTCATCCATCTTCTAAACTCATTTCTAGCAATATGAAAGTAGCTAATCCAAGTTTAGTTCAATGGTTTGTTTCTTCAGTCGTTATAACAATGCTGATTATTATAGCAACATCCGGAAACTATCCTTATCTTTCCGTAAGTGACAGAACACACTAATAACAAGACATTGTTTCATCACCGCTCGCTCTAAACTCTCCTCTCTCTCTCTCTCTCTATCTCTCTCTCTCTCTCTCTCTCTGTCACACACACACACACACAGGCGCACACAGGCAAATTTTTTCATGGTCAAGTTAGATGGTAGGTGCCAGGTGTAGATGCAGAAATAATAGATTGGTATACCTTGGTATACAGTGGTTTGTATAAATTCTGGTACTTTGCTTCCAAGGCTGCCCTCTCCTCAAAGTACTTTGCCTCAAACTCATCATGTTGCCTCTGCTTGCAGAATGGATTGGAGAACATTAAAGATGAACAGAAAATTAAGGATGATGATTGTATGGTATTATAGCAGAGTATGTTACACATCTTTAACAGGGGAAAGGCTGGATTTGCATACTATGCAAGCATTATAATAAACAGAATATCAATGGTGCATTCATTAAGCTAAAAGAAAGGACACAAATTAAGGTAGCTTTCTTGAATTGTCTAACAGATGTTTAACTACATAGTCGACACAAGATAAGGTAGCTTTCTTAACCAGAAAGACACAAGAAACAGATTTATCGTAGCTATGAATGCCCTATGCAGGATGAAGCAATACAAGCAGAACCACAATCTAAAGTTTTTGCCTGATTAATGTGATGAGACTAGCTGATACGCTGTTATTGTCCCTTTCTAAGTTGGAAGGGGCTGAGCGGCATAAGCCCTCATGATGAGTGACAAAGATCGAGCTTAAACTTCCGCTTCTGCTTTGCAGATTCAATTGATTAGTTGAAAAATTATGATTTCCCTTCTCCAACCTTAGCTAATATCTCTCTTTCGAACATAGATGTTAATTAGTTGTTACTCACGACACGAATATACTATCTTTCACACACCATCAATCACGAAAGTTAATGTTAAACTGTGGATCTTAAAATGCTTGCTTTTTACTGATACAATTAATACTACTTGAACTGATGGAAACAGTGAGATATTAGAGCAACTTTCACATGATTATCATTGACCAACATACCAACAAGCAAATTTGACACTGCTCTAGAGTATATCTGAAGATGTACAACCGAAAAATCAAACCAGAGCAAGCGTAATTCAAATATGTGAATTCGTCTATATAGATTTGATGACGCTATCCATTCAATTCACATATGATCACCAGTTAAATATCGAAGAGGAAATGGACCTGAATCTGCTTGAGGGCATCAACACGTTTCCTAACACTTGGCGAAAGTGTGCCCAAGAAGTCAGGATGTTCTCCAGCCAAATCTTGAAGCTTATTCTACAACAAGTTGAAGCAATATTACTTATGGCCGATACGGGGGGGGGGGGGGGGAAGAAAAAAAAAAAAAAAAAACCCAATTAAATACTATGTGACAGTTATCTACAAGAAACCAATAAAGGGTTGACAAAAATCACCTTGATGGCATTAAAAAGATCTTCACGATCCTCAGCACTAAGAGCTGAAATCAGTAAAACAAATATAATCAGTAAAATAAACATATTTATTGAAGGGACTCTGAAATTACTATTTTTTTTTTTCGTGTGTGTGTGCGTGTGAGTGTGTGCAGGGAGAGAAAAAGATACCTGCAGTTGCAGCAGGAAGATCAGAAGCAAGATCAGGCGTGTTGGTTTGATCCTTTTGACGACTCATTTTGTTACAGGTAATTCAAATATAGGACCTTACCAAATGGAGTTCAAAAGGTTGGATGGAAAATTGAAAGAGAAGAAAAATGAAGCAAAGTCAGCTTTTCTGTATATTCGAAGTGCACTAGATTGTGTTTTTTTGGCAGCTCTGTTGTGAAGGTTTTTGTTTTTAAAAGCTTTTGGACAAACGTAAGAACATCAAGAAGTCAGAGTCAAGAGATTGACCTTGTGTTCTGTTTTGCAGTATTTCTTTAATCTTTTTGTTTTATTTCTTCATCTTTTATGTAATCCCCGGTCGGTTGTTTTAGTGCCGAAAAACTATAGGCGTGTGAATCAAAATGGATGGTCCGATATTTAGATGTTTAGATTCGGACATTTAGATTTTAAACGAAAAAAGTTAATAGTGAAAACTAGAGATATACATGGGCAGTCTTGGATAGTGTCTTTTTCCTAGTTTTTTAATCAAACCTAGTTGAGCAGTTTACAATTTTGTAACACCAGGCTACCAAAATATTAGACAAATCAATGGTTTCGAATAATTCGATTTTTTTGGACAATTTTAGGTGGTTTTCGCTGTTTTAAAATTTGGTTGTGGCATATTTAATCATGCAAGATAATTATATTTTATCAATATTTTTGCAAATCTCAAAAACACTTATAAATGCGATTATACAATATAATAAGACTAGTCAATTACCCGTGCGATACACGGGGAAATAAAATGTTATTTTATATGCATAGTATTTTTTTAAAAAATTAAGATAAGTGGCATTATAATGAAATAAGTATCATTATCATTTCTAAATAATTACAAAAAGATAGATTCAAATAAATAAATTATGTATATTTGAGTTAAATTACAAAACAAAATATGAATAATTAAAGCATTTAGTAAAATGATTTACATTAAAATTACTAAGAGAAAGTAGTATAAAAATATGGGAAGAAGATTAAAATAAGAAAAAATATATCAATTAAAATAGGTCACGATTTGATAACAACCAAATTGGAGAGTTACCATAGATATCTGCAACCAATCCAGATTGCATATCATAATTTTGGAATGTAATATGTAAATATTAAAATAAATTAAAAAACCAATGTAAATCTCCTTAAAATAAAACATGATCTTCACAATTAAATATAATGTAAGAGCACCACGTGGCAAAAAAATGTTAAGAATACTATCTATACGACACTTGTCATTGTTATATTGCAAAGGGTTCTTCTATATAATATAGTATAGATACTAAACAACAACTTCCAACAACACTAATAAACACATGATCTAATATACCAAAAACACTAAATATTGACATTAGTTATATATATCTTTTAAATATTATTAGTACATAAAATATGTTTATGTGTGTATATATGTATATATTACATAAAGTAGCGGGTGGTTCGATTTGAGTCATCGTTTTTACTTCCAAAATCAAAAACCAAACCGTCCAATTCAGTTTTTGAAAAATAAAACCATGACAGGGCAAACAACTTAAAAACAATCTATTTACGGTTGATTCAGTTCGACCGAAACAGTTTTGCGATTTTATGAACACCTCTAGTGAGAATAATGGAATTTAAAAAAAATTATGCATATAGAAAGGAAGAAAGCTAAAAGAGAAAGGAATAAAAAGTGAATGAAAATTAATTTTTTTTTATATTCTTGACGCAAATGGAAAAATAGAATGCTATCCATCTTACCAGAAAAATACTTTTAACAGACTGGTGAACATCATTAAAATCTTGAAAATATAATTACCTTTTTACTTAATTGACAAAATATATAAGTTACTTTAATCTGTAATCACTTGCCAACGTAAAGCAAGCAAGAAAGAGTTCCTCACCTGCCTTCATGAACCTTCTTATGCTGAAAAATGACAAAACATTGTAAAATGCACCATACACTGGCGCACATTGATAGTAAACTCGGTTGGATGGAAAATTAAAGTGCAAATTACAATCAAGCCTTAACCTGCAGGTACACATATTGAAAATAGTATAGTGTGCGTGGGTGCGAGATCATCTTCACAAGGAGACTCCTTAGTATGATCTCTATGTGGAAGTAAGCCTTAGACAAGCTACATGCGTGTGTAATTGATTGAATTGAAGGGAGTTCTAATGAAACTAAACCTAAATTAACCTAATCTAAGGTGTGTGGTATTAAAGGCAATCAAGCTAAGGACAAGGGATTAAACTAAAGAATGAAGGAACTAGGGAGATTGAATCTTGTATATGAGCTTGGAATTCTCTCCTTGCTTTGGAACTATTGAAGGACTGGGATTACTCTTCTTTAGTCCTTAGTAAATTAACATTATTATCTTCTAATTGTCGGTGCACTCCTACCCTCAAATGACATCTTTTTGAAGCATACGACTGTCCTAACCAATTAGAGTTTTCGGACTTAATTAACTAAGTCTTATTTGTTTGTGTTGATTGAGTCTAATCCTAGGATTTAAACCATTAGCTAAATTTAAAGCTAAGACTAAGCCATCTAAGATCGATTAAACTAAGTCGTAAGCCTATTAATTGGATTTAAAGCTAAAGGCTACTCATCTAAGTCTAACCATAGATTAAGCACCATCAATCAAACATCACACTAGTAGATTAAAGTATTAAGGCACAAATAATATATGTTTCTTCATTAAGACATTTATACAAAGACATATACATGCTTGAAACAAAGTTATAAAGAAATAAAAATAAAACATATGTAATCCATTCAATATTCTCAAAACAAGAACAAGAATATTTAACCCATAACATAGTTGACAATCTGCCCTAATAGATCTACATAATCATATAGAAAACAAGAAAAAAAAATATGTCTTCTCCATCTTCTTGCTTCCTCAATAATTGCTTGGAAATCCTTCATTTATCCTTGCTTGAATCTCCAATCCTAGCTTGATTGGGATAGAATTTGGGTGTGAGAAGGTATGTGTGAGATGGATAGGTATAGGGTTTAAGGTTTAAAAAGGGTAAAAAAGAATGCCCCAAATAGCCTAGAATCGAGCTTAAATAAGTGCACAATGGGCAATCGGAGGAGAACATAAGGTGACCGATTGGAGCATCATAATTTCCCAAACTCTTTGCCTTTAACGGTCACCCTCTATTGATCGATCGGCAGACACTCAGGGTCATTGGCAGCTCTAGTTTCTTGCCTATTTCTTTGCTATTTCACTTTTGATCTTCTTCCTTTAAGTCGTGCATCTTCAATTAAACTCCAAACTTGTTCCGACACATAGTTTTCTTTCTCTTTTCCCTTTCGAACTTTGTTCTTAGTTCATCATCTTTAAATGTCATCGATCTCCACTCTAGAATGCTCCTAAAATATAAAATAAAGCACTAAATGGAGCATCTATGCATCTTAACTCTTTACGCACACATATTACTTAATCATGTATAAACACTACACTAATGCACTCAAATATGCTCAAAACAACTCAAAGTATATATGCAAATGATATGCACAAGTACACATAAATCACTTACATCAATATTCCCAAACCTTCTCTTTGCTTGTCCCCCAATCAAGTCCATCCTATTGTTTATCCTCATGTTGTCCAAAGGGTTGCTAGTTGCATTGACTTGATATGCTCTTGACTTTAAGGGTACAAGGGGTCATTCTAACCATGTAAAGGTTCCTCTAGTCTTCTTTGAGTCCCGCTCTCAAGCACAAGGGATCTCACTCCTTTTGGGAATTTACCTAAAATGTTTGAGCCATCATACTATAAGGCTCCAAGCAAACGCATATGTGGGGTGTTGATATTTCGTGCCCCTATCATCTCTCATGGCCTCTCAACATGCCCTTCACTCTCAAATACAATGAAAGGAAAATAAATAACATTGACTCTGATTTTGATGCAAAGAGCCTTATTCACAATACAACAGAATAACAAAGAAAATAATTGTGTCAAATTGACATTGTGTCATTTGACACTTATTCACATCCTTCTTTTCTTTCTCTTTTGTTTCTTTCTCTCTTTTCTTTTGCCTTTTAGGATCTTTTTGTACCTTTTCTTTAGATTTTTCACTTTATCACATTTTTTCCCCCTTCTTGCAACGCAAAGCATGAAATCACAAAGGGCTAAGGCTCACCAAAAGAACCAATTAAGGAAAGGACACTCATATCAACAACTCTTAATATTTACCCAAAATTTGCCTATGTTATGGGTAACAGCAAAGTGCATTTCTAAATTTGTTCACTTCCCATATTTTTCTCAAAGATTCTCCTAAAAGAACTTGGTTTACCTTACACTCAATTCACTCTCTAGAAGTGCATTCTTATAGTCTTCATTCCATTAACTCAATAACAAAAGCCAACTCTCCAATCAACATAGAGATAAACCAGCTTAAAAATGCACCAAAAATCAAAAGAATTTACAAAACTTGAGCAAAAACAAAGCAAGCCAAGCAAATCTGCCCACAAAAAGGATATGACTATGAAAGCAATAACCACCCTCCCAAACTAAAAGTTTGTTTGTCCTAGCATCTAAGCATAACAAGCAAGCAACATAAACAAATAAGGGGAATGTGGAAGAGGACAGATAGGGACAAAAAAATGATGGAAAGGGACAAACTTGTACACATAGAAGTCCATAAATGCCAATGATTAATCCATTCATCTACTAACCTGCTTCTTAGTAGAAAGCATGAGCACTCAAAAAACAAAGAAGAGATTAATAGACAATGCCATACAAGTCCGCATTGGCATTAAAAATGACAATCAAAATGTATGCAAGAAATATACGATTGGTGCAATAAAAATGATGGAAAAGAGCAAGAACAAATGAGGGAACAAAAATCTAAAGTATTGAAAACAAAAACAAAAGAAAGATAAACAAGACTAAACTATTGAAATCCAAAAGCAAATAAAAATCAAAGAAAGCAAGGAAAAATATAAATAGGTGTAGATTGCCTTCTAGTGGAGCTGGATTTTATGCCCCTAGCCAAGCACTAATGTTAAAGCAAAACATGTTTAAAATTCTTTGGCACAAATTACTAAATAATCAAGTCAGTGTAGAGAGTAGAAAGAAAAGGATCATGCAGCAAATAATAAAGCAACGAATGAACAAGGCAATCCTTTTCAAAATCCTACTCACAGTGTCAAATGTATGTGTATACTCTAGTTTGGTAGAGACCTTGTGCAAATGTAAATGATCATGCCCTGCTTGCCTTGGATTGAAAAATGAAAAATCAATCTTAATCTCATCTAATAACCACTCCATGGCCTCCTTTTTATGATCTAGGCTAACAACACACCTTCTCCATGAGTTGATGATAGATATAATGCATGCACTATCGGAAGTGTGTGTTCTAGTCTACATGCACATGCTTGATGCAAGAAGGCACTAAGGTGAGCTGCAAGACACGGGAGACTCAACTAGATAGAAATGAGGAGTAGGGGCTAAAACTAAAGTAGGAGAGTATGTACGGTCAAGAAAAAGGACTGTCGAAGCACTACACTCTTCCTCTCTATAAGATGAGGCGTGAACATATAATAAACTCTCTAACTTCTCAATCTCTTTATCGGGGGTAGGTTAGAAGGAGAAAATGAAAGAAACTCAACTAGGGAGGAGGGGTCAGAAGAGCCATACATAAATTGCTTAGTGTCCCTAACCTCCTCCAATGGGGTGGACACGGGTGGAGGGGGTTAAATGGACTCAACTAACTCCTTATCATGCAAACAAGTATGCTCAAGGGAAATGTGTACTCGCAACTCCCTATGTCTAGACTCAAAACCAAATTAGTACTTAAAACATCAAGCTCATTCTCTAGACGTGTGTGAAATATGGGAAGAAGTGGAAAAATAGGATCCGAAGACTTATTAATTGGAGATGAAAGCATGGGAAGATTGAAAGCTACCAATTCCTCTAAAACATACCCTACCCTGAACATCATCAATTTCACCACTACTTTCCTAGACCTTAAGTCTCTCTCTTAACTCAGCAACCCAGTCAAAAGGTGCCACAACACACTCAATGAGTTGCTCATTCTCAACTCCTCTATTGAAGCACTGGACTAGTTTGGATATTTGTTTTGTCATCTTATCTAGTCTCTCTTGATTGTTTGAATGATTTGGGCTTTGAGAAAGAATTGGGATTGCATTTGCTTAATCAATTGCTCTATGATGTGTTGGGTCTTTATATGGGTTTGCATTGCTACTTGCTTATATTTTAGAGTTGTTTTGAGCTAGTGTAGTATTTATACTAGAGATAGGCTTAAGTAAAGTAATTGTACATAGTTGAGTTTAAGAGTTAAATGCTATAGTAATTGCTTATCTTTTATGACTTAGGTGATTTCGAGCTTGTTGTTGAGCTCACACGATGAAGGTGATGAAGACCAAAGGTGTATGGATCGTGGGGAAGAAGTTAGAAGCAAAGAAGATGAAGAATGAAGACCTCAAGATGAATCGGCTGACCCACGAGAGCAGCCGACTGACTGGCTGGGTTAGCCAATAATTCCAAAGAAGAAAGGCTTGTACTAGCTGGCCGTAATTCCTAAGTGCTCGAAATTTGAGCCAGTTGACCCTCTTTCAACTGGCCAACCGGTTAGGCCAGCCGGTAATGACATTGAAGGTTATAAATAAGGCCTACTGTTATCACTTTTTATTGATCTATCACCACTACTTCACGCACGCATAAAACCCTACCTTCACCTACCTCTAATACACACATTAACACACCCACCCATCTAGATCTAAGCTTAGTGTAGAGGATTACAACATCATTTGGTGAGGATTTGCTTAAGATTGTAAAGGAATAGGCAAGGATAGAAAGGGAACTTCTCAACCCTCTTTCATTCTCTTTTATTTTATGCTTGAGTAGATAGATTAGGATGACTAAACTTGTGTAATGGGTTGATTTTCATCCTCTTTATTATGGGATTTCATTGGTTTATATATATACATACTTTGTTGTTATTTTGAAATGCGTTATATCATTTCACGTCCCTGTGTTTGATGTAATGCTTGAACGAGTTGTATGTATATAGATTGAGTTGTATTTGCTAGAGAACACTTCTAATCCTTAGATTATGCATGTCTATGTGTGTGATTATGGATAATATGAAGTGGGTTGGTTCTATTCATGTCTATGTGGGTATGAAACTTGCCTTATAGTGAATACATGCTCAAATATTGCTATATGTTAATGCTTAAATGTTTCCAATGGCGTAAACCAAACTTTCTTGTGTTTGTATCATGGATAGGGTGTCATATTCACAACGCCTTGCCTTAGAACATGTAAGGTTGCACCTATTAGACATCAATCCACTATAGTGTGCCTAGAACGCATTGCGCAAGTTAGGACTGGCCTAGATCGAGTCTTCTTTAGCTTTAAATCTAGCTAATAGGAGTCCATATAGGGTTAGTCGACCCTAGTAACCCTAGGTATTAGCTTTAAATCCAACTAACAGTTTACGAGCTAAGGTAGGTTCGCTCTACGACACCTAAGCAACTTTCTAGTCCTTCCTATGGATTGAGGTATATAAGGACCACATCATAGCTCTAAGTGTGCACACTTAGGGATGGACCCACACTGAATCATAGGGTGTGATTAGGATACTAGCTAGTTACTTAGTATGAGAGCATCACTTAGTAAGCTAATGCCCCAAATCCAATAGCAGAGAGGTAAAAAGTCACCCATTCGTAAGTGTAGGTTACCCTATCACCTTCCTATAGGTTTAATCCTCTTAGATTAGCTTAGTTCTCACTTTTTCCTTTCTAGCATTCATAGTGTAGTCCTTTTATTTCCCTCTGAGCTCCCTCAAATCCAAAAAGTACAAAACAATGTTTAGGTTAAATTTTCTTTTAGGTACCTTCTAAAGCACACACACATAGAATTCCTTCCACGCATTCACCTCCTTATGGTTTGATACCTGCACTTGCACACATTATATTGCACCGATCCGTATGCTTGTGGGTCTTTTAGGGCTTGTGCCTCAGAGGTTACATCACTCTAATTTTGCACAAGAAGTAGACCTAAAGAAAGAAGGTTCAACTAAGTGAAAATGGTAAACGTCTTCATTCAAATCATTGTGCACATAACCACAAAAAAGCTCGAATAAAGAGTAAGTGGGAAAAGATGGTGTAGGAGATGGACACTAAAAACTAAGAGATGCATAGACAGAGGAGTCACTTTGACCTCATGGGGAAAATTCATAATATGGCTCCCTATGGTTATAGATACTAGATGTAGATACATGCACGGACATATGAGTATAGAGGGCACTATAAGAATTAGCATGAAATTGAGAAAGTCTACAGGCAAGGGAGCACCAAGTAATATCATGGTCATAGCTACCACAAAAGTCTCAAGAATTACAAGCATCCGAGGTTAGAGAAGGGGATTGAAGTATAGTCCAAGGAGCATGGAAAGGATCCATGCTTAATTAACAAACAAGTAAACCCTAAAAGATTTTTTTGATTTTTTAAATTTTTCAATTTTTTGTTGTCTTGCAATAAAAGAAAGCAAACAAAGATAGGATAAATACACAAGCAACTAATCAAAAATACATATACACATGATTGGATAGAAAATTAAAGTGCAAATTAGAACCAAGTCTTAACCCACAAGTGTATAGATGGGAAATAGTATAGTGTTCGTGAATGCAAGGCCATCTCCACAAGGAGGCTCCTTATTGTGGTATCTACATGCAAGTATGCCTAAGACAAGCAATGTGCATGTATAGTTGATCGAATTAAAGGGAGTTCTAATGAAACTAAACCTAATCTAACCTAATTGAAGGGAGTTCTAATGAAACTAAACCTAATCTAACCTAATCTAAGTTATGTGGAGTGAAAGGTGATCAAGTTAAGGAAAAGGGATTAAACTCAAGAATGAAGGAACCAGGGAGATCAAGCTAAGTTATGGGCTTGGGATTCTATCCTTGCTTTGCGACTGTTTAAGGATCAAGGTTACTCTTGGTTAGGCCTTAGTGAATTAACTAAACTATCTTCTAATTTCTAGTGGACTCTTATTCCTAAATGACATCTTTTAAAAGCATAAGATTGTCCTAACAAACTAGAGTTTTTGGGCTTAATTAGCTAAGTCCTATTTGTTGATTTTGATTGAGTCTAATGCCAGGGTTTAAACTATTAGTTGGATTTAAAGCTAAGACCTAAGCCACCTAAGATTGATTAAGCTAAGACGGAAGCCTATTAACTGGATTTAAAGCTAAAGGTTACTCATCTAAGCATAATCATAGATTAAGCACCATCAATCAAATATCATACTAGTATATTAAAGGATTAAGGCATAAGATAATACATGTTTCTTCATTGAGACATTTATACAAATACATAGACATGATTGAAATAAAGTCATAAAGCAGTAAAAACAAAATGTGTATTTATTCCATTCAATATTGTTAAAACAAGAACAAGAATATTTAACCTAGAATACAATTAGCAATCTACCCTAATAGATCTACTGAATCATATAGAAAACAAGAACAAAGAAAAGATAAGAGTCTTTCCCATGTTCTTACTTCAATCCTTAATAATTGCTTGGAAAGCCTTTGCTAATCCTTGTTTGAATCTCCAATCCTAGCTTGATTACGGTGGAATTTGGGCGTAGGAAGATATATGTGAGGTGGGTAAGTGTAGGGTTTGAAGAGGGTTCAGAAGAATGCCTTAAATTGCCTATAATCGAGCTTAAATAAGTGCACAGTAGGTTAGTAGGCTCTACTGGTTAACCTACTAGTCGATAGGTAGGAGCACATAAGGCGATTGGATCATAATTTCCCAAACTCTTTGCCTCTACCGTCAACTGGTAGAGTACACAGGGTTTTCGAGAGCTCTAGTTTGTTGCCCAGTTCTGCGTTGTTTTACTTCCAGTCTTTTTCCTTTGGCTCGTGCCACTTCAATCAAACTCCAAACTCATTCTAGCACATAGTTTTTTTTCCTCTTTTCCATTTCGGACATCATTCTTTAGCTCATGCATCTTTAAATGTCCTTGATCTTCACTCTGGAATGCACCTGAAATATGAAATACAGCACTAAATGGACTATCTATGCATCTTAACTCCTTATGTGCACATATCCCTTAATCATGTATAAACATTACACTAATGCACTCAAATATGCTCAAAACACCTCAAAATATGCATGCAAATGCTATGCAAAAGCACATGTAAATCACACACATCAACACCCCCAAACCTTCTACTCGTTGCCAAGCTAGACTATTCTATAGTTTGGTCGCGGGATCAAATAATATTTGTACAATAATATAAGCTTTGTGCTGCTAAGGTTATTATAATGTTCATTGGAACTTTGTATCTTAAGTGACAATTTGTTTTCCTTTTTCCCAGTTATCTCACTTTGGTTAGTATGGTTTTGAATTTATGTCTATATATTGTATAAAGTAATGTTATCATCTTATCTAATTATGTAATGCGTCACACTGCTGTAGCTTTCTTTCATCCAAAACCACCTTTCCAAAAATAAAATAATTTAGTTTTCAAATCTTCCTTTATGTTAAGTTATATGTATGTGGTTAATTATTGATAAAAGTATGTCGTCAATTTTCAATTTCAATTGACTATTATGAAACTATACATATGGTAAATCAATAATATAAAATTGATTGCCTCCAAATTTGTGGTAAATTAAATAAAATAAAATCATTCTTTTTCATCAATGATATTTCAATCAAACGAACTTAAAAAAAAAATGTTGAAGAAAAGAATTTTCAAATATTAAAGTGAATCAATAAAATCATACTTTTCTTATTAATGATATCTATATATCTATATCTATATATCTACACTTTGTAATGTTATTGCCTATTTGGTCATGCCACACGTCATATTATCGTAACTTATTTTCCCTCCAAAATCATCTTTCCAATTATCATCGTTGAAAATAAAATAATTCAAATTCAAATCCTTATTTATGATAAATTATATGTATAAGTATAATAAATTAATTTTTAAAATTAAATTGACTATTATGAATATATATATATATATATATATATGGTAAATAAAAAATATAAAATTGACTACCTCTAAATTTATGATAAATCTATATATCTATATATTTGTATTTATATATATATATACATACATATATATATATATATATTATAAAGTAATGTTTTTGGTTTTTTATTAATGTCATGTGTTTTTATGAGATATCTTCCCCTTTCCCCTTCCTTCCCCCTTTTAGTCACTCTTTTTTTGTTTATGCAAAAAATATTTCCCTATGTACTTATTTAAAAATACTTATTAATCATAGAAATGCATCTATGTATCTTATTCATAGTTTTTTCCAATATTATTTTATTTTTCCAAAGATAAGAAATTTAAAAATGAATTATTCTTTTTCTACTGCTCTTTTGTCTCAGATCATGCCATTTATCTTTTATTTTCAAATACTGTAAATCTTTTGACAAACAAAAATTACTGCAAATCTCTCACTAAAAATATGGTTAATCTATATTTTGTCTTTGTATCTATTTCATTCATAATCTTGTTTCCAAGATTACTAGAATTTTCTAAACTAATAAGTTTAATGAAATACACTATTTATCTTCTATTTTTTCCTTTTTTTTCCCTTTGTACAAGACCCTTTTTTTATACTTTTACTTTTCTAATTCAAATATTCATTTCAATTGCTACATAAATTTTATAAGAAAATATAATTATCGTTCAAAAATTAAATTTTACAAAATATATTTACATTTTATTGCACATGAATTATAAAAATTAATCATCATCATAAATATAAAAAACATTCATTTATTCCGTGTATCAAAGGTGAATTATACTAGTAGTATATAAAGTAATATAATTGCCTCATGTAGTCATGACACATGTTATACTATCATAGCTTATTTTTCCTTTGAAACCACATTTTCTATTATCATTTATGAAAATTAAGATTCAAACCGTCCTTTACGGTAAATTATATATATGATTATAAATATATATGTATATATATATACATACATATATATATATATATATATATATATATAAGCATATCAAATTAAATTTCAAATTCAATTGACTGTTATGAAATTATATATATGGTAAAAAATAATACAAAATTGATTGCTTTCAAATTTTTGGTAAATCTATATATATATATATATATATATATTACAAATTAATGTATTTGCCTCTTTTTAATTAATATCATGAGTGTTTATGACATAACTTCTTTCCTCCAAAGACTTCAAGTCACTCTCCTTACTTACTAAAAATACTTATTGGACATGAAAATGTATCTATCTATTTCATTCTTTTTCCAAGATTATTTGATTTTTCAAATTCAAGAAATTCAATAATACATTATCTTCTTCTATTGCTTCTTTTCTTGCTTTCTTTTGTTTTGTTTAGAGCAAGCCTTTTGTTTTTTGTTTCCAATTATTGCAAACTCTTATGACAAATAATTATTAATGTTAAAAGTTGTCAAGGGAAACTAGCCCCTCACCTACTAGAAACAATGCAAATATACACGGAAGAGTAGAAATCTAGTCATCTTAGATCTTTTTTTGTTAATTTACTTAGCTTGAATTGCATAATATGTAAATATTACCTTTTGAAGTGGGGGGCCTTCAGAAAAGCAACACATTATCATGAGCTTTGTACTCACTAATGAACAAGGCCTCCAAAAATTTTTACTAAAGGATATCACTGATAAACTTAAAGTGACCTCCTGGTCTTCTTCCCTATGATGAAAGAGACTTCTCTTGAGTAAATAGCCTTGTGTGAGAAGAATCTTAATAATGTGTTCTTGAGAAAATAGAGCAAAAACCACAAAAATAGAGCAAAAACCACACAATGAGTGTGTATTATGTGTTGTAGTATTTTGTTGTCAAAATGGAAGAGATCAACTATAAGAATGATATGTTAAACGGTGTGACGTCTTGCCCTATTTATAGAAGAAATATGGCACCCCAACCTTTATAACTTTTCCATGTGGGCAAGATTAACGTTGTAGTATTTCTTGCCACATTTATAGGGTAATTACTTGCAGGACTTGAATTAATGACCATATTTAACTTGATCTATTTCACCAAAAGATGCACTCCAATGATAATCCCTATTACTCAGAAGTTTATCAAAAACTAATGCAATCTTTGTCATTAACCTACTAAGTAAACAACCAAAATGCCTTTCGACATATACCCACAGTTAAGGCTAGTCCTTTGGCCCTCATACTATCACCTCCTTAGCTCTGGGTATACATACAAAGACCTAATGGAGAAGATGCAGTTAAGGAGGTGATAGTACAAGCGCAAAAGGACTGACCTTAGTTGTGGGTATCCATAGAGGGGCATTATGTTGTTTACTTAGTAGGTCAAAGACAGTGACTGCATTAATTTGTGATAAGCTTCTGAGTAACAGTGATTATCCTTGAAGTGTAGTTTTGATCTTTCGGTGAAATAGACCAAGTTAAAAATGGTCATTAATTCAAGTCATACAAGTAACTACCATATACATGTGGCAAGAAATAATAAAAAGTTAATCTTTCCCACATGGAAAAGTTACAAGGTTGGGGTGTCATATTTCTCCCATAAATAGAGCAAAACCCGTTACCATTTAACATACCATTCTTGTAGTTGATCTCTTCCATTTTGTCAAAAGAATGCTACAATATATATTACACACTTATTGTGTAGTTTTTGCTCTAGTTTTTCAAGAGCATATTGATGTGGCTTGAATTGCATATGTGCATTGTGGCTATTTACAGGTGTCTTGATAGGCATTTAGGGCTTTTTGAGTATTCTTTGGAGTCATCTAGTGCAATAATAGAAGAATTGTGTGTTTGACGAGCTCTAGTGCACAAATACCTCTTTAGTGCTTACTTGTATGCTTGTAATATGTCTAAATGAAGTTTATAGCATTGTGACCATGTTCAGATATGTGGAGTGCAAGCTTAAGAAGTGGCTATTTGCATGCTTTGATGATAATCTTGATGACATGGAAAACTTTATTGTGTATATTTGGAGATTTAAGTGCATGCTTGATCCAAAAGTTGAATGCATGATGAAAGTGCTTAGTGCATGGCTAAATTTGAGCGTGTATGGCTTTTTGTATGGTGTTTGAGTGCAATTTCATAGGGGCATTAATAGTATAGCATATTTACTTAAGTATTATAGCTTATTAATAGCTTTTATAGTATTATTATAGTAGTACGAGTTAGTAATTAGGGTAATGTAATTAGTAGTTATTTTAATAATGTATATATTACGATGGTATTATTCTAGTAAGATAAAATAGTAGATTATACTATAATATATAAATTATTTAGTAATTTTATGCAAATATTTAGTATACTAATTAGTATATTGGTAGATTTGCGTATGTGTGTACATATATATATATATATATACACACACATACACACACATATATATATACACATATATTACTATATTAGTCTATTAGTAGTAGATTTCATTTTTAGGGTATACTATAATTTAGATTAAGGTTTTACATATATATATATATTTTATATATTACATATATAGAATAGATTAGACATTTCTTTTTTTAGATTTTCATAGTATTAGATTTCTAGCTATATATATATACACACACACATACACATACACATATATATATATATATGTATATATTTGTGTATGTTTATATTATAAGTATAAAGTTAGGAATATACTATATGATTATATTACATTTATATATAGTTCTAGGTTTTATTATTACATATTTATAAAATGGGAGAAAGATATTTTAAATCCTGAGTTTTGAGCAAGTTCCCAAATAGGTCCCTCAACTACGAAAAATACCTTTTTTAGTCCCTTAAGTTGATAAACAATTATCAAAATTAATAGTTAACCATTTACTTATTGAAAAAAATACCCTTTTTTTCTATGGCTTCGTATCGCCATGGGGGATCTCCCATCTTTTGCAGCCTAAAACATGTCCAAAATTTGTCCATGTCCTTTTTGGTTGCCAGCTCCGGATTTAGCTCCCGTTGGCCTCTGTTTCTCCTCAATTGCTCCTTGCTTCTCCCGACCACTTCCAAATGTAGTTTTCTTCATTCCTTTATGTCCAAAACACCCTTGGATTTGTTCCACACACCAAGCACCCACAATTGAGCTTCAATTATCTTCCCGAATCTTATCTAAAACAAGCAATAAATGCGCATTAGTGTAGCATTTAAGTCCTAATTTCAACTATGAACATATAAACCCTAATATGCACAAGTATGACCTAAATGCTATACTAATACACCAAATGAAGAACAAAACACGTCAAAACAAGTATATACTTGCAATATATAAACACACAAAACGAACACATCAACGAGCCTATTTATAAGCATGATAACTTGGTGAGCAAGACTAGAAGCTAGACTAATAAGATAACTAGAATTCTTGAAAACTAGAATAATAAGGAAACCAACTTGATTAATTACCTAATCTAAACTGTTGCCTAATTTAATACCACATAATAAGGAAATAATATTAATAACCAACATATTCTTCAACACTTTGTAATAGATCTAGCCAAGAATATAAGGGAGTATCTCAAACTTCTCTTTATTCTTGCTTTATATATGTTAGTTGAAATTGATGGAGGGTGATGAATACATGTTGTTTGAGCATTTAATAGCACTTTATGATTGGTTTTGAATGATGGGTAAAATATGTACTTGAGCTTTGTGTATTAAAATGATTATTTCCTTTTGTATACTTAGAGGGTGTTTGGCTTTGCTTATTTTGGGTGCTTATAAGCACCTAGAAAAAAGCACCCTCTCACATGCTTTTTACTATTTAAGTGCTTATAAGCACCAAATAAGCAAAGCCAAACACCTTCTGAGTATTTGATAAAATGCCAATAAGATGTATATATTTATATTGTAGTTGTTTGTACTTTCTATTTCTTTAACCCTATTTCCTAAGCATGAATGAATCTTTCTAAAAGAAGAATGAATGCTAGGGTTAGGGTATTTAACATATGAAGAGTATGAGGCTTGATTTGTAATTCATGAACTTTTAATGCTCTTTTGGATGAAAATAAGTTAGGGTATCATTGTATGCTAGTTATGATTCGATCCTATAGCTTCTAATATACTTGTCCATGAGTATTCTCGAAGTTCCCCTTCCTAGCATGCATTAAAATGGGCTTAGATTGCTATGAAAGCTTGTAGAAATGGTTAATTTTTGGTTCATTAATGTGTTTTCATAGTAAGTGTATATTTTTCTTAGCATACTTGTCCTTAGATGAATGTTCATAGTTTTTTACATGTCTATGTTTTCATAGGGCCGGTCGACCGGCCTAGTTCACCGGCCAAAATAGAATGTAAAGCCCGTAGGCCAGTTGACCTAGGTGCTAGGCTAGTCGACCAGCTAAGGCCCAAGCCCTACGCGATTTCAGCTCTATTGAAGCCAATTTTCAACCATTTTTGAGGGAGAACACCAACTAATTCAAACACCCATTTCCCTAAATCCTAAATCCACCTAAACCCACCTTACACACTCACTTGTAAACACAAAAACACCTAGGAATAAATCTTTTAAGAGGATCAAACACTAGGATTTAGGCATAGCTCATGGATTGTAAAGCTTGGCTATGGATAGAAGGGTATCTCCCTTTTATCCTAAGTCTAATTATGTTTGATTAGAGCTATGTAGGGTGATTATATCTTGTATTTATGGATGATCACTACTTATTATTAATAGGAACTTGATGGATTTATATGTATATGCTTGTACATAGGGTTTTGATTGGCAAATTTACATTCATGTCTATGTGTTTGTAGAAATGCCTCAATGATGTAGTGTATATATATTGAAGTCTATTATGCTATTAATCATCTCTAAATCATTATGCTAGCATGTCTATATGTTTGTGTGGTGATTACATGAAGTAGGTATGACTATATACATGTCTATGTGTGTGTTAGCATACTTAATAGCATAAATAGCTTATATTGCTTACATGTCGGGTGCTATTACTTAAATTGGTGTAATCTAAGTATGTCTATGTGTTTAGTAGTAGGACAGGCCGATATATCCTCAAATGCCATGCCCTAGATGCGTATGCTTTGCGCGTAGTTGATAATTCCTACTATTGTGATGACGATCGATAGTGCACAACTAATGGCTAGCCTACGTCGAGTCTCCCTTGGCTTTAAATCTAGCTAACGAGCTTTAGGGTAGGTTAGTTAACGTTAAATGGACTAGGTCTTGGCTTTAAACCCAGCCAATGGTTTAGACACTAAATGGACTAGGTCTTGGTTTTAAACCCAACCAATAGTTTAGACGCTAGGGTTAGATCAATTCGAATCGCCTAGTACCTTGATTAGCTAGCCCTAATGCCTAGGTCATTAGGACCACGCCATAGCTCTGGGTAGACGTGCCTAGGGAAGGACCCACACTGAGTCCTAGGGGTTCCATTAGGAGGTTAATTAGAGGTCTAGAAGAGAGCACATTAGTATAATCTATCAAGCATCCCTAGATAAACGTAGTAATCATCCATAAGCAAGACATAATAACCCTAGTTCCCATTTCTACATGTTTGACTCCCTTTGATAGTTTGATTCCCCCATGTCATATACACACACACATCTTTTATTTCCTTGATCCTAGTTTAGGTTTATCTTTTCTAAGCTCCCTTCAATCCTAAGAAACTAAAAATATCATAGTTTAGGGACTAACACATAGCCTTTAGGATGCATTTAGCTTAAGACACCCTTCACGTTTGGCCTCCTCCTAGATTCAACCCCGTACTCACATACACCATACTACACACGACTTATACATTTGTAGGCAATTTAGGCTTGTGCTCATGAATAGCATATCAGGGCTCATGCCATTAGCATCGATTAAGGCTAAGGTAATACCACTACAGATAGCATTTAGGGACAAAAGAACACATGCATCTTCACTTAGGCATTTTAACAAAAACATAGACATGTTTGATTTTCAACACATAGACATATTGAATCATGCCATTAATTAATGTAAACAAGCATGTATTGAGAGCCAAAGATATATACAAATCCTTTATTCATAGCCCTAATCTGATATGTAACAATAAACAACCCTAGATCTAGCCTATTTTAGCAACATATTTATAAGATCTAGAGAAAGAACAAGAAGAACTTCTCTAAATCTTGCCTCCAAATCCGTATAAGTCCTTCAAATCCTCGTTGATTACTTCAATCCTTGGCTTGGTAGGGTGTTTAGAAAGTGTGTGAAGGTGTTAATTGAAGTGGGAAAAGGGTTAGGCCTAATGGGTTGAGAGATTATTAGGTTCGTTCCCTAAAAATGACTTAAAACAGACTAGTTATAGCTGTTTCAGCGCATAGCTAGTCGACCTAGCCGAGGGCCTGACCTAAGGAAAAGGGAGTCTGGCCTAAAAAGTGAACATTCTAACTTGGCCGGGGGCCTTAGCCAGGGGGCTAGCCTAGTAAAGGGGTGACCAACCTTAACAACTAAAATGTTTAAAACTTTCTCGTTTTGGCTCCGATTCGTGCACGATTTTTTCTGTTGTCTCATACCACTTTCAGAGACCTCCAAAGTCATTTTTCTTCATCTTTTCATGCCCATTAAAATCTCAAAACTTTGTTCATGCTCTCTACATCAATCAAGTTCAATTATTTCTCTTGAAACACATATCCCCGCTCGTGCTTAGTTGCGTCGTTCCTCGTTCGAGAATTTCCAAATGGATTTTTCTTCATTTGTTCTCCTCCAAAATAGCCCTAGCTTAGCTTCTTGATTAAAGAATCATCATTTTAAGCTCATTTCCTTATCCCAAAATGCACCTAAAACATGAAATAAGGCACTTAGTGTAGCACTTATGCGTTTTGGCACCTATGCACAAATATGACTAATAGTGCATAAATACAACCTTAAATGTATTTAGCTATGGTCAAAACACCTTTGAAAGTGTATGAAAAAGATATATACAAACATACATAAATCACACACATTAGCCATCCTATCGATGGAGTTTTTCACTAAGGATCACCTAACGGGATGTTGACAAGAAGTCTAGCCCATCAAATGACCTAAGTCAAGAACATTTCAAGGTCTTTTAATTCAAAGGTAGTGTTTATTTCCAAAACATGTGGAACCAAGATAAATAGATAAAACCCTTCAGGTCAAAATATTGAATGGAACAGGGGATTGGAAACCCCAAGGCCTTTCACGTCAATTTCATGCTAAGGGTGAGTGGCACTAACCTCTTCATTGGAGGGTGTCACAGTTATCTAGATTTAGTAAGGTGGACTTAACTTGTACATTTATAAGGGCATTGATGACGTTCGGCCATCCCCATTGATGGAGTTGATCATCATAGATCATCTCACAGCATGGGAATAAGAATCACTACCCCATCGAAAGGCTCAAGTCTAGATAAATGATGGGGAATGAGACACTAAGGAGTGGTTAAATACACTTAACTCGAATCATGGGTTCGACTACCTTATCGGTAGAGACCCTAAGGTGATTTAGAAGCCAAACAAAATGATTGGATACTGTTAGTAACATCTATATAGATAAGCGTTATCCAAATAAGCTAAATCCTAACTTGACTATTCATTTGTTTCGCCATGCCATCCATAGAGTTCAAGTTGATACGGTTGAGACACTATTATATCGTTGCAGTTTTTGGGTTTATCTACTAAATGGCAAATGATGTAAAAAGGTTTGATATATTTTGTTTTCCACTATTACATACATATCATACTAGCATCACATTATTTTATTCATTCAGTTGCGATATCATTACGTGTGTATCCAGTAAAATGTCATGCAGTTTCTCCAGTGGTTTGGCAGGTGTTCTTTTTAAGAATAAGTTAACTGGCCCAAACTTTGTTTACTAGAAGAGGAACTTGGACAAAGTACTTAGCGAGGAAAGGTACAAGTTTGTCTTTACCTACTCCTATCCCTAGATAAGGATCGGATCTACTAGTACCTAGCAAGATGCTAATCAGAGTTGGATGAGATATAATGCTATGGCCTAGTGCTATATTAGTATCATTATTCGACAGTCTGCTGATACAGCATGAGGGTATAAGCAATGCTACAAAAATCATGGCCTCATTATTTGAGATGCTCAAAGACATTAGCAGGCCGACTAGGCAAGCTACTATGAGGGAGGTCATAAATTCTAGAATGGCAAGAAGAGAATATATCATAGAGCATGTGCTCAGGTTGATGGATAAGTTCAATATTGCCGACATCCTAGGTGCTCAGATTAACACTACAACTCATGTTGAGATAACACTCAAGATACTACCTGAATCCTTCAAGAAGTTCAAGCTGACTTTTAAGTCAAGCAAGTTGAACTTGACCTTTCCCGTTTTACTAAAGGAGTTTTAGGAAGTAAAGTCTATCATTCAACAAAAGGCCTAGATTTCTATTCCTAAAGTTGAACCTTCTGGTACTGTTCAGTTCAGTCATAATGAAAAATAATTGGAATATGAAGAGAGGCAGTTGGATAGTGTTGAGCAACAACAAAATACTAGTTCTCGAAAGGAATGAAAGATGGTAGTAGATGACAAGCCCAAAAGGGAAAAGTTTCTAGTGCAGCCTCTAAAAGCACTTAAGGATGCATTGTTCTGTATACCTAGCCAAGTGTGAGAAAGATATAAGCTTCACTTCTCACGGTGAAACCCCTTGTAGTAGTTGGTCTTACTTGTGAGTAAGCCTTAAGCTAGTAACTGTAATTGCTATTTCTCACAGAGGTTTTAGAAGACATGGATAAGGAGTGAGGAAGCTTTACTTTCAGAGTGCACAGCAAGACAAAGTATGGCCTTATGCAATGGGAGTTACATAGTGTTTGGATATTCATGTTAATATTTATGTTTCGAACATGCAAAAGAACTTTGTTCTAGACTTTAGGGACATCATAATTTCTATTCTAGTTTAAATATCAGTAGATATAGAAAAGTTTGTCATTCGATAGAATCCATAATGGTTAAAAAATAACTTGTTATACTATCACTACATAATATATAGCAAATTTGATCCATGAAAGGATAATTTTCTCTTTGGACACACACATGCATAAGATATCTTGTCTAAAGCACGATAAGAAGTTAGTTGAGTGTGGGCTTCACAACTTACTAGATCTCAAAGAAATAACTTCTAATGGTCTTCTCTATGAGGAAAGATGACTTGCAAAAGTCTTTTCTAGGTTACAAAGAGTTTAGAAGGTGTTAGAAATTGGTTCACATTAATATATGAGGTTTAATAAGCTAACTAGTTCGTAAGGTTATGAGTACTAGTTTTGACTAGAGATTACTTAAGAATACAGATGTGATCATTTGATGTTACACAAGTCTTTAGTGGTTTGAGACTAAGGTGGAGCAGAAATTAGATGAATACATCAATGCCTCTTTGATCCTAATCAAAGTGGAATATGCCTTACGTGTGAACTTGAGGAATACCTTGTAGATTATGGATTGTGACTGAGTAATCTACATCAAGTTTTTTCCTTACAAGAAAAATGGTGTGGATGAATGGATAAATTGAACACTCATAGACATAGAAAGGCTCATGATATTTTCTATATCACTGTCTATGTCTTAGTGCGAGTGTGATTTTGAGAGGACAAGTTTACATCTTCTATTTGGTACTGTTCAAGGCAACACATGGGACATTATGAGAAATGTGGTTATGGCACAAACTTTGTTTGAGCTTAGTTGCATATTTGTAATATTCCAACTAATGTGTTGAGTATCCTTGATAGCTAGAACCAAAGGTGAAAGATATGTTGTTTCTTAATAAATCTTTTTGGACCAAGGTAGAATTACATATTAATATGAGGAGCAAAAATGCTCATTGGAATTTATGCTAGATACTAAAAAAATGGTAGTATAGTCCTTTGCCAAATTTTAGAGTTGCTTTATAGAAGATCTTTGGGTCCTCAAATAAATCTGTACCACCTTAAAAAAGGGAAGATTAATGTATGTTATCATTGTTACAGCCTCGAATCATAGTGGGAGGATTACTATGTAACCTAATAGATGCTCTAAAAAGTCTTCTTGACAAGTTTCCAAAGTTTTAGGTTGTGGTTCTCACTAGACACGATAAAAGTATCTGATTTAGATGTTTATCATTGATGCATAACAATAAAATTAGAGTTTGTTACTTTAAATTATATCTGGGCTCTTGTAGTTGTATCTGAAGAGGTAAAACTCTTAGGATGCAGTTAAGTCTACAAGGAAGAAAAATGAGCTAATGGGAAGGTCGTAGCCTTCATAGTAAGGCTAGATAATGAGGGGTTATACTAAAAAAGAAATGGATCGACTATGAGAAGGCCTTCTATCCAGAAATCCATGATAAAATCCTTTAGGTGACTCCATTGGTATCGCCTGTCTTAGTGACAGTGATATATCAAAGATGCTCATCAAGATAGCTTCTCTTAATTGAAAAGTTTGATGAAAGACATCTAGTTGATAGCCATACAAGTGCATTTCTAGATGCAGATATCACATGGCATGTATATCTTAATAAGTCCTTTTAAGAGCTTAAGCGAATATCTAATAAATTGTATCAAATTTGATCAGAAAAATAAGTCTTTGTTTTGATCAAGATGTTGATGGACCATGGGCATACAAGGAAGATAACAAATATATAGTAAAGGTTAACTCTATCTCACATTTCTATATTAAATTGGTTTTAGTTTAGAATAGCATGCAATATTCCAAAGGAGTATTTTTACCTCCTAGTTATTGGAATGTCTTTATCGAGGGTTGTTCAATGCCCAGAGGAATAAAGAAGATGTTCTAAAGCATTCTGTGCTTTACTCTGCTTTAGTGCAGTAAGAGCTTTACTAACTACAAGCTGAATACAAGACCTAGATATTTAGCTTTGCGATAAGCATGGAAAGAAGATATCAATTGAATTATTGAACTGATGTCCCTGGGTTAGTGGATCTTCAAATGTCCTAGTATCTTTTTAAGAATGGAAAATTGTGTGCTGAGACATTAGAAGGAAGATCGGATAACTGTGATGAAAAAACCATGTGTGTCTATAAGATATGACTCTTGAAGAGAGTGTTTGCCACACAGGTTGAGTCATTTAGGAACACGGTTTGGCAATTGTGATCTTTAGTGCAAGTAAAAGATTATTGGGATTGCATGCCATAGAGACCACAAGCACATGGTGATTACTGAATACTACACATAATTCTCTCATGATATTGTTCATATGATTGAGTTTTGCACACCATGTTCTCTCTATTTATGCATTGATGCAAAGTATAAAGGTCTAATGATATACATCAATGACATAGGTATGTGGTAAGGCTAGACACACAGTAGGTCCAAGTTTAGATTTGGTGATATCATAAACTAATCCATAGCTGGATGGTAACGTTAGGCACTATATCGGGACAAGGCTGTAGTGGGTGAGTCTCCTAGAAAGGGTGATCTATTTAGGTCATTGGATGGTTTTTTAGACTACACTCCTAGTGCATGTATCACGCATTGAACAGAGCCACTGTGAGCATATCTTCTGGGAACCATTCCATCACATATAAAAGATGAGATGCTTACAACTTCCGAGTGACCAATGCTCTTAATCTTGAGCACATGTGAATGAATTGATTAAGTTAAGGTGCAACATTTTGATGTACCATAAGGAGAGGTCTTAAGTGATAAAATTATCTGCCTCGTATGTTGCGTGTTGTATTCTAATTAATTGGGACATGCATATGCAATAGCAGAGTCAATGTGCCCCCTTGGATTTGTTCATTTGATCACCAGAAATCTAGTAGTAGTGATATTACTTTTCAGAGGCATATCGGTCATTTGGCTTATGGGCCGCTCCCTAGATAGAGAGATATGTGATTGGTGGATGATCATTATATGCAACTAGAGATTCCAAGGTTCTAGATATAGTCTTAAAGGTAATGGTACTTGTTGAGGTCGGCCTTGACTACGAGTATACATAGAGGGGTGGTTTGGTTATTTCACTCAGTTGGTCAAAGACAGAGGTCACCAAAGTAGGTGACAAGCTCCTACTTAGCTAGAAATTATCCTTGGAGAGCAGCTTTGGTCTTTTGGTGGAAATAGAGCCAAGGGTAATTATGAGTTTTGGTCTCTTCATTAGCCATTACTCTATTGGATACATTAATTAAGGTAAATTAATTATGTGGTTTGCTTAATTAAGATTTGAGTTTAGAATTAAGAAAAGATTTAATTATCCGGGTCTTCTTAATATAACTCATCAATATCTTAATTAGATAAGGGGGTCCCATATGGAAGACATTTAGTACATGTGGTGGAATATTTGGGATAGCCTTATCTATAGGGAATATTCCATTTCTAGAAGGACTAAGGAGGGGTATTATGGTGAAACATAATATTCTAGGAACCTTATTCTTATTAGGGTTGTCTTGTGCTATAAATAGTATAAGATAGGCATAACCTACATGACAATGAAAGAGAGTGAGATATTTTCTTGGTAGGTATGTGCTGGATTTTTTACACATTAGTACCAAGAACACACACTAGATTTCTTAACCTTAATTTAGTCTTAAAATTGCTTGCTGATTATATAGCAAATTGTATCCTAGCAATAGAGACTTGAAAAGAGTCAAGAAGACCATTAAGAGGCTAATACAAGGCAGGTATTAGGCCAAAAAGTCATTTTTACATCCGAGTCATGCTACAAGGGTAACGGGTCTTGACTTTACTCTTGTGTTTTGATTAAATGTGATGCCCATGTGTATAATAGACTTTATTTCCATGTTTCCACTCTCATTATTGTTAAAATGTTTTTTTTTTGAAATCTGGAATAACAACTAGCCATGGGAATAGCATTCAGATCCAACATCTTGGTATTGTATGTGGATGACATTCTCTTTATAAGGAATGACATCCATACATTACAGAGTGTGAAGTTATGGCTTTCATCCCAGTTTTCCATGAAGGACCTAGGAGAAGCTTCCTATATCCTCGGGATCAAGATCTATAGAGATAGGTGTAAGAGGTTGTTGGGATTGTCCTAATCCACGTACATAGGCACCATATAAGGGTTCAACATGGAAAATTTCGAGAAGCGCTATCTTTTGATAGGCCATGGAATTTCTCTCTCTAAGAAGGATTGTCTCTCAACTGCTTAGGAGAGAGAGTGTATGAGTAGAGTCCCTTATGCTTTGGTAATAGGATTTGTTTTGTACACTATGACATGTGCAAGGCCTGATGTGGCCTACTCCTTAGGAGTGGTTAGTAGGTACCAATCTGATCCTGGTGAGAAACATTGGCAAGTGGCGAAGACCATCTTTAAGTATTTGAGAAATACTAAGGACCTATGGCTTGTCTATGGAAACTCTAACATGAAACTAGTAGGTTATATCGGTTGGATTTTTTAGTCAGATAGGGATAATAGTATGAGCATATTTGGGTTTGTGTTCACCTTCAATGATGGAGCTATCTACTGGAAAAGTTCCAAGCAACAGACTTGGTTGATTCTTTTTGTGAGGCAGAATACATAGTAGTGTTTAATGTGGCAAAGGAAGCAATTAGCTTAGAAATTTCATCACTAAGCTTGGAGTCATTCTTGACTTAGCTGGACCAGTCACAATCTTTAGTGATAGTACTGGTGTGGCGTTGCTCAAGTGAAGGAACCTCGATCCCACCAAAAAGCCAAACAGGCACTGAGACATTACGACCTGATCTGAGAAATTATAGCTGGAGGTGATGTCATTTTTGTAGAAGATAAATAGTAGAGAGAATTTGGATGACCCATTCACTAAGGCTGCCGGGATCAAAGACTTCGATTCACATTGAGGGAAGATGGGTATAGGATACAAATCAGACTGGCTTTAGTCTAAGTGCGAGATTGTTAGGAATTGTGTCTTAAAGTCAATCGTCTATTGTATTTCTAGAATTATTCACATACGAGTTATCTTAATAACATTTGGCCGTTACGTCATATCATACCATCTTCTCTTGTTTAGATCATGTCGTAGTTCTTTAGAACAACTGTACGGTTATATCACCATATATAAGCACATGTAGGTGGTTATGGGCTTTCTTAGTATGGCCCACTAAAGCAATCATGGGCCATTCTATCATGCAAAACTAAATTATTATATTTTAATTTTGGGAAACTTGGATAGGCCTAGGCCTTCAAATTCTTGGTCTTCAGTTTCTCATCTCATTCATGCTAAAACTACTAATTACAATATAATTAAGAAGAGCTCCTTCTAAACAAGGGGATACATCACTTGGGAAAGGGATTTTACAACCACATTTGAGAAAAGGCTGGGCTCATAGGCCTAATCTAAAAAACCCAAAGAATTAATTACAATAATTTATAAATAAAATGCAATAACAAACATGATATGCAAGCTCATAACTACTTCATGTTATGTCATACATCAAAATAAAAGAGCATAAATAATTTCATGATTTTATTGCACAATAGTTAGATCAATTTAATCGAATTATGTTGACCTTACTAAATAATTAAAACTCTTTTAAAATTATTTGGGGTCAAAATCAAAATTTGACATGTTAAAGGCTTGCCTAAAACTAATTCAAAAATAATTAGGGTCAAAAAACAAATTTTGATAAATCAAGAGATCTTAAAATAAATACTAAGTATTTATTACAAAGGAAAAATCTATTTTATCAAATAAAATAGTTTATGAGCAATAAATAAACCATTTATTAATATTGTTGGCTAAATATTTGTTATTTGTTTTGATGATGAAAATTTATATGCATTATTTATCTAAAAGCATTTTGAGATAATGCATTGAGAAATGGAAAAATATGCTTTGAAAGGTGGAAGAAGAAGTGCTAAACGCATTATTTGAAGAACAAGAAGATGAGAAGGCATAAGGAGGAGAAGAGATGTCATAAGGGGTACCGGACGTTCTTTTCTTGCTCTTTTGTGAAATGCTTTAATATTGCATATGTTTGGCTCAAACTTTCTTCTTTATTGATCAAATAATTTTTGAACTCTTGCACGTTAAATTTCATATAAGCACAAATGAGTTTGAATGCACATATTGAATGAAATTGTGTTTTTGGGGTGTTTCAAGTCATAAAATATATTTACAAAATATTCCAAAATGATTTGGAGTTGTAACAATTGCACTTAAAAGAATTTCTGCAAAAGTTTGGCTTTACTTCAGTTTCTGGAGTGGCTGGACCCCTCAGCCGGTCGACCGGCCAAAACAGAAAGTGAACGTAAAAGCCGGACCCACTAGCCAAGGCGTCCGGCCTAGTCAGAGAGGAACAAGCCCCAGCCGGACGACCCAGTAGGTCGACCGGCTGACTGGGCTGCTATAATAAATGCACTAGCCATTTATTACCGTTTTGGCTTATTTCTTCTTCATTTTTCACCTACCAAATCCCTAACCCCCAAATCTCTTTAAATACACGTTCAATACACATTCAAAGCAAGTCAAGTGAAGTGTGCAAAATTGTTATAATCATTCAATCAAGCTTTTGAGCCATTCTTGCAATATATTTGAGCTTTCAAGAGCTTATTCATTTGCTATATCTTCTTCTTGAAGAAAAATTTCAGATTCTATCCTTTTTCATTCATTGAATATATACACACTTTGAGAGCTAAAATCTTGTGAGACCAAATTCTTTGAAGCTTGTAAGGTGTGGAGAAATCCTAAAGAGAGGGTCTATTGAGTTCTTTGAAGTTGGGCTTCAAAGAGGTGTATAAACTTGGTTTGTGCTTCACCAAGATTTGAAGAAGCATTATAGTGAAGATTGTTGAAGTCTTAAAGGGAGCTTCCTTGAGTGGAGGACGTAGGCTTGGCCAAACCACCTTAAATCATTTGTCTCTTATCTCCCTATACTCTTGTTTCTATACTTGTCTCTATTGACTTTATTGTGTTTGATATATTGTTTGAAAGAAATTATTGATTTCCTATAAATTTTTAAAATGAAATTGTAGTAATTATATCTTAATTCACGCCCCCCTTAAGATATTTGCACCCACAATTGGTATCAGAGCTAGGGTTCTACTTGTAGTTTAACACTTAGTAGAATCTTAGCAAATATGGAGGGAATTTCGATCAAACAAGCACCCCCCTTTGATGGAACAAATTATGCATTTTGGAAAATGAGAATGAAAGTATTTATTCAATCACATGATTACAAAGCTTAGAAAATCATAGAAAATGGGCCTACCTTATGTACAAAATTAGAAGGTGATAGAAGAATACCAAAACCCAAAAATGAATGAAATGATGAAGATATAAAATTGTTTGAGTTAAATCAAAAGGCATTAAATTATTTATTCAATGCTATGAATGCAACCGAATTTGCTAGAGTAATGGGATGTACTTTGGCTAAAGAACTTTGGGACCAATTAGAAGTAACTTATGAAGGAACTAACCAAGTAAAAGAATCTAGAATTGCTATGCTTGTACATAGATACGATTTATTTAAAATGCTTCCAAATGAAAATGTCGAGCAAATATTTTCTAGATTTGTTAAAATTACTAATGGTTTGAAATCACTTGGAAAGGATTATTCTAATGTAGAGAAAGTAAGGAAAGTGTTAAGGAGCTTGCCATCATCATGGCAACCAAAAGTCACGGCCATAAAGGAAGCCAAGGATTTGAATACCTTGGAGCTCAATGAGCTCATTGGATCACTCATGACTCATGAGCTTGAAATAAAGGACCGCGAAGAAGAAGAGAAGAAATCAAAGAAGCCCATTGCCCTTGTTGCATCAAAATACCCATCAAGTGAAGATGAGGAAGATGATGAGGACTCGGAAGATGAAGAGATTGTACTTCTTGCCTAAAATTTCAAAAGATTCATGAAATTTAGACAGATGAGGAAAGGGGCATCTTCAAGCAATACAAATCGGAAGAAGAAAGGAAAAGAAGGCAAAGATTTCAAGAGGACAAAAGATGCAAAAGGAGACGAATTGAAGTGCTTTAATTGCAACAAGTCGGGACACATAAAAGCGAATTGTCCAAAACTTTCAAAGAAGAAAGAAGGGAAGGCACTTAAAGCCACATGGGACTTCTTCGAAAGTGACGAAGATGAGGAAGAGTAACATGAAGTAGCCAACTTTTGCCTCATAGCCAATGAGGATGAGGTACCATCTTCATCTTCTTCGTTTATATATTATTCATCTAGTGAAGAAGAGGAAGAGGAATATAGCTTTGATGAATTAAAAGATGCATTTGCTAAATTACATGATGATTTATCTTTAGCTTTGGCAAAAAACAAGCAAATGCATAGGAGATTGAAACTTGTTCTTGACAAAAAAGAAATTTTGAAAAAGAAGAATGTCTCTCTTTTGGAAAAGATAGAAATTTTGGAAAAAGAAAATGATTCATATGCCGAAGATTTTGTGAAGTTTGAAAAAGAGGTTAAAGACTTGAAAAAGAAGAATATGGATTTGAATGGAATTATTTAAAAATTTACAAATGGCAAAGAAAATTTTGAAAAACTCCTTGATAGTCAAACAATGTCTTTTGATAAAAGTGATATTGGATACAAACCTAGTATTAATCAAAAGTATTTCAAACTTACTTTGTCAAGGCTTCTGCCTCTACATCCTCCTTTTCACCAAAATCAAATATCATGTGTACCTATTGTGAGAAGAAAGGGCATGTATCCACACATTGTTACTACAAGAAACTTCGTGATAGAGGATCACATATTTCATATTGGCAAAGACCAAAATGGGTGGCCAAAAACAAAAATTGAAACTAACGCCAAGGACCCAAGGTGTTGGGGACCCCAAAATAAGAATTACATTTGAATTTCATGTGTGTAGGTATCTAATGAAAGCAAACCAAGCAAAATAAAATGGATCTTGGATAGTGGTTGTTCCAAGCACATGACGGGGAACTTTTCACTCTTCTACAAATTAAAAAGGACAAAAGGAGGACCTTTGGAGACAATGGCAAAGGAAAAATTATTGGAAAAGGAAGCATCAGTAACGAAAGCTCTCTTGCTATACATAATGTCTTACTTGTAGAAGGTCTAAAGTTTAATTTACTTAGCATTAGCCAATTATGTGACAAAGGTCACAAAGTAGTTTTTTAATCTTCTAGATGCATTGTCTATGAGTGTGGAAATGATAATATATTATTTGTAGCTAAGAGAAATGAAAATGTTTACACTGTTGAAATTAACCAACTTATATGTCAACTTGTAAAATGCTTATCCATTGTGCATAATAATGCATGGTTATGGCATAGAAGATTAGGACATGCTAGCATGAGTTTATTGAATGATTTGTCTAAGCATGATCTAGTTAGAGAGTTACCAAAGCTAAAATTTGAAAAAGACAAAATTTGTGATGCTTGCCAACTAGGTAAACAACATAAGACATCCTTCAAATCCTTAAATAAAGTATCGACAAATGGAGCATTACAACAATTACATATGGATTTGTTTGGACCTATTGATGTGGCAAGCTTAGGAGGATCTAGATATACATTTGTTGTAGTAGATGACTACACTAGATTTACATGGGTCATGTTTCTTGCACATAAAAATGATGCCTTCAATGAATTTGCAAGATTGTGTAGAAAAGTACAAAATGAGAAAGGCTATTTTATAACTTGCATCCGTAGTGATAATGGTACCGAATATGTGAACACTCCTTTCATGAACTTTTGTGATGAATATGGCATTGAACATAACTTTTCAGCCTCTCATACTCCTCAACAAAATGGGTAGTAGAGAGGAAGAATCGTATACTACAAGAAATGGCAACAACTATGCCAAAAGAACACAACTTGCCAACATATTTTTGGAGTGAAGCAATAAATACCGCATGTTATGTACAAAATAGAGTATTGATTAGACCCATCTTAAATAAAACTCCATATGAATTAGGGCATGGTAAAACACCGAAAATATCTTACTTCAAAGTATTTGGCTGTAAATGTTTTATTCTAAATACTAAGGACCATTTAAGGAAATTTGATGCTAAATTAGATGAAGGAATATTTTTAGGTTATTCCACAAAGAGCAAGGCAGATAGGGTATATAATAAAAGAACTCTTGTTGTGGAAGAATCAATACATGTTACATTTGATGAGACTAATCCATTTGATCCGAGAAAGGAAATTGATGATATAGGTTATTTTTTGAAAAAGACAACACTTGAGGATCAAAATCCAAAAGACAAAGAAAGATCAACAAAACAAGAAAATGAAAAGCAAGAAAAAGAACATCAAGAAAGAAGGTCTCAAAACAATGAGGAAAAAGGACAAAGTTCAAGCAAAGGAAACGTTGAAACAAAAGAACCTCATGAAAACCTACCAAAGAGTTAGAAGTTCGCAAGAAATCATCCTCAAGATCTTATCCTCGGTGATCCAAATGAAGGTGTGAGAACTAGGCATAATATTAATACTTTTTGTGAGCATTATGCATTTATATCTCATATTGAACCCAAGAATGTGAAAGAAGCTTTACTTGATGAAAATTGGATAATTGCCATGCAAGAAGATCTTAATCAATTTGATAGAAATAAAGTATGGAAGCTAGTTGAAAGGCCTAAAGATAGACCAGTAATAGAAAAAAAATGGGTATTTAGAAACAAACTAGATGAAGCCGGAACGGTAACTAGGAACAAGGCTAGACTAGTAGCACAAGGATACAATGAAGAAGAAGGCATTGATTATGATGAAACTTATGCTCCCGTAGCAAGACTAGAATCTATTCGTATGTTACTTGCATTTGATTGTCACATGGACTTCAAACTTTATCAAATGGATGTGAAAAGTGCTTTTTTAAATGGATTCATTGAAGAAGAAGTTTATGTTGACCAACCCCCCAGTTTTGAAGATTCATGTTTTTCTAATCATGTTTTTAAACTAGAAAAGACATTATATGGTTTAAAACAAGATCCTAAAGCTTGGTATGAAAGACTTAATGGATTTCTTGTGGAAAATAACTTTGAAAGAGGAAAACTTGATTTAACCTTGTTTATTAAAAGAGAAGGGAATAACATTCTACTTGTCCAAATCTATGTGAATGATATAATTTTTGGTGCTACTAATATATCTTTATGTGAGAGCTTTTCAAAGTATATGCACAAGGAGTTCGAGATGAGCATGATGGGAGAGCTAACTTTCTTTCTTGGACTACAAATCAAACAAGCTAAGGAGGGGATCTTCAGAAATCAAGCCAAATACACCAAAGAAATTATCAAAAAATTTGGACTTGAAGATGCAAAAGAGATTGGAACTCCCATGAGCCCCCCAACAAAGCTGGATAAGGATGAAAAAGGTAAATCTGTAGATGAAAAGAAATACAGAGGTATGATTGGTAGCCTATTATATTTAACTTCTCCTAGACCTGATATCATGTTTGTAGTATGCTTATGTGCTAGATTTCAATCTAACCCTAAGGAAACTCACTTAATTGTTGTAAAAAGAATCATTAGATACCTTAAGAGAACAATTAATCTAGGACTTTGGTATGCAAATGGAACATCATTCGACTTGTGTGGATTCTTTGATGCTGACTATGTTGGTTGCAAAGTAGACTGTAAGAGCACTAGTGGAACATGCCAATTCCTAGGACACTCCTTAATATCTTGGTCCTGTAGGAAACAAAACAGTGTTGCTATTTCTACTACCGAAGCAGAATACAAACAGCTGGTAGTTGTGTAGCTCAAATTCTATGGATGAAACAAAATTTACTTGATTACAGATTGCAATATGATCATGTTCCAATATATTTTGATAATACTAGTGCAATTAATCTCACAAAAAATCCAATTCAACATTCAAGAACTAAGCATATTGAGATTAGGCACCATTTCATTAGAGATCATGTACAAAAACGTGATATCATACTTGAATTTGTTGACACCTTGCATCAAGTTGCTGATATTTTTACTAAACCATTGCATGAGGATCAATTTTGCAAGATTAGAAGAGAAATTGGAATGATAAAATGTGGTTAAAATTAATAAATATGTGTTTTAATGGCCTGGGCATGAAAAAATATGCATTTGTGCACTTTCTGACCCGGCCGGTCAACCTAGCTGGTCGACCAACTGAAGATGGAAGGTGTCCGACTAAAAGATATTTTCTATTGTGCTCTCTGATTTGGCCGGTCGACTTAGCCGGTCGACCCCCCGCGACTAGACGGTCGACCGGCTGAACGCGGACAGGGTTAAAATTAGGGGTTTTAACCCCAAATTCACTTCAATTCTCCTAATTTTTTTACCCTAGGCAAAAAATTCTTCAACATTCAATCAAGTTTTTCAAAAATTTCTCCCATATCTTGATTACCCACTTCAAAAAACAAATTTTCGCCGGTTCAATTTTCAAAAAACAACGCAAGATCATGGTGAATTTGAGGACAAGGGGTCAAGAATGTGGAAGGAAAGGGAAGAGAGCAAGGACACCATCTTCACCACCACCACCACCATCTCCGGTATCAAAGATTCAAGGCAAGCAATCGATTTTGTACGGTAAATATATCGTTGACTCAGATTTTGCTGGCATTGATGTCTTGCCATTATTTGATGATTGGTTTATGTTTCTGCATCTACATTGTGATGTGCAAGATAAATTGGTAATAGAATTCTACAAAAATCTTGAGATACACAGTAGAAGTCCAAAACTTGAGTTATCTTCTACTGTATGTGGGGTGAATTTTGTGCTTGAGGAGGAAACTTTGAGTGAAATCTTTCATATACCTGTTGATGGAGAAGGTCATTAAAATAGTCAAGATTGGCCGAAAGGAATTAGGAAGACTAGTATTCTGGGGGAAGTTATAAAAACATGTGGAAGGATGTAGGACCTAAGAATCCAGAATTAATTCTTCCATTATTGAAGGATGTTAATTACAATATGAGAATTGCCTTCAAAATCATGAGTGAAGTAATTCTCCCTAGGAATATCAATGATAGAAAAATCCTAGTTATGGATGCCTATATCTACTATAGCCTTAGGTAGAAAAAGAAGATAGCTTTACCTTTCCTAATTCTTCAACATATGCTGCATATTAGTGGAAAAGGAGGAGGAAAAACTACTACACCTAGATATGGTATGGCTTTGATGCATATCTTTTTACACTTTAGAATCTCTTCGAATGCTCCATATAGAGAGTTTGCCTGGAACTTTGATATGTTATATATGAATTTCATGGGCATCTACTGGTATAATGAGGAGCCTACCAATAGAGAAACTTTCAAAACCTTGCCTCAAAGCATTCAGGCAGCAATTAAAAATAGAACTAAGAAGGGCACTACTTTTATTGATCATGTATATGGTCCTGACACTAAAAAACTTGATGATATACTCGAGGGGATTAACATCATATTAGATGAAGATGTAGGGCCTGAACTTGAGGGAGAAGCTGACTCTAAGGCGAGTGATGTTATTACCTCTGAAGAAGAGGAAGATACTGAGAAAGCTACTCTAAGGCGAGTGATGAGAGAATCGAGAGCACAGGGGCACATTGATTAGCAACGCCACACTAAGATTCAACGAGGTGTAGGGTCTAGCTCAATGGGTCAACAAAAAGACCCATCTATATTGGCTCAGATTCTTTCACAGCTGCAAGCGTTAAACATAGGAATGGGCAAAATTAGAACTACGATGACAAACCAATGGAATGAGCTTACTCTCTGGCAAGAGCACATTGATTCTGAAATGGTTGGTATGCGTTCCAACATGCAGAAGTACTTCAAAGATCACCATGATCCAGCACCCTGATTTTTATAAAAACTTGTTTTTAGTCTTAGAAAACATTTTTAATTCACTCTTAGTTACTTCTCTTGACTAATCGTATTGTTTTGTTCACTTTTCTTTTGATGATTTTTTTCATGTGATGATGCCACTTTTCTTGCCTATTCATGTCATTTTTTCATTCTCTTTCTATACATTCTTTTGATGATGTCAAAAGGGGGAGAAAGAAACAAGCAAAAAGCGAGCAAAGAAGAAAAAGAGAAGGAGAAATTATTGGAAAAATTATTGAATTGCATGAGAATGAGAAATTTGATTTGCATATATTTGCATGAATGCCATCAAAATACGCATATGGTAAAACTGACAAGAATTTGAATTTTTCCAAATACATTTTATTTGAAGAAATGCATATATTTAGGGGGAGTGCCTTTGCTCATATTTTGAAAATTTGTCATCATTAAAAAGGGGGAGATTGTTGGCTAAATATTTGTTATTTGTTTTGATGATAAAAATTTATATATTTGTCTAAAAGCATTTTGAGATAATGCTTTGAGAAATGGAAAAAGATGCTTTGAAAGATGGAAGAAGAAGTGCTAAACGCATTATTTGAAGAACAAGAAGATGAGAAAGCATAAGGAGTAGAAGAGATGTCATAAGGGGTACCGAGCGTTCTTTTCTTGCTCTTTTGTGAAATGCCTTAATATTGCATATGTTTGGCTCAAATTTTCTTCTTCATTGATCAAATAATTTTTGAACTCTTGCACGTTAAATTTCATATAAGCACAAATGAGTTTGAATGCACATATTGAATGAAATTGTGTTTTTGGGGTGTTTCAAATCATAAAATATATTTACAAAATATTCCAAAATGATTTGGAGTTGTGAAAATTGCACTTAAAAGAATTTCTGCAAAAGTTTGGCTTTACTTCAGTTTCTGGAGTGGGCGGACCCCCCAGCCGGTCGACCGGCTGACCTGGGTGGGTCGCCCGGCCAAAATAGAAAGTGAAGGTAAAAGCAGGACCCACTAGCCAATCCACCGGCTAGGCGTCTGGCCTAGTCAGAGAGGAACAAGTGCAAGCCGGATGACCCAGCCGGTCGACTGACTGAACGAGCTGCTGTAATAACTGCACTAGCCTTTTATTACCGTTCTGGCTTATTTCCTCTTCATTTTTCACCTACCAAATCCCTAACCCTTAAATCTCTTTAAATCCACATTCAATGCACATTCCAAGCAAGTCAAGTGAAGTGTGCAAAATTGTTAAAATCATTCAATCAAGCTATTGAGCCATTCTTGCAATATATTTGAGCTTTCAAGAGCTTATTCATTTGCTATATCTTCTTCTTGAGGAAAAATTTCAAATTCTATCCTTTTTCATTCCTTGAATATATACACACTTTGAGAGCTAAAATCTTGTGAGACCAAATTCTTTAAAGCTTGTAAAGTGTGGGAAAATCCTAAAGAGAGGGTCTTTTGGGTTCTTTGAAGTTGGGCTTCAAAGAGGTATACAAACTTGGTTTATGCTTCACCAAGATTTGAAGAAGCATTATAGTGAAGATTGTTGAGGTCTTAAGGGGAGCTTTCTTAGGCGGTGGACGTAGGCTTGGCCGAACCACCTTAAGTCGTTTGTCTCTTATCTCCCTATACTTTTATTTCCATACTTGTCTCTATTGACTATATTGTGTTTGATATATTGTTTGAGAGAAATTATTGATTTCCTGTAAATTTTTAAAATAAATTGTAGTAATTAATATCTTAATTCACCCCCCTCTTAAGATATTTGTACCCACAAATATATATAATTTAATCAATTCATATAGCTTTTAATGCTATAATCTGCTTTACAAATATAATAATGAAACATGTTGGAATAAGGAGACATGTAGTAGATTTGGTAAAGGTGTTGAAATACTAGTCAAAAGGTCTAGGATTTGAAACCTTGTTGGGCCATTTTCTTTTGTATCTTATTTTAAAGTCTAACTCTCACCAAAAAAAAGAAAAAGAAAAATAGCCCTATTAACCAAAATGTTCTGGTAAGTGGATAGGTAAAGAAGTTGCATGTGGATTATTAGCTCACATGTTTCAAACCTATTGGCCAGCAAAACCCCCTTTACAATATTTCTTTCATCTTCTTCACATTAACCCTAGCTGACCCTCATGAACCATTTTCCATGGCCAAAGCTTAACACCAAAATAGAACCTTCCCTTTTTTTTTTATTTTATATATATATAAAATAACACAGTTGAAAGGATTGCAAAAAACCAAACATACATATCCATATACATATATATACAAACACATACACATATCATATATTGATCTATAACTTATACATGAGCAGCATAAAGAAAACTTTATTATAGCATCACTAACACACTCAACCATTTATGACGTTAATAACCAAAACTTCCAAATAAGGCAATTCTTTTCCTTCGTCAAAAAGGTTTCAAAATTTTTAAGATTATAGATCTAGGATTAAAGTCATGAAACTATAAAACAGTTTTACATAAAAGAGGGATGAAGACAACTCTTCATCTTACTATGGTAGAAACCCTTTTTTTTAAATATTAAACACATATCTGAAAACAATAACAATAAACGATTTCGTATCTTAACCAAAGAGGTGGGAGTTGTCTAGTAGCTCAATCCTCAACTGCTTGAGGTCATGGGTTCTAAACCCTCTAGTAGTTATATATCATATTTTTGACAAGAGATTAGATCTGTATAATCGACACAATAAATGATCGATTGGACCAAAAATTAATGGTAGAATTTTTTAAATCTTAGACCCTCAACGCCATTAATGGTCACAAGATATTAAGATCCAATTGAAGAAAGAAATTTATTCTCAGAAACTTCAAGTCTGAAATCTATTTCATAATTAAAATAAAACAAGATATAATAAATATGGATGTGTCTATATAAGTACACATAAAACTAACAATGTTGATATAATAAAAATATACAATTAGCGCCTTGGCTTTGATACCAATTGAAGGAATTCTACAACATGTGTCCACGAATTCATCCAAAGATCGAGCTCTTGAGAATTAAAATTTCAAGAACAGGTAATAACGTTACTATTGAAGAAAAACATGCAAAAACGAAGAATACGAGAAAAAAATGAACACAAGAGAATTACGTGGCTCGGTTTTAAAGCCTATGTCCACGGGCAGTAGAGAATAATTTATTATTGATCAATGAAGATTACAAGGTTTACTCTCTGGCTTCTCTCACACCCACAATACAATGTCTTAGCCCCTATTTATAGTACACAAGTATCCTAATTAGTATTCTACAAGGAAAAAGGAACAGTATACTACAAGGAAAAGGACATATATTAATTATGTATTGTTATGGTAACAAGCAAATAAGGTAAATGCTAATAACGAAATTTTCTATTCTTGTTGCCCAAGAATATGGGCCATATTCAATAAATCTCCACCTTGGTACGTATTCGCTCCAATCAACACACCATCATCCTTGCTGCCAACTGCCTCTAAGGGCTCAATGCTCCGCACTGTAAATAACAACCAAGTCCAAGCAATGCTTGAACTTGTTGATTGGAACCACCTTGGTCATATCTGCTAGATTCTCAAGGGTAGAAATCTTCTGCACCAATATGATCCCTTGTGATATAACATCTATGATAAAATGATATCTGATGTCAACGTATTTAGTCCTCTTATGATACATCTAATTCTTCGTCAATTGGATTGCACGCTGGCTATTGCAAAAGACTATACTTATATCTTGCTACAATCCAAGATCACGAACTAGGCCTTGTAACCACATGGCATCCTTCACAACTTCTGCAATCGCCATATACTCCGCCTCAGTAGTCGACAATGCCACAGTAGACTGTAATGTCGCTTTCCAACTGATAGCACATCTAGAGAGCGTAAACACGGAACTCGTCAGAGATCTTCTCTTATCAAAGACACCCGCAAAGTCTGAATCTCAATAACCCAAGAACCTCGCGCAATCTTTAGTCATCTTGCTAAACAGCAAACCTACATTCGTAGTGTCACGCAAATATCTCATTATCCATTTCACTGCTTCCCAGTGTGCTTTCCCAGTTGATGTCATATACCTGCTCACAACACTAACTACATGTGAAATGTCAAGATGAGTGCACACCATAGCATACATCAAGCTACCAATAGTACTCGAGTATGGAACATGAGACATATGCTCTACCTCCTTCTCAGTTTTAGATGGCAAATCTACAGATAACTTGAAATAAGCAGCAAGCGGCACACTCACAAGCTTAGCTTTATTCGTCTTGAAATGCTCCAGCACCTTCTCAATATAACTCTGTTGAGACAATAATAGCTTCCCAACGTTTCTATCCTTGCGAATCTCCATGCCAAGAATCTTCTTTACCGCTCTAAGATCTTTCATCTCAAACTCATCACCCAGCTGCTTCTTTAATTCGTTGATGTCAGACATGCTTTTAGCAACGATAAGCATATCATCAACATACAACAAGTACACAAACGAACCATCTAGAAGCTTCTTGAGATACACACAACTATCATAGGAACTTTTTGTGTATCCAGCGCTTACCATGAATGTGTCAAATCTCTTGTACCATTGCTGAGGTAATTGCTTCAACCTATACAAGGACTTTTTTAGTTTGTAAACATGGTTCTCCTTATTAGGAACTACATACCCCTCCGGTTGACTCATGTAAATTTGTTCTTCAAGATCACCATGAAAAAAAAACACCGTTTTCATATCTAGCTGCTTAAGCTCTAACTCAAGAAGAACAACCAAGGCAAGTAAAACCCTGATGGAGCTATGCTTCACAATCGGAGAGAACACTTTGTTGAAGTCAATACCTTCTCTTTGTGTATAGCCTTTTACCACTAATTGCGCCTTGTATCGAGGACCTTCAACCCTTGGAATACCTTCCTTTTTCTTGTAAACCCATTTGCAGTCGACAACTCGCTGTCTCTTAGGCAATTTAACAAGCTCCCATGTTTGATTCTTCTAAAGAGACTCAATCTCTTTACTCTTGCCACTTACCTACTGAGCATAATCTTTTCTAGATATAGCCTTTTTGTACAAATTCAGCTCATGTCCTTCAATAGTTTCAGCAACAGTCAAAGCATAAGTAACAAGATCAGTGTATCCATACCTTTGAGGCTCTCTAATCTGTCTCCTTTTTTGCCCAATAGCAATGTTGTACTTCTGTTGTTTAGGAAAATTTTGATCATGCACCTCAGTAGGTTGAGTCTGCTAAATTGGATTACTACTACTGCTAGATGGAACATTTAGAACATCAGCAAATACCTCCACCTACTCTTTGACACCGTGGTCTAAACTAGCTACCGCTTTCTCCTTTTTTTGGTTTAATGAAGCAGACTTATTGAATGTGACATCCTTGCTGACAAGGAAACCTGGAGACTTTGGATCTGTGCACCACAACCTATAACCTTTCCTCTCGGATGCATAGCCTAGGAATATGCATTTCTTCGCCCTTGGCTCCAACTTGCCATCTTTCACGTGAGTGTTTGCAGGGCAATTGAACACCCTTAATCGAGAGTAAGCAAGCTTACCGGACCATAACTCAAAAGGAGTTTTCAATTTAATAGCTTTGGATGGAGACTTATTCACCAAGTAGCACGCCCTATTAACGGCTTTAGCCCAAACGTCTTGACTTAAGCCAACATAGGAGAGCATACAATGAGCTCTCTCCACCAGAGTTCTATTCATGTGTTCTGCAACTCTATTCTGTTGTGGTGTCCCTACACATGTTCAGTGTCTCACAATGCCATGTTTCCTGTAGAACTCATCAAACTCTTTATTACAGTATTCCAACCCATTGTCAATCCTAAGACGCTTGATCTGTTTACCAGCCTGTTTCTCAATCAACGTCTTCTACTTGACAAATGTTGGAAACGCCTTATCTTTAGTTTTCAAGAAGCATACCCACAACATCCAAGAGTATGCATCAGTGAAAGTGATGCAATACCTGGCATTTTTCTTGGAAGGAACTTTATTAGGACCCCAAAGATTAGAATGAATGTAATCAAGTGTACCTTTGGTATTCTCCTGCCCCTTGCTGAACTTTACCCTGGTTTGCTTTCAAAAAACATAATGCTCGCAAAATTCAAGCTTTCTCGGTCTTTGTCCACAAAGCAAATCTCTCTTGCTTAGCTTGGTCTGTTCCCGCTTGCTCATATGGCCTAACCTTTTGTGCCATAACTGCGTGGTGTCATTATGACTCTTCTGAAATGCAACAACTGTAACATCTGTAACCGTAGTACCTTGAAGAACATATAGGCCGCCAGTTAAGAGCATAATTGCACCTTTGGTCACCTTTAAGACACCATTCTCACTTTGAAATTTGTACCCATGAGAATCCAAATGCCCAAGAGAAATTAAGTTTTTCGTTAGCTCTGGTACATGCCAACACCCGAGAGATCTTGTAATACCATCAAACATCTTGATATTTACAATGCCCATTCCCTCCACCTTTAACGAAAGATCATTACCTAGAAAAACTTTCCTTTCTCTTTTGGAATAAGAAGAGAACCAGTCACACCTAGGACACATATGGAACGTTGCACCAGTATCAAGAATCTATTGATTATGCCACTGTGAGTGTATCACAGTCAAAACATCCCCAGCACTACTCGAGTTCTCCCCATCACTGTCAGCACTTTCCACCAAATTGGCTGAATTCTCCACCTTTTTCTTTCCCTTTTTCAGTGTTGGACATTCCTTCTTAATGTGACCTTTCTCACCACACTCGAAACATCGTAGCTTTCTTGCTCTTGATTTTGACCTTGACTTGCTTTTCTTTCTACCCAAAGATCTCTCTCTATTCTCTGATCTCCCTTTACTCACTAAACCCTCCCCATGAACTTCTTCTCTATGTCTCGGAATATGTATTTGAAGATCCTTCAATTTTAATGAAGCATCCACATCTTCAAAGGTAATTTTTTCCCTTCCATACAACATAGTGCCCACAAAGTTCATATATGAAGGCAGTAAGGAGCATAATAGGATCATGCTTGGTCTTTGCCATCTATTTTAACACCCATATCCTTCAAAGTAATAAAACAAGAGGTAAACTCATCAAGGTGTTGCTTTAGTAATGTACCTTCTTTCATTCTAAGATGATACAATCGCTTCTTCAAGTAAAGGTGATTTGTGAGAGATTTAGATGCATGCAATTCTACCAAAGTATTCCAAGCCTCAACTGCTATCATCTTCTTAGTAATCTTCAGCAATACTTCATTCATCACGGAAATATGTATTGTACTCAAGGTTTTCTCTTCGAGTTCTTATCTCGCAACTGGTTCTGTCTCCTCCGGGATCACTTCTTCAATGATTTTCCAAAGTCCTTGCATTGTCATAAATGCCTTGAATCTGATCCTCCATAGACTGAAACTCATTCTCCTGTCAAACTTTTCGATTTCAAACTTTTCACCTGTGGAAGACATCTTTGTTTGCTCAAAACTCACACTTCAAGATGGAATTTGGCTTAATGGACAGGAAAAACGAATTCAACACGTCGAAAAACCTTAGGAACACCCCTGGTCAACTTTGGTAAACACCGGTCAAAGTCAAACCTATTGGTCAAAGTCAACACAGTCCCTAAACACGTACTTTGGAGCAAAATTTGGAAAAAGAAAGCCAAAAAATAGACTTAGCACATCAAAAAACGTGGGGTAAGGATCTGGTCAAAGCCGGTCAACCCTCGGTCAATGGTCCACAGTCAAAGTCAAACCCTGATCAACACGGTCAACATAGTTAAACTGGCCAGAATTTTTTTTGTTTGTTTCTGGACTCAACAGCAAGGCCCCAAAGGAAATAAGTATTTTTTTCTTTAGTCTTAAAATAGAAGCCCAACCTAAAAATATTTTCCTTTTACCTTTTGATTCAACTAAGCCTAAACAAAAAAAAGTTTCAAAGCCCAAGAACTAAGACCCAAAAGACCTAACCAAATCTAGACAAGGCCACTACCCAGGCCCAATCCAAAAAACCCAGACCCAAAGCCCAAAACCCAAACCCTAAACCTGCTTTATAAACTAGAACCAATTCCAAAAAAAAAAAAAAAACTGAATACCGAAAAACTAAGCTCAAAAAGCACGCGAACTTTATCATTTTGCTTGTTCTTCAAACCCTAACACGAACCATGACCTGCCGACATAAGCTTCCATTCTAGCCACCAACGCTTAACGTAGATAGTACTGAAGCACTCCTTGCCGAGCAAAGACCTTTGTTTGGTGAGGCACCGTTTGGTTTGAGCAATTTTGGTTTCACAGTAAGTTTTGATTTTTCCTTTTTCCCCCAAGCAACAGATTAATACCTAAGTTCTAGATACCAGTTTGTTGGGGAAAAACATGCAAAAACGAAGAATACGAGAAGAAAACGAAAACAAGAGAATTATGTGATTCGACCTTAAAACCTACGTCCACAGGTAGCAGAGAACAATTTATTATTGATCAATGAAGATTACAAGGCTTACTCTCTAGTTTCTCTCACACCCATAATACAATGTCCTAGTCCTTATTTATAGTACACAGGTACCTTAATCAGTATTCTACAAGGAAAAGGAAAAAGTATACTACAAGGAAAAGGACACATATTAATTATGTATTGTTATAGTAACAAGCAAATAAGGTAAATGCTAATAAGAAAATTTGCTATTCTTGTTGCCCAAAAATACGGGCCACATTCAACAATTACCATGAAACTGGTGAAACAATGTTGTGTGTTCTTCATGAGTAGCCTTGTGTAAGCTAGATCTTCTTGCTTTTCATATGCAACCAATATCTTATGATGGAGGCTAGGGTTTTTCTTTTAGGTAGGAGGAATATTTTTCTCTGTGAAAACTGATGACTGAATTAATAATAAATACAATGACTTTGCTTTTATAAAATAAGATGAGCTGGGCATTCACAAGTCCCAAGCTCAGTACCTCCAACCCAATTAGGCCTAAACCTTTTAGGGCCTTTAGACTTCTCAATTCCAAGACGCAATTTGGAATTAAATCATTATTTAATTCTTAAATCATTTAGCCCAAGATTTAATTCATGCCACATTTTTTGTGCCAACAGAAAATAGATGAGATTAAATCCATGACCTCCTAATAATTAATTTTACATATTTAAATCTCAATTAAATATTCATTAATTCATTTATTTAATTCATAATTAAATAATGGGATATTTATTTCTCAATCAAATATAATAGGTAAATCTATCAATAAAATTCTTGACGTTTAGTGTGACTCCGTAGGTTCAAACTTAAGTCGATAACACAAGAATAATCTTTGCACTAATTGGAGATACCGTCTAGCAACAGTTCTCGACGTCTAGATAAGCTGATTAGTTGCAAAGCAGCTATCAATGAACCTAGGCACTATGGCGGATCCCTTATGATTCTTGATATTATGAAATAACCCTAAATCCATAGTTGATTGTCAAACTCTTAATTAGTTATTCCATATTAAGTCCTAATCTTGCCATGACTCATTATGACATAACTCCGTGACACATCACATGAAAAGCTTTTGCCAAAGTCTTAATGAATTGAACATCATTCTCTCAAAACCCAGAGCAGGTCAATCCTATCTTGACATGCACATTGACTTCATGACACTTGCTCGCACCCAGTAGCCCTTTGTCACCAAATTAGAAATTTGGGTAGTCTAGCACTAAAGCACCAAGAGTAATTCGTAAGCCTCTATGGTAGTCTCAGGTTGAAAGGAATACTACAATCATGTGCATCACAAGCAATCTTTTGATAGTAGCGTAAGTATCAAAGGATGCTTGTAAATGAGTCATGCCTTACACCACCTTACCTGTGTGTCACACCAGTATCCCAACACCTATAGATCATGAGGATAACCAACCATGTGACAGACAATAATCTCTACTAAAAGGAATTGATGTCCTAGTATCAATTTAATCATTTGATTATGAACTAAATTTAAGAACAACCAGAACCATGCCTTATTCACATGATCCCATGTAGTTGTTCTAAGGAACTACAACATGATTTAAATAAGAGAAGATGGTACGATATGATGTAACAGTTAAATATTATTAAGATAACACGTTTGTAAACAATTCTAGAAATATAATAGATGACTGACTTTAGGACACAATTCCTAACAAAAAGGTAACGTAAACAACTTTTGTGAACATCATGCATTATTATCTCATATTGAACCCAATGTGTTCATGACACTTTACGTGATAATGATTAGATTATTGCTGTGCAAGCAGAATTGAATCAATTTCAAAGGAACAAAGTGTGGTAACTTGTTGACAGACCAACTAATCAATTTGTTATTGGTACTAAATAGGTGTTTATAAATAAACTTGATAAAAGTGGCAATATTGTTCGAAATAAAGATACAATCAATAGGAGGGCATTGATTATGATGAAACATATACACCCATAGCACAACTTGAGTTCTAGATGCAATTTCAAGGCTATACACAATAAGAGCAATAAGCAAGCCGGCACCTCTTTTGTCTTCTCATCTCCGGCCTTGTAACTCCCCTTGTTCTTTCTTTAAATCTTCTCACATAGACTTCCATCTTCCATCTTTAAATCTACAAGCTTTCTACAAGTTTTCAACAAGCTTTAATGTATTCAACCTTAGCAAGACATAGCTCATCAAGAGACATTGATTCATGACTTGGATATTGTATAGATAAGTTTTTCATGAAGCATTCAATCCATATAATAATCCATAATCCATACAGTCCATTTAGATTTATTCCATTCAAGATATGCAATCTATAGACATATAATACATTCAATCTCACACAATATATAACATTCGTTCAATTGAACATATGATCATACCCATTATAAACATTATGAATCATGGCTAATCTTATATTTCCATCATCAAAGCATTTATATAAAACATATATAATGCTAACAATCTCCCTTTTTTTGGATGATGACAAAGAATATTTAAACATGTGATTCATAATGTATAACTCCCCTAAATGAACACATATAAAAGAAAAAACAAAGTCTTCAATAGGTATAACTCCCCCTTACATAATGTAAAATTAATTTCATTAATGCATTCTAATCAAACTAACCATAAGCAATGCAACATCATTGGAGTTAAAATAACCATAAGCAAGTTATTGATGTGTCTCTAGTGCACAAGCCCTAAAAGATCTACAAGCATATAGATCGGTGCAATATAGTGTGTGCAACTACAGGTGTCGAACTACATGGAGGCTATTATGTGGAATAGATTCTATGCGTGTGTTCTGGATGGTGCCTAAAAGAAAACCTATCCTAAGCATATTTTTGGTATTTTTGGATATAACAGGAGCTCAAAGGGAAGAGAAAGGAACTACACTATGGGAATTAGGAATAGGAAATGTGATACAAACTAAACTAAAGGGAAATTAACAATTGGAAGAGGCTAGGGTGACTTTTACTTGCTAATGGGTGATTCTTGACTCTTATGCTATGGGATTAAGGGGAATGGCTTATCTATGGGATGCTCTAAACTAGGTTGCTATCTAGTGTCTAAATCTATCCTAAGGACTCGATGCAAGTCCATCTTTAAGTGTTCACACTTAAAGCTACGGCATGGTCCTTATAACCTAGGGCCATAGAAGGGACTAAAATAGCTTTCTAAGTGATCTAGAACGAGTCTACCCTAGCTCCTAAACCATTAGCTAGATTTAAAGCTAAGATCTAGGGTTATTAAGGTCGTCTAAACCCACCCGAACTCAATCTAGGCTAGTCTTAAGTCGTGCACCATCGTTCTATGGTTCAAAATAGCGAGATTAAATCTATAAGAGCAATCCTACATGTTCTCTCCTCTGGCATTGTCAATATGTCGTCATATTCAGTACTAAAACATCATCATGCTTGATTTACATCGTTATTAGCATTTGGGAACCGACATGTACAGAAGATTGGAGTTATATTCGCTAGAAAGCATGCTTATACACACATAGGCATTAACAAGCAAATCCACTTCATACAATCCATAAATAAACACATAGACATGTGTATTAGAAGGATTAGAGGTGTTCTGTAGCAAACAAACTCCATTTTATACACATACTACACATCTAGGCATTTAATCAGACACATAGACATGTATTGAGAAAAAACCATTATCATGAAGAACAAAGTATGTATATATATAAGCCACAAAAATCCTATAACATAAGAGTGTTAAATAAACCCATTACACAAGCTAAATCACCCTAATCAAGTCTACTCAAACATAAATGAAAATAGGATGAAAGAGAGATTATGAAACTTCCCTTCCATCGTAGCTATTCTTGTAAGAAACTTGATGAAACCCTCACTCCAATAGTGTTAAATCACTCCAATCTAGATTGAATCCAAGTGGGAAGTGTGTGAAAAGATGTGTGAGATGGGTGAGTTAGGGTTTTGTGTGTGAGAAGTGGGTATGATGTGTGTGTATGTTTTCCTCTCATAATGTGGCCAAAAATAGGCTTATATAGCCAAATTTCGTGTAGCACTGGTTGAGTGTACCAGTGCCTCTGTACCAAAAACCCCTTCAGCTACCTAGAAGAAATAGCTCTATGGTTTTGGCAACTGAATGAGGGTGTCGTCCAGCTCTCTGAAGCCACTCAATCGGCACTTCATATTTCACTCTTTTCAGCTTCGTTGTCGCTCCATTTGGCTTCCACTTGCTTTTGCCTTCTTCTGGAAGCTTCCAATCTTGCTTTTCTTCCACTTTTTATCTTCAAAATCTTCTTCAATTCTTTCCCAAGCTATCTCCATCTTTATCAAGCTCCAAACATTCCTCAAACTCACTTAAAACACAATATAAGTGCACTTTAGTGTAGTGTTTATCTTTAAGCTCAACTATGCACAATTGTATCCTAATGTGCATAAATGTAATGTAAAGCTATATTAATGCACTTTATATAGCACAATAAACTTCTAAAAACATAGGAACAATTAATGCAAATACACAAAAAACCAAGACATATCAAGACCCCCTAACTTTCTCCTTGCTTGTCCCTAAGCAAGACTAAACCTAAGTGTATCCCAAAGTTGATAAAAAAGGGTTGCCTATAGGATTGACTTGCTATCATAGTGAACTTAAGGAGTACAAAGTGGTTATTCCTGTTATGGAGGGGTGCCCAAGCCCTTTTGGATCCTTCCCTTACTCATAAGCGGCCTCATATCTCGTGGGAAGTTCTTTTGTAGCTATGCCACCACAAGCTTAGGAGTCTTACGCATACACGCGAGATGTTGATTTTCGTGCCCTTTTGACTAACATGCACAAAGCCTCAAAGAAAATGAGAAGAAGAATGTACAAACACAATGGCTAATAAAATGACGTAAGAGCCTTGTTTACATCATATCAAAAGAATGGAACGATAAGCTTGTGCTAAGTCGACATTATGTCACTTGAGCACTTATTCATAAAACTTTTTGGTGCTTTAGAACTTTTTCTTTTTTTCCTATGGAGAAAGGATAAATTCAACCTTGCATTTTCTTCAAAAGCTCTCCATGCCAATGATCAATCATCTCACTACTAACCCTGCGATTTACAAATCATAAACACTTATAAAGAACAAGGTTAGTAGCATTTACCAAGCAAGCTTGCATTGACATGTGCAAATAATAAGTAATGTTGTTTCCTATGGGAAAATGGATTGGGATTCAACACTTTGGTGTGGGTGAAGAGAAAAGAAAGAAAATAAACAAAAGGAAAATGAAACACGAAGTGCAAAATTTAACCTAGGTTGCCTCCTAGTAGCACTAACCACCATGCCGTCAGCCAGGCGATCACCAACTTATCATCAACCTCCATAGATAGGATCCTGAAGCACTAAAGTCTCTACATGAGCCATGCTCAGATCATATGCATGCTTCAGGCACTACCTGTTCACCATCAACTCCCGGTCATCCTTCAAGTCTTTGATCTTCAACTTTTCGGAATGGTAGGCAACCAATACCTTGTATGGACCATCCAATTGTGTCTTGAGTTTCCTTTGAAAGAGCTTCAAATGTGAGTTAAATAGCCAAACTTTATCTGAGGGAGAGAATGACTTCTTAAGAATATGCCTATCATGAATTCTTTTCATCCTATCCTTATAAAGTTTGGTGTCTTTATACACCTCAAACCTAAGCTCCCCTAATTCCGCTAGGTCAAGATTTCTTTTCTCACCCACGATTTCTAAATCAATTTTTAGGGCCTTGATTGCCCAATAAGCCCCATGTTCAAGTTTTACTCGTAAGTAACAAGCCTTCCCATAAACCACCTTACATGGGGACGTACCAATGGGAGTCTTAAAAGCGGTAATGTACACCCTCAAAGCGTCATTCAACCTAATAGACCAATTTCTCCTATCGGGCCTAACCATTTTCTCTAAACTGTGCTTGACCTTTCTATTAGACACCTTTACTTGTCCACTAGTTTGCAGGTGATAAGGGGTAGCAACCTTATGGATGACCGAGTATCTTCGCAACAAGCCCTCAAGTATCCTATGGCGAAAGTTCAAACCATCATCACTATTCAAGACCATAGGGACTCCAAATCTAGAGAAAATATTCTCCTTAATGAACTTCACTACTACCTTATGGTCATTAGTACGTGTGGGAATAGCCTTTACCTATTTGGATACATAAACTACAACTAATAAAATGTATTGGTAAGCAAAGAAAGGTAGAAATGGACCCATGAAATCAATACCCTAAATGTCAAATAACTTATATAGAAAAATAGAAGACAAAGACATCATGTTTCTCCTAGGGATAGACCCAGATTGTTGACATCTAATACGCTTCTTATAATACTCTTAGGCATCTCTAAAGAGAGTGGGCCAAAAGAATCCACTTTGCAAGACCTTCGCAACGGTATTCTTGCCACTAAAGTGACCTCCACAACCTTTATCATGACACATGCTCAGGACGCTCTCAAACTCATCCTCGAGCACACACCGACGAATCACTTGATCCAGACAAACCTTTAAAAGATAGAGATCCTCCCAAAAGGAATGTCTCACTTGTGCTAGGAACCTATCTCTCTTTCTTTCTTTTCCCAATAGGAGGGAAAACGCCCGGTGGCAAGATAATTGACTATATCAGCAAACCACGATGTGTGATAAGAAATGACAAACAATTGCTGGTCGGGAAAGGAATCATGAAAAGAGGAAAGGCCATTAGAAGACTCACTAACAAGACAGGAAAGATGATATGCAACGAGATTCTCACCACCCTTCTTGTCTTTAATTTCAACACCAAACTCTTGGAAGAGGAGTATCCACTTAATCAAATGGAGCTTAGTCTCTTTCTTAGCTAATAAATACCTTAACGCTGCAGGATTAGTGTAGATAATCACCTTAGACCCTCGGATATACAACCTAAACTTGTTAAGGGAGAAAACAACAACTAGAAGCTTTTTTTCTGTGGTGGTATAATTGTTTGGAGCCTCATCAAAAGTCTTATTAGCATAGTATACAACATGGGGCAACTTATCTCGCCTTTGACCTAAAGCAGTTCTTATCGCATAGTTATATTGGTAAAATCTTTAATGAACCTACGGTGGAATCCTGCATGCCTTAGAAAAAATCTAACATCCTTAACTCACTTAGGGACCAGGAACTACTTAATCAATTCTACCTTAACGGGTCAACTTGAATGTCACCAGATGAAACTATGTAACCCAAGACTATCCCTTTTTATAGCATGAAGTGGAACTTTTCGCAACTTAACCCTAGATTCTTATCCAGAAAACAACCTAAGACTAATGAGAGATGACTAAGGCACTTATCAAAGCTATCCTCAAAGATCAGGAAGTCATCCATAAAGATCTTTAAATGCTTCTCTATCATGTCCTAAAAATGGCCATCGTATACCTCTAAAACATCATTGGCGCATTACAAAGACCGAAAGGCATCCTCACATAGGCAAAAGTGCCATAGAGACAAGTAAATGTGGTCTTCTCGTGGTCCTTGGGAAACACAAGGATCTGATTATATCCATAATAGCTATCTAGAAAATAATAGTAGCTATGCCCAGCTACTCTAACTAAGATCTGGTCTAGAAAAGGCAATGGGAAATGATCCTTCCTAGTTCTAGAGTTGAGCATCCTATAGTCAATACAAATTCGCCAACCCCTGGGAGTATGTGTAGGGATAAGCTCTCCTCTCTTATTCTCCACAACCATGATCCCAGACTCCTTAAGGACTACTTGAAGTTGGTTAATGCACTCACTATCAGAGATCGGATAGATAATACCTGCATCTAAAAGCTTAATAACTCTTTCTTAGCAACCTCGCTTATGTGAAGGTTTAGCCTCCTTTACGTTGCCCTCGAATGTATGACTCCATCCTCAAGATGAATATGATGCATGCAAACTGAATGGTCTATTCTTCTCAAATCATCTATTTTCCACCCTATATTCTTTCAATGTTTCCTAAGAAACTCTAAGAGACGCTTCTCATGCTTAATAGAAAGATTGGAAGCTATGATCACCGGAAAGGTCTTATTGAGGCCTAAAAAATGCATACTTCAAATGCTTGGGAAAGGGTTTAAGCTCTAAAGATGAACTAGACTCAACCAAGGGGGACTCAATCTCATCAACATCAATAGGTGCAATACTCGAATCAAGACTGGAAGAAATAACCTCAAGCGACCTATATGTCATGGAATCTTTAACCAAGGAGGTAGAAGCTATATGTTTTTGCTCTACGTTCTCTAAATCAAAGCTAGATATCAATTTATCAAACTTTCTCAAATTTTTTCCATTGGTCTAGTCCTCTCAACAAAGTCCTCAACACAAGAATCAATAACATCAACTCTAAACCACTTTTCTCCATCTTTTTCTTCTTCTACACTAGCCCTATTCACCACCTTGGCAACCTTTATAGTGGACCTCAAATTTCCAAATTTCATTTCTAACAACCCCGACCTACAATGAATAATGGCGTTCATGGTAGTAAGGAAGGGACAACCTAAAAGGATGGGTATAGAATGTCTAGAATTGTGATCCGAATATATATCTAACATTATGAAGTCTATAGATGCACAAACTCACCTGCCTAGACCATAACATCCTTTACTACCCCTCTAGGTCTACGCTCGGACCTATTAGCTAGCTGAAGAGTAACATGTGTAAGGGACAATTCACCTAGACCTAGCTATTGATAGATAGAGTAAGGAATAAGATTCACACTATACTCTAAATCTATTTTGTGCACAAGTTGTAAATATCCCGCAATGTGTGCGAGTGTAGGTCAAATCCACTGGGAGGCCAAACGTGTGTGGTGTCCTAAGTCAAGCGTGTCGTAAAAGCTATGCGTAGAGACCTAACCTATAATGTTTTTGGGGGTTTGTGGTTTAAAGAGAGCTCAGGAAAAGTAAATCTAATCATTGCAATGAAATAAAAAGCGTTGTGTGTGTAAAATGGGAAATCAAGAAATTTAAGTGGATTCAAACATTAGAAATAAAGGACTAGAGTGATTACATCTTGCAAATGGATGATTACTACTTCTTATTAGGGTTGCTTGATGGGTTATACCAAGTGCTCTTGTCTAAACCTTTAATTAGCCTCCTAATTGGCACCTTAAGCCTTAGTGTAGGTCTGTCCCTAGGTGACGACTTCTAGAGCTACTGCGTGGTCTTTATGACTTAGGAATTAGGGCTGGCTAATAGAGTTCCAAGTAACTAAGATCAATCTAACCCTACACTTAGTCCATTAATTAGTTACTGGATCTAACCCTAGGACTCGCGAGTCCCTCCCTTAGCGTCGTCTACTTAGAGCTATGCGTCGTCCTTGTGAAACTAGGACATTAGGTTGGACTAACTAGTCTTCCTAAGTGAACTAAGGTCAATCAAATCCGGACATCTATTAGCTAGATTTAAAGCCAAAGGGGACTCAACCTGTGGTAGTTACTAGTTGTGCACCATCGATCGCATCACAATAATGAAAATTGATATTTAAGCCCATGGAAACACATCTAGGACATGGCATTCTAGAATACTCCGGTATATTCTACTACAAAACACATAGACATTTATATAAGCATACCCACTTCATGTAATCACCACACAAACATTTAGACATACTATCATAATGATTTAGAGATGGTTAATAGCATAATAGACTTCAAGATACATATGCAACTTCATTGAGGCATTTTAACAAACACATAGACATGTATGTAAAATGGCCTTTAAAACGTTAAGCAAAAAGCGTATATATTCAAATCCATCAAGTACCCACAACAATAATGTAATAATCAATCCGTAATACAAGAGTAAATCGCCCTACATATCTCTAATCATACATAAATTAAATTGGGATAAAAAAAGAGACACCCTTTTATCCAAAACCATGCTTTACAATTTAAGAGCTATGCCCAATCCTTGTGTTTGAACCTTTTAGAGGCTTGATTCCAAAGTCTTTTTGTGTTTAGAAGTATGTGTGTGAGGTGGGTTTAGGTGGATTTAGGGTTTAGGGAAATGGGTGTGTTCAATTAGTAGGTGTTCTCTCTTAAAAAATTTGAAAAAATGCTTAAATAGAGCTGAAATCACGTAGGGCCAAGAGACCAGCTGGGAACCGGCCTTGGGGCTTGGTCAACCGGCCTTAGTGGCCTATTCTTTGATTTGGCTGGGGGCCTAGGTTGGTCTACTGGCCTAGGGTTGAGGTGAATCGGCCTTTCCTGCTCCTTAGCCTGATTTTGTTCCTCGGGAGCTAGTTTCTTCTCGGGTGCTCCGATCTTCATCTGACCGCTTCTAAATGCACTTTTCTTCTTTCTTTTCTACCTCAAACACCCTTATCTTTGTTCTACATCCCAAAAATCCTCAATCAATCTCCGGTTATCTTTTCATATCTCACCTAAAACAAGCAACAAATGCGCATTAGTGTCGTATTTTAGTCCTAAGCTCAACTATGAACATATAAACCCTAATATGCACAAGTATGACCTAAATGTTGTACCAATACACCAAATAAAGTACAAAACACCTCAAAATAAGAATAAGAATGGAAAGCATAAACATACATGAACCCAACATTTCAAAAAGCAACTATACTATGGGAATTAGCAATAGGAAATAGGGATACAAACTAAATTAAAGGGAAATTAACAATTAGAAGAGGCGAGGATGACTTTCACTTACTAATGTGATTCTCAACTCTTATGTAATAAGACTAAAGGGAAGGGCTTATCTATAGGGTGCACTAAACTAGGATGTTCTCTAGTGTCCTAATCTATCCTTAGGAGTCGGTGCGGGTCCATCCCTAACGTGTACACCTAGAGCTACGGCGTGATCCTTATGACCTATGGCCATAGGAGGGACTAAAATAGCTTGCTAGATGACCTAGAACGAGCCTGCACTAGCTCCTAAACCATGAGTTGGATTTAAAGCTAAGGCCTAGGGTTACTAAGGTCGATTAAACCCACATGGACTCTTATTAGATGGATCTAAAGCTAAAGGGGACTCAATCTAAGCTAGTCCTAAGTCGTGCACTATCGTTCTAAGGTTCACAATAGCGAGGTTAAATCTATAAGAGCAATCCTACATGTTTCTTCTATGGTGTTATGAATATTCGACTTATTCACTACCAAAACATCATCATTCTTTATTTGCACCATTATTTGCATTTGGGTCCCAACATGTAGGCAAGATTAAAGTTATATTCACTATAAAGCATGCTTATACTCACATACACATGAACAAAGCAAACCCACTTCATATCCATAAAAAAACACATAGACTTGCATATTAGGTTGATTAGATATGTTCTATAGTAAAAAAACTCCAATTTACACACATACTATGCATCTAGGCATTTAATCAAACATATAGATATGTATTGCGAAAAGTCATTATCATGAAGAACAAAGTATGTGCATATATATAAGCCATGAAAATCCCATAACAAAAGAGTGTTAAATCAACCCATTACACAAGCTAAATCACTCTAATCAAGTCTACTCAAACATAAATGAAAATAGGATGAAAAAGAGATTATGAAACTTCCTTTCCATCCTAGCTATTATTGTGCAAAACTTGACGAAATCCTTACTCCAATAGTGTTAAATCACTCCAATCTAGCTTGAATCCAAGTGGGAAGTATGTGAAAAGGTGTGTGTGAGTTGGGTGAGTTAGGGTTTTATGTGTGAGAAGTGGGTATGAAGTGTGTGTGTGTGTTCTCCTTTCATAAGATGGCCAAAAACGAACTTATATAGCCAAATTTCACGTGCTACCGGTTAAGTGTACCAGTGCACCGATACTAAGAAGCCACTTAGCCACCTGGAAGAAGTAGCTCTTTTGTTTTGATGGCTAAATGAGAGGGTCAACCACCTCTTTGAAGCCACTCAACTAGTACTTCATATTTCACCCTTTTTTGCTTCATTTTCGCTCCATTTTGCTTTTGGTTGCTTTTGCAATCTTTTGGAAGCTTTCAATATTGTTTTTATTCCACTTTTCATCCTCAAAATCTTCTTCAGTTCTTGCCCAAGCTATCTCCATCTTCATTAAGCTCCAAACATTCCTTAAACTCACCTGAAACACAAGATAAGTGTACTTTGATGTTGTGTTTTCTCTTTAAGCTCAACTATGCACAATTGTATCCTAATATGAATAAATGTAATGTAAAGCTACATTAATGCACTTTATATAGCTCAATATACCTCTAAAAATATAAGAACAATTAATGCAAACACATGCAAAACCAAGACACATCAGTTATTATAGGAGTTATTTTCTCCTCCTTTGGCATCATTAAGAAGAAAGTTAAAGTGGAAAGCCAAAGTTATAAAACATGCTAAAAATTATCTAAGATAGACGTGAAATGATCTCCAAACTATGAAAACTTAAAAGGAAATTAAATAGACTGCTTGTGATAGTAACCTTCATCGAGCTTTTATTTCTTGATACTGAAGCTTGGAGGATTGGTAAAGGATTCTTCGATGAAGTTATCATCAATGATAATGATTTCTGGTTGAATGTGTTTTCTCCCTTGTAATTGTTCTTTTATGGCTTTTTTGGCTCTTATTTTGGCTTCTCGAAGGCCTTCAGTGTGTGTTGGAAGAGCTTGCTTTGTCATATTGTGTGGAGGATGTTGTAAAAGAAAAGATTTACTGTTGTACAATGGCAAGGAGTATCCTAATGGACTTAAGCATGGAAAACTTCTTCTGGGTATAACCCTTGGCTACTAATCTAGCTTTGAAGGTTTCAACCTTTCTATCAACTCTTCTCTTCCTTTTCTAGACCTAGTTTGACCCTTTCAGTTGCTTTTGCAAGCTCCAAGACACCGTTAAAGTACATAGACTCTAACTCAGAATCCATTGCCTTGCACCACTGGTTAACATCTATATAGGAAATGACTTCATCGCAACTAGTGGAATCCTCAACTTGATACACTTTGGAAGTCTCAAAGTACTCCCTATAGTATCTATCAGGCTGTCTCAGAATCCTCCCACTATGACGAGGCTCTGGTGTACTACTACTCATTAGAAATCTTCTCAAGAGTAACACCAGATTCTGGTATTTTCTAGATTACCCTATCATCATCCAAATATTTAGCATGTGTGCTAATAAGCACCTGCTAGTCCTTGGGATTATAAAAGATCCCATCTCTGGTTCCCTTAGGATGCCAATGAAATAGCATAATTCTGATTTCGGCTCCAATTTTGTTGCAGAGCTACTATAGTGATGTAATAGTGTCTCAACCCTATCACTTGAACTCCACCAACAGGATGGTAGAACTAGTGAATAGTCGAGTTAGGTTTAAGTCCATTTAGACATTTCTTATCTAGATAAACACTTCAAATAGTTACAGTCTGCCTTTGTCGATCGATTGATACCCCCTATTGGTTGATTAGCTAGGTCGACTGATACTTCTATAGACCCTCCACTTTTATTGACTTACCGGTTAGGCTAGCCAGTTCTTCTTAAAAGCTACGAAGTGTTACCAACTAGGCTAAGGCTTCTATCAATCGATCCAACTAGTCAACCAATTGTTTCATAAAGCCACAAACTTTGTTCAGTGCAGTTCTTTTCGGCTCTAAATCGTTACATTACAAGGATTACATAGAAAAACAACTTATACATGCTTCATTTATGACAAGAAACATAAATGTGCAAAATATAAGCCATTTTCCCATTCCTATGCTTCTCTCAAATTGAAGCTACAATAGCTTTCTATGCAAGAAAATAAATCCATACATTCGAGCCATTGATTAGGATCAGTATAACACACAAGTTGGAACCATAAAGGTTAGCCTATAACAAATCCAACATGGAATCACTTATGTCTTGCCACCCATAAGACTATTTCTTTTTAAAATATATGCAAATGGAGCCTAAACTCTGATACCAATTGTTAGGATTGAGATTGTTACACCTTAGTCTATAGATCATTATGCTTTTAAAAATATTAAAGAACATATCTAATATAGTGGTGAAACAAGTAATAAAAAGCTATTTGCACACATAAGCACAACATGATAGAACATATAAGCAAGAAGATGAAGTGATATACCTTTAAGAAGTTGAAGATCCAAGTGGCCGGTCTCTTTGCTTTGTAAAAACTTCACCAAAATAGCTTCCAAATTAGCTTTCTTTACTATAATCACCTTTCCAAAGCTAAGATATATGGTTTTTTTTTATGTGTTTATATTGTTATTTGTCTATGTTAATAAGGTGTTTTGAGCTTTAAGAGATGCATTAGTATATTACATATACTAGAGTTAGGCTTAAGCATAAGCAAATGTACATAGTTGAGTTTAAAGACAAATGCTACACTAATGCATGCATATTTCTCGTTTTTGGTGATGATAGGTGATGTGTTGTGTTGTGTTTTTGTGTGCATTTATGTTGTTAATTGCCTATGTTTAAGAGGTGTTAAGTGGTTATGAAGATGCATTAGTGTAGTACTTATGCTAAGAATAGACTTAAGTGCATACAATTGTACATCGTTGAGTTAAAGAGGCAAATGCTACACTAATTGCTTGTTTTCATTGATTTAGGTGAACTTTGGGTTAAGATCGAGACTGGACGTTGATGGATGATGAAGATGGAAGATGCACGGGTTGAGGGGAGAAGATCGGAAGCTGAAAAGACAAAGAATAGAGAAAGAAAAGTCAGCAGGATGACTTAGAAGAAAAGCCGGTCGACCGGCCGCTCCAGAAAGCAACCAAAAATTATTGATCGAGTTCCTCCTTCAAGCGGTCGATCGGCCACTACAGAGAGCTACAAAAAAATGCTGGTTAACTACCCTTTGAGAGCAAGTCGACTGGCTAGGTCGACCGACAGTGTGCAAAAATCTATAAATAAGGCCCAATTTTACAGAGAAAAGGGAGAAGACTTTAGACCCATTACATACTCTTCACACCTACAGCACACACACTTAACCCTAATTCTTACCCACCTCACACACACTTTCTCACACATCACTCACCTTGAATCAAGCTCAATTTGGAGGGTTTTAAACATTTGGATTAGATTTTGCTCAAGGGATTTGTACAAGATTAGCTAGGATGAAAGGGAAGCTTCATAATCTCTCTTTCATTCAATTTTCTATCATGATGGAGTAGACTTGTATAGGGTGATTTAGCTTATGTAATGGGTTAACTATATACTGTTAGGATATGGGATTTGATAGCTTGATGGCTTGATGGCTTAATATATACATGTTTTGATTTTCTTGTTCAAATGGTTATTTTCTCATTCATGTCTAAGTGCTTGATAAAATGCCTAAACAAGTAGCATATGTATAAATTGAAGTATATTTGTTACTAAACACATCTAATCCATACTATAAAATGTCTATGTGTTTATATATGAATCCTATGAAGTGGGTAATGCTTATATTCATGTCTATATGTATGTTTGCATACCTAGTCGTGAATATGACTTCAATAATGCATATATGTTGGCTGTTAATCGCTTCTAATGATGTAATACGAACATGATGATGTTTGGTAGTTGAATAGATTCCATTATTCATGAACACCTTGGCCTAGAACATGTATGAATGTGCTAGCAAGTTAAATCCCATTGTAGTGACCTTAGAATGATGGCACATAATTTAGGGCTAACCTAGGTTGAGTATTCTTTGGCTTTAAATCTAGCCAATAGGTTTTTGGATAGGTTTAGTCGACCCTAGCAACACTAGGTGTTGGCTTTAAATCTAGCCAATGGTTTAGGTACTAAGGTAGGTTCATTCTAAATCATCTAGGGAGCTAGTTAGTCACTCTTAAGGCCCTAGGTCATAAGGACCACGCTGTAGCTCTAGGAGGCGCTACCTAGGGACGGACCCGCATCGAGTCTAAGGGGAAAATAAAGACACTAATTAGCAACTTAGCTATGAGCAATCACTATAGAAAGCCATCATCCTTTAATGCCATAGCATCTAAGTATAGAATCACCCATTCATAAGTCGAAGTCACCCTAACTCCTTTTTATTTGTTAGTTCCCTCCAGATTAGCTTGTTTCCTCGCTTTCCATTCTCATAGTGTAGTTTTATTTTATTACTCTCGAGATCACGTTAATCCAAAATCCCAAAAATATGCTTAGTATAGGCTTTCTTTTCTGCACCTTTAGGACACACGAGCATAGAATCCACTCTACCAACTAGCCTCTCTATGGTTCGACACCCGTTCTTACACACACTCTACTACACCGATCCGTACGCTTGCAGGTCTTTGGAGCTTGTACTCAAAAAGACGACATTAATAGGTCAAAAGCCCGGGGCATGAATTGATGAAAAACTGATAATTGAGTCAAGCTTGAGGTGTTCGGGATATGGGAGAAGCATAAAAAAAATATTGTAGGCAACCAGGAGAAGAAAAGAGCAACCGAAGCGAAACGGACGCAACTCAAGAAAATTGGCTAGCTTCCAACCTGGCCGGTCGACCCCCCTCTCAAGGCCAGTCAATCGGCCTAGGGGACTAGCCAACATAGAGAGCAACCCATTTTAAGCTGATTGACTCCTTCCCCATGCCAGCAGACCTGCCAAGGCTCTCGGCTGGACGCGGTTGTTGCACTATTTAAGCCCTTTTCTAGCCTATTTTGAGTAGACTTTGATTCCTTTTTCACCTTCCATTAACACACCCACTTTGCACACACAAAACCTTACTTTCACCCACTTCCAATACATACACTAACACACACAATCCCATAGAATTGAGTTGATTTTGAAGGATTCAAACATCATTTGGTGAAGATTTACTCAGGTTTGTAAAGAAACAAGCAAGGATGAAAGGAAAGATCTCTATAACCTCTTTCATTCTTATATATTTCATGCTTGAGTCGATAGATTAGGGTGACTAAACTTGTGTAATGGGATGATTTTTGTATTCTTTGTTATGGGATTTGATTGGCTTATATATATCTATACATACTTTGTTCTTATTTTGAGAAGCTTTATGTCATTTCATGTACATGTGTTTGAGTAATGCTTGAATGAGTTGTATGTATATAAATTGAGTTTTATTTTCTATAGAACACTTCTAATCCTTAGATTATTCTTGTCTATGTGTGTCATTATGGATAATATGAAGTGGGTTGATTCTATTCATGTCTGATGCGTCTTTCGAGTGCAAGCTCTAAAAGACCCGTAAGCGTATGGATCGTGCAATATAGTGTGTACAAGTGTGGGTGTCGAACCATAGAGAGGCGTGAATAATATGGGTGAATTCTATGCTTGGTGCTCTAGAAAGTGCCAAAAAGAAAGATATAAACTAGACATATTTTTGGGGTTTTGGATTATCAAGAGCTCTAGGTAAAGGAAATAAAACTAAACTATGAATATGAAAAATGGGAACACAAGTTGGTCAAGAGGAACTAACAATTGAGAAGGGATTAGGGTGACTTCGACCTATGAATGGGTAATTCTATACTCAAATGCTATGGGATTAAGGGATGATGGCTAACTATCATGAGTGCTCTTAACTAGGTTGCTAGTTAGTGTCCTAATTTTCCCCTAGGATTCAGTGCGGGTCTGTCCCTAGGCGGCGCCTCCTAGAGCTACGGCGTGGTCCTTATGACCTAGGGCCTTAAGAATGACTAACTAACTTCCTAGGTGACTTAGAATGAACCTACCCTAGTACCTAAATCATTGGCTGGATTTAAAGCCAAGACCTAGTTTTGCTAAGGTCGACTAAAACTATCCGGAAACCAGTTGGCCGGATTTAAAGCCAAAGGAGACTTGGTCTAGACTAGCCTTAAATTACGTTTCGTCATTCTAAGGTCATTACAGCAGGATTTGACTTGCTAGTGCGTTCATACATGTTCAAGGCCAAGGTACTCGTGAATAATGGAACCTATTTGACTACCAAACATCGTCATGTTCAGTTCACACCATTAGAAATAATTAACAACCAACATGTATGCGTTATTGAAGTTATGCTCTTTACTAGGCATGCAAATATACACATAGACATGAATAAAAGCATTACCCACTTCATAGCATCCACATATAAACACATAGACATGATTATAACATGGATTAGATGTGTTTAGTAACGAAAAAACTTCAATTTATACACATGTTACTCATCTAGGTATTTTATCAAACACTTAGACATGAATGAGAAAATACCCATTTGAACAAGAAAATTCAAAACATGTATATATATTCAACTATCATATCCCATATCATAAGAGTATATAGTTAACCCATTACATAAGTTAAATCACCCTACAGAAGTCTACTCAATCATAATAGGAAATAGAATGAAAGAGAGATAATGAAGCTTCCCTTTCATCCTAGCTAATCTTGTACAAGCTTTTGAGCAAACTTGATTCCAAATGTTTGAAGCCTCCAAATCAAGCTTGGTTCTTAATGAGAAATGTGTGAAAAGTGTGTATGAAGTGGGTGGGATCTAGGGTTAAGTGTGTGCGAATTTTAGGTGTGAAGTGTGTGTTAATCTTCCAAAAAGTCCTCCTTTTTTCTACAGAATCGGGCCCTATTTATATGTTCTCAGCAAATTACCGGTCACCGTCTAGGTCAACCGGCTTGTGGACCTAGCACGACTGGCTTTTTGATGATGTTCTCTGGATTGGTCGGTCGACCTAGACGGTCGACCGGCTCTGGAAGGGTGGTCATCCGACAATCTTTAGCACCTTTTTGGAGTCGCCGGTCGACTGGCTCTTTTTCCTTGGTCGTCTGGCTGACTTTCTTCCTCCATTCTTTGTCTTTTTGGCCTTCAGTCTTCTCTCTTAGAGCCGTACATCTCCCATCTTCATCACCTTTCATCGTCCAATCTCGATCTTATCCCAAAGTTCACCTAAATCATTAAAAACAAGCAATTAATGTAGCAATTTGTCTCTTAAATTCAATATATACAATTGTATATGCTTAAGTCTATTCTTATCAAAAGCACTGCACTAATGCATCATTATGAGCACTCAACACCTCTTAAATATAGGTAAATGACAATGCAAACACACACAAAAACACAACACATCAATGTCTATGTGAGTATGAAACATGCCTTATAGTAAATACTTGCTCAATTAATGTTGCATGTTGATGCTTGAATGCTTCCGATGGCATAAAACAAACTTGTGTGAGCTTGTTTTGTGAATAGGACGTCATGTTCATAACGTCTTATTGTAGAACTTCTAGGACTATGCTTATTAGATTCTAATCCGCTATAGTGTCCCTAGATTGATGGTGCATAAGTTAGGACTAGTCCAGATCGAGTCCCCTTTATTTTTAAATTTAGCTAATAGGAGTTCAGATAGCTTTAAATCCAACTAATTGTTTAGGAACTAGAGTGGGATCATTCTAGAACACCTAAGTAACTCTCTAGTCCCTTCTATGGCCTTAGATACATAAGGACCATACCGTAGCTCTAAGTGTGCACGCTTAGGGACAAACCTGCACCAAGTCCTATGGTGTAATTAGGACACTAGTTAGTTGCTTAGTGTTAGAAGCAATATTTAGTAAGCCAATATTCCCAAATCCCATATCATTGAGTAAAAAAAGTTGCTCGTTCATAAACGCGGGTCACATTGTGACCTTCCCATAGTTTTAGTCCCCCTAGATTAGCTTACTTCTTACTTTTCCTTTCTTGCATTCATAGTGTAGTCCTTCATTTCTCTCCTAGCTCCCAAAAATCCAAAAGTACAAAAACATGTTAGCTTAGGTTCCTTTTTTTTTAAGGTTTCTTCTATAGCACACTAGCATAGAATTTCTTCCACAATTCATGCCTCACTATGGTTTGACACCTGCACTTGTACACGCTATTTTGCATGATCTGTATACTTGCGGGTCTTTTAGGGCTTACACCGGAAAGGCACATCAAGCTCTTGGCACCGTTACTGGGGAGCCAAAGTGGTTTGCATTCTTTGCTGGTGTGATTTGGTAGTTGCTTTATTTGTTTTCCTTGCTTTTTCTTAGTAGTTTGTTTAGTTTTTGATTATCTTGCTTCTTGTTTATATTATCTTCCTTTCATACTTGCTTATCTATCTTTGTTTTGTTTTCTTTTTAGCTTTAAGTTTATTTTTTTATCTTAGCTTGCTAGCTTGTCATCTTTATTAGTTGTTCTTTTTTCCTTTGTTTTTAGTAGACTTTCTACGATTGTGGCTTATTTACTGTAGACGTAGAATTTTTGAAGTTTTCGGGGGTTGAAGTGGCTAAAGTTGGGATAGTTTGTGCATGCTTAGAAGGAGATTCCTCAAAAATCCCCTAGTTCCCCTTAATCCCAAACCCGAAAAGATTGCAAGGCATTTTAGAAAGTTAAAAGATAATCTTAAGGAGATGGCCGATCCTAGTCATTCTCTTAATCCTCCTATTCCCCTAATGAATCCCATTCCACCTCATGATCACTATGGGCGTCAAGCCTAAGATCATTTAAGAGAAGAACCCCTTAGATTGGACCCATCCGTAGATGAGGAACCCACTCTTAGGCAATTCTTTCTCCCTGAAGCCTTTGAGCCTAATTTTGCTATTCAAATTTCGGGTTTGGAGGAGATGAACTCCAAACTTAAGCCTAATATACTGGTCATGCTTCCTTCTTTCTATGGGAGAAGCAATAAGAGTCTTCTAGAGCATATTACCAATGTTGTTGAGATGAGTTCTGCCCTCCATGTTCCCAATGTCTCTCAAGAGGTCATACGTCTAAGATTGTTTCCTTCTTCTCTTAAGGACAAGGCTAAGGCTTAGTTCCATTCTTTACCTAATGGTTGCATCACTTCATGGGCCAAGCTTCAATCTAAGTTCTTTAAAAAATTCTATCCCATGGCCAAGACGACCGACCTTACAGCTATTATGACTTTCTCCCAGCATGATCTGGAATCTTTTCATGAGGCTTGGGAAAGGTTCAAAGACCTTCTTAAACAATGTCCATAGCACGGGTATGGTAGTCATGACCTACTCCAGTATTTCTTTCGAGGTTCAAATGAACAAAATGGGATAATGGTTAATGCCACCTCTGATGGTGGCTTCTATACCTTGAGACCAACTAAGGCATAAGAGAAAATTGAGTTAACAGTTGAGAATTCTTTCCAAAACTTTGCCATGGATAGGTCTAGTTGGGGATGTACTAAGAGAGGTGTTAGTGAGGTGGGAGTTTCTTTAGATTTACCTGCTAAGGTAGAGGCTTTAACAAATAAGCTAGATAAATTCATTTCTTCGTCTCTTTTATCTCACTAGTTCTATATGTTCATCCTTCACCCCTTTGGTAGTTGCGGTGTGTGCATTGTGTTCCAAGTCGTCTCATGAGACCATAGCTTGCCTTTTAGCACCCTAGTTTCCCAAATTTATGAAGGAGCAAGTGTATGCTACTCAAGGTTATTCTCTTGAGTACAATCCATACTTGAACACATATAATGTGGGTTAGAGAGACAACCTAAAATTTTCTTAGAGACAAGGTCAGCATGAGTCTAGTTCACATCCCCAGGCCCCACTCCAGCATAACCCTGTCTTGCTAACCCTCTAGGGCTTTACAATGCCAATCAACCCAAGTTTCCTTCTGCTTCTCAGCCATAGGCACTCTCTGCTTCCTCTAATAGCCAGTCCCTTAGTAATGATGTGATGAAGTTGATATAGTTTATTTAGAATCAATAGTAGGCATAAGCTAGTTAGCAGCAGGAGTTAGTAGATAATAAGCAAGAGATGGCTAGCTATAAGCAGTAGATGGCTAGGTTTGAGGCATAGTTAGGGCAGCTTGTCACCCAACTGAGCACTAAAGACCTTGGGAAATTACCTTCTGAGCTAGAGATGAACCCTAAAGTCCAATCCTGTTTCTCCACTAACACCACTTATCCCTTTCAGGCCCAAGCTAAGACTGCCGCCACTCTTAGAAGTGGTAGGATAGTGGATAATAGGGTAAGAGTTAACTATGCAGTACCTACACCTAGTGGTCCTTTCGAGTCTAAAGAGCCTCATAGTAGTCCTATTAACGGGGATTCTAGGGAGGGTCCTGTTGAGATAGTTAAGCCTATAAGAGACCTTGGAGAGAGTAGTACTTCCAACACACATTGGGAGAAAAAAGAGCCCATTGTTGATTCTCATGTGTCTAAAGGTGTTACACCTAGAGTTCCCTTCCCATTTGCTTTAGAGAAGCTAATGCCCAATGAGGATTTTAAGTTTTTCAAGATCTTAGAGCATCTTAAGAACCTCAAGGTTAATCTTTCCTTGATAGATGCGATCATTTCCATTCCCTCATATTCTAAGTTCTTCAAGGACCTTTGTACAAGGAAGCATAGATCATCGAACATTCCTAAGAAGGTGAGGCTTACGGAGAAGATGAGTACCATTTGTACTTCCCGGCTTCTACCCAAGATGAGTAACCCCAGAGCTTTCACCATTCTTTGTAGGATCTGTGAAACCCAAATTGATCATGCCTTGCTAAATTTAGGGTCTAGTGTGAATCTTATTCCCTACTCTGTCTATCAGCAGCTAGGTTTAAGTGAGTTGTCCCGTATACATATTACTCTTCAGCTAGCTGTTAGGTCTGAGTATAGACCTAGGGGTGTGATAGAGGATGTTAAGGTCCAGGTTGATGAGTTTGTGTACCCTGTTGACTTCATAGTATTAGATATAGATTCAGCTTATGACTTTAGACATTCCACCCCCGTTCTATTATATCGCCCCTTCCTTACTACCACAGATGCCATTATTCATTGTAGGTCAGGGTTATTAGAGATGAAATTTTAGAATTTGAGATCCATTACAAAGGTTGTCGAGGCGGTGAATAGGGCTAGTATAGAAGAAGAAGAGGATGGAGAAGAGTGCTTTAGGATTGTTGTGATTGATTCTTATGTCGAAGACTTTATAGAGAGGACTATAACTGATGGAGAAAATTTGAGAAGATTTGAGGAAATTTGAGGATTTGTTGACTAGCTTTGATTTAGGGACCTTATAGCGAAAATGTGTAGCTTCTACCTCCATAGTTGAGAATTACATGATTGCTAAGTCACTTGAGGTCATTCCTTTTAGTCTTGATTCTAGTGATGTCCCCATTTATGATGTTGAGGTTGAGTCCTCCTTGGTTGAGCTTAGCCTATATTTACAGCTCAAACCCCTTCTCAATAATTTGAAGTATGCTCTCCTAGGCCCTAATGTGACCTTTCCGGTTATCATAGCTTTTGATCTTTCTAGTGAGCATGAGGAGTGTCTCTTAGAGATTCTTAGGAAACATAGGAAATCCATAGGGTGGAAAATTGATGATTTGAGAGGAATTGACCCTTCGGTTTGTATGCATAGTATTCTCCTTGAGAATGGAACCATTTCTCCTAGGGAGATACAAAGGAGGCTAAACCCACACACAAGTGAAGTAGTTAAGAGAGATCATTATGCTTTTAGATGCAGGCATTATCTATCTAATCTCTGATAGTGAGTAGGGTAGCCCGGTCTAAGTCATCCTTAAGAAGTTCAGGATCATAGTTGTAGAGAATGAGAGAGGAGAGCTTATCCTTACATGTATTCCCATGGGTTAGAGAGTTTGTATTGATTATAAAAATCATTTCCCGTTGCCTTTTCTAGATCAAATTTTAGATAGAGTAGCTGGGCGTAGCTACTATTGTTTTCTATATATCTATTCGGGTTATAATCGGATCCTCATGTTTCTCGAGGACCAGGAGAAGACAACCTTTATTTGTCCCTATGACACTTTTGCGTATAAGAGGATGCCCTTCGGACTATGTAATGCCCCAACAATGTTTCAAAGGTGTATGATGGCAATTTTTAGTGACATGTTCATGGATGATTTCTCAATCTTTGGTGATAGATTTGATGAGTGCTTGAGTCATCTCTCTTTACTCTTAGACCATTGTGTGGAGAAGAATTTAGTGTTAAGTTGGAAAAAGTCCCATTTTATGGTGCAGCGGGGGATAATTCTGGGTCATGTAGCCTCATCTAGTAGCAGTCAAGTTGACCCAGCTAAGGTAGAATTGATTAAGAAGTTGCCTATCCCTAAGTATATTAAGGATGTTAGATCTTTTCTAGGGCATGCACGATTTTACTGTAGGTTTATTAAGGATTTAGCCATATAGCACGTCCTTTGTCTAGGCTCTTAGCACAAGATGTCTTCTTTGAATTTGATGATAAGTGTGTTAGAGCTTTCAATAGGCTTAAATCCTTATTGTCCTTTTCTCGATCATCTAGCCACCTAATTACGGTCTCCCATTTGAGGTTATGTGTGATGCATCTGATTATATGATAGGAGCTATTTTAGGTCAAAGGAGGCATAAGTTGACCCATGTTGTTTATTATGCTAGTAAGACTCTTGCGAAGCCCAAAAGAATTATACCACTATAGGAAAAGAGCTTCTAGCAATTATCCTCTCCCTTGACAAGTTTAGGTCGTACATCCTAGGATCCAAAGTGATTGTTTACACCGATCATACAACATTAAGGTATTTGTTAGCTAACAAAGAATCTAAGGCCCACTTGATTAGGTGGTTGCTCTTTCTTCAAGAGTTTGACATTAGTGAGAATTTAGTACCGAATCACCTTTCCCATCTTGTTAATGAGTCTTCTAGTGATCCATCTCCTTTTTGTGATTCATTTCCCAACGAGCAATTGTTTCTCATCTCTCATAACACACCATGGTTTGTTCATATTGTAAGTTGTCTTGCCATAGGGCATTTTCCCTCTCATTTGGAGAAGAGAGAGAGAGAGAGAGATAGGTTCCTAGCACAAGTTAGACATTTCTTCTGGGAAGATCCTTATCTTTTCAAAGTGTGTGCAGATCAAATGATTTGCCGGTGTGTGCCCGAGGAAGAGTTTGAGAGCGCATTGAGTATGTATCACGATGAAAGGTGTGGAGGTCATTTTCGTAGAAAGAAGACTACCTCGAAGGTCTTGCAATGTGAATTGTTTTGGCCTACTCTCTCTAAGGATACCCAAGAGTATTGTAAAAAGTGTGTTAGATGTCAACAATCTAGGTCCATCTCGAGGAGGAACATGATGCCTTTATCCTTTATTCTTTCATGTGAGCTTTTTAATATTTAGGGTATAGATTTCATAGGTCCATTTCCACTTTCATTTGGGTACCAATATATTTTAGCGGTTGTAAATTATGTGTCCAAATGGGTTAAGGCTATTCCCACATGCACTAATGACCATAGGGTAGTGGTAAAATTCATTAAGGAGAACATTTTCTCTAGATTTGGAGTCCCTAGGGTCTTGATTAGTGATAGGGGTTTGCATTTTCATCATAGGACTTTAGAGACCTTATCGAGGAGATATTCGGTTACCCATAAGGTTGATACTCCTTATCACTTGCAAACTAGTAGACAAGTAGAGGCGTACAATGGGGAAATCAAGCACATCTTAGAGAAAACAATTACGCCCAATAGGAGAGATTCTATTAGGTTGAATAATACTTTGTGGGCCTACCGTACCAGCATTAAGACTCCAATTGGTATGTCTCTATATAGATTGGTTTATAGGAAAGCTTGTCATTTGTCGATAGAACTTGAGAATAGAGCTTATTGGGTGATTAAGGCCTTAAACTTTTGATTTGACAAGAGCGGGTGAGAAAATAAAGCTAGACCTGGCAGAGTTAGAGGATTTTATATTTGAGGCATGTGAGAACGCCAAGCTTTTTAAAGATAGGATGAAGAGATTGTATGATAAACACATTCTTAAGAAATCATTCTCTATCTTCGATAATGTTTGGTTATTTAATTCACGTTTGAAGCTCTTTCTAGGTAAGCTCAAGCCAAGATGGGATGGTCCATTTGAAGTTTTTGGTTGCCTATCCTTTTGGAGCGATGAAGATCAAGGATTTGAAGAATGCTGAGAGATGATAATGAACGAGCAACGCTTGAAGCATGCATATGATCACAGCATGGCTTCTGTGGAGGTTTTAATGCTTTAGGATCCCATCTATAGAGGTTGAAGAAGAGAAGATTATCGCCAGGCTGACAGCATAGTGGTTAACACTACTAGGAGGCAACCTACGTTAAATTTTGCAATTTTGCACTTGTTTCATTTTCCTTTCTTTAGTTTTCTTTCTTTTTCTTTCACCCATACCAAAATGTTGAATCCCAATCCTTTGTCCCATAAGATACACCGTTGTTTATTATTGCACATGCCAATGCAAGCTTGCATAGGCAATGTTGTTAACTTTGTTTTCTTTGTAAGTGTTTAAGTGTTTGCGAATTGTTAGCCACAGGGTTAGTAGTACAGTGATGTATCATTGACATGGAGAGCTTTGAAGGCAACGCAAGGTTGTATCTATTCTTTCTCCACTAGTTCCCTATGTTTCTACCTCATCCCCACCACCTTTACTTGCTTTGTGATCCAATTTGCTTGTTATGTGCTTTACTCTATTTGCTAGAGGACAAGCAAAGTTTAGCTTTAGGGGTGTGGGGGTTTGGTCTTATTGTTTTATGTTTTCTTAGGGTAGATTGCATTAGTTGGTTAAAAATGGTGAAAAATTTTCAAATTTTAATGCATGTAGAGTTGTTTATTTCTTGGTTGATCGTTGTGTTGGCTATTGTGAATGACTCAATTGATTGTTGAATGTAAGTAGCATTGTGGGAAAGTGAATGGAGTGGATTGAAGATCAAGTCTTGGAGGGAATGCCCTTAAAAGTTGTGGGGAGTGAGGACCTTCAAGAATAACCCTTGTAGCCACCCCGTAGCTTGGTAGGAAAAAGTGATTGAAAAGGGTTGTTGATGTGAGTGCCCCTTTCTTGATTGGTTCTGTTTTATATGTATGTATGAAAAATCCAAAAAATTTGAAAAAGGCAAAAATGGTGCAAAAAGATCAAAAAGCTAAAAAGTTAAAAAAAATGAAAAAAGAAAAACCAAAAGCACCAAAAAGTTTCGTGAATAAGTGCATAAGTGACACAATGTCAACTTAGCATAAGCTATCCTCTTTGTATATATGTGAATAAGGCTTTTATAAGCCATTGCATTTGTATATTCTCTTATCTTGTCTTTGTGGCTTTGGACATGTTTGGGAGGCCATTATTAATCGAAAGGGCACAAAATATCAACATCTCGTGTGTGTGAGTTAGAATCTTAGGTTGATGCTGGATTGGCTACTTACGACGTTCCCGTGAGGTTTGAGGCCTTTTATGAGTAGAGGAAGGATCCAAAGAGACTTAGGGATCTTTCCAGAATAGGAATACCCCCTTTATGCTTCTAAGACTGACCTTGATAGCTAGTCAATCCCTTAGTTGACCCTCTGCATCAGCTTTAGAAATAAACTTAAGAATGGGCTTGCTTGGGGACAAGCAAGGAGAAGGTTTGGGGATATTGATGTGTGGTGTTATTGTGTATTTTTTCTTTGTTATTTGCCTATGTTAATAAGGTGTTTTGAGCTTTAAGAGATGCATTAGTATAGTACATATACTAGAGTTAGGCTTAAGCATAAGGAAATGTACATTGTTGAGTTTAAAGATAAATGTCACACTAATGCATGCATATTTCTCATGTTTGGTGAAGATAGTTCAAAAGTTTGGGACTTGATTTGATGGAGAATTGATGTCAGAGTCAAGCTTGAGGTGTTTGGGATGTGAAAGAAGCATAAAAGAAGTGTTTGAAGGTAATTAGGCGAAGAAAAGAGCAACCAGGGCAAAACAGAACCAACATGAGAAAATTCGCCCGCTTCTGAGTTGGCCGGTTGACCCCCCTTCCCAGGGCTGGTCGATCGGCTATGGGACCAGCCAACATAGAGAGCAACCCATTTTAATCTAGTTGACACCTTCCCCATGCCAGTCGACCGGCCAAGGCTCTCGGCTGAACGCGGTTGTTGCACTATTTGAGCCCTTTTCTAACCTATTTTGAGTAGATTTTGATTCCTTTTTCACCTCTCATTCACATACTCGCTTCTCACACACAAAACCCTACTTTCACCCAACTCTAATACATACATTAACACACACACCCACTTAGAATTAAGTTGATTTTGGAGTATTCAAACATCATTTGGTGAAGATTTACTCAAGTTTGTAAAGAAACAAGCAAGGATAGAAGGGGAGATTTCTATAACCTCTTTCATTCTTATATATTTCATGCTTGAGTAGATAGATTAGGGTGACTAAACTTGTGTAATACGATGATTTTTGCATTCTATGTTTTGAGATTTGATTGGCTTAAATATATACATACTTTGTTCTTATTTAGAGAAGCTTTATATCATTTCATGTGCATATGTTTGATGTAATGCTCGAATGAGTTGTATGTATATAAATTGATTTGTATTTGCTATAAAACACTTCTAATCCTTAGATTTTGCATGTCTATGTGTGTGATTATGGATAATATGAAGTGGGTTGGTTCTATTCATGTCTATGTGAGTACGAAATCTGCCTTATAGTAAATACTTGTTCAATTAATGCCACATGTTGATGCTTAAATGCTTCCAATAGCGTAAAACAAACTGGTGTGTGTTTGTATCGTGAATAGGATGTCATATTCATAACGTCTTGCCATAGAACATGTAGGATTGTGCCTATTAGATACCAATCTACTTCAGTGTCCCTAGATTGATGGTGCAGAAGTTAGACTAGTCTTGATCGAGTCCCTTTTAGCTTTAAATCTAGCTAATAGGAGTCCGAATAGGCTTAGTAGACCTTAGGAGCCCTAGGTCTTAGCTTTAAATCTAGCTAATGATTTAAGAACTAGGGTGGGATTGTTCTAGGACACCTAAGTAACTTCTTAGTCCCTCCTATGGCCCTAGGTACATAAGGACTACGCCGTAGCTCTAAAGGTGTGCTTGGATTGGAGGGGGAAAATTTAATAAAAGAAAGGAAAGGAAAGGATTATAGAGGAAATGAGAGGAAATGAGTAATTCATGTTTGGATTAGAGTTTTTTTATAGGGGAAAGGAACATAAAGGATTATGAGTATCTTGTGTTTAGTTAGGAAGGAAATGGAAGGAAGGGATAAATTTTATATGCAAAAGATTGAGAGTAAAGGATTTCAAGAATCCTTTCCCCCCATTTTACCCTAATTTAGAAGGATTGAAAATAAAGGATTTGAGGGATTTTGCTTTTCCTTCCAAAACCCTCCCCCTCCTAATATCTTCAAAACAAACAAGGGATGGGATACCAAAATCCCTCCCTTCCCTTTCCTTTCCCCCAATTCCCCTTAATCCAAATAGCCCCTAAGTGTGCACGCTTAGGGATGGACTCGCACTAAGTCCTAGGGTTTAATTAGGATACTAATTAGTTGCTTAGTGTTAGAAGCAATATTTAGTAAGAGAATATTCTTGAATCCCATAGCATTGAGTAAAAAAGGTCACCCGTTCACAACCGTGAGTCACCCTATCACCTTCCTTTACGTTTAATCCCCCTAGATTAACTTGGTTCTTCCTTTTCCTTTCTTGCATTTATAGTGTAGTCTTTCATTTCTCTCTTAGCTCCTAAAAATCCAAAAGTAGAAAAACATATTTACTTAGGTTCCTCTTTTTTAGGTTTCTTCTATAGCACACTAGCATAGAATTTCTTCCACAATCCACGCTTCTTTGTGGTTCGACACCTGTACTTGTATACACCATTCTGCACGATCCATATGCTTGCGGGTCTTTTAGGGCTTGCACCAAAAAAGCACAAAACTATGTAGTGGGGAAAAACCTAGGAGAACTATAATTGAAGATCTATAGAATAGTATGTGTTCTTGGTGTACTAGGTGAAAATTCTTGTACACCCTTATGAAAGAAGCAAGGAGACTCAAGGGTGCATTGTTGTTAGCTCACTATTTATAGTGTACAATAACCTCAATTAGGTAAGTTCCTAGAAACAATTAAGTTTCCAACTATACCCTTTCTAGAAATGAAATATGCCTTATGGATAAGATATCCAAGATATTTCTTTTTCTCTCTTACTCCATAATATCTAATTCCATGGGACTTATTTGTCCTATTAAGATGCCCATTAATTTAATAAGGAAAAACTTGGATAAAATCCGTGTTCCTTTATCTATTAAATTTATATATCTCAATAAAACATCCACCTAATTAGATGATCTCAGTTAATTACATCCATTTGAAGTATGACTAGTGAAGGGACTAAAAAACATAATTACCCTTGGCTCCTAAAATGATCAAAATGCCCATGCCACTACTTTGGCGACATGAGAAGGGCATTTTAACCTCGATCTATTTCCACCAAAAGACTAAAGCCGTACTCCAAGGATAATTACTATCTAAGCAGAAACAGTCATAACAAGTAACCATTGTCTTTGACCAAATAAGCAAAATGACAAAAATATCCCTCTATGTCTACCCGCAGTCAAGGCTACATTTGGAACATTGGAATCTATAGTACAAAGAATGATCATTACCTAGTCATGGATCTCTTGATCTAATGAGCGACCTCATAAGCTAAATGACTGACATACCCCTGAAGGGTAATATCACTAGATCTAGATTTATGATGATCAATAAGACAAATCCAAGGGGGAACATAGACTCTGCTGTTGGACATGGATGTCTTAACTAATTAGAACGCAACATCCAAATACAAGGCAAATAATCTTATCATTCAAGACCTCTCCTTATAGTACATCAAAGTGTTGCACCCCAACTTCACTAGTTCATCCACATATTCTCAAGATTAAGAGCATCAGTCACTTAGAAGTAGTGAATATTTTGTCCTCTACATATGATGGAACATCCCTAGAAGGCATACTCACTGTGGGCCTAACCAATGTATGACACACGTACTAGAAACGAAGTCTGGAATGACCTTCCAGTGACTTAGGTAGATCACCTCTATCAAGAGCTCAACCATTAAAGCCTTATCCTAGTAGAGTGCCTAACACTACCATTCAGCTATAGACATCTTTATGATGTATTCAAAACTAAACTTTGATCTACTGTGCATCAAGCCTTACTGCACACCCAAGTCATTGACTATATCCTCAGATCTTCACACAATATATCACACATATATACCAGAGAAAATATATATGTAAAAAATGCTCATAAATATAAACAATGATCAACTGTCTAGGTGAATATCCATGTACAAGTAGTCTTTAGGGCATACAATCCTACTAATCTCTCCCTTGCCTATGAACTTAACACCCTTAGATTCTATATGTGTGGCAAAGACTCTCTGGAAGAGTCTTTGTGAATGGGTCTGCTAGGTTCTCAGCTGAAGCAATATTCTCCACCATAATGTCACCTCTCTGGATAAACTCCTAGATCAAGTAGTACTTCCTCTCAATATGCTTGCCACTATTGTGATTTTTTGAGCTCTTTACATTATGCAATAGTAGTTATATTGTCATGGTACAAAACATTGAGTTTTTGTACAGCTGAGACAACCTCTAGCTCAGTGACGACCATTTTCAACCACATGGCCTCCTTTGCAACCTTAGACACTGCTACTTGCTCTGCTTCTGCGGTTAAGTCTACGATGCATTTTTGCTTCATACTCTTCTATGAAACTGCACCATCTAACAAAGTGAAAAGAAAGCCAGAAGTAGACCTCCTATAATCTCTGTCTGTTTAAAAGTCCAAGTTCGTATTGGCCAATGGTACTAGATCATCTATCCAACATTTGAGCACATATTCCTTAGTTCTCCACAAGAACTTGAATTTTTACTTTACTACAGTTTGGTGATCTAGTCTAGGGTTTGACTGAAATCTAGTAACCATGCCAACTGCATAATTGTTAGATCAATAATATTACATGTGGTCTATCCTAGTCCATATTTTAAAATATTCGACTAAGAAAACATTCTAGGAAAATAAAATAACCACACAATACACACAAGAACATGCTTAAGAATATATAGAAGATAAGTAGTATTTGTATAATATGCAAAGCTAATCTCTTGAATCGTGAGGCCTTTGATGAAGCTAAAACCTTCACGAGCTTTGCTAACCTCTTGAATTGTGAGGCCTTTGATAAAGCTATAACCTTCACGAGCTTTGTTCCCGCTCATGAACAAGGCCATCAAAAAATTTTTACTATAAGGGTGTTGCAAGAGGCAACTTCCTAGTCTTCTTCCCTATCATTGAAGAGACTTATCTTAAGAGAATAGCCTCTTGTGTAGGAAAAAGCAAAGTAATATATTCTCGAAAAACTAGAGCAAAAACTCACACAATAAGTGTGTACTGTGTGTTGTAGTATTTTCTTGCCAAAAAGGAAGAAATCAACAACAAAGTGGATGGCATAAAAGGTGTGGGTTCTTGTCTATTTATAGGGAGAACCTTGACACCTAAGTTGCTAATCTTTCTATGTGGGAAAAAATTCCCACGTAATAATTCCTTATGCAACTTCTCTACTTGCCATGGTGGACATGGGGCAAGCCCAATATTCAAGCCCAACACGTAGTCCATAATCCATGTGGAGGCCCAAGCCTAATAAGAAACCAACCTAGCCCAATTAGGTTATCTTGGACTCTAAAGAAAGCCCAAACCCAATTCCAAGCTTTAGCCCAATAAGGCTACTATCACAATTTGGAATTTTCTCTTTGAAGATTACTCTTTTAAAGTCATTTCAATTAGAGAAGGGACCAAGAAGACACAGTTAACCTTGGCTTCCAAAAAATAATCAAAATTGTCCTTGGTCGATCTAGGTAACATAATAATTATTTTTCACTCCAATCTATTCCACCATAAGATCAAAGTTGGACTCTAAGAATAATTATTGTTACCTAGAATCTTATCATAAAAGAATGTGAACTTTGTCTTTGACCTGCTAAATAACCCATCATAATGCCCCTCTACGTATACCCACAGCTAAGGCCAATCCTATGGCCTGTGTACTATCACCTCCTTAGCTACATCTATTTTTTCTGTTGGATTTCTTGTCCTATTATGAACCATCATTGGTCATGGAATCTCTTGATCTCGAGAGAGATTCTCAAGCCATATGACCGACACACCTATAAAGGTAGTATCACCAGATCTAGATTTGGATGATAAATTTGGATAATCCCAAATAAGGCACATAGATTCCATATTACATATGCATGTTCCAATTAATTAGAACTTGACACTCAATATACGTGGCTGTTGATTCTAATAAAGTAAGATCTCACCACCCACAGTGTATCAAAGTACCAAACTTAACTTCATTAGTTCATCCACATATGCTCAAGATTAAGAGCAATGATCATTTAGTAGCAGTGAGTATCTTGTTTTCATTCTTTGGTAGTACGTCTTTAAAAAACATAGTCACAATGGTTCTGTCGAATATGTAACACGCATACAATCGAGACAAATTCGGAAAGTCTTCCAATAACCTAGGTAAATCACCTTCAATGAGGAAACTTGCTTAATATAACCTTATCTTGGTAGAGTGCTCACCACTACCATTAGATCATGGACTCAATTTATAGGTGACTAAATCTAGACTTAGACCTACTGTGCATCTAACGTCACTGTACACCCATGTTGTTAGTTCAAGTCAAGGGATCTTTCTACATACATCAATAAAACATACAAGAGATAATATGTAAGAAACTTATAATGTCATTTAACAAGATGATTATACATTGTTTAACATCCAAAATGTCACATATAAGTGAGCTTTAGGGCATACTAATCCTAACAATCTCCCATTTGCACTAACGATCACTTTTGCACAACTTAATGCCTATAGACTCCAAATGTGTAGCAAACATTTTCTCTGGAAAAGCCTTTGTAAATGGGTCTACTAGGTTTACTACTGAAGCTATCTTTTCAACCACTACATCTTGTCTCTAGATAAACTCAAGGATCAAATGACATTTTCGTTCAATGTGTTTACCTTTTTCGTGATTCTTGGGCTCTTTGTACTATAAAAAAGCACTGTTGTTTGTCGTAATACAATGTTATCAATCTGTGAGCTACCGACACAACCTCTAGGTCTAAAAGGAACTTTCTTAGCAATACTACCTTTTCACAGCCTTAGACACTACTATATACTTGGCCTCTATGGTAGAGTGAGCAATACAATTTTACTTCACACTTCTCCATGAAATAGCTCCTCCTAATAAAATGAAAACATATCTAGAGTAGACTTCCTGGAATCTCTATCGGATTGGAAATCAAAGTCTATATAGGCTAATGGCATTAGATCATCTGTACAGTATTCTAGCACATAACCCTCAGTCCCTTGCAGGAACTTGAATATATGTTTAACTGCAACCCAATGTGTTAATCTATGGTTTGACTAATATCTACTAACCATGCTAGCAGCAAAGCAGATATCTGGTTTAGTACATAACATAGCAAACATGAGACTTCCAACTACAAAATCATAAGCAACTCATTTCATGGTTTCTATCTCCTCGGGTGTTTTAGGACATTGATCTTGAGATAGATAAACTCCATGTCTAAGAGGTAATGAGGCCTTCTTAGAGTTTTACATGTTAAGCCTAACTAATAGCTTCTTAATAAATGAAGCTTAGGATAGGGCTAGCCTTCTGTTCCTACGATCTTGCATAAGTTTGATCCTTAGAGCATAACTAGCTTCTCCTAAATCCTTTATTTGAAATTGAATAGAAAACCAAACCTTGATGGATGATAATATCCCTACATCATTTCCAATTAGCAAGATATCATCCATATATAGAACCAAAAAAACTACAGCATTTCCATTATGCCTCTTATACACTAAAGGTTTATCAATATTTTGATCAAAACCATATGATTTAATTGCCCAATCAAATTTGATGTTCCATGCTCTAGATGCCTTCTTTAATCCATAAATGGACTTTTTTAACTTACAAACCATATGTTCCTAGCCTTTAGCAACATATCCATCTGGTCGTGTCATGTGAATGGTCCCGTCAAGTTCTCTATCAAGAAAAGCTGTCTTAATGTCCATTTTCCATATCTCATTGTCATAATGACATGCAATGGCAAGACGTATCCTAATGGATTTAAGCAAGGTTATCGGTGAGAAAGTTTCCTTATAATCGATCCTTTCTATATGAGTATAACCTTTTGCCACCAATCTTGCTTTAAAGGTTTCAACTCTTCCATTAACTACTCTTTTTCTCTTATAAACCAATTTGCACCCTATAGGTTTTACCCCATTAGGTGCGACTACAAGATCCCACACTTTGTTAGAATACATATATTCTAACTTTAAATCCATTACCATATGCCATTGGTCGGGATCTATGTCAGAAACTCCTTCATCATAACTTGTGAGATCTACCACTTAATCCTCTGAAGAAGTCTGAAAGGACTCTCCATAGTATCTATCAAGAGGCTTGGATATCCTCTCACTATGACGAGGCTTCGATATATTAGGTGTAATATGATGTTCTTTTTCATTCTCAGTTACCACAGGTGTTACCGGAGATGATTGTGAAATCTTTTGTAGAACAACTTCAGAATTTGGTGTTTTTTGGATCATTTCATCATTCTCTAAGTATTTAACATAGGTGCTCTTAAAGACCTTCTGCTCCTTAGGATTATAAAAGATCCCACCTCTAGTTCCCTTAGGATACCCAAAAAAATTACACAACTCGGGTCTTAGTTCCAAATTTGAAGCATTACTATTAAGTACATAATCTAGACAACATCAAATGTGGAGATGATTTCAACTAGGCTTACTCCCTGTCCATATTTCTTGTGGTGTCCTAGGTATTCATTTAGATGGTACCAACTTCAAGATGTATGCTATTGTCTCAAGGGCACACCTCCAAAAAGATAAAGGTAATAATGCATGACTCATCATTGACTTAACCATATCTAATAAGGTACGATTTCTACTCTCTGTTACACCATTTTGCTGGGGAGATCCTAGTATAGTCAATTAAGACACAATTCCCTCTTGTGTAAGGTAATCTTTGAACTCTCCCAACAGTTATTCACCACCTCGATCAGACTAAAGGAATTTGACGTGTTTATCTAATTTCTGCTCCACTTCAGCCTTGAACTTCTTGAATTTCTCAAAGGATTTAGATTTGCATCGCATCAGATATACATATCAATATCTAGAGTAATCATCAGTAAAAGTAATGAAATACTCATAACCTTCTCATGCTGGTTTGTTCATAGGACCACATATATCGGTGTGAACCAATTCTAATACTTCTTTGGCCCTTTCTCCTTTATAAGAAAATAATCATTTAGTCATCTTTCCTTTGAGGCAAGATTCACTCGAAGGTACATCCTCAAGATCTAATGAGCTAAGATGCCCATCCTTGACTAATCTTCGAATTCACTTTAGACTAATTTGTCCTAAGCATAGATGCCAAAGATAAGCATCATTGGTTGAAGAAACCTTCATTTTTTGGGAATTAGTTCATTCTTTATTATGTAGTGAGCTTGTAATAGGTTTCACATAGAACAAGCTATCATGCATGCTATCGAAACAGATAATATTTCCATCTCTACTGATATCAACACCATAATGGAAATTAACTCAAAAGCCATCTAATATTAATTGTGAAACAGAGATAAGATTTTTACGTACACTCGGAACACAATAAGTATTGCAAATATGATTAGTTGCTCCAGAGTCTACAATCAAAGAATTAGTAGAATCAACCACTAAACAGGTTTCAGTGTAGAACAAAAAAGGTATACCTGTCTGGCCTTGTACCAGGTACTTTGGGCAATCCTTTTTCTAGTGCTGTTTTTTACTACACTTAAAGCATTTGCCCTTGGCCTTTTCACCTATTAACTGTTTGGGCTATTCACTATTTCTCTTCTTTTGCCCTCGACCATGTTTTTACTTGCCCTTTCCTTTGAATTTTCTCCTTTTTGAGTTAAGTTCAAAAGTGGATGGTTGAACTATGTTTACGTGGCCCTTATTTTTCATTATGGATTCTATAGCTAGGAGCTCTTTCATCAATTCCATCATATTTATGTTCATCTTGTCCATATTATAATTAAGCTTAAACTGGGTGTGAGATGGTGGTATGGTCTCCAAAATCATGTCTACCTTTGACTGTTCATCTATGTTTGCCCTAGGAACTCAGTAGTATTGAAGTGATCCCATCATTTTGAGCATATGCTTCTTGACAGATGCTCTTTCTACCATTCTTTGATTCATAATTTCTCCAAAAGTACCTTGCCTTGTGGGCATGCTCTTATCGACAAACATACGAGACAGTGAGGTCATGATTGCTTTTGCAGTTTCCATATGATGATTCTTGCTCTGCAAAATATCTAACATAGAAGCCGTCATATAGCATTTGGCCATACTATTGGCCTTCTTCCATTTTGCCTCAGTATCTTTCTAGGCTTTAAAAGAGGTTGCCCTTGTAACAGGACAAGGAGTTGTTATGACATACTTGTACTCTTCTATAGTGAATACTATGTCCAAGTTTCATTCCCATTCCACAAAATTCAATCAAGTGAGCTTATGCTCTTTGAGAATTGTAGCTAGTGGACTAAACGAAAACATTTTTCTGGATATACAACAATATAATTATAATTAATTTATGAGCATAGAATTGATGCATGTATAATATGTATGCTATATTTGGAAATAAAGCATACAAGTACTTTTACATCATTTGCCTTTGAGTAAATTAACCCTTAAACTACTCGATGTGACAGTGTCTCACCGTCCTCACAAGAACTCCACCGATGACATAGCTGAACTTATGAACGTTAAGCGCCACTGCTTATTTGAATTGACAGTTATCTGGATATGATCCAATTGAATAATTCAATCAATGTTTCATTTGGCTTCTTAAATCTGGTAGCGAACTCTATTGATGGGATAGCCGAACCTACCATTTAAGTTGAGTGTATACCCATTCCTTATGTTTATTCCCCATAACATTCTTGATTTAAGCCCTCCAATAGGGTAGTGACTTTAACCAATGTTGCATGAGGCAATCCTTAGTGAAGAACTCCACTGATGGGATGGCCGAACTCACTAACACCCTTTTGAGTAAACCTTTTAAATTCACCTTGCTAAATCTAGATAAAGTGTCACCCTCTGATGGGGAAGTTAATGACATTTACTGTTAGCATGAATCGGATATGGAAAGTTGTGGGGTATTTCTAGTCCCCTCTCCCACTCAATATTTAACTTAAGGGTTTTCTCTATTTTTGGTATTCTTGCTTTGTTTTAGATCTAAACACACTTTGGATTTGTGAAACACTTTGGTTTTTACGAATCCCCTTTGTTTTACTAAAACATTGCAATACCATAATAGATTATTTATCTAAATTTGGGCGTATGAACCGTTAGGTTGTCATATTGTAAATCTCAAGTTAAGTTCTTCATTTTTGTCATCAGATTGCATGACATCTTTAGACATAAACATTTACAATTATCTTGTCTAAGCCAATCTCATTTAAATGAACTTAACTATTTGTGAGAATTAACACATAGGATTGGCCAATTTTTATAAACCCTAATAGGTGTATATATTTCTAGGTGGTAATTATTTTATGCTTATGCAAATATGAAAAAACATATATCAATGCATTGTAAACATCCACCAAAATACATTAGAATCCCTCTTTGATAGCTCCCTGCAATCTTCGATGCAAAAGTATGAAATATCAATCTTTGTTACAATTTCTGCCAAAGTCAATCGATCGCTAAGGAGAAGTCGATCGACCAATTCTGATTGCTCCAAAAATTTTACTCTCCATAAGTGCTGGTCAACTGAGTCGAAGGCCTTACTGGTTGATCGGTTAGGTCTAGCCAGTTGACCGACTCTTCCACCGCCTTATTTTCTGCCCTTTCTCCTTTTGCCAATCGACTGAGCTAGTCGATCGGCAAACTCGATTGGCTAAGACAGATTTGCTCCTGTATGTTGTTTCTCCTTGTTTTCTCCTTGGTCTTTAAAAACTACAACAATAATACACTTTGCTATTGCTAGTGCAAACTTAAAATCATAAAAGAAACATTACAATGATATCAAAACATCCTATGCTTCTTTTAAACAAAGCTACAGGCAATAACCATAAATATCTATACATGAAATTGTTTATGGCCAGGCTTTGTTAACCGTACATGAAACTCTATCATGCATACATATGAACCATCAAGGGGATTTTATATCACCTGCACATACAAGTATAAAACCATAAGTATATGCAACACAAAATTTCCTAATCTTGCAACTCACAAGATGACTAACATACTTATGAAAATAAAATGTTCTTGCATCCAAGCATGTTGTGTGTGAGTCTTAGCTCTGATACCAATTGTAGGATCGATAATATTACATGTGCTTTATCTAGTCCATATTTTCAAAAGTTCTACTAAGAAAACATGCTAGGAAAATAAAATAACCATATAACACACACAAAAACATGCTTAAGAACATATAGAACATAACTAGTATTTGCATAATATGTAAAGCTAACCGCTTGAAGCCTGAGGCCTTTGATGAAGCTATAAAAGTCCAGAGCTTTGTTCATGCTCATGAACAAGACCACCAAAAATCTTTTATTATAAAGGTGTCACAATAGACAACTTCCTAGTTTTCTTCTCTAACATTGAAGAGACTTATTTTTAGAGAATAGTCACTTGTGTGGGAAGAAACAAAGTAATATGCTCTTAAAAAACTAGAGCACAAAATCACACAAGAAGTGTGTACTATGTGTTGTAGTATTTTCTTGCCAAAGAGAAAGAAATCAACTACAAAGTGGATGGCATAAAAGGTGTAGGGTTTTGCCTATTTATAGAGAGATCCTTGGCACCCAAGTCATTAATCTTTCCATATGGGAGAAAATTCCCATATAATAATTCCCCACGCAATTGTCCACTTGCCATGGTGGAATTGGCCCAAGCCCAATATCTAAGCCCAACAAATAGTCCATAATCCGTGTGAAGGCCCAAGCCCAATAGGAAACCAACTTAGCCAAATTAGGTTATTTTGGACTCTAAAGAAAGCCCAAATCCAATTCCAAGCTTTGGCCTAATAAGGCTACTACCACAATATGGAATTTTCCCTTTCAAAGTCATTTCAACAAGAGAGGGGACCAAGAAGGCACAATTAACCATGGCTTCCAAAAAATAATAAAAAATGTCCCTGGCTGATCTAGGTGACATAATAATTATTTTTAACTCTGATCTATTCTACCACAAGATCAAAGTTGCACTCCAAGAATAATTGTTGTTACCTAGAAGCTTATCACAAAAGAATGAAAACTTTGTCCTTGACCTATTTAATAGCCCATCATAATGCCCCTTTGTGTATACTCACAGCTAAGACCGGTCCTTTGGCCTGTTTACTATCACCTCGTTAGCTGCATCTATTTTTTTGTTGGATTGCTTCTTCTATTCCTGGTCATGGAATCTCTTGATCTCGGAAGCGACCCTCAAGCCATATGACCGACATACCTATAAAGGTAGTATCGATAGATCTAGATTCAGATGATAAATTTGGACAATCCAAAAGGGGAACATAGATTCCACATTGTATATGCATATTCTAATTAATTAGAACTTGGCACTCAATGTACAAGGTTGTTGATCCTAATAAAGTAAGATCTCACCCATGGTGAATCACAGTACCAAACCCTAACTTCATTGGTTCATCCATATATGCTCAAGATTAAGAGCAATGATCATTTAGTAGCAGTGGGTCTCTTGTTTTCTTTCTTTGGTAGTATGTCTCTAGAAAACATACTCACATGGTCCACTCGAATACATGACACACATATTATCGAGACAAATATAGAAAGTCCTCTAATGACCTAAGTAGATCACTCTCAATGAGAAGCTTTGCGCAATATAACCTTATCCTGGTAAAGTGCACAACACTACCATTCGTTTATGGATGCAATTTATGATGTGACTAAATCTAGACTTGGACCTACTGTGCGTCCAAAGTCACTGTGTACCCAAGGCATTAGTTCAAGTCAATGGACCTTTATACATATATCAATAAAACATACCAGAGATAATATGTAAAAAACTTATAATGTCATTTAACAAGATGATTACACATTGTTTAACATCTAAACTGTCACACACAAGTGAGATTTAGGGCATACTAATCCTACAATAACAGATATCCATCCCAGTACACATTATGGCGTACATAAAGCTTCTAACTACCGAAGTATAAGGAACCTTCTTTGTCCTTTTTATCTCCTCAGGTGTCCTAGGACATTGGTTCTGATGTACGTCTCTCAAGTGCAAGCTCTAAAGACCCACAAGCGCACGGGACATGTGTAGTGTAATGTGTGCGAGAACGACTGTCGAACCATAAGGAGGTTGTGTTGTGGGATGGATTCTACGTGTGTGTTCTAGAGAATGCTAAAAAGGAAATGTAAACTAACTATTTTTGGTGTTTTTGGGTGGTTGGAAGCTCTAACTAAAGTAAATAAAACTACACTATGGGAATGGGAAATATGGAGACAAGCTATCTAGAGAGAATTAACAAATGAAAAGGATTAGGGTGACATCTACCAGTTAATGGGTGATCTTAGATTCCAATACTATGGGATTCCATGGAATGGGTTACTCATTAATTGCTCTTTTACTAGGTGGCTTAGTTAATATCCTAATTTCTCCCTAGGCCTCGGTACTGGTCTGTCCCTACGTGACGTCTCCTAGAGTTACAGCGTGGTCCTTATGACCTAAGGCCTTAAATGTGACTAACTAGCTTCTTAGGTGACCTAGAACAAACCTACCCTAGTATCTAAATCATTGGCTAGATTTAAAGCCAAGACCTAGTGTTGCTAGAGTCGACTAAATCTACCCGGAAACCTATCGGCTGGATTTAAAGCCAAAGGAGACTCGATTTAGACTGGCATTTAATTATGCTTCGTCATTCTAGGGTCACAATATTGGGATTTGACCTATTAACGCATTCATACATGTTCTAAACCAAGGTGTTTGTGAATAAAGGGACCTATTTGACTACCAAACATCATCATGCTCGGATTACACTATTAAAAGCACTTTTGAACCAACATGTATGCAATATTGATGTTGTATTTACTACTAGGCATGCAAACATACACATGGACATAAATATAGGCAATACCCGCTTCATAAGATCCACATGTAAAAACATAAACATGATTATAGAATGGATTAGAGGTGTTTAGTACAAATAGACTTCAATTTATACATATGCAACTCTCATAGGCATAATTAAACACCTAGACACATATTGAGCAGTTGCCATTGAAACAAGAAGAATATTGCATATGTATATACATTAAGCCATTGAATCCCATAATATAGAAGCAAAGAATCAACCCATTACATAAGTGTCATCACCCTAAACAAATCTACTCAAACATAATATAATAAATGATGAAAGAAAGAATAGAAAACTGCCCTTCCATCCTAGCAATTCTTATACAAAATCCTTGAGTAGCCCTTGTTCCAAGTGTTTGAATCCTCTAAATGAGCTTAAAACTAGGTGGAAAGTGTGTGAGTGTGTGTGTGTTGGAGGTTGGTGAAACAGGAATTAGGGTTTGAGAGATGGGTATGAAAGAATATGACTTAATTAATTACAAAATGACCAAAAGCTACCGAAGCACCAGTACCAAGGGGTCTCTATTCTGGTAGTAGAAGCTCATTCTCTGTTTTTGGCAGAATAGTGAACCGGTGCAGCGGTACCAAAGGCCCTCTATTTCGGTAGTAGAAATATGCTTTCTGTTTTTGGCAGAATAGTGAGCCGGTACACCAGTACTTTGAAGCTCGTGTTCTGGTAGCATCTCTTTGCTCTTTTTTGGCTTCGTTTTAGTTCCATTTTGCTTCCAATTGTCTTGAACTTTGTTCGAAAGCCTCCAAACTTGATTTTCTTCCACTTTTCATCTTCAATTATGCTTGCAATCCTTGCTCAAACCATCTCCATCTTTGTTGATATTTAAACAATCCTCAATCTCACCTATAACATCCAAAACAAGCCATTAATGTAGCATTTACCCTTTAAACTCAACTATGTGCAGTTGTATACACTTAAGCCTATACCTAGCACAAGTACTACATTAATGCAACCATTAAGCTCAATACACCTCCAAAATATAGACAAATAACAATTCAGACACACACACAAACACAACACATCAACACTCCTAAACCTTCTCCTTGTTTGTCCCCAAGCAAGTCTAATCTTAAGTTTATTTCTAAAGCCGATACAATGGATTGCCTAAAGGATTGACTCGCTATCAAGGTTAGTCTAAGAAGCCTGAAATGGGCATTCCTATTGTGGCAAGATCCCCAAATCTCTTTGGATCCTCCCTCTACTCATAACAGGTTTCGTTCCTCGTGGGAATTTCCCAAGTAGCCATTCCACAAGCCTTGGATTCTAACTTACGCACTCAGGATGTTGATATTTCGTGCTCCCTCAACTAACATGGCCTCCCCGACATACACCAAGCCTCAAAGATAAGAAGAGAGAATATACAAACACAATGGCTTATAAAAAGCCTTATTCACGTATCTACAAAGATGATAACTTATGCTAAGTTGACATTGTGTCACTTATGCACTTATTCACTAACTTTTTGGTGTCTTTGGCTTTCTATATTTCATTTTTTTTAAATTTCTGCATCTTTTTGCCTTTTTCCATTTTTTCTTTTTTTTAGATTTTCATGCTTTGTATTGTATTCACAAAAAGAAAGAAAAAGAATGGCTCAGGCACATCAAAAAGAACCAATCAAGGAAAGGGTACTCATATCAACAACCCTTTTCCAACACTTTTTCCTGCCAAGCTATGGGGTGGCCACATAAGTCATTGTTAAAGGTCCTCACTCCTCACAACTTTGAAGGGCATCCCCTCCAAGACTTAGTTTTCAAACCACTCTATTCATTTCCCCACAATGCGTCTCATCTTCAAAAATCAATAAAGTTAATCAAAATAGCCAACACAACGATCAACAAAGAAATAAATGACTCTACATGCATCAAAATTGAAAAATTTTCACCATTTTTAAGCATATAATCCAATCTACCCTAAGCAAGATATATGACAAGAAAACCAAACTCCTACACCCTTAAACCTAAACTTTGCTTGTCCTCAAGCAAATAGAGCAAAACACTTAAACAAGCAAATTGGCATTACAAAGTAAGTAAGGGTGGTGGGGATGGGGTAAAAACATGGGGAACAAGTGGAGAAAGGATAGAGACAACCTTGCATTTTCTTCAAAGCTTTCCATGCAAATGATAAATCACCACACTACTAACCCTGTGACTGACAATTCACAAACACTCACAAAGAAAACAAGATTAGTAGCATTACCCATGCATGCTTGCATTGGCATGTGCAATAATAAGCAATGGTGTATCTTATGGGACAAAGGATTAGGATTCAACACTTTGGTTTGTGTGCAAGAAAGATAAAAGAAAGAAAATAAAAATAAAAGAAAGTGAAACAATTGCAAAACTGCAAAATTGAACCCTAGGTTGCCTCCTAGTAGCGCTAACCACCATGCCATCAGTCGGACAAACACCAACCCATCTTAAACTTCCATAGATGGGGTCCTGAAGCATTAAAACCTTCACACGAGCCATGCTCGGATCATATGCATGCTTCAGGCATTACCCATTCACAGTCAACTCTCGGCTATCCTTTAAGTCTTTGATTTTGACCGCTTCGGAAGGGTAGGCAACCAACATCTCATATAGACCATCCCATCTTGTCTTAAGCTTACCTGGAAAGAGTTTCAATCGTGAGTTAACCAAACTTTATCGGAGGGAGCGAATAATTTCTTAATAATGTGTTTATCATGAATTCTCTTCATCCTATCCTTATAAAGCTTGGCGTTCTCATACGCCTCAAATCTAAGCTCTTTCAAATCTGCTAGGTCTAGCTTTTTTTTCTCACCCGCTCTTGCCAAATCAAAATTTAAGGCCTTGATGGCCTAATAAGCTCTATGCTCAAGCTCTACTAGGAAGTGACAAGCTTTCCCATAAACCAATCTATACGGAGACATACCAATAGGAGTCTTAAAGGCGGTACGATAGGCCCACAAAGCATCATTTAGCCTAATAGACCAATCTCTCCTATTGGGCCTAACTGTTTCTCTAAAATGTGCTTGATCTCCCTATTAGATACCTCTACTTGTCCACTAGTTTGCAGTTGATAAGGAGTAGCTACCTTATGGGTGACCGAATATCTTCTCAACAAGGCCTTTAAAGTCCTATGGCGAAAATGCAAACCCTCATCACTAATCAAGACCCTGGGGACTCCAAATCTAGAGAAAATGTTCTCCTTAATGAATTTAACCACTACTCTATAGTCATTAGTGATTGTGGGAATTGCTTCAACCCATTTGGAAACATAATCAACGGCCACTAAGATATATTGGTACCCGAAGAAAGATGGAAATGGGCCCATGAAATCTATACCCCCAACATCAAACAACTTACATGGAAGAATAGGGGATAAAGGCATCATGTTTCGCCTAGAGATGGACTTGGATTGTTGACATCTAAAACACTTTTTGCAATACTCTTGGGTATCCCTAAAAAGAGTGGGCCAAAATAATCCACATTGTAAGACCTTTGCGACGGTTTTCTTCCCACTAAAATGACCTCCACACCCTTCATCATGACACATGCTCAAAACGCTCTCAAACTCGTCCTCGGGCACATACCGGCAAATCATTTGATCCGCACACACTTTAAAAAGATAGGGATCTTTCCAAAAGAAATGCCTAACTTGTGCTAGGAACCTATCTCTTTCTCTCTTCTGCCAATAGGAAGAAAAATGCCCTGTGGAAGATAATTGACAATATGAGCAAACAAAGATGTGTGATGAGAGACGGCAAACAATTGCTCATCGGGGAATGAATCGTGAAAAGGAGATGATCACTAGAAGACTCGTTAACAAGACGGGAAAGATGATCTGCAACTAAACTTTCTTTACCTTTCTTATCCCGGATCTCAACATCGAACTCTTGAAGAAGGAGCAGCCACCTAATCAAGCGGGGCTTAGATTCTTTCTTAGCTAAGAAATATCTCAATGCCGCATGATCGGTGTAGCCAATCACTTTGGATCCCAAGATGTACGACCTAAACTTGTCAAGGGAGAAGACTAATGCTAGAAGCTTTTTTTCCCTGGTGGTATAGTTCTTTTGGGCTTCATCAAGAGTCTTGCTAGCATAGTACACAATATGGGGCAATTTATCCTTCCTTTGACTTAAGACAGCTCCTATCGCATAATCGGATGTGTCACACATAACCTCAAATGGGAGACTGTAGTTAAGTGGTTGGATAATCAGGGATGTAGACAATAAGGATTTAAGCATATTGAAAGCCCTAACACACTCATCGTCAAAGTCAAAAGGGACATCTTGTGCTAGGAGCCTAGGCAAGGGATGTGGAATGTCACTAAAATCCTTAATGAATCTACGATAGAATCCTGCATGCCGTAGAAAAGATCTAACATCCTTCACGCACTTAGGGACAGGCAATTTCTTAATCAATTCTACCTCAGCCGAATCAACTTGAATACCATTAGATGAGACAATATGACTCAACACTATCCCTCGTTGCATCATGAAATGGGATTTCTCCCAACTCAAACTAGATTTTTCTCCACACATCAGTCTAAGACTAAAGAGAGGTGACTAAAGCACTCATCAAAAAAGATTTAACATCCTTGACACACTTAGGTACAGGCAATTTCTCAATCAATTCCACCTTAGCCCAATCAACATGAATACCATTAGATGAGACAATATGACCCAACACAATCCCTCATTGCACCATGAAGTGGGATTTCTCCCAATTCAACACTAGATTCTTCTCCATACATCGGTCTAAGACTAAAGAGAGATGACTCAAGCACTCATCAAAACTATCTCCAAAGACTGAGAAGTCATTCATGAAAATCTCTAAATGTTTCTTTATCATGTCACTAAAAATGGCCATCATACATCTCTAAAATGTCGCTGGGGCATTACATAGACCAAAGGGCATCCTTCTATAGGCAAAAGTACCATAGGGACAAGTAAATGTGGTCTTCTCCTGGTCCTTAAGAAATACGGGGATTTGATTATAACCCGAATAGCCATCTAGAAAACAATAGTAGCTATGCCCAGCTAGTCTATCTAAGATCTAATCTAGAAAAGGCAATGGGAAATGATCCTTCCTAGTTTTGGAGTTGAGCTTCCTATAATCAATACAAACTCTCTACCCTGTGGGAGTACGTGTAGGGACAAGCTCTCCTTTCTCATTCTCCAGAACTGTGATCCCGGACTTCTAATGGATAACTTGGACCGGGCTAGCCCACTCATTATCGGAGATCGAATAAATGATGCCTGTATCTGAAAACTTAATGATCTCTTTCTTAACTACTTCACTTATGTGTAGGTTTAGCCTCCTTTGCATCTCCCTAGAAGAAATGGCTCTATCCTAAAGGTGAATACGATGCATGTAAATTGAAGGGTCAATACCTCTCAAATCATCAATTTTCTACCCTATAGCCTTTCTATGTTTCCTACGAACCTCTAAGAGACACTCCTCATGCTCATTAGAAAGATCAAAAGCTATGATGACCGGAAGGGTCTCACTAGGGCCTAGGAATGCATACTTCAAATGATCGAGAAGGGGCTTGAGCTCCAAAGAAGGGCTAGGCTCAACCAAGGAGGACTCAACATCAACATCATCAACAGGGACATCACTAGAATCAAGACTAGAAGGATTAACCTTAAGTGACTTATCAATCAAAGAACTCTCAACTATGGAGGTAGAGGCTACTTCTGCTCTAAAGTGTCTAAATCAAAGCTAGTCAACAATCCTCAAATTTTCTCAATTCTTCTCCATCAGTCATAGTCTTCTCTACAAGGTCCTCAACACAAGAATTAATCACTTCAACTCTAAAGCACTCTTCTCTATCCTCTCCTCCTATACTAGCCCTATTCACTGCCTCAGCAATTTTCATGATGGACCTCAAATTCCCAAATTTCAACTCTAATAACCTCGACCTACAATGGATAATGGCATCTGGGGTGGCAAGGAAGGGGCGACCTAGAAGAATGGGTGTAGAATGTCTAAAGTCATGTCTCGAATCCGTATCTAATACTATGAAGTCAACAGGGTACACAAACTCACCTACCTAGGCCATAACATTCTCTATCACACCTCTAGGTCTATGCTTAGACCTATTAGCTAGCTGAAGAGTAACATGTGTAGGAGACAACTCACCTAGACCTAGCCGCTGATAAACGGAGTAAGGAATGAGATTCACACTAGATCCTAGATCTAACAAGGCGCGATTAATCTGAGTCTCACAGATCCTACAAGGAATGGTGAAGGCTCCGGGGTCACTCATCTTGGGTGGGAGGCTTGAAGTACAAATACTACTCACCTTTTTAGTAAGCCTCACCTTTTTAGGAATGTTCGATGACCTACGTTTCCTTACACAAAGATCCTCAAAGAACTTAGAGTAAGAGGGGATGGAAAGGACCGCATCTCTCAAAGGAAGATTGACCTTAAGGTCCTTAAGATGCTCTAAAACCTTGAAAAACCTCGAATCCTCACTAGGTGTAGGCCTCTCTAAGGCGGATAGAAAGGGAACTCTAGGCTCAACACCTCTAGACACATAGGAATCATCAATGGGCTCCTTTCCTTCCCGATGTGGGCATGAAGTACTACTCTCTCCATGGTCTCTAATGGACTCATCTCTTTCAATAAGACCCTCTCTAGAATTTCCATCAACAGGGCTACTATGTGATGCTCTAGACTCGGAAGAACCACTAGGTGCAGGCACTGCAAAGTCAACTCCTACCTTATTATCCACTACCCTGCTGCTCCTAAGAGTGGTAACGGCCCTAGCCTGGGCCTGAGAGGGATAAGTGGTGTTGGTGGAGGAGCAAGACTGGACTCTAGGGTTTACTTCCGGCTGAGAAGGCAATTTCCCAGGGTCTCTAACACTCAACTGACTAGCAATCTGTCCTAACTGTGCCTCAAACCTCGCCATTTGCCGTCTATTTTCTACCAATTCCGGCTGCTAGTTCTGAATAAACTGCATTATCTTCATCATGTCATTACTAAGAGGTTGGCTACTAGAAGGAGCAGGTAAAGCCTGAGGTTGATGAGCACTAGTGAGACGGGGCTGATTAATATGATAGAAACTTAGGGGATATTGAGGACGAGGTCGCTACTGAGGTGGAACCTGAGGATGTGAACTAGACTCATGCTGGTCTTGTCTCCAAAAAAATTTTGGGTTGTCCCTCCAAACCAAATTGTATGTGTTCAAGTATGGATTATGCTCACGAGAATAACCTTGTGTGGCACACACTTGCTCTTTCATGAGTTCAGGAAATTGAGATGCTAAAGGGCAAGCCATGGTCTCATGAGATGACTTGAAACACAATGCACAAACTTCAACAACTAACAGAGTAAAGGAAGAACCTATAGAACTAGTCTTATGACCTTGGGATGAAAGAGACAAAGAAATGAATTGATCTAGCTTATTTGTCAAAGCCTCAATCTTAGTGGGTAAATCTAAAGAAACATCAACCTCACTAACACTTCTCTTCTTACCTCCCCAACTAGACCTCCATGGCAAAATTTTGAAAAGAATTTTCAGCCATCATTTCTATTTTCTCCCATGCCCCAGTCGGTCTCAAAAGGTAGAAGCCACCACCGGAGGCGACATTGACCATCATCCTATTTTGTTCATTTAAGCCTCAAAAGAAGTATTGCATTAGGTAATGATTGCGTACCCATGGTGTGGACATTGTTTAAGAAGATTCTTGAACCTCTCCTAAACCTCATGAAAGGATTCTAGATCATGTTGGGAGAAAGTCATAATGGCGGTCCAAAGGTCAGCCATCTTGGCTATGGGATAAAATTTTTTAAAGAACTTAGATTGAAGCTTGGCCCATGTAGTAATGCAACCATTAGGTAAGGAATGCAACCAAGCCCTAGCCTTGTCCTTAAGAGAGAAAGGAAACAATCTTAGATGTATGACCTCTTGGGAGACATTAGGGACATGAAGAGTGAAACTCATCTAAAAAAAATCAGTGATATGATCTAGAGGACTCTTATTGCTTCTCCTATAGAAAGAAGGAAGCATGGCCAACATATTAGGCTTGATCTCGAAGTTCGTCTCTTCCAAACCCAGAATTTGAATAGCCAAATTAGGCTCAAAGGCTTCGGGGAGAAAGAATTGCCTAAGAGTGGGTTCCTTATCTATAGGTGGGTCCGGTCTATGGGCCTCTCGTCTAAAATGATCTTGGGCTTGATGCCCAAGGTGATCATGAGGTGGAATGGAATTCATTGGGGGATTGGGAGGATTAGGAGGATGATTGGGATCGGCCATCTCCTTAAGAAGATCTCCCAAATTCCTAAAATGTCTAGCAATTCTATTGGGTTCAGGATTAAAAGAAACTAGGGGATTTCTAACGGATCTCCTACCAAGCATGCACAAACTATCCTAACTCCAGCCACTTCAACCCCTGAAAACTTCAACAATCCTAAAACTACAGCAAAATAAACCACAATCCTAGAAAGTCTACTAAAACAAAAACAAAGGCTAAAATAGATAAACAAGAACTAAAGCAAAATAATATGAACAATAAACAAGATAAGCAAAAAAACTAAACAAACTATAAAGGAAAAGCAAGAAAACAAGAAAAGAAACTACCAAAACGCATAAATAAAGAATGCAAACCACTGTGCCTCCCCGACAACAGCGCCAAGAACTTGATGTACGTCTCTTGAGTGCAAGCTCTAAAGACCCGCAAGCGCACGGGACGTGTGTAGTGTAGTGTGTACGAGAACGGGTGTCGAACTACAGGGAGGCTATGTTGCAGGATGGATTCTACATGTGTGTTATAGAGAATGCTAAAAAGGAAACGTAAACTAACTATTTTTGGTGTTTTTAGAAGGTTGGGAGCTCTAACTAAAGTAAATAAAACTACAATATGCGAATGGGAAATATGGAGACAAGCTATCTAGAGAGAACTAACAAATGGAAAGGATTAGGGTGACATCTACTTATTAATGGGTGATCTTTGATTCCAATACTATAGGATTCCATGGAATGGCTTACTTATTAATTGCTCGTTTACTAGGTTGCTTAGTTAATATCCTAATTTCTCCCTAGGACTCAGTGCAGGTCTGTCCCTAGGCGACGTCTCCTAGAGTTACAGCATGGTCCTTATGACCTAGGGCCTTAAGAGTGACTAACTAGCTTCCTAGGTGACCTAGAACAAACCTACCCTAGTACCTAAATCGTTGGATGGATTTAAAGCCAAGACCTAGTGTTGCTAGAGTCAACTAAATCTACCCAGAAACCTATTGGCCAGATTTGAAGCCAAAGGAGACTCGATTTAGACTAGTCTTTAATTAAGCTTCGTCATTTTAGGGTCACAATAGTGAGATTTGACCTATTAATGCATTCATACATGTTCTAAACCAAGATGTTCACAAATAAAGGGACCTATTCAACTACCAAACATTGTCATGCTCGGATTACACCATTAAAACCACTTTTGAACCAACATGTATGCAATATTGATGTCATATTTATTACTAGGCATGCAAACATACACATGGACATAAATATAGGCAATACCCACTTCATAAGATCCATACATAAACACATAGACATGATTATAGAATGGATTAGAGGTGTTTAGTAGCAAATAGACTTCAATTTACAGATATGCAACTCTCATAGGCATATTATCAAACACCTAGACATGTATTGAGCAATAGCCATTGAAACAAGAAGAACATAGCATATGTATATACATTAAGCTATTGAATCCCATAATATAGAAGCAAAGAATCAACCCATTACACAAGTGTCATCACCCAAAACAAATCTACTCAAACATAATATAATAGAGAATGAAAGAGAGAATAGAAAACTCCCCTTCTATCCTAGCAATTCTTATACAAAATCCTTGAGTAGCCTTTGTTCCAAGTGTTTGAATCCTCCAAATAAGCTTAAAACTAGGTGGAAAGTGTGTGTGTATGTGTGTTAGAAGTTGGTGAAAGAGGAATTAGGGTTTGGGAGATGGGTGTGAAAGAATATGACGTAAGTAATTACAAAATGACCCAAAGCAGGCTTATATAGCTAACTTTTGTGACTACCGGAACACTCTACCGGAGCACCGGTACCAAAGGGTGAACTAGTGCACCGGTACCAAAGGCCCTCTATTCTGGTAGTATAAATATGCTTTCTGTTTTTGGCAGAACAGTGAGCCGGTACATCGGTACTTTGAAGCCAGTGTTCCAGTAGTGTCTCTTTACTCTTTTTTAGCTTCGTTTTAGCTCCGTTTTGCTTTCAATTGTCTTGAAATTTTTTCGGAAGCCTCAAAACTTAATTTTCTTCCACTTTTCATCTTCAATTATGCTTCCAATCCTTGCTCAAACCATATCCATCTTCGTTGATCTTCAAACAACCCTCAATCTCACCTATGGCATCCAAAACAAGCCATTAATGTAGCATTTACCCTTTAAACTCAACTATGTATAGTTGTATACACTTAAGCCTATACCTAGCACAAGTACTACATTAATGCAACTATTAAGCTCTATGCAGCTCCAAAATATAGACAAATAACAATTCAAACACACACAAAAGCATAACACATCAGGTTCTATGATAGAGTAACTCTATGTCTAGAAGGCAAAAGACCTTTCTTGAAGTTTGCCATGTTGTACCTTACCAATATCTTCTCTATGTCAAAAGCTTGGGATAACACAAGCCTTTTGTTCTTCCAATCTCATCTAATCTTGATCCCAAGAACATAGCTTGCTTTACTCATATCCTTTATGTGAAACTGAGAAGATAACTAAACCATTATAGATGAAAGCTTCCAAACATCATTCCCAATCGACAAGATGTCATCTACATACAAAACTAGGAAAGCTGCAGAATTTTTGTTGTACCTCTTGTACACACATGGTTTATCAATGTTTTTCTCAAACCCAATGGACTTGACCGCCTGATCAAACTTAATGTTCTATGCCCTATATGCCTACTTAATCCCATAAATAGACTTCTTAAGCTTGTACACCATATGTTCCTGGCTTGCTATAATGTATCCGCCTGGCTAGGTCATATTATGGTTTTGTCAAGGTCTCCATTAAGAAAGCTGTCTTGATATCTATTTTTGATATCTTGTAGTCATAATGATAAGCAATGGCAAGGAGTATCTTGATGGACTTAAGCATGGCTACTGGTGAGAAGGTTTCTTCGTAATCGATACCTTCTTTCTAGGGATAACCCTTAGCTATCAATCTAGATGGAAAGGTTTCCATCAACCTTTCTCTTCCTCTTGTAAACCCACTTGCACCCTATAGGTTTTACCCCTTCAGGTGCTTCTAGATGCTCCAAGACACCATTAGAGTACATAGACTCTAACTCAAAATCCATCACTTGTACCACTCGTTAGCATCTATATAGGAAACTACTTTGTCATAACTAATGGGATCCTCAACATGATCCTCTTTGGAAGTCTTAAAGCTCACCCCATAGTATCTATCAGGCAATCTTGGAATCCTCCCATTACAACGAGGCGCCGGTGTACTAATAGCAACTGGCTGCCTTTTCTTTTCCATATCATCAAGTATTTCTAGAGAGTCATCAGAAATATCCTTAAGAGTAACACCACATTCTGGTATTTCTGGATCACTATATCATCTTCCAAGTATCTAGCATGTGTGCTAATAAGCACTCACTGCTCCTTAGGATTATAGAAAATGCCATCTCTGGTTCTCTTAAGAGACCCAATGAAATAGCATAGTTTTGATTTAGGTTCCAATTTTGCAGCAAAGCTACTATAGTGATGTAATAGTGTCTTAACCCTATCACTCGAATTGCATCGACGGGATGGTAGAACTAGTGAATAGTCAAGTTAGGTTTAAGCCTATTTAGACATCGCTTATCTAGATAGACACTATCTAACGGTGTCCAGTCATTGTTGGTTTTGCCTCTTGAATCGCCTAGGGGCCTCAACCGACAGGGTGGCCGAACCCATGATTCGAGTGTGAACAACCATTCCTTAGTGTTCATTCCTTGGCCGAATCTGACTAACATCCTTCTGAACGAACATGTTAAGTTTACCTAGCTATCTCTAAGCTGAGTAACACCCTCTGACGGGGAGGTAAAGGTTACTCTCTCTTAGTGTGAACCAAAAATGAAAAGCTACAGTGTTTTTCGTTCCCTTTTCCCACTCAGTATTTTAACTTTGACGGTTTTTCTTATCCTCCATTTATCTCGATATTCCTTTTTAGATCTTAAAACCCTTAAGAATCGCCTGCATTCCACCTTGTATTACTAGAACACGTTTGATACCATAAATGGATTAGACTTATTTCTAAATTAGAATCCATAGATAGGCATGTTTTGAGTTATCTTGATAAGTGCATTAATTAATTAACGTGGGAAAAATGAGTAAAATGCTAATTACGTGTATTGCTTCTTTGGGATCTCTAATTACCAAAATAATTAGCCTAAGCGATCTCAAGGGATTTATCAAACTCAAACCAAAACAAGATCTAAAGGTTAGCCAATTTCAAGCCCTACCTGGGTAGACATATTGCAATGTGATATATAATAATAACCATACATATAATGAAACAAGTATATAAATTTTGTAAAATAAACATCCATAGCAAAATTAAATGGTCTCTAATAGATGGCTCTCTATAAATAAGCCTTAGGCACAGATCTCAAAGAATTGGAATACCAAAAAACTTTGAACAGCTATAGTCTGCTTCTGCTGGTCAATTGATGCCTCCTACCGGTCGACTGGCTTGGTCGACCAGTACTTCCAGAGATCGTTCTCTTCAAGCAGTCAACTGATTCTTCCTGAAAGCTACCAGGTGATACTGACTAGGCTATGGCTCCTACCAATCGATTGGCTGGGTCAATTGGTTCATCCAGAAATCCTCGAACCTCGTGTTGTGCAGCTCTTTTCGACTCTGAATCGTTACATTACAAGGATTACATTGAAAAACAACCTATACAAGCTTCATTTATGACAAGAAATATAAATGTTGGCCACAAAATAAAAGCCATTTTCCTACTCCTATGTTTCTCTCGAATAGAAGCTATAATAACTTTCTATGCAACAAAATAAATCCATACATTTGACCCATTGATTAGGACTAATATAACACACAAGTTGTGACCAAAAAGGTTAGGCCATAACAAATCCAACATGGAATCACTTAAGTCTTGCCACCTACAAGACTATTTCTCTTCAATCTACTTATTATCATGTTCTTGGCTTAAAATATGCACAAATAGAGCCTAAGCTCTGATACCAATTGTTAGGATCGAGATTGATGCACCTCAGTCTATAGATCATCATGCTTTTAAAAATATTGAAGAACATATCTAATATGGTGGTGGAACAAGCAATAAAAAACTATTTGCACACATAAGCACAATATGGTTAAACATATAAATAAGAAGATAAAGTGATATACCTTTAAGAAGTTGAAGATCCAAGTTGATGGTCTTTTTACTTTGTGAAAGCTCCACCAAAAGAGCGTTCTTCACTACAATCACCTTTCCAAAGCTGGGATGTCTGATGCTATATAGTGGGCAAGCACCTAGGAGAGCTATAATTGAAGATCTATAGAGTAGTGTGTGTTCTTGGTAAACTAGGTGAAAATTCCTATACACCTTTATGAAATAGGCAAAGAGACTCGAGGGTATATTGTTGTCAGCTTACTATTTATATTGCACCATAACCCTAGTTAGGTAAGTTCCACGAAATAATTAAGTTTCCAACTATACCCTTTCTAGAAATGGAATATGCCTTATGGATAAGATATCTAAGATATTTCTTTCTCTCTCCTACTCTATAATATCTAATTCCATAGGACCCGCTTGTCCTATTAAAGGCCGTAAATTTAATAAGGAAAAACTTGGATAAAATCCTTATTACTTCTTTATTAAATTTGTATCTCAATAAAACATCTAGATAACTAGATGATCTCAATAAGTTACATTCTTTGGAAATATGACTAGTGAAGGGACCAAAAGACATAATTAACCTTGGCTCCCAAAATGACCAATGCCCTTGCTACCACTTTGGCGACACGAAGGCCATTTTGACCTTGGTCTATTTCCACTAGAAAACCAAAGCCCACTCCAAGGATAATCACTGGCTAAGCAGAAACAGGTCACAACAAGTAACCACTCTCTTTGACCAATCGACAATAACCAAAATACCTCTCTATTTCTACCTGTAGTCAAGGTCGGTCAAAAAGGCACCACCACCTTCAAGACTACATCTGAAACCTTGGAATTGTTAGTCCAAAGAGTAATCACCACCTAGTCATGGAACTCTTAATCTAAGGAATGACCCACAAGCCAAATGACTGATATACCACTAAAGGGTAATATCACTCGATCTAGATTTATGATGACCAATAAGACAAATCCAAAAGGGCATATAGGCTCTATTGTTGCACATGCATGTCTTGATTGATTAGAACACAACACCTGAGCGAGGTAGACAATCTTATCATTCAAGGCCTCTCCTTATGGTACATCAAAGTGTTTTACCCCAACGTCACTAGTTCACCCATATATGTAAGCGTGTTCATTAGGGAATCCCCACACCAAATCAACAAAATTTTTTGCCCTCGAATAATTTTGGCAAAGAAGGTTTGTTCTATTCCTTGCCCCAATTCACCAGCGGGGAGCATGATTTAGGGAAATGGGGAATGGGGAAAAACCACTGGGGATTGGGAAATCCCCAATTTTTTTTTATAAAGTTCAAAACTAATTTGAGACACAACTTATAATGAATAATTCTAAATCTAAAATGTAAACAAAAATATATAATCTATACTTCAAAATATAAATAGAAATATATAAATAATCATAAATCATAGTAAAGAAAATAGAAAGAGAGGTGAAGAAAATATAAAGAGGCCAAGTGGCTAAAAAGAGGTTGAAAGAATGAAGTGAAGAGAAAAATAAGGATTAAAAGAAATTTAAGATATGTTATATTAATATATGATAACATATATTATATAACTAAATAATATATATACATATTTTATATAATAAAAAAATTTTGGGTTTCGGGTTTTCCCATGAAAAATAAAATTTCTTCCGACCCCTAACTCGTTTCCCCAAAATTTTCTCCATCCCCGATATTTTTCCCCAATTCCCCAAACTTGATTTTCCCAAACTCGAAAAATTAGTTCGGTAATTGGGTTTCCCCGATCATTGAACACCCCTACTATATGCTCAAGATTAAGAGCATTGGTCACTTAGAAGCAGTGAGTATCTTGTCCTTTGATGGCACGGTTCCAGAAGACATACTCATGGTAATCCTGTCCAATGTGTGGCACATGCATTAGAAGCAAAGTCCGGAAAGACCCTTCAATGACCTAGGTAGATCACTCCTATCAGGAGCTCGCCCACTATAGCCTTATACTGGTAGAGTTTCAAACACTACCATCTGGCTATAGACATCTTTATGATGTATCCGAAACTGGACTTGGACCTACTATTCGTCCAACCTCACTGCTCACCCAAGTCATTAAACTACATCGTTAGATCTTTACACCTGTAAAAACTTGATGTGTACTCAGTGGTATGTGACAATGAGGCACAAATACAACCAAGTTTTCCATTTGCAAGCATACAGATTGTGTCTAGTATAGTGCGTGCATATGGGTATCGTCTCCATAGGAAGGTTACCTTAGTTTGGTCTGTACATGCTAGGCGCCTAAAACTAGCTTTATACGTGTATGTGTGCTTTCTTTAGGATCAAAAGGAGCTCGGGAAAGGAAAATAAACCTAAGCTAACCTACTCTAATGGAGGAACCTCAGGTGCCAAACTAAGGAATAAAGCTCTAAAAGGTTAAAGGAGATCTCAGGCAATTATGTTTCAACTAGACTCAGGCTATTTTAATGATTCGATCAATCAATGGCTCGATTGCTCTCTTTGGTGTTGATTAACGACCTACTCAAGAGACTAACCTATTAGTATTGTTTTAGACTAGAGATTAGACTCCTAGAGCATTAACCAATGCTAGTAGGTGCCATTTTAGTATTGTTTCAGACTAGAGATATACTCTTACCACACAAGTCATATATTAAGCATATTATTCAACACACATAGTTGCAAATAGGGCTTATGCCACTAGCATGGATTAAGGCTAAGGTTACAACACTAATAATAGTATTTAAGCACGAAATAACACATACAACTTCACTTAGGCATTTTAACAAACATAGCGACATGTTTGATTATCAGCACATAGACATATTGATTCATGCCATTAATCAATGCAAAGAAGCATGTATTAATAGCCAAAGATATACTCAAATCCTTTATTCATAGCCCTAATCTAATATACAACAACAAACAACCCGAGATCTAGCCTAATCTAGCAACATATTTATAGGAAACAGAAAGAGAACTAGAAGAACTCCCTTAAATCTTGCTTTCAAATCTGTACAAATCATTCAAATCTATACAAATCATTCAAATCCTTGTTAGATGCTTCAATCCTAGCTTATTATGGGGTTTAGATGGTGTATGGAGATGTTAATTAAAGTGGGAAAAGGGTTAGGGTTAATGGGTGTGAGAGATTATTGTGTTTCTCACTTAATTTTACTAAAAAGTGCACTTAAATAAGGCTTTCTCGCATATGGTCGGGAGACCAATTGGTCGACTGGCCGACCGGCTTCAGAGGGAGGTTGACCAATTAAAATGGGTGACATTTTGATTAAGCCGAGGGACCTAGCTAGTTGATCGGCCTTCAGTCAGGGGACCTATCCTGCACAGGGGAGATGGACCAACCTTCTTTGTTTTAGGCTTAAATCTTCATCGTTTTGTGCCCAGTCTTCTTCATTTGCTTCTTGCTTCATCCGGGAACTCTCAAAGTGCCTTTTCTTCATTTTTCTTATCTTCAAAACACTTCCAAACTTTGCTTCACATCCCAAGCATCATCAATTAAGCTCTAATCATCACTTCAATTCTCACCTAAAACACAAATATAATACTTAGTATAGTATTTATGCATCCAAATACATTATGTACAAATATTAATAATTATGCATAAGCTCTGTGCTAAATGCACTTAATTATGCGTAAACTCTGTACTAAATGCACTTAAACTCTACAAAATTGGGCATCCAGCTAGATGTGCCATAGGCCCTATTGAGTCACTCAATAATCCATTGTCCTGATTCCTATGAGTTGGACTAGGTGAAGCGGAGGCCAATAAATCCCAAATCCATCAAATTGCACTCATTCACCTAATTAGTAGTTTCATCATCTAACAGGTGACACCTTTTGCGCCTCCTTTTTGTCTTAGAGATGCCCTACTTGGTTAAAATCACTAATGATCAAACAGGGAGTTTTCTACTTGGTTGCTGTATCTCTCAAGGCATTCTAGAGGGTATACATTTGTGCTAATGTAAACTGTGGAGAATAGACAAGATGCCATCCCTTCTTGTTACACCATTATGTTAATAATTTGAGCACTTATTAAGAGGAGCTTGATTAATATAGCTTTCTCATCCTAAAGTAGCCAGATGCCACCAATAAATCCTTGCACCTCAACACGGAGTGATATTGTAAATGATAGCCTAGAGATGATTTGGAAAGCTTTCTTATCGCTAACCTTGGGCTCCATAATCATTGCTATGAATGGGTGATGAGCTCTAATCATATCCTGTAACACTTTTCAAAAGCCTTTCTTACATGCACCGTATAGGTGGCAATACAACTAAAGTGGAGGGCTGAATTTAGTTATAGAGGATTTTTTGTAAATTAAAAATAAATTTCACAAAATATGAACCACATCAATTAAAGCACAAATATGATGATCCTTAGATAGATACAAACATAATTGAGCAAAATAACCAACTTTTGAGCATAAAAACAACAAGCACGTTAGTTGAAGCATTTCATTGAACATGTTAAGTGCGATAGTGAAAATAGCTAGAAATTGAGAAGAAAGAGAGAGATAGAGAGAGAGAGAGAGAACACCATTTTTAGGTGGTTCAGCAAAAACTACATCAACTGCCTAAGGATTCTCCCCTTTGAACTTGAATCAACCTCTAATATCAAGCATCTTCAAATGTTGGTGAAGCTTAAACTAACTCTGTACACCTCTTTGGAGCCAACTCCAAAGAACCCAAGCAAAAACCCTTTTTTGCTAATGATTTCCCCACATCAAAGAGCTTTACAATCTGCCCAAGATAATCAAGCTATGGTGTGTATGTACTAACAACAAAAGAAAGGTTTCTTCAGGCTAAATCACTATAACTTCTAAAAAGCTAGATATGAAAATGAAAGGCTCAGAGTTTGCAAATTTATAGCTCACAAGAATGATTTCCCAAGAAAAAAAGTGTTTGAAAAGATGAAAAATAGCTTAGGAAATACTTGAAATTCAAATTCTAGGGTTATTTATGAATTGCTGGTGAAGGGGATATTTATAGGAGCCCGAAATGTACTGTCAACAGTCAAAAATAGAAAATCTGCATAGTTTTCGATCGATTGTCGATTAGAGAAGTGACCAGTAGCATTTCCATTCCTCACTAGAATTGCTGGTTGGTAATAGGGCTCTGCCGGTCGACTGGCAGAGGGCGACTGGTAGTTCTAGAACTATTCTTTGCTGCTAGTTTTCATCAAAAAGCCCCTTTTTGCTTTGCATAAATTTCTAACACTTCTTTGAAGGTTTAAATCATTTAAACAAAATAAGAACACTTCAAGAAGCAATTGGAAAACAATAATTAATATTGAGGACATGCTTTCGAAGATCAATTTGATATTTGTCAAAGATTTTAAAAAACTTAGAGCACATTTGATTTTCATAAACAATTTTTGGAAGTAAAGTATTTATCAAGTTATAAAGGAAATCATGCAAAAAATAGCTATAACAAGCATAATCGAGGCTAAATACAAGTGAGCATAATCGACACCTCTTATGTCACCTCGTCTCTGCCTTGTGACTCCTTCTTCTTCTTCTTCCATAATCTTTGCTTGAATACTTCATGCCATGAGATACGCTTCCAACATGATTAATGTTGACATCCTCCATAAGCTTAAAAAATCTTCATTTTGCACTCTAACATCTTGCTAAGATTAACACAGTAAAGGCATTCTCAAGAAGACTATTAACAAACATTATCAATTTATTCAAACAAGCATTACATAACACTAATTTGTATCATCAAAACAATCACTTAAATCATACTTAAGCAAACCCACCATGATAGTTTCAAAGGTGAATATTAGGAAATATCATATTTAAAGGAAAGATATTACCTGTAACCTGCAAACCTGAGATTGGTTACACCGACTAACCAATTAGGAGGTTTTGTTGTTCTCCTCATGACTTTGGCTCGTCTCAATGTCCATTCCATGTTGTGGCATGGTTTCTTGCTCTTGGTAGGGCTTGTTATGGTCATTCGATAGGAGGGTTCCTCGTGCTAGTGCCAGTATTGTGCCCACCTCTATCACCATATTAGACCTGTTTATTTCCTCCTTGCTACAAAACACTTTTGCGACTTATTCTGTTTCATTCATCATATTATTGCCTTGGTCTTTCTCTTGTACCTCTTTAGTGCCAATCTCCCTAGCACTTCTCAATCTCTCTCCAATAGTGTTAAGAAGCATCAAGTCTTTTTTGCTTTCATGGGGATCTTTAGCTTACTACTTCCTTACGCATTCTTTTGTTCTTCTTTTATAACGTTATCCAAAATGCCATATCTTGATCCCTTTCGCACTCCTTCCATTTTTTCTATTTGCCTTGTTCTACCTCCCTGGCTTTATATGCCTAATGAGATCATGGGGATTACACCTTCAACTTGGTATTCGCGTGAAGGAGGCAAATGTGCCTCTAAGGTGCAAGCCCTAAAAGACTTGTAAGCATATGGATTATCCAATATAGTGTGAACATATGTGGCTGTCAAACCACAGAGAGGCTAATGTTTAGAAGGAATTCTATGCATGTGTGTGCTCTAAAAGATCCCTAAAAAGAGACCTAGACTAATCATATTTTGTACTTTTTGGATTATTGAGACCTAAACGAAGGAAAAAGGAACTATACTATGAGAACAGGAATGCGAAAAATGGGAATCAAGCTAATCTTGAAGGGATTTAACCAATGGAAAAGTGTTAGGGTGACTTACACTTGCTAGTAGATGATTCTTAACTCATATGCTATGGGATTAATGGAATTGGCTTATCTATGTGATGCTCTAATGCTAGGTCGCTAACAAGTATCCCAATTAATCCCTAAGACTCAATGTGGTCTCTCCTTAAAAGAGCACACTTAAAGCAATGGTGTGGTTCTTATGTCCCTAAAGCCATAGGAGAGACTAGAAAGCTACCTAGGTGCCCTAGAACGATCTTACCCTGGCTCCTAGACCATTGGTTAGATTTAAAAGCAAGACCTAAGGTCACAAAGGCTAATTAAACCCCTCTTAGACTTCTATTAGTTGGATTTAAAGCTAAAGGATCTCGAACTAGGCTAGTCCTAACTTGTGTACCATCATTCTAGGGACACTATAGCGGCTTAATGTTTAAGAAGTGCAATCTTACATGTTCTAGGCCAAGGTGGTGTGAATATGTCGACCTATTCATTACCAAAACATTACCATGTTTGATTTACACCATTATAAGTAAGTGGGTACCATCATGTAAGTAAGATTGGAGTTATATTCACCATAAAACATGCTTATACTCACATAGACATGAACACAACAAACCCACTTTATACAATCCAGAAATAAACATATAGACATGCATATTAGATGGATTAGAGGTGTTCTATAGCAAACAAACTCCAATGTATGCACATACCACTTATCTAGGCAATTAATTAAACATATAGACATGTATTGAGAAAATGACATTCACATGAAGAACAAAGTAAGTATACATATAAGCCATGAACAATCCCAAAACAGAGACTATAAAATTAACCCATTACACAATCTTAGTCTCCCTAATCTAATCTACTCAAACATTAAAATAAATAGGATGAAAAAGTGTTGAGAAAACTCCCCTTAAATCCTACCTTGTTCTCGTACAATCTTGACCAAATCCCTCACCAAATGTTGTTAAAATTCTCTAAAAGAGCTTAGATCTAAGTAGGTACATATGTTAGTATGTCTGCTTGAGATAGGTGAAGTAAGGTTTAATGTGTATGAAGTAGGTGTGAAGTGTTTGTGAATTGATTATTCAAATACAACAAAATGGGATCCTATTTATAGTCTTCAGCGTGCTGCCGGTCGACCAGCTGGGTTATAGGTGACCAAAAAATTAAGGTTGTTCTCTGGACTTACCTGTCGACCGAGCCAGTCGACCAGCAAGAGGCTTGACTCGACCAGCTAAATAATGATGCTCTCTGTTCCTGCCAGTCGATCGACCGATTAAGCCTTTTCTCATCCATTCTTTATTATTTTGGCCTCCAGTCTATTCCCCACGACCCGTGCACATTCTATCTTTATCACTCATCATCACCCAAGCTCAACATTGACGTACAACTCACCTAAATCTCTAAAAACATGCAATTAATGTAGCTTTTATCTTTAAACTCAACTATGTACAATTGTATTCGCTTAAGCCTAATTCTATAATATATACTACATTAATGCAACCATACAAAAATGAAGCACATGAACACCCCCAAACCTTCTACTTGCTTGTCCTCAAACAAGACCAATCCTAAGTTTATCTCAAAGTCGATACAAAGGGTTGTCTAAGGGATTAACTCATTATCAAGGTGAACCTAAGGAGCACGAAGGGGTCATTCCTCTTGTACAGGGATCCCCAAGCCTTTTTAGATCCTTCCTCAACTCATAAAGGGCCTCGCACCATATAGGGAACTTCCTGAGTAGCCAACCCACCACAAGTCTAGGATTCTAACTCATGTATACGGGATGTAGATACTTCGTCCCCCTCAACTAACATAGCATCCCCAACATACACAAAGCCTCAAAGACAAGAAGAGAAAGAATATACAAGCACATAGCTTACAACAACCTTATTCATTTATTAGCATAGAAGATAGCTTGTGCTAAGTTAACATTTTGTCACTTATGCACTTATTCATATAACTTTTTGGTGCCTTTGGTTTTTTTCTCTTTTTCACTCTTTTTCTATTTGTCTTTTGTACCTTTTTGCCTTTTTCAATTTTTTGGATTTTTTGCATTTTGCATTTTTTGCATTTCACTGCATAACAAAAAAAAAGGAAAAGAAAAAGAAAAAGAAAGGCTAAGGCACATAAAAAAGAACCAATTAAGAAAGGGACACTTACATCAATAACCATTTTTCAACACTCTTTCCTACCAAGCTATGGGGTGGTTACAAGGAACATTCTTAAAGGTACCCATTCCCTACAACTTTCAAGGGCATCCCCTCTAAGACTCGATTTTCTCCTGATATGTTATGTTTTTGTGTGTGTTTGCATTGTCATTTATCTATGTTTAAGACGTGTTTTGAGCTTTAAGAGATGCATCAGTATAGTACATATGATAGAGATAGGCTTAAGTGCATACAACTGTACATTGTTAAGTTTAAAGAGAAACACAACACTAATGCATACTTCTTTCTTGTGTTTGAAGAAGTTAGGTCAAAGCTCAAGACTTCAATTAATGGAGAATTGATGTTGGAGTCTATCTCAAGGTGTTCGGGATGTGGAAGAAGCATAAAAGAAGCTTTTGGAGGCAACCAAGCAAAGGAAAAAGCAACCGGGACGAAATAGACCCAACGTGAGGAAATCGGTCAAGGATCTGACCTGGCTGGTCAACCCCCCCTCCCAGGGTTGGTCAGCCAGCTTGGTTCACTGGCCAAACCAAAGAGCAAGGTCTTTAAGCCAGTCAACATAGGTGCTAGGTCGGTCGACCATGCAAGGCCCCCGGTTGGACGCGTATGCTTTACTTTTTAAGCTCTTTTTCAACCCTTTTTGAGTATCTTTGAACCCCTCTTCATAAAACCACTTCTCACACACAAAAACTTACTTCATAGACCTCACACACATATTCTCACACACTTCTCACTTAGATTCATGCTTATTTAGAGGGTCCCAAACACTTGGATTGGAGTTTGCTCAAGGAAATTGTGCAAGAGTTGCTAGGATGAAAGGGGAGTTTCCTATTCTCTCTTTCATTGTATTTTATATTATGTCAGGTAGACTTGTTTAGGGTGATTAAACTTGTGTAATCGATTGATTATATACTCTTATGGTATAGGATTTGATGGCTTAATATACATATGCTTTGTTTTTCGTGTTTCAATGGCTATTGTTCAATACAGGTCTAAGTGTCTGATAATATGCCTATGATAGTTGCATATGTATAAATTGAAGTCTATTTGCTACTAAACACCTCTAATCCATTCTATAATCATGTCTAAGTGTTTATGTATGGATTTTATGAACTGGTAAATTCTTATATTCATGTCTATGTGTATGTTTGCTTGCCTAGTAGTGAATATGACCTCAATATTACATACATGTTGGTACCAAAGTGCTTTTAATGGTGTAATCTGAGCCTAACGATGTTTAGTAGTTGAATAGGTTTCTTTATTTGTAAACACCTCATCCTAGAACATGTATGAATACGTTAATAGGTCAAATGCCACCATAATGACCCAAGTATGACGATGTGTAATTTAAGGCTAGCCTAGACCGAGTCTCCTTTGGCTTTAAAATTAGCTAATAGGTTTCCGAATAGGTTTAGTCAACCCTAGTGACACTTGCTCTTGGTTTTTAACCTAGCCAATAGTTTAGGTACTCGGGTAGGTTTAATCTAGGTCACCTAGGAGGCTAATTAGTCACCTTTAAGGCCCTAGGTCATAAGGATCGTACCGTGGCCCTAGGAGGCGTTGCTTAGGGATAGACCCAAGTCCTAGGGAGAAATTAGGACACTAGGTCGAAACCTTGTTAAGAGCTACTGATAATTAAGCCATCCCCTGTCATCCCATAGGATTTGATCCTAGAATCACCCATTAGCAAGTAAAAGTCACCCTCATCCCTTCCATTTGTTTATTCCTTCTAAATAGTTTGATTCCCACTTTCCATTTCGATAGTGTAATTTTATTCCTTTTAGTTAAAGCTCCTATAAATCCAAAAACCCCAAAAAATTGTTAGACTAGGTTTTCTTTAGGCACTCTCTAGGACACACAAATAGAATTCATTCCATTAAATAGCCTCCTTGTGGTTCAACATCCGTTCTCGCACAAACTACACTGCACCGATCCATGTGCTTGCGAGTCTTTAGAGCTTGCAACACTAGAGACACACCAAGTTCTTGGCACCATTGCCAGCAAGGCATAGTGATTTGTGTTCTTTTCTTGCGTGTTTAGTAGTTGCTTTCTATTTGTTTTACTTTATTTTGTTAGCTTGCTTTAGTAGTTGTTTGTCTTGCTTTGTGCTTAGTTCCTTTTATCTTTTTGTGTTTACTTACCGAGCTTAGCATTGTTTGCTTGTTTATCTTTCTTAGTTTACTTTAGTTTTTGTTTTTGCTTTAGTAGACCCCGTAGGTTTATGGCTTATGTGCTGTAGTTTTAGGGTTTTTGAAGTTTCGGGGATTAAAGTGGCCAGAGTTAAGATAGTGTTGCATGCTTGGTAGGACATCCCTTACAAATCCCTTAGTTCTGTTTAATCCCGAACCCGATAGGATTACACGACGCATTAGGAATTTAAAAGATCTTCTTGAGGAGATGGCCAATCCAAATAATCGTTTATCCCTCCTATTCCTATATGAATCCTATTCTACCGCATGATCACCATGGGCGTCAAGCCCAAGATCATTTTAGACAAGAGCCCCTTAGATCAAACCCACCCATAGATGATGAGCTGACACTTAGGGAATTCTTCCTTCCCAATGACTTCGAGCCTAATTTGGTTATTAATATTCTGGGGTTAGGGGAGGCAAGTTTCAAAATTAAGCCTAATATGTTGGCCATGCTTCCTTCCTTTTATGGGAGGAATAACGAGAGTCCCTTGGACCATATTACTAATGTTCCACCCTTTATGTCCCCAGTGTGTCTCAAGAGGTCATTCGTCTTAAGTTGTTCCCGTTCACCCTTAAGGACAAGGCAAAGTCTTGATTTTATTCTTTACCTAGTAGTTGTATCACATCATGGGCAGAACTTCAATCTCGATTCTATAAAAAATTCTTCCCTATGGTTAAGATGACCGACCTTAAGGTTTCCATTATGACATTCTCCCAACATGATTTAGAGTCCTTCAGGAGGCTTGGGAGAGGTTCACTAACCTTCTTAGACAATGTCCTTACCATGGATATGATAAGCATGACCTACTCTAGTATTTCTTTCAAGGATTGAATGAACAAAATAAGATGATGGTCAATACCGTCTTCGGTGGTGGTCTTTATAATTTGAGGTGAGTGAGACGTGGTAAAAATGGATTTGTTGGCTGAGAACTCTTTCCAAAATTCGACTATAGGTAAGTCTAGTTGGGGAGTGAATAAAAGAGGTATTTATAAGGTTAGAGTTTCTTTAGATTTGCTCGCTAATGTAGAGGCCTTAACGAACAAGCTAGATCAATTTATTACTTTGTCCCTTTCCTCTCAGAGGAGTAGTTTCATAGGTTCTTCTTCCACCCTTTCGGTAGTTACAGCATGTGCGTTGTGTTCGGAGTTATCTCACGAGACTATTGCTTACCCCTTAGCACCCTAGTTTCCCGAGTTTATACAAGAGCATGTTTGTGTTATATAGGGTTATGTAGGATCGATATTATTAAGTGTGGGGTATCCTAGTCCATATTTTCTAAATTATAACTAAGAAAACATGCTAGGAAAATAGAATAACAACATTACACACACAAGAACATGCTCAAGAACATATAGAATATAACTAATGCTTGCAAAAATATATAAAGCTAACCTCTTGAAGCGTGGGGCCTTTGATGAAGCTAAAACTGGTTACAAGCTTCGTTCCCGTTCACGAACAAGGCCACCAAAATTTGCTATAAGAGTGTCACAATAAGCAACTCCCTAGTCTTCTTCCCTACGATGAAAGAGACTTATCTTGAGAGAATAGCCCCTTGTGTGGGAAGAAGCAAAGTAATATGCTCTTGAAAAACTAGAGCAAAAATCACACAATAAGTGTGTACTATGTGTTGTAGTATTTTCTTGCCAAAAAGGAAGAAATCAACTACAAAGTGGAATGCATAAAAGGTGTAGGGTCTTGTCTATTTATAGAGAGAACCTTGGCATCTAAAGTTGCTAAACTTTCAATGTGGGAGAAAATTTCCATGTAGTATTTCCTTTTGAAACTTGTCAATCTTGTCTTGGAAGACTTGTGCAAGTTGTCCACTTGTTTTTGTAGTATTTTGCAAGTTGTCCACTTGTCTTGGAAGACTTAGGCCAAGCCCATTATCCAAGTCCAACACATAGTCCATAATCCATGTGGAGGCCCAAGCCCAATAGGAAACCATCCTAGCCCAATTAGGTTATCTTGGACTCTAAAGAAAGCCCAAACCCAATTTCAAGCTTTGGCCCAATAAGGCTACTACCACAATATGGAATTTGCTCTTTCAAGATTACTCTCTCAAAGTCATTTCAACTAGGAAGGGACCAAGAAGACACAATTATCATTGGCTTCCAAAAATAATTAAAAATATCCTTGCCCGATCTAGGCGACATAATAATTATTTTTAACTTCGATCTATTCCACCATAAGATCAAAGTTGCACTCCAAGAATAATTGTCATTACCCAAAAGCTTATCACAAAAGAATGTGAACTTTGTCTTTGACCTACTAAATAACTGACCATAATGCCCCTCTATGTATACCCACAGCTAAAACTGGTCCTTTGGCCTGTGTACTATCACCTCCTTAGCTGTATCTTTTTTCGTTGGGTTTCTTGTCCTATTGCCAACCATCCTTGGTCATGGAATCTCTTGATCTCAGGAGCGACCCTCAAGCCATATGACCGACACACCTATAAAGGTAGTATCACTAGATCTAGATTCGGATGATAAATTTGGACAATCCCAAAGGGGGCACATAGATTCCATTTTTGCATATGCATGTTCTAATTAATTAGAACTTAGCACTCAATGCACAAGCTGTTGATCCTAATAAAATAAGATCTCACCCACAGTGAATCAAAGTACTAAACCCTAACTTCATTAGTTCATCCACATATACTCAAGATTAAGAGCAATGATCATTTAGTAGCAGTGAGTGTCTTGTTTTCTTTCTTTGATAGTACGTCGCTAGAAAACATACTCACAATGGTCCTATCCAATACGTGACACACGTACTATTGAGACAATCTAGAAAGTCCTCCAATGACCTAGGTAGATCACCCTCAAAGAGGAGACTTACTCAATATAACCTTATCAAAGTAGAGTGCCCAACACTACTATTTGGTTATGGATTCAATTTATGACGTGACTAAATCTAGACTTGAACCTACTGTGCGTCCAACCTCACTGCGCACCCAAGTCATTAGTGCAAGTCAAAGGACCTTCATACATGCATTGATAAAACATAACAGAGATTATATGTAAGAAACTCATAATGCCATTTAACAAAAATATGATTATACATTGTTTCATATCCAAAATGTCATGTACAAGTGAGCTTTAGGGCATACTAATCCTAACAATCTCCCACTTGCACTAAAGATTACTTCTGCAAAGCCTAATACCCAAAGACTCTAAATGTGTGGCAAACACTTTCTCTGAAAGAGTCTTAGTAAATGGGTCTGCCAGGTTTTCTGCTGAAGCTATCTTGTCAACTACTACATCTCCTCTTTGGATAAACTCACGAATCAAATGATATTTCCGTTCAATGTGTTTACCCTTTTTGTGATTCCTGGGCTCTTTGCACTGTGAAACAGCACCGTTGTTGTCGCAATACAACGTTATTGATCTGTGAGCTGTCGGCACAATCTCTAGGTCTAACAGGAACTTTCTTAGCCATACTGCCTCTGTCGCAACCTCAGATGCTGCTACATACTCGACCTCCATGGTAGAGTCAGCAATACAATTTTGCTTCACACTTCTCCATGAAATAGCTCCTCCTGACAGAGTGAAAACATATCCAGAAGTAGACTTTCTGGAATCTCTGTCGGACTGGAAATCCGAGTCTGTATAGGCTAATGGTGTTAGATCATCTGCATGGTATTCTAGCACATAATCCTTTGTTCCTTGCAGGAATTTGAATATATGCTTAATCGCGACCCAATGTGCCAGTCCAGGGTTTGACTGATATCTACTAACCATGCCAACAGCAAAGCAGATATCTGGTCTAGTACATAACATGGCATACATGAGACTTTCAACTACTGAAGCATAAAGAACTCGCTTCATGCTCTCTATCTCCTCAGGTGTTTTAGGACATTGATCCCGAGATAGATAAACTCCATGTCTAGAAGGTAACAAGGCCTTCTTAGAGTTTTGCATGTTAAACCTGACTAATATCTTCTCAATAAATGAAGCTTGAGATAGGGCTAGCCTTACATTCTTACGATCTCGCATAAGCTAGATGCCTAGAACATAACTAGCTTCTACTAAAACCTTCAATTGAAATTGAGTAGAAAGCCAAACCTATATTGATGAAAGCATCCCCACATCATTTCCAATTAGTAGGATATCATCCACATATATAACCAAAAAGCTACAGATTTTCATTACACCTTTTATACACGCAAGGTTCATCAATATTTTGATCAAAACCATAAGATTTAATTACGATCAAATTTGATGTTCCATGATCTATATGACTGTTTTAATCCATAAATGGACATATTTAATTTAAAAACCAAATGTTAATGGCATTTAGCAATGTATCCATATGGTTGTGTAATGTAAATGGTCTCGTCAAGTTCCCCATTAAGAAAGGCTGTCTTGACGTCCATTTGCCATATCTTGTAGTCATAATGACAAGCGATGGCAAGAAGTATCCTGATGGATTTAAGCATGGCTACTGGTGAGAAAGTTTCCTCATAATCGATCCCTTCTTTCTGAGTATAACCTTTCGCCACCAACCTTGCTTTAAAGGTTTCAACTTTTCCATCAACTCCTCTTTTTCTCTTATAGACCCATTTGCACCCTATAGGTTTTACCCCTTCAGGTGCAATTACAAGATCCCAGACTTTGTTAGGATACATAGATTCGAACTCTGAATCCATTGCCTTATGCCATTTGTCGGCATCTATGTCGGAAACTGCTTCATCGTAACTTACGGGATCCACCACCTGATTCTCTGAAGAAGTCTGAAAGGACTCTCCATAGTATCTATCAGGAGGCTTGGATATTCTCCCACTACGACGATGCTCCGATATATTAGGTGTAATATGTTGTTCTTTTTCATTCACAGTTACCACAGGTGTTACTGGAGATTCTTGTGAAATCTCATCTAGAACAACTTCAGAATCTGGTGTTTTCTGGACCATTTCATCATTCTCTAAGTATCTAGCATGGGTGCTTATAAACACCTTTTGCTCCTTAGAATTATAAAAGATCCCACCTCTAGTTCCCTTAGGATATCCAATGAAATAGCATAACTCGGATCTTGGTTCCAATTTTGAAGCATTACTATTAAGTACATAAGTTGGACAACCCCAAATGTGGAGATGATTTAGACTAGGCTTACGCCCAGTCCACATTTCTTGAGGTGTCCTAGGTACTGATTTGGATGGTACCAAGTTCAAGATGTATGCCGCTGTTTCAATGGCATACCCCCAAAAAGATAAAGGTAATGATGCATGACTCATCATTGACCTAACCATATCCAATAGGGTACGATTTCTTCTCTCTGCTACACCATTTTGCTGAGGAGTCCCTGGTGCAGTCAACTGAGACACTATCCCTTCTTGTGTAAGATAGTCTCTAAACTCACCTGAGAGGTATTCGCCACCTCAATCAGACCGAAGGGCTTTGATATGTTTATCTAATTTCTGCTCTGCCTCAGCTTTGAACTCTTTGAATTTCTCAAAAGATTCAGACTTGCGTCGCATTAGATATACATATCCATACCTAGAGTAATCATCAGTAAAAGTAATGAAATACTCATAACCTCCTCGTGCTGGTTTGCTCATAGGACCACACACATCAGTGTGAACCAATTCCAATACTTCTTTGGCCCTTTCTCCTTTAGAAGAAAATGACCGTTTAGTCATCTTCCCTTTGAGACAAGATTCACATGGAGGTAGATCTTCAAGATCTAATGAGCTAAGATGCCCATCCTCGACTAATCTCTGAATTTGCTTTAGACTGATATGTCCTAAGCGTAGGTGCCAAAGATATGTATCATTGGTCGAAGAAACCTTCCTTTTCCGGGAATTAGTTTGTTCTATATTATGCAATGAGTTTGTAATAGGTTTTATATAGAACAAATTATCATGCAGGCTACCGAAACAAATAATATTTCCATCTCTACTGATATCAACACCAGAATGGAAATTAATGCAAAAACCCTCTAATATTAATTGCGAAACAGAGATAAGGTTTTTACGTACATCCGGAACATAATAAACATTGTTCAAAAATATCTTCCTATTACAGGGAAAATTTAAGCACATTCCTCCCACTGCAGCAGCCCATACTTTTGCTCCATTACCCAACCTCAGAGCAAACTCCCCTTTAGCTAGTTCCTTCATTTCCTGAAACCAATGCAAAGAATTGCAAATATGGTTAGTGGCTCCAGAGTCTACAATCCAAGAATCAGTAGAATCAACCAATAAGCAGGTTTCAATGTAGAACAAAAGAGGTGTACCTTTACGGCCTCGAGCCAAGTACTTGGGCAATCCTTTTCCGGTGTCCTTTTAGGCCATATTTAAAGCATTTGCCCTTGGGCTTTTCACCGTTAATCGCACGGGCTGTTCACCACTTTTCTTTTTTCCTTGACCACGTTTTTGCTTCCCTTTCCTTTGAACTTTCTCCCTTTCAGTTAAGTCCAGTGGATGCTTGAACCATATTTATGTGGCCTTTATTTTTCATTATGGCTTCTGTAGCTAGGAGCTCTTTCATTAATTCCATCATATCCATGTTCATCTTACTCATATTATAATTAAGCTTGAACTGAGTATAAGATGACGGTAGGGTCTCCAAAATCATGTCTACCTTTGATTGTTCATCTATGTTTGCTCCTAGGATCTCAGCAGTATTGAAGCAATCCATCATTTTGAGCATATGCTCCACAGCATGCTCCTTCTACCATCCTTTGATTCATAATTTCTCTAAGAGCACCTTGCCTTGCGGGCCTGCTCTTATCGGCAAACATACGAGACAGTGAGGTCATGATTTCTTTTGCAGTTTCCATATGATGATGCTTGCTCTGCAAAATATCTGACATAGAAGCCATCATATAGCACTTGGCCATACTATTGGCTTTCTGCCATTTTGCCTCAGCATCTTTTTGGGTTTCAGAAGAGTTAGCCCTCACAACAGGACAAGGAGTTGTTAGGACATACTTGTACTCTTCTGCAGTGAGTACTATGTCTAAGTTTCGTTCCCAGTCCACAAAATTCGGTCCAGTGAGCTTGTGCTCTTTGAGAATTGTAGCTAATGGACTGAACGAAGACATTTTTTCTGGATACAACAATATAATCATAATTAATTTATGAGTACAAAATTGATGCATGTATAATATGTATGCTATCTTTGGAAATAAAACATACGAGTACTTTTTACATCATTTGCCTTTGAGCAGATCAACCCTTTAAACTACTCGATGTAACAGTGTCTCAACATCCTCATAAGAACTCCACCGATGGGATGGCCAAACTTATGATTAAGTTATGTGCCACCACTTATTTGAATTAACAATTGTCTGGATATGATCCAATTGAATAATTCAATCACTATTTTGTTTGGCTTCTTAAATCCGGTAGCGAACTCTATCGATAGAATAGCCGAACCTACCATTTAAGTTGAGTGTACACCCATTCCTAATGTTTATTCCCCAAACATTCTTGATTTAAGCCCTCCGATAGGGTAGTGACTTTAATCAATGTTACGTAAGCGATCTTTAGTGAAGAACTCCATCGATGGGATGGCGAACTTACTAACACCCTTTTGAATAAACATTTTATGTTTCACCTTGTTAAATCTAGACAAAATGTCACCTTCCGTTGGGAAGTTAATGACATTTATCACTAACGTGAATTGGATATGGAAAGTCAGGGTATTTCCAGTCCCTCTCCCACTCAATATTTTAACTTAAGGGTTTCCTTTGATATTCTTGCTTTGTTTTAGATCTAAACACATTTTTGATATATGTAAATCCCTTTGTGTTACTAAAACATTGCAATATCACAATAGATCTCTTACCTATATCCGGGTGCATAGACCCTTAGGTTGATATATATACATGTAAATCTCAAGTTAAGTTCTTTTAATGTTGTCATGAGATCTCATGGCATCTTTAGACATAGCCGCTTGTAATTCTCTTGTCTAAGCCATTCTCATAAACTTAACTATCTTTGAGAATCAACTCATATGTATGACTAATTTTTATAAACCCTAATGAGTGGACATATTTCTAGGTGGCAATCATGCTAATGCAAATATGTTAAAACCATATATCAATGCACTATAAATATCCACCAAAAATATGTTAGAATCCCTCTTTGATGGCTCCCTGTAATCTTCAACAAAAATAGCACACATAGTAGTTTTTTCTGCCTCAGCCGGTCGACCGTCAATAAGAGCCGGTCGACCGGTTCCAATTGCTTCAGGAATTTTTTTTTTTTTTTTTTGCTCTCTGGAGTAGCCGGTCGACCTAGCCGGTCGACCGGTTAAGTCCACCCGGTCGTCCGGCTTGCTTACCAGGTAGAGTATTCCTATATGCTGTTTTTCTTGTTTTTCTCCTTGGTCTTCAAAGATTACAATAATACACTTTGCAATTGCTAATACAAGCTTCATAAAGAAACATTACAAGGATATCAAAACATCCTATGCTTCTTTTAAATGAAACTAAAAGCAATAACCAGGAATATTTTATACATGAAATCGCCTATGGCCAAGCTTTGTTGACCGTACACGAAAATCTCTCATGCAAACATACAAACCATCAAGGGGATTTTATATTACCTGCACATACAAGCATAAAACCACAAGTATATGCAACACAAGGTTTCCTAATCTTGCCACTCACAAGATGACTAATATATATTTATGCAAATACAATATTCTTGCATAGTCTAAGCATGTTGTGTGTGAACCTAGCTCTGATACCAATTGTAGGATCAATATTATTAAGTGTGGGGTATCCTAGTTCATATTTTCTAAATTATAACTAAGAAAACATGCTAGGAAAATAAAATAACCACATTACACACACAAGAACATGCTTAAGAACATATAGAATATAACTAATGCTTGCAAAAATATATAAAGCTAACCTCTTGAAGCGTGGGGCCTTTGATGAAGCTAAAACCGGTTACAAGCTTTGTTCCCGTTCACGAACAAGGCCACCAAAATTTGCTATAAGAGTGTCACAATAAGCAACTCCCTAGTCTTCTTCCCTACGATGAAAGAGACTTATCTTGAGAGAATAGCCCCTTGTGTGGGAAGAAGCAAAGTAATATGCTCTTGAAAAACTAGAGCAAAAATCACACAATAAGTGTGTACTATGTGTTGTAGTATTTTCTTGCCAAAAAGGAAGAAATCAACTACAAAGTGGAATGCATAAAAGGTGTAGGGTCTTGTCCATTTATAGAGAGAACCTTGGCATCTAAAGTTGCTAAACTTTCAATGTGGGAGAAAATTTCCATGTAGTATTTCCTTTTTGAAACTTGTCAATCTTGTCTTGGAAGACTTGTGCAAGTTGTCCACTTGTTTTTGTAGTATTTTGCAAGTTGTCCACTTGTCTTGGAAGACTTAGGCCAAGCCCATTATCCAAGTCCAACACATAGTCCATAATCCATGTGGAGGCCCAAGCCCAATAGGAAACCATCCTAGCCCAATTAGGTTATCTTGGACTCTAAAGAAAGCCCAAACCCAATTTCAAGCTTTGGCCCAATAAGGCTACTACCACAATATGGAATTTGCTCTTTCAAGATTACTCTCTCAAAGTCATTTCAACTACGGAAGGGACCAAGAAGACACAATTATCATTGGCTTCCAAAAATAATTAAAAATATCCTTGCCCGATCTAGGCGACATAATAATTATTTTTAACTTCGATCTATTCCACCATAAGATCAAAGTTGCACTCCAAGAATAATTGTCATTACCCAAAAGCTTATCACAAAAGAATGTGAACTTTGTCTTTGACCTACTAAATAACTGACCATAATGCCCCTCTATGTATACCCACAGCTAAGATCGGTCCTTTGGCCTGTGTACTATCACCTCCTTAGCTGTATCTTTTTTCGTTGGGTTTCTTGTCCTATTGCCAACCATCCTTGGTCATGGAATCTCTTGATCTCGGGAGCGACCCTCAAGCCATATGACCGACACACCTATAAAGGTAGTATCACTAGATCTAGATTCGGATGATAAATTTGGACAATCCCAAAGGGGGCACATAGATTCCATTTTTGCATATGCATGTTCTAATTAATTAGAACTTAGCACTCAATGCACAAGGTGTTGATCCTAATAAAATAAGATCTCACCCACGTGAATCAAAGTACTAAACCCTAACTTCATTAGTTCATCCACATATACTCAAGATTAAGAGCAATGATCATTTAGTAGCAGTGAGTGTCTTGTTTTCTTTCTTTGATAGTACGTCGCTAGAAAACATACTCACAATGGTCCTATCCAATACGTGACACACGTACTATTGAGACAATCTAGAAAGTCCTCCAATGACCTAGGTAGATCACCCTCAAAGAGGAGACTTACTCAATATAACCTTATCAAAGTAGAGTGCCCAACACTACTATTTGGTTATGGATTCAATTTATGACGTGACTAAATCTAGACTTGAACCTACTGTGCGTCCAGCCTCACTGCGCACCCAAGTCATTAGTGCAAGTCAAAGGACCTTCATACATGCATTGATAAAACATAACAGAGATTATATGTAAGAAACTCATAATGCCATTTAACAAAAATATGATTATACATTGTTTCATATCCAAAATGTCATGTACAAGTGAGCTTTAGGGCATACTAATCCTAACAGGTTATTCATGTGAGTACAATCCGTATTCAAACACGTACAATCTAGGTTAGAGGGATAACCCTAAGTTTTCTTAAAGACAGTCAGCATGAGTTGTCTTATTCCCAACCCCAAGCCCTACTTCAGCAATGACCCCGTCCTGCTAACCCCAAGGTTCTACAATGTCCATCAACCTAGGCTTCCTAATGCTTCTCAACCACAGGCACTCCTTACTCCCTCTAGTAGCCAGTCCCCTAACAATGATGTGATGAAGTTGATATAGTTTATTCAAAATTAACAATAGGCATTAGCTGGTTGGCAGCCGGAGTAAGTAGATTATAGGCTCTGGCTAGCTATATGCAGCAGATGGTTAGGTTTGAGACACATTTAGGGCCAATTATCACGCAGTTGAGCAATAAAGACCCTGGGAAGCTGCCTTCTCAACTAGAGATGAACCCTAGAGTCTAGTCTTATTTCTCTACTGACACCACTTATCCCTCTAAGGTCCAGGCTAAGGTTGTCACTACTCTTAGAAGCAGTAAGATAATGGATAATAGAGTAGGAGTTGACTATGCAGTGCCTATACTTTGTTTTCCTTATGAGTCTAGAAAGCTTGATTATAGCCCTAAAGAAAGAGGTCTTGGTGAGAAAGTTGAGCCCATTAAAGACCATGGAGAGAGTAGTAAAAGAGCCCATTGATGATTCCCATGTGTCTAAGGGTGTTGCACCTAGAGTTTTCATCTTATCCATCCTAAAGAGCCTATACTTTGTGAGAATTCTAAGTTTTTCAAGATCTTACAGCATCTTAAAGACCTTAAAGTCAATCTTTCCTTGATAGATGCGATCCTTTCCATTCCCTCTTATTCTATGTTCTTTAAGAACCTTTGTATAAGGAAGCGTAAATCATCGAACATTCCTAAAAAGATAAGACTTATGAAGAAAGTGAGTAGTATTTGTACTTTAGGCCTTCCATCCAAGATAAGTAATCCTAGAGCTTTCACTATTCCTTATAGGATTTGTGGGACCTAAATTGATCACGCCTTACTAGATTTAGGTTTCAATGCGAATCTCATTTCGTACTCGATCTATCAGTAGCTAGGTGTATATGAGTTGTCCCCTACACATGTTACTCTTCAGCTAGATGATAAATCTGAGCACAGACCTAGGGGTATGGTAGAGGATGTGATGGTCCAAGTAGGTGAGTTCATGTACCCAATTGACTTCATAGTATTAGATATGGATTTAGGTCATGATTCTAGACATTCTATACCCATCCTTTTAGGTCGCCCCTTCCTTGCTACCGCAGATGCTATTATTTATTATACGTCAAGGTTATAAGAGATGAAATTTGAAAATTTGAGGTCCACTATAAAGGTCACCAAGATGGTGAGTAAGGCTAGTGTAGAAAGAGAAGAGGATGAAGAAGAATGCTTTAAAGTTGCTGTTATTGATTCTTTTATCGAGGACTTTGTAGTAAGAACCATGACCAATGGAGAAGATTTGAGGAAATTTGAAGATTTGTTGACTAGCTTTGATTGGAGACCTTAGAGCAGAAACGTATAACTTCTACCTCCGTAGTTGAGGATTCCATGATTGATAATTCACTTGAGGTTATTCTTTCTACTCTTGATTCTAGTGATGACCCCATTGATAATGTTGAGGTTGAGTCCCTATTGGTTGAGCCTAGCCCATCTTTAGAGCTCAAACCCCTTCCCCAGTATTTAAAGTATGCTTTCCTAGGCCCTAGTGAGACTCTTCTGGTTATCATAGCTTTCGATCTTTCTAGTGAACATAAAGAACGTCTCTTGGAGGTTCTTAGGAAACATTAGAAGGATATAGGGTGAGAAATTGATGATTTGAGAGGTATTAACCCTTTGGTTTGCATGTATCGTATTCACCTTGAGGATGGAGCCGTTTCTTTTAAGGAAATGCAAAGGAAGCTAAACCTACACATGAGTGAAGTAATTAAAAAAGAGTTCATTAAGCTCTTAGATGCAGGTATTATTTATCTGATCTCTAATAGTGAGTGGGTTAGTTTGGTCCAAGTAGTCTTGAAGAAGTTCGGGATCACAGTTGTAGAGAATGAGATATGAGAGCTTACCCCAATGTGTACCCCCACGGGATGGAAAGTTTGTATTGACTAATAGGAAGCTTAACTCCAAAACTAGGAAAGATCATTTCCTATTGTCTTTTCTAAAGCAGATTGATGCGTCTTCTCGAGTGCAAGCTCTAAAGACCCGCAAGTGCACGGATTGATGCAGTGTAGTGTGTGCGAGAACAGGTGTCAAACCACAGGAAGGCTATGTTGTGAGATGGATTCTACGTGTGTGTTCTAGAGTGTGACTAAAAAAAGAATCCTAAACTATCTATTTTTGGGATTTGGATTTTTGATGGTCAGGAGCTCTAACTAAAACGAATTAAACTAAACTGTGGGAATGGAAAGTGGGAAACAAGCTAATCTAGAAGAATTAACAAATGGAAAGGTGTGAGGGTGACTTCAACTTATGAACGGGCAATTCTATACTTGAATGCTTTGGGATTAAAGAATGATGGCTTACTTTCATAATTGCTCTTAACTAGGTTGCTAAATTAGTGTCTTAATTTCCCCTAGGACTCGGTACGGGTTTGTCCCTAAGCGGCACCTCCTAGAGCTACGGCATGGTCCTTATGACCTAGGGCCTTAAGAGTGACCAATTATTTTCCTAGGTGACTTAGAATGAACCTCCCTTAGTACCTAAATCATTGGCTGAATTTAAAGCCAAGACCAAGTGTCACTAAGGTCGACTAAACCTATCCTAAAACCTATTGGCTGGATTTAAAGCCAAAGAAGACTCGGCCTAGGCTAGCCCTAAATTGCTTACCGTTATTCTAAGGTCACTACAGTGAGATTTGACTTAATAGCACATTCATACATGTTCGTGGCCAAGGTGTTCATGAATAAAAGGATCTATTCAACTACCAAACATCGTCATGCTCGGATTACACCATTAAAAGCAATTAACAACCCACATGTATGCATTACTGAAGTCATATTTACTACTAGGCATGCAAATATACACATAGACATAAATATAAGCATTACCCATTTCATAGCATCCACCTATAAACACATAGACATGATTATAGCATAGATTAGATGTGTTTAGTAATAAATAGACTTCAATTTATACACATGCTACTCATTTAGGCATTAAATCAAACACTTAGACATGAATGACAAAATAACCATTTGAACAAGAAAATCAAACATGTATATATTCAGCCATTTAATCCCATATCATAAGAGTATATAGCTAACCCATTACATAAGTTAAATAACCCTAAACAAGTCTACTTAATCATAATAAAAGATAGAATGAAAGAGAGTTTATGAAGCTTCCCTTTCATCCTAGCTAATCTTGTACAAAGCTCTTAAGCAACTTGAATCCAAATGTTTGAAAAACCTCTAAATTCTTTTAATTCAAAGTGATAAAATGTGTGAGAGAGTGTGTATGATGTAGGTGAAGACTAGGGTTAAATGTGTGTGTGTATGTGTGATGGGTGTGTAAAGATCCTTCCTAGAATTGCAAAAAAAGATCCCCTTTTTAAGTCTGAAAATCGGGCTTTTATATCAACTTTTAACGATCTACCGGTGAACCTAGCTGGTCGACTAGGTTCTTCTATTAGCTCGACTAGCTTTTTGGTGATGCTCTCTGGACTGGCCAGTCGACCGGGGGTGATTGTCCAGCTATTTTTAGCGCCTCTCTGGAGTGGCCGGTCGACCAGCTCTTTCTCTTAGGTCGTTCGGCTGACTTTTTTCCTCTATTCTTTGTCTTTTTGGTTTTCGATCTTCTCATTTTGACCCGTACATCTCCCATCTTCATCATCTATTATCGCCCTAATCACGATCTTAACCCAAAGTTCACCTAAATCATTGAAAACAAGCAATTAGTGTAGCAATTTGTCTCTTAAACTCAATATGTACATTTGTTTACGCTTAAGCATATTCTTATCAAAAACACCTTACAAATGCATCTTTTTGAGCACTTAATACCTCTCAAACATAGACAAATAACAATGCAAACACATAGAAACACAACACATCACAAATCTTAGATAGAGTAGCTAGGCATAGCTACTATTTTTTTCTAGATAGCTATTCGGGTTATAATCAATTCCCCGTGTCTCCTGAGGACTAGGAGAAAAACACCTTTACTTGTCCCTACGACACTTTTGCCTATATGAGGATGCCTTCGGTCTTTGTAATGCCTCAGCGATATTTCAAAGGTGTATGGTAGCCATTTTTAGTGACATGATTGAGAGATATTTAGAGATTTTCATGGATGACTTCTTATTCTTTGGTGATAGTTTTGATGAGTGCTTGAGTCACCTCTCTTTAGTCTTAGACCGTTGCATGGAAAAGAACTTAGTGTTGAGTTGGGAGAAGTCCCACTTCATGGTGCAGCGGGGGATAGTTTTGGATCATATAGTCTCATCTAATGGCATTCAAGTTAACTCGACTAAGACAAAATTGATTGAGAAGTTACCTATCCCTAATTGTGTTAAGGATGTTAGATTTTTTCTAGGGAATGCAGGATTCTACCGTAGGTTCATTAAGGATTTTAGCCATATAGCACATCCCTTATCTAGGTTCTTAACACAAGATGCCTCCTTTGAGTTTGATTATGAGTGTGTTAGAGCTTTCAATAGGCTTAAATCCTTGTTGTCTACCTCCCTGATCATCAAGCTGCCTAACTACAGTCTCCCATTCGAGGTTATGTGTGATGTATCTGATTATGCGATAGGAGCTATTTAAGGCCAAAGAAAGGATAAGTTGCCCAATATAGTGTACTATGCTAGTAAGACTCTAGATAAAGCCTAAAAGAACTACACAACCACTGAAAAGAGCTTCTAACAATTCTCTTCTCCCTTGACAAGTTTAGGTTGTACATCCTAGGGTCTAAAGTGAGTGTCTACACCGATCATATGGCGTTGAGGTATTTGTTAGCTAAAAAAGAATCTAAGCCCCTCTTGATTAGGTGGTTCCTCCTTCTTCAATAGGTTGACATTGAAATCTAGGATAAGAAGGGTAGAGAAAACTTAGTTGCAAATCACCTTTCTCGTCTTGTTAGTGAGTCTTCTAGTGATTCATCCCCTTTCGTGATTCTTTTCCCAACAAGCAACTATTGGTCGTCACTAATCACACTCCATGGTTTGCTTATATTGTCAATTATCTTGTTGCAAGGCATTTTCCCTCTCATTGGGAGAAGAAAGAGAGAGAGATAGGTTTCTAGCACAAGTGAAACATTTCTTTTGGGAAGATTCTTATCTTTTTAAAGTTTGTATGGATCAAGTGATTTGTTGGTGTGTGTCTGAGGATGAGTTTGAGAATGTGTTGAGTATGTGTCATAATGAGGGGTGTAGAGGTCATTTTGGTGGAAAAAGACCGCCGTGAATGTCTTGCAATATGGATTCTTTTGGCTCACTCTCTTTAGGGATGCCCAAGAGTATTCCAAAAAGTGTATTAGATGTCAAAAATTCAAGTTCATCTCTTGGAGAAACATGATGCCTTTGTCCCCTATTCTTCCATGTGAGCTATTTGATGTTTAGGGGGTAGATTTCATGGGTCCATTTCTACCTTTATTTAAGTATCAATACATTTTAGTAGCTATAAACTATGTGTCCAAATAGGTTAAGGCTATTCCCTCATGCACTAATGACAATAGGGTATTGGTGAAGTTTAATAAGAAAAACATTTTCTCTAGATTTGGAGTCCCAAGGGTCATGATTAGTGATAGTGGTTTGCATTTTTGCCATAGGACATTAGAGGCCTTGTTGAAGAGATATTCAATTACCCATAAGGTTGCTACACCTTATCACCCGCAAACTAGTGGACAAGTAGAGGTGTCCAATAAGGAGATTAAGCACATTTTAGAGAAAACGATTAGGCCTGATAGAAAAGATTGGTCTATTAGGTTGAATGATGCTTTATAGGCCTACCGTACCATTTTTAAGACTCCTATTGGTATGTCTCTGTATTGATTGGTTTATGGGAAAGCTTGTCACTTGCCGGTAGAACTTCAGCATAGGGCTTATTGGGCAATCGAGGTCCTAAACTTTGATTTGGCAAGAGCGAGTAAGAAGAGAAAGCTTGATCTAGTCGAGTTGGAGGAGCTTAGATTGGAGTCATGCAAGAATGCCAAACTTTATAAAGATAAGAAAAAAGGATTCATGATAAACACATTCTTAAGAATTCATTATCTCCCTTCGATAAAGTTTGGTTGTTTAACTCACGGTTGAAGCTCTTTCTAGGCAAGCTCAAGTCAATCATATGAAGTGTAGGTTGCCTACTTCATATGAAGTGTAGGTTGCCTACTCTTCTAGTGCTGTCAAGATTAAGGATTTAAAGGATGGCCAAGAAATGATAGTGAATGGGTGGCGCTTGAAGCATGCATATGATCCGAGCATGGCTCATGTGGAGGTTTTGATGCTTCAGGACCTTATTTATGGAGGTTGATAAAGAGTTGATGATCGTCTGGTGGACGGTGTGGTGGGTAGCTCTATTATAAGGCAACCTAGGTTAAATTTTGCAATTTTGCACTTGTTTCATTTTTCTTTCTGTTGCTTTATTTCTTTTTCTTCACCTACACCAAAGTGTTGAACCCGATCCTTTGTCCCATAAGATACACTGTTGCTTATTGTTGCACATGCCAATGCAACCTTGCATAAGCAATGCTACTAACCTTATTATGAGTGTTGGTGGTTTATGAGTCATAGGGTTAGTAAAATGGTAATTTATCATTGGCGTGGAGAGCTTTAAAGACGATGCAAGGTCGTATCTATTCTTTCTCCACCAGTTCCCCATGTTTCTACCCTATCCTCACCACCCACACTTATTTTATGATGCCAATTTGCTTGTCGTGTGGTTTTATTTTATTTGCTTGAGGACTAGAAAAGTTTATGTTTGGGGGTGTGGGCGATTTGGTCTTATTATTGTATGTTTTATTAGGGTGGATTCCATTATTTGGTTAAAAATGGTGAAAATTTTTCAATTTTGAGGCATATAGAGTTGTTTATTTCTTGGTTGATCATTGTGTTGGCTATTGTGATTGACTCAATTGATCATTGAATATGAGAAGCATTGTAGGGAAGTGAATGGAATGGATTGAAAACCGAGTCTCAGAGAGGATACCTTTGAAAGTTGCAGGGAATGAGGACCTTTAAGAATGCCTCTTATAGTCACCCCAAAGCTTGGTAAGAAGGTTATTGATATGAGTGCCCCTTCCTTGATTGATTCCTTTTTATCTCCCTTAGTCTTTCTTTTTCTTTTCTTTTTGTAATGCAATGCAAAGTATGAAATTTCCAAAAAAAAAATTGAAAAAGGCAAAAATGATGCAAAAAGATGAAAAAAAAGTTGAAAAAGTCAAAAAAAAAGGTCGAAAAAGAGAAAAAGCCAAAAGCACCAAAACGTTTTTGTGAATAAGTGCATAAGTGACACAATGTCAACTTAGCACAAGCTATCCTTTTTGTATGCATGTGAATAAGGCTTTTATAAGCCATTGTGTATGTTTATTCTTTCTTTTCTTGTCTTTAAGGCTTTTTGCACGTTGGGAAGGCCATGTTAGTTGAGGGGGCACGAATTATCAACATCCCATATGTGTGAGTTTGAATCCGAGGCTTGTGTTGATTTGGCTACTTGGGAAGTTCCTACGAGGTTCAAGGCCCTTTATAAGTAGAGAAAGGATCCAAAGAGGCTTGGGGATCTCTCCACAATAGGAATGTCCCCTCTTCATGCTTCTTAGGCTAACCTTGATAGTGAGTCAATCCTTTAGGTAACCCTTTGCATCAGCCTAGAAACAAACTTAAGATTGGGCTTACTTGGGGACAACCAAGGAGAAGGTTTGGGGATGTTGATGTATTGTGTTTCTATGTGCATTTGCATCGTCATTTATTTATGTTTAAGAGGTGTTTTGAGCTTTAAGATATGCATCAGTATAGTACATATGATAGAGATAGGCTTAAGCACATACAAATGTACATAGTTGAGTTTAAAGACAAACACTACATTAATGCGTGCTTATTTCTCGTGTTTAGTGAAAGTTAGGTCAAAAGCTCGGGACTTGAATTGATGGAGGATAGATGTTGGAGTCAAGCTCAAGGTGTTTGGGACATAGGAGAAGCATAAAGTAAGCTTTTGGAGGCAACCAAGTAAAGAAAAAAGTAACCAGGACGAAACGAACACAATGCGAGGAAATCGGCCAAGGTTCTAACCTGGCCAGTCGACCTCCCCCTCCCAGGGCTAGTCGACCCTAACAACACTAGGTCTTCACTTTAAACCCAGCCAATGGTTTAGGTACTAAGGTAGGTTCATTCTAGGTCATCTAAGAGGCTAGTTAGTCATTCTTAAGGCCCTGGTCATAAGAACCACGCCGTGGCTCTAGGAGGCATCGGCTAGGGATGGACCCACATTGAGTCTTAGGGAGAAATTAGGACACTAGTTAGCAACCTAGTTAAGTGCTACCAATAATTAAGCCATCCCCTATGATCCCATAGCATTTGAGTCTAGAATCACCCATTAGCAAGTAAAAGTCACGCTAGTCCCTTCAATTTATTAGTTCCCTCTCGATAATTTGATTCCCTACTTTTCATTTCTATAGTGTAGTTTTATTTCCTTTAGTTAGAGCTCATGTAAATCCAAAAACCCCAAAAAATGGTTAGTTTATGTATACTTTTAGGCACTCTTTAGCACACATACATAGAATCCATTCCATAAAATGGCCTCTCCGTGGTTTGACACCCGTTCTCATACACACTACACTACACCAATCTGTGTGCTTGCGGGTCTTTAGAGCTTGCACTACTAGAGGCACACCACCTATAACTCTATTCACTCCCCATAATGCAAACTGATTTTCATCAATCAATTGAGTTAATTACAATAGCCAACATTACGATCAACCAAGAAATAAACAACTCTAATGCATCAAAAATTGAAAAATTTTTGCCATTTTTACAAACATAATACAATCCACCCTAATAAAGAATAAAAACAATAAGAACCCAACTCCTATACCCCCAAACCTAAACTTTGCTTGTCTTCAAGCAAATAAAATGAAACCATACAACAAGCAAATAATCATCTCAAAGCAAGTAAGGGTGGTGGGGATAAGGTAGAAAAAATGAAGAATAAATGGAGAAAGAACAGATACAACCTTGGATTTTTTTTTTCAAAAGTTGTCCATGCCAATGATCAATCATCTCACTACTATCCTCATGATTTACAAACCACAATCACTCACAAAGAATAAGATTAGTAGCATTGCCAAGCAAATTGCATTGGCTTATGTAAATAATAAGCAATAGTGTACCCTATGGGGAAAAAGATTGGGATTCAATACTTTGGTGTGGGTGAAAAGAAAAGAAAGAAAACAAATGAAAGGAAAATGAAACAAGAAGTGCAAAATTTAACCTAAATTTCCTCCTAGTAGCGCTAACCACTACACCGTTAACCAAGCGATCACCAAGTCACCATCAACCTCTATAGATGGGGTCCTGAAGCATTAAAACCTCTACATGAGCCATGCTCAGATCATATGGATGGTTCAGGCACTGCATGTTCACAATTAACTTTTAGCTATTCTTCAAGTCTTTAATCTTCACCCCTCTAAAAAGATAGGCAACTAACACCTCGTACGAACCATCCCATCATGTCTTGAGCTTCCCTGGAAAGAACTTCATCCATAAAGATCTCTAAAATCTTCTCTATCATATCGCTAAAAATGGCTATCATACACCTCTAAGACGTTGTTGGGGCATTACAAAGACTGAAGGCATCCTCCTATAGGCAAAAGTGCCATAGGGACAAGTAAAGGTGATCTTTTCCTGGAACTCAAGAAACACAGGAATCTGATTATACCCGAAATAGCCATCTAGAAAACAATAGTAACTATGCCCAGCTACTCTATCTAAGATTTGGTCGAGAAAAGGCAATGGGAAATGGTCATTCTTTTTTTTGGAGTTGAGCTTCCTATAGTCAATACAAACTCCCAACCCATAGGAATGCATGTAGAATAAGCTCTCCTTTCTCATTCTCCACAACCATGATCCTAGACTTCTTAGGGACTATTTGAATTGAACTAACCCACTTGACGTGTTCGTTTTATGTGTTTTTATGTATTGCATGTTTATTCTTGTTTTGAGGTGTTTTCATCTTCATTTGGTGCATTAGTATAGCATTTAGGTCATACTTGTGCAAATTAGGGTTTACATATTTATAGTTGTAGTTAGAACTTAAATGTTACACTATGCGCAAATGTTGCTTGTTTTAGGTGAGGTTCAGAGAGATGATTGGACTTTGATTGGTGGTATTTGGGATACGGATTAAAGCCAAAGGTGTTTGGGACTTAAACAATGCTTGGAAGATGCATTTGGAAGTGGCCGGGCGAAAGAAGGGGTGACCGAGGCGAAACTGAGCGCAATAGGAACCAAATTTAGAGCTTGCAACCAAAGAAGAACATGGACAAATTTTGGAAATGTTTTTGGAAAAAGATGGCTTGGGAGATCCCCAAAAAAGGTATGAAGCCACAAGAACAACAGAGCATGAATCGGAGCCCAAATGAGCAAGATATGAACGTTTTATTGTCAAGACCAATCGACCTCCTGTCAAAGCCAGTCGACTGGCTTGGTCGACCATCTTCGTCAACTGGCTAGATAAGAATCTTGGCCAATTTAGGCTGATTGACTTTGCTCCAAGGCTGGTTGACTGGCTAGTCCTCTGGCCCTGCGCGTTAACAGCTCTATTTAAGCCATTTTCAGTCATTTTTTAAGGGGAACACCAACCATTTCACACACCCATTTCCCTAAACCCAAAATCCACCTAAAACCATCTCATACACTCAATTCTAAACATATTTAGCACCTAGGAATCAAGCTTCTAAGAGGATCAAACACTAGGATTTGGGCATAACTCATGGATTGTAAAGCTTGGCTATGGATAGAAGGGTATCTCCTTTTTATCCTAAGTCTAATCATATATGCTTAGAGCTACATAGGGTGATTATTATTGTATTTATGGATTGATTACTACAATTTACTAATAGGAACTTGATGGATTTGTATATAGATATATATATATACATATATATGCTTGTGCTTAGGGCTCAATGGAAAATTTACACATATGTCTATGTATTTGTAGAAATGCCTCAATGATGAAGCTTATATGTATTTAAGTCTATTATGCTATTAATCATCTCTAAATCATTATGCTAGCATGTCTATGTGTTTGTGTGGTGATTTCATGAAGTAGGTATGCCTATATACATGTCTATGTGTGTAGTAGCATATTTAATAGCATAAGGCTTCCATTGCGTACATGTTAGGTGCTATTGCTTAAATTGGTGTAATGTAAGCATGTCTATGTGTTTAGTAGTAGGATATGTCTTTATGTTCTCAAATGCCATGCCCTAGGTGTGTTTTCTTTGTGCTTAAATGTCAATTTCATTATTGTGATGATGATCGATGGTGGACAACTAATAGCTATCCTAGGTCAAGTCTCCCTTAGCTTTAAATCCAACTAATGGGTTTCAGAGTAAGTTAGTCGACCTTAGATGGACTAGGTCTTGGCTTTAAATTTAGCCAACAGTTTAGACGCTAGGGTTAAATTGATCTAAGTGACCTAGAATTCTAACTAGCTAGCCCTATGGCTCTAAGTCATAAAGACCATGTCGTAGCTCTAGGTTAGTTGACACCTAGGGACGGACCCGCACTGAGACTTAGGGTGTAATTAGGAGGTTAATTAGAAGTCTAGATAAGAGCAACCAAGTTTAGTTTATCAAGTAACCTTAACAAGAAGTAGTAATCACCCATTTGCAAGACGTAATCACCCTAGCCAACATTTCCACGTGTTAGATTCCCCTTAGATTACTTGATTTCTCCATCACACACACCACCCTTTTATTTTGTTGTCCTTAGCTTAGATTTATCTTTTCTGAGCTTCCCCCAAACCAAAAACCCAAAAATACCATAGTTTAGGGACCCAACACAGTTTTTTTAGGACGCACATAGCTTAGGACACCTCACACATTAGGCCTCCTACCGGATTCGACCTCGCACTCACCCACACTATGCTGCACATGACACATGAGCTTGTGGGATATTTAGGCTTGTGCTCAGAATAACATATCAAGTTCTTGGCACCATTACCAGTAAGGTAACGGTTGTTTAATTTTTTTGTTTTGTATGTCTTAGTTTGTTGCGTGTTGTTTTATCTTTTCATGTTTTCCTTATTTTGAATAATAAAAAATAGAAAAATATAAAAAAATTATTATTGTTAAGCATTGTGAAAAGGATTCCTTATGCATGATTAAATATGAGTGACCTGAATACTTCTTGGTGGTCTTTGTGCCCTCTTCCCCATCACCAGAACTTGTTCCCAATGCATGTCGCGTTTGTGGAAGTTGTATACATCAAACTTTTTTTGCCCCCATGACAATCCCTAACCTAGGGCTAATGCTAACTATGACCTCTATAGTCATACATGATCTTATACATCTTCATTTAGAAATCATGACTATAGGGATGTATATTCTTGTTATCGCAATCATTGTGGAAGTCGTGCTCATTTTTCTAGTGCTTGCCCTCCCTTCCACCATAGTTCCCAATTCCATATAATGCCCAATACCCCTAGGAAACATAAGCCCATGCTTGCATCTTCATCCTATTATCATGATTCTAAGGAGTATTATCATGTATTTTCATATTGGGGTCAAGTTGACTCTTCATTCGGTGCACCTCCTTGCATTGAGAGTTCATCCTTTAAACCATCTTTTCCTATCCACCCATCCTCAAAAAACTACAATAGTTGGGCTTATAATGACCCCAATCAAGATATTTACCATTTTCTCCTAGTTGAACCCTCTTTCATTATGTCTGCACTCTCGGAGCAATTAGATCAAATGTTTGAGCAATCCTAATCTCTCCTCCAATCTAATCAAGAGTAACTAGAGAGTTTGAAGTAAGAATCCAAATCTCTAGGTAAGCACTTGAAGAGAATGGTTAAGAGTGTGCAACTCATTAGCGACAATTTTGAGATGCCTTTAAAGTGAGTTGAAGAGATAGAGATGAGACCTAACAATGAGGTGACTCGGGGTAAAAAAGATGATGCGATAGAGAGACAATTAGAAAGAGAGATTGATGAAGATTTCATATTATGTAGTGAGGATGAGGATTAGCTTAATGATAGTTTGGTTCTTGATGATTCTTATGGATATGTTTTAGAGAATGTAGTACCCTATTCTCCTAAGCTTTCAAAGTTTTTCATTGAGTTACATGAGCCAATCCTTTTTTCTCATCCCACATTTCCCACATATTTAGAGGTTGAGTCTCATGATCATAGCACTTATATACATTTTAAGTCTACATTTAGGGAGTCTAGGGTATACACCTCCCTCTAGCATTTATGTTTACATGACCCAGAATCCATTGACTCCCCGTTCTCCCCTCCATACTTGTTTGCCCTTTGTGAGAAGCATAATGGTGAGATGACACCTACTAGCAATGAATATATAGATGGATTTGATGAGACTTTGACTAGTGATGGTTTAAAGTCATCCATCAGGGTGAATAAGACATCAATTTTGGAGGTTTTAGATGACATATTTCTTAGGGTTAAGAATCATAGTATTAAGGAGAATAGCAACACTAAGAAGAAATTTAACAAGAAATTGGTGTACTTGGAAGAATGATCTATGGGTCTTTTTGGATGTTTGAAAAATCCTTATGATGTGTGTCATTTGTGCATGATTGCATCTAGTTTTTGCATGCATATTTAAGGGTGTTTAGAGCATAATTAAGTGCGCTTAGTATAAAGTTTATGCATATTTGTTAATATTTGTACATAATGTATTTAGGTGCATAAATACTATACTAAGTGTTATATTCCAAGTTTTAGGAGTGTTTTGGAAGGGTTCAAGCTTATGCGAGGAAGAAATGAGCTAACGGATGAAGACCGGAAGAAAAGAAATAAAGAAGAGATCATTCTGTTCCAGCCAGTCGACTTAGAAGAACAGCCGGTCGACCGTCTAGGTCGACCGGCCGCTCCAGAGAATAGAATAAAAGATTGAAGCCGGTCGAGTTCCTCAAGAAGCCGGTCGACCGGCTAGGTGGACTGGCCAGTCCAGAGAGCATCATGATTGAAGCTGGTCAAGCAAGAAAGAGGAGCCGGTCGACCGGCTAGGTCGACCGGCTGTGCGCTGAAGGAATCTATAAAAAGCTCGTTTCTGCTCAATTTCAGGGGAAGAACTTTTATTTCTTAGATCCTAATAAACCCTAACCCTTTTCCCACTTCACAAAACACCCTAAACCACCATCTAAACCCCACACCAAGCTAGGATTGAAGCATTAAACAAAGATTTGAAGGATTTGTACGGATTTGAAAGCAAGAATTTAAGGAAGTTCTTCTTGTTCTTTCTCTATTTCTTGTAAATATGTTGCTAGATTAGGCTAGATTTAGGGTTGATTGTTGTTGTATATTAGATTAGGGCTTTGAATAATGGATTTGTGTAGATCTTTGGCTCTTAATACATGTTTATTTACATAAATTTATGGCATGATTCAATATGTCTATGTATTGGAAATCAAACATGTCTATGTGTTTGTTAAAATGCCTAAGTGAATATGCATGTGTTATTTGTGCTTCAAATGCTCTTATCTACTTATATGGGTGATGTGATTGTGATTAATCTCGTGGCTTTGCTTAGTAGAGTAGGCTTTAGCTTTAAATCCAGCTAATAGGTTATATGCTATGCTTAGTCGAGTTTAGGTGCTAGTCCTTGGCTTTAAATCCAGCCAAGTGGATAAGTTAACCTAGACTAGAGTATCCCTCACCCACGTTAGTGTTGGTTAATTGAGCCTTAATGTCACGTAGTGTTTAGGTGCTAGTCCTTGGCTTTAAATCCAGCCAAGAGGATAAGTTCTAAGCACGGGTTGCGTAGGCTAGGAGGGATTGGCCCTTAGCTTTAAATCCAGCTAACGGGTTGAACCACTAGTATTGGTTAAGAGAGCCACCGATCAACACAAAGGCAATAGAAGTCCCGAGCCTTAGATAGACATCATCTGTTATCATAGCCCAAGTCTTGTTGCAATGCAATTGCCCTAGGTCCCCTTCTTCTTTATTAGTGTTTCCTTCCTTAGTTTGGTTCCCTTAAGTTCCTCCATAGATTAGTTTTTATTTTCCTTTTTCCGAGCTCCCTTCCATCCTAAAGTAAGTACACACACGCACAAAGCTAGTTTAAGGCAGCCGAGCACATAGAGACTAAACTAAGGTAGCTTCCCTGTGGATTCGACCCCGCACTTGCGCACACTGTACTACACACGTCCCGTGCACTTGCGGGCTTTTTAGGCTTGTGCTCAAATAGCGATATCAAGTTTTTGGCGCCGTTGCCGGGGAGGCACGGTATTGGTTCTTTGTGTGCTTTTGTCTTTGCGATTGGTTGCTTGCGTGTGCACTATCTTTACTTGCTTTCCATTTTTTGAAAAAAGAAAAATTAGAAAAAAAATTTTTTCTCGAAAAAAAAAAATTTAAAAAAATAAAAAAAATTGACTGTGAAGGGGTTTTACTTATGATTCATTGAATATGACCGATCCTAATGCTTCTTGGTGGTCACTTGTATCCTCTTCCCCACCACCCGAACGTGTCCCTTATACATGTCGCTTGTGTGGAAGTTTCATGCATCCTACAGTTTTCTGTCCCCACGAGAATTCCCCACCTAGGGTTAGTGCTACTAATGACCCCTATAGTCATGCAACATCTCATGCATCTTCATTTAGTAATCATGACTATAGGGATGCATATTCTTGTTATTGCAATCATTGTGGAAGCCGTGCTCATTTTCCTAGTGCTTGTCCCACCTTCCACCCTCATTCCTGATTGCATGCAATACCCTATACCCCTAGCAATCATATGCCTATGCATGCATCTACATCTAGCAATCATGATTCTAGGGAGCAACATCATACATTTTCACAATGGGGTCAAGATGACTCTTTATTCCATTCACCTTCTAGTTTCGATTGTCCACCTCCAACACCTTCTTTTTCCACCCATTCCTCTCCCGAGTTTTTTTTTGGTTATGTGAAAAATGATTTTCAAAATGACTACCTTTTTCACTCGGTTGAGCCCTCTTCTTTTAGGTTTTCTTCTCAAGAGGAAACACTTGACTATCTCTTATCCCTCATCTAATCTAACCAAGAACAACTTGAGAGTTTGAAGCGAGACACCAAATCTTTTGGTGTGTCCTTGGAGAGAGTGGTTGAGAGTGTGCAACTCATGAGTGAGAATGTTAAGATTCCTTTAGAACGAGTTGAAGAGATAGGAGAGAGACCTAGAGATGAGAGAAATAGTGGTGAAAAAGATGATGTTTTGGAGAGAAGATTAGAAAAAGGGGTTGATGGAGAGATCACATCTTGTAGTGAGGATAAGGATGAGCTTAATGATAATTTGGTTCTTGATGACTCTTATGAATATGTTTTAGAGGAAACAGTACCCTATCTTCTTGCGCTTTCGTTGCCACCCAATGAGTCACGTGAACCTAACCTTCCCTCTCTTCCTACATTACCCACACACATGGAGGCTGAGTCTTATGTCGATAGTACTCAATTGCATTCCGAGTCGGCATTTAGGGAGTTTAGTGCGCATTCTCCCCTTGACCATTCATGCATACATGATGAGGAATTCATTGAGTCCGCATTGCCCCCTCTATTAGCGTCTACCCCGTATGAAGAGCATGATGGTGAGATGACACCCACTAGTGATGAATGTGTTGTCGAATTTAAAGAGACTTTAGCTAGTGAAAGTTTAAAGTCATCCACTGGGGAAAACAAGACATCAATTTCGGAGATTTTAGATGATAAGTTTCTTGGAGTTAAGAATCATGATATTGAAGAGAATAGCAACTCTAAGAAGACACATAAGAAAGGAATTGATGTGCTTGGAAGAATGATCTATGGGTCTCTTTGGATGTTTGATGATTCATTGATGGAAATAGAGCCCATTAAGATCGAATCCACCCTTCGTGAGGAGTTAGAACGACCTAGGCTTGATCAAGTTATATTTTGTGGAGAAGAAGAGTGTAGTACATCCACCTCCTATATCGTTTCTCCTTCTTCTCCAAATGTCGTTCCAACCCCCATTTCCCATTCCATTGAGTCTTCCTTTTTGGAGCTCACATTTGTGCCTTCATACATGGAACATTTTCATCTAGGGTTAGAAAGCACGTTTCCCATGTTGCATGCATTAGACCTATCTTTGACCTATAGGGAAAGTGTGTTCCTAGCCCTTGATTATGAGAAGAAGGCATTGGGGTGGCTAATTAAAGAGCAAGTGGGACATGATTCTTCACGTTTGAGCGTGCTTCATTCTACACTTGCGCATTCATTTGATATTTTAGGGTGGGATCTTGAAAAGGGGTGCATCATGCATTCATTGCCCCAACCTTTAGTGCATGACCCTTTTCCCTCTACATTATGTGCTTTGATGATTATCCGGCAATTTGTGCCACGCAACTTTAAACATATTTTAATCTAACATTGGTGCCCGGCTGGAGGCGTTAAATCCAGCGCTACTAGGAGGCACCCTAGGCTTGTTCATATTTTTCTTGTTTTTCTTGTATTTATTTGCCTTTGCCTTTGTATATAGTAGATTAGTTTTCTTGTACTTAATCTTGCTTTGTACATAATAGATTAGATTGCTTTTGTTTATCTTACCTTTTTATATTTTAGGATTTCTTTTGTTTATTTTCATTCGTAGTAGGTTAGATTTTTACTCCCTTACTTGTTCTTGCTCCTTTTCTTCATTTGTGCATCAATCCCTTACCCCGTGTTTACATCCTTGTTTATCATTTCAAATGTCAATGTGAGCTTGCATAGCATATCTTCTAATCTCTTCTTTGTTTTTTGAGCATTAGTGCTTTCCATAAAAGATAGAGGCTAGTAGACCATTGGATTGTCTTTGGCATTTGTGGACTACATGGAAACAAGGTTGTATCTATCCATCTTTTACTTGTCCTTATCTATCCCTCTCCGTATTCCCCATATGTATTTCATGTTGATTGCTTGTCGTGTGGTTTTGTGATTTTTGCTTGAGGACAAGCAAAGTTTAGGTTTGGGGGTATGGTTGCTCATTTATTGTTTGTATCATATTTGGGATAGATTTGCTTGCCATATCTTATTTTTTGCTTAAAATGTGTTCAAATTTTTTAATTTTTTTGCATATTTTGAGTTAGTTTATCTCCACGTTGGTTGGAGAGTTGGCTTTTGTTATTGACTTAATTGATTGGAGAAGATAAGGGTGTATTGTGGGGAGTAAATGGAGTGTAGGGTATAACCTAGACTTTGAAGAGAATCCTTTTAAAAACTGTGGGGAGTGAGTGTTTCTAAGAATGCAAATTGTAGTTTCCCTATAACTTGGTTGGAAAAAGTATTTTTAAAAGGTTGTTGATACGAGTGTCCATTCCTTGATTGGTTCTTTTAGTTTTCCTTAGCCTCTTCTTTTTCCTTTCTTTTTGTTCTATTTATGTATTGAAAAAAAAAAACAAACAAAAACGAGAAAAAAATGAGAAAAAGAGAAAAGCCAAAAGGCAACAAAAAGATTGAAAAGTGAAGTATGTTGAATAAGTGTCAAGTGACATAATGTCAATTTGACACAAGTATCTCTTTTGTTCTTTCATGTGTTATGAATAAGGCTCTTATGTCAATGTGAGCCATTGTGATGTATCTTCTCTTTCTTGTATCTTTGGGGCTAAGTGCATATTGGGAGGCCATGTTAGTTGATAGAGCACGAAGTATCAACATCCCGAGTGCGTGAGTTGGAATCCTAAGTTTGTGGTGGGTCTAGCTACTTGGTGACATTCCCAAGAGGTGTGAGACCCCTTGTGATCAAAGAGAGGATCCGAAAAAGATTAGGGAAGCCCTTACATGAAAAGAATGACCCCTTGTACCCCTTGGATGCGAAAAGATAACAAGTCAATGCAATTGGCAATTCTTTGAAAAGCATGAGGGTAGACTTCATTTAGGCTTGCTTGAGGACAAGCAAGGGGAAGGTTTGGGGGTGTTGATGTGTGTCATTTGTGCATGTTTGCATCTAGTTTTTGCATGCATATTTAAGGGTGTTTAGAGCATAATTGAGTGCGCTTAGTATAAAGTTTATGCATATTTGTTAATATTTGTACATAATGCATTTAGGTGCATAAATACTATACTAAGTGTTATATTCCATGTTTTAGGAGTGTTTTGGAAGGGTTCAAGCTTATGCGAGGAAGAAATGAGCTAACGGATGAAGACCGGAAGAAAAGAAATAAGGAAGAGATCATTCTGATCCAGCCGGTCGACTTAGAAGAACAGCTGGTCGACCGTCTAGGTCAACCGGCCGCTCCAGAGAATAAAAGATTGAAGCCGGTCGAGTTCCTCAAGAAGCTGGTCGACCGACTAGGTCGACCGGCCAGTCCAGAGAGCATCATGATTGAAGCCAGTCGAGCAAGAAAGAGGAGCCGGTTGACTGGCTAGGTCGACCGGCTGTGCGCTGAAGGAATCTATAAAAAGCTCATTTCTGCTCAATTTCGGGGGAGGAACTTTTATTTCTTAAATCCTAATAAACCCTAAACCTTTACCCACTTCACAAAACACCCTAAACCACCATCTAAACCCCACACCAAGCTAGGATTGATGCATTAAACAAACATTTGAAGGATTTGTACAGATTAGGAAGCAAGAATTTAGGGAAGTTCTTCTTGTTCTTTCTCTATTTCTTGTAAATATGTTGCTAGATTAGGCTAGATTTAGGGTTGATTGTTGTTGTATATTAGATTAGGGCTTTGAATAATGGATTTGTGTAGATCTTTGGCTCTTAATACATGTTTATTTACATAAATTTTTGGCATGATTCAATATGTCTATGTATTGGAAATCAAACATGTCTATGTGTTTGTTAAAATGCCTAAGTGAATATGCATGTGTTATTTGTGCTTCAAATGCTCTTATCTACTTATATGGGTGATGTGATTGTGCTTAATCTCGTGGCTTTGCTTAGTAGAGTAAGCTTTAGCTTTAAATCCAGCTAATAGGTTACATGCTATGCTTAGTCGAGTTTAGGTGCTAGTCCTTGGCTTTAAATCCAGCCAAGTGGATAAGTTAACCTAGACTAGAGTATCCCTCACCCACGTTAGTGTTGGTTAATTGAGCCTTAATGTCACGTAGTGTTTAGGTGCTAGTCCTTGGCTTTAAATCCAGCCAAGAGGATAAGTTCTAAGCACGAGTTGCGTAGGCTAGGAGGGATTGGCCCTTAGCTTTAAATTCGGCTAACGGGTTGAACCACTAGTATTGGTTAAGAGAGCCACCGATCAACACAACGGCAATTGAAGTCTCGAGCCTTAGATAGACATCATCTATTATCATAGCCCAAGTCTTGTTACAATGCAATCGCCCTAGGTCCCCTTCTTCTTTATTAGTGTTTCCTTCCTTAGTTTGGTTCCCTTAAGTTCCTCCATAGATTAGTTTTTATTTTCCTTTTTCCGAGCTCCCTTCCATCCTAAAGTAAGTACACACATGCACGTAGCTAGTTTAAGGCACCCGAGCACATAGAGACTAAACTAAGGTAGCCTCCCTGTGGATTCGACCCCGCACTTGCACACACTGTACTACACACGTCCCGTGCACTTGCGGGCTATTTAGGCTTGTGCTCAAATAGCGATATCACCTTACAGGGGAAAGAACCCATTAGAATTGAATCCACCCTTCATAAGGAGTTAAACCAACCTAGGCTTGATGATGATATATCTTGTGGAGAAGAAAAGTGTAGTACGTCCACTTCCCTTATCGTTGCTCCTCCTTCTCCAAATGTCATTTCTATTCACTATTCTCATTCCGTTCAATCCCCCTCTTTAGAGCTCACGTTTATGCCTTCATGCATAGAACATTTTCATCTAGGGTTAAATAGCACTTCTCCTATGTCCCATGCATTAGACTTATCCTTAACCCATGAAGAAGGTGTGTTCCTAGCCTTTGATTATGAGAAGAAATCCATAGGGTGGTTAGTTAAAGAGCAAGTAAGGCATGATCTTTCATGTTTATGCATGACACCTTCCATATTTGCACATACATTCTCATTTGATGTTTCAGGGAGAGATATTGAAAAAAGGTATATTGTGCATTCATCGCCCTCTTATACAATGCATGACCCTTTTCCTTCTAGTATCCGTGTTTGGTTGAATATCTGACAATTTGTGTCTCGCAATTTAAACACAGTTTCCTCTAACACTAATGTCTCGCGGAAGGCATTAAATCCATTGCTACCAGGAGACACCCTAAACATATGTATACCTTTCTTGTTTTCCATGTCTTTTACTTGTTTACATTTATTGTTTTTGCTTGTTATACTTGTTTTCTTGTTTAGTTTCCTTGATTTTCATTTTTCTTTTCGTTTGTCTTTTTTTTTTTTTTTTCACATTCCCAAGTATTGATCTTCACTTTTGCCGTTTCCCATTTGTATACACCTTGTTTATCTTTTGATGATGCCAATGCGAGCTTGTATGGCAATGCTACTAATCCTCGTGCTTTGTGAGTATTTATGATTTGTTAAGAAATAGGGATTAGTAGATCATTCATTAATCATTAGCATCGAAGAGTTTCAAAATCACACAAAGTTGTATCTATCCTTTCTCCACTTGTTCCATCTTATCTACGCCATCCCCACCACCCTTACTTGTTCCATAATGTTTATTTACTTGTTATGTGCTTTTGTTCTATTTGCTTGAGGACAAGCAAAGCTTATGTTTAGGGGTGTAGGAGTTTGGTTTATTATTATATGCTTTGATTAGGATAGATTGCATTATGTGCTTTAAAATGATGAAAATTTTTCAGTTTTGATGTATGTAGAGTCGTTTGTCTCTTAGTTGATTGGAATGTTGACTTTTGTGATTGACTCAATTGATTAGTGAATATGAGTTGTATTGTGGGGAAGTGAATGGAGTGGACTGAAAATTGGGTCTTGGAGGGGATGCCCTTGAGAGTTGTGGAGAGTGAGGACCTTTAAGAATGACCCTTGTAGCTACCCTATAGCTTGAAAAGAAAAAGTGTTGAAAAGAGGGTTGTTGATATGAATGCCCCTTCCTTGATTGATTCGTTTTCATATGGCTAAGCCTTTCTTTTTCTTTGTTCTTGTGTAAATGCAATGCAAAGTATGAAAAATCCAAAAAAAATTGAGAAAAGGAAAAAAATGTGCAAGTGATCAAAAAGTTGAAAAATTGGAAAAAAAATGAAAGAAAGAGAAAAAACCAAAGGCACCAAAAAGTTTTGTGAATGAGTACATAAGTGACACAATGTCAACTTAGAACAAGCTATCCTCTTTGTAAATATGTGAATAAGGCTCTCTATAAGCCATTATGTATGAATATTCTCTCTCTTCTTGTCTTTAAGGCTTTGTCTATGTTGGGAAGGCCATGTTAGTTGAAGGGGCATGAAATATCAACATCCTGAATGCGTGCTTTAGAATCCTAGGCTTGTGGTGGTTTGGCTACTCGAGAACTTCCCATGAGGTTCGAGGCCCTTTATGAGTAGATGGAGGATTCAAAGAGATTTGGGGATCACTCCACATTAGGATTTCCCCCTTCATACTTCTTAGGCTAACCTTGATAGCGAGTCAATTCCTTAGGCAACCCCTTGTATTGACTTTAGAGATAAACTTAGGTTTGGGCTTGCTTGGAGTCAAGTAAGGAAAAGGTTTGGGGTTATTGATGTGCTTGTTTTGTGTGTGTTTATGTATTGCATGTTTATTCTTATTTTGAGGTGTTTTAAGCTTTATTTGGTGTATTAGTATAGCATTTAGGTCATACTTGTGCATATTAGGTTTACATATTCATATCGGCGGTTAGAACTTAAATGCTTACACTAATGCCCATTTGTTGCTTGTTTTAGGTGAGATTCAGAGAGATGATTGGATTTTGATTGGTGGTATTTGGGATGTGAATTAAAGCCAAAGGTGTTTAGGACTTAAACAAGGCTTAGAAGATGTATTTGGAAGTGGTTGGGTGAAAGAAGAGGTGGTTGAGGCGAAACCGAGGGCAAAGGGATCCAAATTCGAAGCTTGGAACCAAAGAAGGACATGGACAAATTTTGGACATGTTTTAGGGCACAAAATATGGCTTGAGATATCCTAGAAGTGTTATGAAGCCATAGAAAAATGGTGCATGAATCGGAGCCAAAATGAGCAAGATATGAACGTTTTACTATAAAGACCAGTCAACCTCCTATCAAAGCCAGTTGACCGACTTGGTCGATTAGTCAGATCAGAATCTTGGCGAATTCAGGCCAATTAACTTAGCGCCAAGGCCGCCAACCGGCTAGTTTGCCAACCTTGCGCATTGAATGCTCTATTTAAGCCATTTTCAGCAATTTTTTAAGGGAAACACTAACCACTTCGCATACCCATTTCCCTAAACCCAAAATCCACCTAAAAACACCTTACACACTCATTTCTAACATATTTAGCATGTAGGAATCAGGCTTCTAAGAGGATCAAACACAAGAATTTGGGCATAGCTCATAAATTGTAAAGCTTGGCTATGGATAGAAAGGTATCTCTCTTTTATCCTAAGTCTAATTATGTATGATTAGAGCTATTAAAGCTATGTAGGGTGACTATTCTTATATTTATGGATTGATTACCGCTCTTTATTAATGGGAACTTGATGGATTTATGTATATATGTGTGTGTGTGTGTGTGCATGCTTGTGCTTAGGGTTTCTATGGCAAATTTACATACAAGTCTATGTATTTGTAGAATTGTCTCAATGATGAAGCTTATATGTGTTGAAGTATATTATGCTATTAACCATCTCTAAATCATTATGCTAGCATATATAGCTTCTATTGCATATATGTCAAGTGTTGTTACTTAAATTAGTGTAATCTAAGCATGTCTATGTGTTTAATAGTAGGATATGTCTTTATATTCTCGAATATCATGGCCTAGATGTGCTTGCTATGTGCTTAAATGTTAATATCCACTATTGTGATGACGATCAATGGTGCACAACTAATGGCTAGCCTAGGTCGAGTCTCCCTTAGCTTTAAATCTAGCTAATGGGTTTTAGGGTAGGTTAGTCGACCTTAGACAGACTAGGTCTTGGCTTTAAATCCAACCAATAGTTTAGACACTAGGGTTAGATTGATCTAAGTCACCTAGAATCCTAACTAGCTAGCCTTATGGCCGTAAGTCATAAAGACCACACCGTAGCTCTTGGTTAGTTGACGCCTAGGGACAAACCCGCACTGAGACTTAGGGTATAATAAGGAGGTTAATTAGCTGTTTAAACAAGAGCAACCAAGTTTAGACCATCAAGTAACCCTAATAAGAAGTACTAATTGATGTGTTGTGTTTGTATATGTGTTTGCATTGCTATTTACCTATGTTTAAGAGGTGTTTTAAGCTCTACGAGATACATTAGTATAATACATACACTGCAGTTAGGCACAAGTATAAGCAAATATACATAGTTGAGTTTAAAGACAAAAGCTACACTAATGCATGCTTATTCTCGTGTTTAGCAAAGTTAGATCAAAAGCTCAAGACTTGAATTGATGATGATTTGATGTTGGAGTCAAGCCTGCGGTGTTCGAGGTGTTGGAGAAGCATGAAAAGAGCTTTTGGAGGCAACTAGGAGAAGAAAAGAGCAACAGGGACGAAACGGACACAACATGAGGAAATTGGCAAGGATTCTGACCTGGCCGGTCGACCCCACTTCCAGAGCGGGTTGACTGACCAAGGCTCCCGATTGAACATGTATGCTGCACTATTTTAAGCTCTTTTCCAGCCCTTATTAAGTAGTTTTGGACTTCTTTTTACCTCTCATACACACACTCACTTCTCACACATCAAACCTTACCTTCACCTACCTCTAATACTCGCATTAACACATATACCCCTATTGATTGAAGCTGTTCTTAGAGGATTACAACATCATTTGTGGAGGATTTGCTCAAATTTGTAAGGGATTAAGCAAAAATGGAAGGGGAGCTTTCTCAATCCTCTTTCTTTCTCTTTTATTCTATGTTTGAGTAGATAAATTAGGGTGACTAAATTTTTGTAATGGGTTGATTTTCATACTTTTGTTATATGATTCAATTGGCTTATATATGTACATACTTTGTTCTTATTTTTGAAAAGCTTTATATCATTTCACGTCAATGTGTTTGATGTAATAATTGAATGAGTTGTATGTATATAGATTGACCTGCATTTGCTATAGAACACTTCTAATCCTTAGATTATGCATGTCCATATGTGTGATTACAGATAATATGAAGTGGGTTAGTTCTATTCATGTCTATGTGGGTATGAAACACACCTTATAGCGAATGCATGCTCAAATATTGCCACATGTTAATGCTTAAATGATTCCAATGGAATAAATCAAACTTTCTTGTGTTTGTATCGTGGATAGGACATCATATTCTCAATGCTTTACCTAAGAATATGAAGTATTGCACCTATTATATATCAATTCACTTTAGTGTCCCTGAAATGATAGTGCATAAGTTAGGACTAGTCTAGATCGAGTCCCTTTTAGCTTTAAATCCAGCTAATAGGAGTTCGAATAGGCTTAGTTGACCCTAGAAACCTAGGTCTTAGCTTTAAATCTAGCTAATGGTTTAGGAACTAGTGTAGGATTGTTCTAGGACACCTAAGTAACTCTCTAGTCCCTCTTATGGCCTTAGTTACATAAAGACCATACTGTAACTCTAAGTGTGCACGCTTAGAGACAAACCCAGACCAAGTCCTAGAGTATAATTAGGACACCAGTTAGTTGCTTAGTATTAGAAGCCATATTTAGTAAGTCAATCCCTGAATCCTATAACAAAGAGGTAGAAAGTTACCTGTTCACAAGTGTAGGTCACCCTATTACCTTCCTATAAGTTTAATCCCCCTATATTAGCTTGGTTCTTACTTTTCCTTTCTAGTATCCATAGTGTAGTCTCTTCATTTCCCTTCTAGCTCTCTAAAATCCAAAAGCACAAAAAGATGACTAGTTTAGGTTTCTTTTTAAGTTTCCACTAAAACACACTAGCTTAGAATTTTACCACACTTTGAGCCTCTCTGTGGTTCAACGCCCATATTAATACCTTATGTTGCACTATCTGTACACTTGCGGGACCTTTTAGGCCTTGCACCTTCAAGGGTACATCAGTAATCACCTATTTGCAAGATGTAATCACCTTATTCCCCATTTCTACGTGTTAGATTTCCCTTAGATTGCGTGATTCCACCGTCACATATATACCACCCTTTTATTTTCTTGTCCTTTAGCTTATATTTATCTTTTCTGAGATCCTTTCAAACTAAAAACCCAAAAATATCATAGTTTAAGGACCCAACACATATCTTTCTTAGGACACACATAGCTTAGGACACCTTACACGTTAGGCCACTTTGTGGATTCAACCCCACACTTGCACACATTGTGCTCGTAGGCTATTTAGGCTTGTGCTCAAAATAGCATATCACCACTCAATATCAGGGATTAAATAGATAATACCTGCATCTAACAACTTAAAGATCTCTTCCTTTTGTAAAAAATTTAATTCATGTGTGGGTAGTTCAATCTCCTTTGCATCTCCCTAGAAGGAATGGCTTCATCCTCAAGGTGCATATAATGCATACAAACCGAAGGGTCTATGCATCTCAAATCATCAATCTTCCACTCTATTGCCTTCTTATGTTTCCTAAGAACCTCTAGGAGACATTTCTCATGGTTACTAGAAAGAACGGTCATATGTTCTGTTTTTATGTGTGTTTACATTATTATTTCCCTATGTTTAAGAGGTGTTTTGAGCTTTAAGAGATGCATTAGTACAGTATATATACTAGAGTTAGGCTTAAATGTAAGCAAATATATATAGTTGAGTTTAAAAACAAACGCTACACGAATACAAGCTTATTTCTCATGTTTGGTGAAGTTAGGTCAAAAGCTCATAACTTGAATTGATGATGATTCAATGTTAGAGTCAAGCTCGAGGTATTCGGGATATGGAAAAAGCATGAAAAAAGCTTTTGGAGGCAACCAGGTAAAGAAAAGGAGCGAAACGGACGCAACGCGAAAAAATCGATCAAGCTTTTGACTTGGCTGGTAAACCCCTTTTCTAGGGCCAATCGACCGGCACAGGTGACTGGCCAAAATAGAGAGGAACCCCTTTGGGTCTGTCAACCTCAAGGTTAGGCCGATCAACCAACCAAGGCCTCTGGCTGGATGCGATTGCTGCACTATTTAAGCCCTTTTCTAACCTTTTTTAAGGAGATTTTGTACCCTTTTCATCCCCCATTTACACCCCCACTTCTCACACACAAAACCCTACTTTCACCCATCTCTAATACACACACACCTACTTAGAATTAAGTTGATTTTAGAAGATTCAAACATTATTTGGTAAAGATTTACTCAAGTTTGTAAAGAAACAAAGAAGGATGGAAGGAGAGCTTTCTCAACCCTCTTTCATTCTCTTTTATTATATGCTTGAGTAGATAGATTAGGACGACTAAACTTGTGTAATGGGATGATTTTTGTATTTTTTGTTATGGAATTCTATTAGCTTATATATATATATATATATATATATATATATATATATATACACACACATATATATACTTTGTTCTTATTTTTGAAAAGCTTTATTTTATTTCATGTCTCTGTGTTTGATGTAATTCTTGAATGAGTTGTATGCATATAGATTGAGTTGTATTTTCTATAGAACACTTCTAATCTTTTAAATATGTATGTCTATGTGCCTGTTTGAGGATAATATGAAATGGGTTAGTCAGATTCATGTCTATGTGAATGTTAACATGCCTTATAACGAATGCAAGCTCAAATATTGCTAATTGTTGATGCTTAAATGTTTCCAATGGCGTAAATCAAACTTGCATATGTTTGTATCATGGATAGGACATCATATTCACAATGCCTTACCTTAGAATATGTAGGACTGTGCCTATTAGATACCAATCCGTTTTAATGTCCCTAGAATAACGGTGCTTAAGTTAGGACTAGTTTAGATTGAGGTCACCTTTTGGTTTAAATCCAGCTAATTGGAATCTAGATAGGCTTAGTCAACCCTAGGACCCCTAAGTCTTAGCTTCAAATCTAGCTAATAGTTTAAGAACTAGGGTGGGATCATTCTAGGACACCTAAGTAACTCCTTAATCCCTCTTATAGCCTTAAGTACATAAAGACCAAGCCGTAGCGTTAAGTGTGGACGCTTAGGGACAGACTTGTACTAAGTCCTAGGGTGCAATTAGGATACTAGTTAGCTACTTAATATTAGAAGCCATATTTAGTGAGCCAATATCTCAAATCCCATAGCATTAATTTAGAGAGTTACCCATTCACAAGTTTAGGTCACCTCATCACTTTCCCATAGGTTTAATCCCGTAGACCAGCTTAGTTCTTACCTTTTTCCTTTCTTGAATTCATGGTATAGTCCTTCATTTCCCTCCTACCTCCCTAAAATCCAAAAGCACAAAAAGATGACTAGTTTAGGTTTCTTTTTTTCCACTAGAACACACTAGTTTAGTATTTTATCATATTTTGAGCCTCCCTGTGGTTCAACACCCGCATTAGTACCTCTATATTACATGATCCATACATTTGTGAGACCTCTTAGGGCTTGCACTTTCAAAGGCACATCAAGTTCTTAGCAAGGCACGGTAGTCTGCATTCTTTGCTTCTATATTTTAGTAGTTGCTTTATTTGTTTTCCTTGCTTTTTCTTTACAGTTTGTTTAGTTTCTGTTGATCTTGCTTTTTGTTTATATTATCTTACTTTGGTACTTGCTTATCTATCTTAATTTTTGTTTTCTTTTGAGCTATTGAGTTTATTTTCTATATTTAGCTTGTTAGCTTGTTTAGCTGTATTAGTTGTTCCTGTTTTTGTTTTTAGTAGTCTTTCTAGGATTATGTATTATTCGTTATAGTATTAGGATTGTTAAAGTTTCCAGGGGTTGAAGTGGACGGAGTTAGGACAGTTTTTGCATGCTTGGTAGAAGATCCCTTGATAATCCCCTAGTTCCCTTTAATTCCGAACACGGTAGGATTGCTAGGCATTTTAGGAATTTAGGGGATCTTCTTAAAGATATGGCCAATCCCAATCATCCTCCTAATCCTCTCATTCCCTTAATGAATCCCATTCCACATCATGATCACCATAGGTATCTAGCCTAAGATCATTTTAGACAAGAGCCTCTTAGACCAGACCCACCTGTAGATAAGAAGCCTACTCTTAGGCAATTCTTTCTCACCGAAGCCTTTGAGCCTAATTGGCTATTCAAATTTTGGGTTTGGGGGAGATTAAGCATAATATGTTGGCCATGCTTTCTTCCTTTTATGGGTAAAGCAATGAGAGTCCTCTAGAGCATATTATCAATTTTGTTGAGATGAGTTCTACCCTCTATGTCTCCAATGTCTCCCAAGAGGTCATACATCTAAGGTTGTTTCCTTTCTCTCTTAAGGACAAGGCTAGGACTTGGTTGCATTCCTTCCTTAATAGTTGCATCATTTCATGGGCCAAGCTTTAATCTAAGTTATTTCAGAAATTCTATCCCATAGCCAAGGTAGCCCGATCTTAGGACCGTCATTATGGCTTTCTCCCAGCATGATCTAGAATTTTTTTCATGAGGCTTAGGAAAGGTTCAAAGACCTTCTTAAACAGTGTTCGCACCATGGGTATAGTAGTCATCACCTACTTTAATACTTCTTTCCAGGCTTAAATGAGCAAAATAAGATGATGGTCAATGCTGCCTCCGGTGGTGGCTTCAATACTTTGAGATCGACTAAGACATGGGAGAAAATGGAGTTGATGGTCAAAAATTCTTTTCAAAAATTTGCCATGGATAGGTCTAGTCAAAGAGGTGCTAAGAGAGGTGTTAGTAAGATTGGAGTTTTTTTATATTTACCTGCAAAGGTAGAGGCTTTAGCAAATAAGCTAGATCAATTCATTTCTTTGTCTCTTTCCTCTCACGGTCATAGGACTAGTTCCATAGGTTAGTCTTCCACCCCTTTGGTCGTTGAAGTGTGGGCTTTATGTTTCGAGTCGTCTCATGAGACCATAGCATGCCCTTTATCGCCATAGTTTCCTAAATTTATGAAGGAACAAGTGTGTCCTACTCAAGGTTATTCTCGTGAGAACAATCTATACTTGAACAAGTACAATCCGAGTTAGAGAGAACCCAAAATTTTCTTAGAAACAAGGTTAGCACGAGTCTATTTCATATCCCCAGGGCCCCTTCCAATAGCAACCCCATCCTACTAACTTTCAAGGGTTTTACATTGTCAATCAACCCATGCTTCCTAGTACTCCTCAACGACAAGCACTTCTTGCTCCCTCTAGTAGTCAATCTCCTTGCAATAATATGATGAAGTTAATGCAATTTATTCAAAATCAGCAGCAGGCATTAGCTAGTTAGCAATAGGAGTTAGTCGATAATAGGCAAGAGATAGCAAGCTATAAGCAACAAATGGCTAGGTTTGAGGCGCAATTAGGGTAGCTTGTCACCTAATTAAGCATTAGAGACCTTGGGAAGTTGCCTTCTCAGCCAGAAGTAAAGCCTAGAGTTCAATCCTATTTCTCCACCGATACCACTTATCCTCCTCAGGCCAAGGCTAATGCCATTACCACTCTTAGGAGTGGTAGGATAGTGGATAATAGAGTAGGAGTTGACTATGCAGTGTCTACACCTGATGGTCCTTCCAAGTCTAAAAAGCCTCACTATAGCACTATTAAGAGGGATTCTAAACAGGGCCCTGTTGAGAGAGTTGAGCTCATGTGAGACCATAAAGAGAGTAGTAATTCCCACCCATATCGGCAGGGAAATGAGCCCATTGATGATTCCCATGTGTTTAGAGGTGTTGCACCTTGAGTCCCCTTCCCATCCATTTTAAAGAGGCCCACGCCTAGTGAGGATTCTGGGTTTTTTAAGATCTTAGAACATCTTAAGGACCTTAAGGTTAATCTTCCTTTGATAGATGTGATCCTTTCTATTCCTTCCTATTCTAAGTTATTTAAGAACCTTTGTACAGCGAAGTGTAAATCATCGAACATTTCTAAGAAGGTAAGGCTTATGGAGAAAGTGAGTAGTATTTGTACTTAGGCGTTCTAGCCAAGATGAGTGACCCCAAAGCTTTCACCATTCCTTGTAAGATCTGTGATACCCAGATTGATCACGCCTTGTTAGATTTAAGGTCTAGTATGAATCTCATTCCTTACTCCATCTATCAGTAGCTAAATGTAGATGAGTTGTCCTATACACATGTTACTCTTCAGCTAGTTGATAGGTTCAAGCGTAGACCTAGGGGTATGGTAGAGGATGTTATGGTCCAGGTAGGTGAGTTCATATACCCTGTTGACTTCATAGTATTAGATATGGATTTAGGTCATGATTCTAAGCATTCCACCCTCGTTCTATTAAGGTGCCCCTTCCTTGCAACTACTGACACCATTATTCATTATAAGTCGAGGTTATTAGAGATGAAATTTGGGAATTTGAGGTCTACCATAAAGGTTGCCGAGGTGGTGAATAGGGCTAGTGTAAGAGGAGAAGAGGATGAAAAAGAGTGCTTTAGAGTAGATGTGATTGATTCTTATGTCGAGGACTTTGCACAGAGAGCTATGATTGATGGAAAAGAATTGAGAAAATTTAAGGAATTGTTGTCTAGCTTTGATTTAGAGACCTTAGAGCGGAAATATATAGCTTCCACCTCCTTAGTTGAGGATTCCATGATTGACAAGTCACTTGAGGTTGTTCCTTCTAGTCTTGATTTTAATGACATCCCCATTGATGTTGTTAAGATTGAATCCCCCTTGGTTAGGCCTAACCCATCTTTAAAGCTCAAACCCCTTTCCCAAGCATTTAAAGTATACTTTCCTAGGCCCTAGTAAGACCCTTCTAGTTATCAGAGCTTTTGATCTTTCTAGAGAGCATGAGAAATGTCTCTTAGAGGTTCTTAGGAAACATAGGAAGGACATAGGGTGGAAAATTGATGATTTGAGAGGTGCAGATCCTTTGGCTTGCATGCATCGTATTCACCTTTAGGATGGAGTTGTTCCTTCTAGGGAGATGTAAAGGAGGCTAAACCCACACATGAGTGAAATAGTTAAGAAAAAGATCATTAAGATTTTAGATGGAGGTATTATTTATTTGCTCTCTAATAGTGAGTGGGTTAGCCCAATCCAAGTAGTCCCTAAGAAGTCCAAGATCACAATTTTAGAGAATGAGAGAGGAGAGCTTATCCCTACGTGTACTCTAACAAGTTGAAGAGTTTGTATTGACTATAGGAAGCTCAAATTCAAAACTAGGAAAGATCATTTCCCATTACTTTTCCTAGACCAGATCTTAGATAGAGTAGCTGGGCATAACTACTATTGCTTGCTAGATGGCTATTCTGGGTATAATTAAATCCCTGTGTTTCCCGAGGACCAGGAGAAGACCACCTTTGCTTGTCCCTATGGGACTTTTGCCTAAAGGAGAACGCCCTTCGGTATATATAATGCCTCAATGACTTTCCAGAGATGTATGATGACCATTTTTAATGACATGATTGAAAGGCTTTTAGAGATATTCATGGATGATTTCTTGGCCTTTGGTGATAGTTTTGACAAGTGCTTGAGTCACCTCTCTTTAGTTTTAGACCGTTGCGACAAGAAAAACTTAATGCTGAGTTAGGAGAAATCCCACTTCATGGTGCAACATGGGACAGTTTTGGGTCATGTAGTCTTATCTAGTGGCATTCAAGTTGACCCGACTAAGGTAGAATTGATAGAGAAGTACCCATCCCTAAGTGTGTTAAGGATGTTAAATCTTTTCTAGGGCATGCAGGATTCTACTGTAGGTTCATTAAGGATTTTAGCCATATAGCATGTCCTTGTCTAGGCTCTTAGCACAAGATGTCTACTTTGAATTTGATAATGAGTGTGATAGAGCTTTTAGTAGGCTTAAATCCTTATTTTCTACGTCCCCGATCATTCAGCCACTTGACTATAGTCTCCCATTCGAGGTTATCTGTGACGCATTTGATTATGCAATAGGAGCTGTTTTAGGTCAACGGCGAGACAAGTTGGCCCATGTAGTGTATTATGCTAGTAAGACTCTTGATGAAGCCCAAAAGAACTATACCACCACAGAAAAGGAGCTTCAAGCAGTTGTCTTTTTCGTCGGCAAGTTTAGTTTGTACATCCTAGGTTCCAAAGTGATTGTCTACACCAATCATAGGCATTGAGGCATTTGTTAGCTAAGAAAGAATCAAAGCCCCACTTGATTAGGTGGATGATCCTTTTTCAAGAATTTGATGTTGAAATTCGAGATAAGAAGGGTAATGAGAATTTAGTAGTGGATCACCTTTCCCGTCTTGTTAGTAAGTCTTCTAGTGATCCATCTCCTTTTCGTGATTTATTTCGTGACGAGTAATTATTTACTGTCTCTCATCATACACCATGGTTTGCTCACATTGTAAATTATCTTGCCACAGGGCGTTTTCCGTTTCATTGGGAGAAGAGAGAGAGAGAGAAAGAGAGATAGGTTTCTAGCACAAGTGAGACATTTCTTTTAGGATGAACCCTATCTTTTTAGAGTATGTGTGGATTAAGTAATTCACTGATGTGTGCCCGAGGATAAATTCGAGAGAATGTTGAGTATGTGTCACGATGAGGGGTATGGAGATCATTTTAGTGAAAAGAAAACTGTCGCGAAGGTCTTCCAATGTGGATTCTTTTGGCCCACTCTCTTTAGGGATGCCCAAGAGTATTGCAAAAAATGTCTTAGATGTCAGCAATATAGGTCCATCTCTAGGAGAAACATAATGCCTTTATCCCCTATTCTTCCATGTGAGTTATTTGATGTTTGGGGTATAGATTTCTTAGGTCTATTTTCACCTTCTTTTGGGTACCAATACATTTTAATGACTATTGACTATGTGTCCAAATATGTAGAGGCTATTCCCACACGTACTAATAACCATAGGGTCGTGGTGAAATTCATTAAGGAGAACATTTTCTCTAAATTTAGAGTCCCTAGGGTCTTGATTAGTGTGGGGGACTGCATTTTCATCATAGGACTTTAGAGGCCTTATTGAGGAGATATTCGATTAACCATAAGGTTACTATCCCTTATCACCCACAAATTAATAGACAAGTAGAGATGTCCAATAGAGAGATCAAGCAAATTTTAGAGAAGAGGGTTAGGCCTAATAGAAAAGATTGGTCTTTTAGGTTGAATGATGCTTTGTGGGCCTACCGTACCGCTTTTAAGACTCCCATTGATATGTCTCTGTATAGATTGGTTTATAGGAAAGCTTGTCACTTGCCAGTAGAACTTGAGCATAGGATTATTGGGCCATCAAGGCCTTAAACTTCGATTTGGCAAGAGCGGGTGAAAAAAGGAAGCTAGACCTAACAGAGTTGGAGGAGCCTAGATTTGAGACATATGAGAAAGCCAAGCTTTATAAGGATAGGATAAAGAGATTGCAAGAAAAACACATTCTTAAGAAATCATTCTTTACCTCCAATAAGGTTTGGTTGTTTAACTCACGTTTGAAGCTCTTTCCAGGTAAGCTTAAGTCAAGATGGGATGGTCTATATGAAGCTTTGGTTGCCTACCCTTTCAGTCAAGATCAAGGATTTGAAGAATGGTCGAGAGATGATAGTGAACGGGCAACGCCTGAGGCATGTATATGATTCGAGCATGGCTCATGTAGAGGTTTTAATGCTTCAGGATCCCATCAATAAAGGTTGAAGAAAATAAGAGGATTGTCTGGCTGACGGCATGGTGGTTAGCGCTACAAGGAAGCAACCTAGGTTAAATTTTGCAATTTTGCACTTGTTTCATTTTCCTTTCATTTTGTTTTTTTACTTTTTCTTTCACCCACACCAAAGTGTTGAATCCCGATCCTTTGTCCTATAAGATACACCGCTGCTTATTATCATACATGCCAATGCAAGCTTACATAGGCAATACTACTAACCTTGTTTTCTTTTTTATTGTTGATGGTTTATGACTTAGAAGGTTAGTAATATGTTGATGTATCATTAGCATTGAGAGCTTTGAAGATAATGCAAGGTTGTATCTATCCTTTCTCCACTTGTTCCCCATGTTTCTACCCCATCCCCACTACCCTTATTTGCTTTGTGATGCCAATTTTCTTGTTTATGTGCTTTACTCTATTTGCTTGAGAACAAGCAAAGTTTAGGTTGGGGGTGTAGGGGTTTGGTCTTATTACTTTACAATTTCTTAGGGTAGATTGCATTATTTGGTTAAACATGGTGAAAATTTTTCAAATTTTGATGCATATAGAGTTATTTATTTCTTGGTTGATCGTTGTATTGTGTTGGCTAATGTGATTGACTCAATTGATTGTTGAATATGAGAAGCATTGTCAGGAAGTAAATAGAGTGGATTGACAACTGGGTCTCGGAGGGGATGCCCTTGAAAGTTGTGGAAGTGAAGACCTTTAAGAATGCCCCTTGTAGCCACCCCATAGCTTGGTAGGAAAGAGTGTTGAAAAAAGGATATTGATATGAGTGCCCCTTCCTTGATTGGTTTTTTTTTATATGTCTAAGTCTTACTTTTTATTTTCTTTTTGTGTATATGTAATGCAAAGTATGAAAAATCCAAAAAAACATGAAAAAGGCAAAAAATGGTGCAAAAAGATGAGAAAAGAAGTTGAAATTTTGAAAAATTGGAAAAGAGAAAAAGCTAAAGGCACAAAAAAGTTATGTGAATAAGTGCATAAGTGACATAATGTCAACTTTAGCACAAGCTATCCTTTTTGTATATATGTAAACAAGGCTTTTATAAGCCATTACATTTGTATATTCTCTCATATTGTCTTTGAAGTTTTGTGCATGTTGAGGAGGCCATGTTAGTTGAGGGGGCACAAAATATCATCGTCCCGTGTGCATGAATTAGAATCCTAGGCTTGTGACGATTTGGCTACTTGGGAAGTTCCCGTGAGGTTTGAGACCCCTTATTAGTAGAGGGAAGATCCAAAGAGACTTGGGGATCTCTCCACAATAGGAATGCTCCCTTCATGCTTCTTAGACTAACCTTGATAGTGACTCAATCCTTTAGGTAACCCTTTGCATCAGCTTTAGAAATAAACTTAAGAATGGGCTTGCTTGGGGACAAGCAAGGAGAAAGTTTGGGGTGTTGATATGTTGTGTTTTTATGTGTTTGCATTGTTATTTGCCTATGTTTAAGAGGTGTATTAAGCTTTAAGAGATGCATTAGTATAGTACATATACTAGAGTTAGGCTTATGCGTAAGCAAATGTACATAGTTGAGTTTAAAGAAAAATGCTACACAAATACAAGCTTATTTCTCATGTTTGGTAAAGTTAGGTCAAAAGCTCAGAACTTGAATTGATGATGATTCGATGTTGAAGTCAATCTTGAGGTGTTTGGGATATGGGAAAAGCATGAAAAAAAAGCTTTTCGAAGCAACCAGGCGAAGAAAAGGGAAACCGGAGCGAAACGAACGCAACGCCAAAAAAAAAAGCGGCCAAGCTTCTGAGTTGGCCGGTCGAACCCTCTTCCAGGATTGGTCGACTGGCTTAGGTGACCGGCCAAAATAGAGAGGAACCCCTTTGGGTTGGTCAACCTCAAGGTTAGGTCGGTCGACTGGCCAAGTCCCCGGCTGGACATAATTACTGCACCATTTAAGCCATTTTCTAACATAGTTTGAGGAGATTTTGAACCCTTTTTCATTCCCCCATTCATACACCCACTTCTAACACACAAAACCCTACTTTCACCCACCTCTAATACACACATTAACACATATACCCACTTAGAATTAAGTTGATTTTGGAGGATTCAAACATCATTTGGTGAAGATTTACTTAAGTTTATAAAGAAACAAACAAGGATAGAAGGAGAGCTTTCTCAACTCTCTTTCATTCTCTTTTATTATATGCTTGAGTACATAGATTAAGGTGACTAAACTTGTGTAATGGGATGATTTTTGTATTCTTTGTTATGGGATTCTATTGGTTCATTTATATACATACTTTGTTCTTATTTTTGAAAAGCTTTATATCATTTCATGTCTATGTTTTTTATGCAATGCTTGTATAAGTTGTATGCATATAGATTGAGTTGTATTTGCTATAGAACACTTCTAATCTTTTAAATATGCATGTCTATATGTGTGTTTGAGGATAATATGAAGTAGGTTAGTTAGATTCATATCTATGTGAATATTAACATGCCTTATATTGAATACATGCTCAAATATTGCCACATGTTGATGGCTAAATGTTTCCAATGGCGCAAATCAAACTTGCTTGTATTTGTATCATGGATAGGATGTCATATTCATAATGCCTTACCTTAGAATATGTAGGACTGTGCCTATTTGATACAAATCCACTTGAGTGTCCCTAGAATGGTAGTGCCTAAGTTACGACTAGTTTAGACCGAGTAACCTTTAGCTTTAAATTTAGTTAATATGAGTCTGGATAGGCTTCGTCAACCCTAGAAACCTTAGGTCTTAGCTTTAAATCCAACTAATGATTTAGGAACTAGTGTGGGATCATTCTAGGACACCTACGTGACTCCTTAGTCCCTCATATGGTCTTAGGTACATAAAAATCAGGCTGTAGCTCTAAGAATGCATGCTTAGGGACAGACCCGCACCAAGTTCTAGGGTGTAATTAGGATACTAGTTAGTTGCTTAGTATCAGAAGCCATATTTAGTAAGCCAATACCTTGAATATCATAACATTGAGTTAGAAAGTCACCTGTTCACAAGTGCAGGTCACCCTATCACTTTCCCATAGGTTTAATCCCCTAGACTAGCTTAGTTCTTACCTATTTCCTTTCTTGCATTCATAGTGTAGGCATTCATCTCCCTCCTAGCTCCCTAAAATCCAAAAGCACAAAAAGATGACTAGTTTAGGTTTCTTTTTAAGTTTCCACTAGAACACACTAGCTTAGGATTTTATCACATTTTAAGCCTCCCTATGGTTTGACACCTGCATTAATACCCCTATATTGCATGATCCGTACACTTGTAGGACCTTTTAGGACTTGCACCTTTAAAGGCACATCAATCGAAAGCTATGATAACCAAAAAGGTCTTATTAGGTCCGAGGAATGCATACTTCAAATGCTTAGGAATGGGATTGAGCTCCAAGGACAAACTAGGCTCAACCAAGGAGGATTCAACCTCAACATCATCTATGTAGACATCATTAGAATCAAGACTAGAAGGAATAACCTCAAGTGATGTATCAATCATGGAATCCTCAACTAAGGAGGTGGAAGCTATACATTTCTACTCTAAGGTCTCCGAAGCAAAGCTAGATAACAAATCCTTAAATTTCTCAAATCTTCTCCATTGGTCATAGTTTTCTCTACAAAGTCCTCGACACAAGAATCAATAACATCAACTCTAAAACACTCTTTCCCATCTTCTTCTCCTTTTACACTAGCCCTATTCTCCGCCTCGGCAACTTAAACGGCGGACCCCAAATTCCAAAATTTCATTTCTAACATTCCCAACCTACAATGAAAAATGGCATCTATGGTAGCAAAGAAGACGCGACCTAAGAGAATGGGTATTGAATATCTAGAATTATGACTCAAATCCATATCTAACACTATGTAGTCTAAAGGGTACACAAATTCTCCTACCTGAATTAGCACATCTTTCACTACGCTTTTAGGGCTCCTCTTAGACCTAAGCACATCTTTCACTACGTCTTTAGGGCTCCTCTTAGACCTATCAGTTAGCTACAGGGTATTATGCACGAGTGACAAGTCTTCAAGACCTAGCTACTAATAGACTAAGTACGGAATGAGGTTCACACTAGATCTTAAGTCTAGCAAGGCATGATCAATCTGGGTCTTACGAATCTTACAAGGAATGGTGAAAGCTCTAGGGTCACTTATCTTGGCTAGAAAGCCTGAAGTACAAATGCTACTCACCTTCTCCATAAGCTTCACCTTCTTAGGGATGATCAAGGCTCAACGCTTCCTAGTACAAAGATCCTTAAAGAACTTGGAGTAGGAGGGAATAGAACAGACGATATCTATTAAAGAAAGATTGATCTTAAGGTCCTTAAAATGCTCTAGGACTTTGAGAAATCTAGTATCCTCACAAGGGGATGGCCTCTCTAAGGCGGATGAGTGAAGAACTCTAGGCTCAACATCTCTAGACTCGTGGGAATCATCAATAGGCTTCTTTCCCTCCCGATGTGGGCGGGAAGTACTACTTTCACCATGGTCTCTCGTGGGCTCAACTCTATCTACAAGTCTCTCTCTATGATCTCTCTCCACAGGGCTACTATTAGGGTCCCTAGACTTAGGGAGACTACTAGGTGCAGGCATTGCATAGTCAACTCCTATCCTATTGTCCACTATCCAACCACTCCTAAAAGTGGTGATGGCCTTAGCCTGGGCCTAAAGAGGATAAGTGGTACCGGTGGAAGAATAGGACTGAACTCTAGGGTTCACTTCCGGCTGAGAAGACAACTTCATAGGATCTCTAGCGCTCCTCTGCGTAGATAACTGCACTAACTGTGCCTCTATCCTAGCCATCTGCTGCCTACAGCTGGCTAGCTCTTGACTATTATCTGCTATCTCCTGCTATTGACTAGCTAAAGCCGATTAATTATTCTGAATGAATTACATCAACTTCATTACATCATTACTAGGGGACTGATTATTAGAGTGAGCAGGGAGTGCCTAAGGTTGTGGAGCACTAATGAGCCTAGGTTGATTAACATTATAAAACCCTAGAGGAATAGCGGGACACAGTCTCTGTTGAAGTGGGACCGGTGGTTAGGAATGGGAAGACTTTTGCTGACTTTATCTCTAAGAGAATTTTGGGTTGTCCCTCCAACCTGAATTATAAGTGTTCGAGTACAAATTGTACTCACGAGAATAACCTTAGGTAGGCACACTTGTTTTTACGTAAACTCGGGAAACTAGGGTGCTAAAGAACAAGCTACGGTCTCATGAGTGGACTTGAAACATAAAGCACACACTTCAATTACCGAAGGGGCGGGGGACGAACCTATAGAACTAGTCCTTTGACCGTGAGGGGAAAACGACAAAGAAATGAATTGATCTAACTTATTTGTGAAGGCCTCTACCTTAGCAAGAAAATCTAAAGAAACTCCAATCTCATTAACATCTCTTCTATTCGCTCCCTGACTAGACCTATCTATAGTGAATTTTGGAAAGAGTTCTTAGCCAAAAAGTACATTTTCTCCCATGCCTCACTTATTTTCAAATTATAAAATCCACCACCGGAGACGACATTGACCATCATCCTATTTTGTTCATTCAAACCTCGAAGGAAATATTGGAGGAGGTCGTGATTACCATAGCCATGGTGAGAACACTATTTAAGAAGGTTATTGAACCTCTCCCAAGCCTCATGAAAGGACTATAGATTATGTCGAGAGAAAGTCATAATGGAAGTCCTAAGGTCGCCATCTTGGCCATAGGAAAGAATTTTTTGTAGAACTTAGATTGAAGCTCCGCCCATGATGTGATACAACCACTAGGCAAAGAATGAAACCAAGATTTAGCCTTATCGCTAAGGGTGAATGAAAATAACCTAAGATGAGTGACCTTCTGAGACACATTAGGGATATGGAGGGTGGAACTCATCTCAATAAAATCGATAATGTGGTCTAAGAGATTATCATTGCTCTTCCCATAAAAGGAACGGAGCATGGCCAACATGTTAAGCTTGATCTCAAAATCTGTCTCCCCTAACCCCAGAACATTAATATCCAAATTAGGCTTGAAAGCACTAGGGAGGAAGAATTCCCTAAGTGTTAGCTAATCATCTATAGACGGGTCTAGTCTAAGGGGCTTTTGTCCAAAATGATGTTGGGCTTGATGCCCATGGTGATCATGCAGTGAAATGGGATTCATGAAGGGAATGGGAGGGATATTGAGGATTATTTGGATTAGCCATCTCCTCAAGAAGATCTCCTAAATTCCTGAGGTATCGCGCAATCCTTTCTAGTTTGGGATTAAAGGGAATTAAAGGATTCCTAAGGGATCTCTTACCAAGCATGTAACACTATTCTAACTACAGCCACTTCAACCCTCAAAACTTCAATAATAACCTAAATCTATAGCAACAAAGCCAAAAACGTATGGGGTCTGCAAAAAACAAAAAGCAAAAGCAAAATAAGAAAGTCAAACAAACAAGCTATACTAAATATGGAAAGTAAACACCAAAAGATCAAAGAAACTAAACTCAAAGTAAGATACACAGCTACTAAAGCAAGCTAATAAAATAAAGCAAAACAAACAAAAAAAAAAGCAACTACTAAACACAGAAGCAAAGAACACAAACCACTATGCCTCTCCAACAACGGTGCCAAGAACTTAATATGCCTCTGAGGTGCAAGCCCTAAAAGACCCACAAGCATATGGATCATGCAATATAATATGTACAAGTTTGGCTGTTAAACCACAGGGAGGCTAATCTGTGGAAGGAATCCTATGCGTGTGTGCTCTAGAAGATGCTTAAAAAGAAACATAGACTAAGCATATTTTTGTACCTTTCGGATTATAGGGAGCTAAATGAAAGAAAAAGGAACTACACTATGAGAACTGGAATGGGAAAAATTGGAATCAAACTAATCTTGAAGGGATTTAACCAATGGAAAGGTGTTAAGGTGACTTACGCTTGTTAGTGGGTGATTCTCAACTCGTATGCTATGGGATTAAGGGAATTGGCTTATCTATGAGATGCTCTAGGTCACTAGTGAGTATCCTAATGAATCCTTACGACCCAGTGTTAATCCATCCCTAAGCGTGCACACTCAGAGCTACAGCATGGTTCTTATGTACCAAGGCCATATGAGGGACTAAAAAGCTACCTAGGTGCCCTAGAACAATCCTACCCTAGCTCCTGGACCATTGGTCATATTTAAAACCAAGATCTAAGGTCACTAAGGCTGACTAAACCCCTTTTGATCTCTTATTAGCAAGATTTAAAGCTAAAAGATCTCAAACTAGGCTAGTCCTAACTTGTGCACCGTCATTCTAAGGACACTATAGCAGGTTGATGCTTAATAAGCACAATCTTACATGTTCTAGGCCAAGGTGTTGTGAATATGTCGACCTATTCACTACCGAAGCATTACCATGTTTGATGTACATTATTATAAGCAAGTGAGTACCAACATGCTAACAAGATTGAAGTTATATTCACCATAAAGCATGCTTATACTCACAAAGACATGAACATAGCAAACCCACTTCATACAATCTGTAAATAAACACATAGGCATACATATTAGATGGATTAAAGGTGTTCTATAGCAAATAAACTTCAATTTATACACATACTATTCATTTAGGCAATTAATCAAACAGATAGATATGTATTGAGAAAAAGCCATTCATATGAAGAATAAAGTATGTATATCTATAAGCCATGAAAAATCCCACACATAGAGTATAAAATCAATCCATTACACATGCTTAATCACCCTAATCTAATTTACTCAAACATTAAAGTAAATAGGATGAAAGAGTTTTGAGGAAACTCCCCTTCCATTCTAACTTGTTCTTGTACAATCTTGAGCAAATCTCTCACCAAATGTCGTTAAAATCCTCTAAAAAAGCTTAGATCTAAGTGGGTGTATGTTAGTGTATGTGTTTGAGGTGGGTAAAGTTGGGTTTAATGTGTGTAAAGTGGGTGCGAAGTGTGTGTGAATTGATGATTCAAATATAGTAAAATAGGATCCTATTTATAGTCTTCACCACGCTGCCAATCAACTGGCTTAACTCCACCAAGTAAATAATGATGCTCTCTGGTCCTGCCAATCGACCTAGCTAGTGGACTGGCTCTACTCATTGGTCGACTGGTTGAGCCTTTTGTCCTTCATTCTTCGTTATTTTGGCCTTTGGTCTTTTCTCCACGACCCATAAACCTTTTAGCTTCATCACCCATCATCATCCAAGCTCGACTTTGACCTATAACTCACCTAAATCATCAAAAACACGTAATTAGTGCAGCTTTTATCTTTAAACTCAACTATGTATAATTGTATACGCTTAAGCCTAATTCTATCATATGTACTACACTGATACAATGATATAAGCTCATAACACCTCTAAAATATAAGTAATATGTAATGTAAACCCACACAAAAATGAAGCACATCAAAGGCATATTAGTTTGTGATCTATTCATTTCATATACACCATTTCCTTATCGCTCCTTGCCAGTCTCTCCATACCCTATTGATTGTTGTAACACCCGTCTTTGAACTACCATCCACTCTCAAATGTTTTCTTTTGGGTCTCATCCTTGATAAGTGGGTAGAGGTCGCTACCCAGTTGTGTTACATCCTGGTGTTCATTTGTTCCTACTAGACTCCTTACCCCTACTATTGTTAATCTCTAAACAAAGTTCTTCATGGTGACCAAACTGCCCGCAGTTAAAGCATACCATGTGAAGGCCTTCTTATTCAACTTTTTGCCACCTCCTCTCTCGCACATTTACCTTAGATATCAAGGGTTTCGAGAGGTTTATTTGCACCGCTACCCATGTATATTTGCATCTCACCGTCTCTTTCATCATCAAGTCAACTTTCAAGGTTTTACCCACAAAATTCCCAAGATTTTAAACGATTTCTCTTTGTAATACTTTATTGGGAGTTCTGGAAACCTCACCTATACCGTTGTGGTTGAGAAGGAAGCAATCGGTGGGATAAACTCTGGTTTCCTTTTACGAACTATGAGAAGGTGGTCCGCTATTAACCAGGGGCATCTCTTTAGCACATGCTCTTAATCTTCTATTCCTACGAATCGTACAAGGAAAAACCAGTTCATGTCCATAATAGATACCTGCTAATATAGCACCCATAATCTCTTAAGTCTAGCCTCCAAAAACTTGTAGCCCACTGTCTTTCCTAGAAGCTTGACAATCAAGGCATGTTTCCAATGGCTTCACATTCTCTTTTTATCCTCCACTGTTAGCCAAAGCTAGTGGAAGGTATAATCAGTCTCTTTCTTGTAGTCGAAGTACACATCATCATCATTAAGGAACTCTCTCATTGGTTCAATGGCTCCAAAGATCCTTAAGGTGCATTCTCATTGACAACACTGAAGGCAAAATCTCTCGTGTTATTTTCATTATTGGTGGGTTGTAGAGCCACCTCCATTGAGAATGGCCCTAGAAATCACGTGGAAGTAATGAAAATAGTGAGATTGGCATTAACGAGAGCTATGGCCTAAGGCTACGTAACAACCTTATTTGACTGTTGGGAGAGAGAACTCTAGAGGGAACTTTTTTGAATCGTTTTTAGCTATTTTGTTTTTTAATCAAATCTATAAGGAAGCACAAAAATGTAGATAAAATTAATTTAGTGTCAATGAGGATGGACATTTAATTATATAACAGTTCTATTTACGAGGCCTGCATGGACATGCTAGATCTATTTCCAGACTAATATTCTACTTTTTCTTTACATATAGATTAACACTGGATTTATTTGTCACCATTAATGAATAGATCTAGATCTAATTTCAAATACAACCAAGAGATAGAAAAGAAAATGGCAAGAAAAGAACATAGTTTCTCTTGCTTTTCAATAGGCAGATCAATAGTAGCAGCATTATAATCGATTAGTAAATTCTTTAGCTGAAGACGTCCTTTCTAGGACAATTTGCTATTGCACTCCTCTTGCAAACGCTTTGGCTTTCAACTTGGACAGATCTTAATTAGATTTCAATTGAAAATAGCAATAGTTGGATAGATCGTTAAGAAATAGGGGTCTGATTTGTCAATGGGTAGTAATAATGTTTGAGGCTGATTTTACAAAGCATTTTCAAATTGTTGTATGTTGTTCGAGTTAGGGTTGAATATACTGCGAAGCTCCCCCCTTCCCCCCCCCCCCTCTCACTTTTTAGAAGTAATATTACTTGAGTAGTTGAGTTGATTTTTGTAATAAGAAGAATTTATACGAGTATAGGCAACAGAAATTAATGTCTGTCCATTAGATGGTACATTCTTTTAGTTTGACCAATGTCTTTACTATTGAGATTACTAATATCTATTGAAGCCACTCAAATAATTGTTGATTGTTATGAAATAACTTAAATATAATATGGCATAAAATAACTTGAGTAATAAAATCACTTTCTAATACAATATAATATCACTTCTTGTTTCTTTCTAATGCTCTCTACTACTACTCATTCTCTACTTCTTCTTGTATGGATTCTAATACTCATTCCAAGCCATGCTACTTATAGGAAAAATTTGGAGACAAATCAATAAATGATCATTAAATGCAAGATGACTAAACTGTTGAATTTTTCTTCATTATCATGTGATCCATATTTGGTGATGTGTGTCATTTGTGCATGTTTGCGTCTAGTTTTTGCATGCATATTTAAGGGTGTTTAGAGTATAATTGAGTGCGCTTAGTATAAAGTTTATGCATATTTGTTAATATTTGTACATAATGTATTTAGGTGCATAAATACTATACTAAGTGTTATATTCCATGTTTTAGGAGTGTTTTGGAAGGGTTCAAGCTTATGCGAGGAAGAAATGAGCTAACGGATGAAGACCGGAAGAAAAGAAATAAAGAAGAGATCATTCTGATCCAGCCGGTTGACTTAGAAGAAGAGACGGTCGACCGGCCGCTCCAGAGAATAAAAGATTTGAAGCTGGTTGAGTTCCTCAAGAAGCCGCCATTCCAGAGAGCATCATGATTGAAGCCAGGCGAGCAAGAAAGAGGAGCCGGTCGACCGGCTATGCGGTGAAGAAATCCATAAAAAGCTCGTTTCAGCTCATTTTCAAGGGGAGGAACTTTTATTTCTTAAATCCTAATAAACCCTAACCCTTTACCCACTTCACAAAACACCCTAAACCACCATCTAAACTCCACACCAAGCTAGGATTGAAGCATTAAACAAAGATTTGAAGGATTTGTACGGATTTGGAAGCAAGAATTTAGGGAAGTTCTTCTTATTCTTTCTCTATTTCTTGTAAATATGTTGCTAGATTAGGCTAGATTTAGGGTTGATTGTTATTGTATATTAGATTAGGGCTTTGAATAATGGATTTGTGTAGATCTTTGGCTCTTAATACATGTTTATTTCCATAAATTTATGGCATGATTCAATATATCTATGTATTGGAAATCAAACATGTCTATGTGTTTGTTAAAATGCCTCAGTGGATATGCATGTGTTATTTATGCTTCAAATGCTCTTATCTACTTATATGGGTGATGTGATTGTGCTTAATCTCATGGCTTTGTTAGTAGAGTAGGCTTTAGCTTTAAATCCAGCTAATAGGTTACATATGCTTAGTCGAGTTTAGGTACTAGTCCTTGGCTTTAAATCCAGCCAAGCGGATAAGTTAACCTAGACTAGAGTGTCTCTCACTCACGTTCGTGTTGGTTAATTGAGCCTTAATGTCACGTAGTGTTTAGGTGCTAGTCCTTGGCTTTAAATCCAGCCAAGAGGATAAGTTCTAAGCACGGATTGCGTAGGCTAGGAGGGATGGCCCTTAGCTTTAAATCCAGCTAACGGGTTGAACCACTAGTATTGGTTAAGAGAGCCCCCGATCAACACAACGGCAATAGAAGTCCCGAGCCTTAGATAGACATCATCTGTTATCATAGCCCAACTCTTGTTACAATGCAATCGCCCTCGGTCCCCTTCTCCTTTATTAGTGTTTCCTTCCTTAGTTTGGCTCCCTTAAGTTCCTCCATAGATTAGTTTTTATTTTCCTTTTTCCGAGCTCCCTTCCATCCTAAAGTAAGTACACACATGCACGTAGCTAGTTTAAGGCACCCGAGCACATAGAGACTAAACTAAGGTAGCCTCCCTGTGGATTCTACCCCGCACTTGCACACACTGTACTACACACGTCCCGTGCACTTGCGGGCTATTAAGGCTTGTGCTCAAATAGCGATATCAAGTTTTTGGCGCCGTTGCGGGGGAGGCACGGTATTGGTTCTTTGTGTGCTTTTGTGTTTGCGATTGGTTGTTTGCGTGTGCACTATCTTTACTTGCTTTCCATTTAAAAAAAAATTAGAAAAAAAAAAATTTTTTAAAAATTGACTGTGAAAGGGTTTTACTTGTGATTCATTGAATATGACCGATCCCAATGCTTCTTGGTGGTCACTTGTATCCTCTTCCCCACCACCCGAACGTGTCCCTTATGCATGTCGCTTGTGTGGAAGTTTCATGCATCCTACCGCTTTCTATCCCCACGAGAATTCCGTGTGGAAGTTTCATGCATCCTACTGTTTTCTATCCCCACGAGAATTCCCCACCTAGGGCCAGTGCTACTAATAACCCCTATAGTCATGCAACATCTCATGCATCTTCATTTAGTAATCATGACTATAGGGATGCATATTCTTGTTATTGCAATCATTGTGGAAGCCGTGCTCATTTTCCTAGTGCTTGTCCCACCTTCCACCCTCATTCCCGATTGCATGCAATGCCCTATGCCTCTAGCTATCATGATTCTAGGGAGCAACATCATGCATTTTCACAATGGGGTCAAGATGACTCTTTATTCCATTCACCTTCTAGTTTCGATTGTCCACCTCCAACACCTTCTTTTTCCACCCATTCCTCTCCTGAGTTTTTTTATGGTTATGTGCAAAATAATTTTCAAAATGACTACCTTTTTCACTCGGTTGAGCCCTCTTCTTTTAGGTTTTCTTCTCAAGAGGAAACACTTGACTATCTCTTATCCCTCATCTAATCTAACCAAGAACAACTTGAGAGTATGAAGCAAGACACCAAATCTTTTGGTGTGTCCTTGGAGAGAGTGGTTGAGAGTGTGCAACTCATGAGTGAGAATGCTGAGATACCTTTAGAACGAGTTGAAGGGATAGAGATGAGACCTAATGATGAGGTGACTAAGGGTGGAAATGATGATGTATGGGAGAGACAACTAGAAAGAGAGGTTGATGGAGAGATAACATCTTGTAGTGAGAATAAAGATAAGATTAATGATAACTTGGTTCTTGATGACTCTTGTGATTATGTTTTAGAGGAAGTAGTACCCTATCCTCTTAAGCTTTCAACGTCTCCCATTGAGTCACATGAGTTTTTTCTTTCTCCTCATCCCACACATTCCGTACACGTGGAGGTTGAGTCTTGTGTCGATAGTACTCAATTGCATTTCGAGTCGGCATTTAGGGAGTTTAGCGCGCATTCTCCCCTTGAGCATTCATGCATACATGATGAGGAATCCGTTGAGTCCCCTTTGTCTCCTCCATTTGTGCCTACCCCTGGTGAAGAGCATGATGGTGAGATGACACCCACTAGTGATGAACGTATTGTTGAATTTAAAGAGACTTTAGCAAGTGAAGGTTTAATGTCATCCATTAAGGAAAACAAAGCATCAATTTTGGAGGTTTTAAATGATAAGTCTCTTGGAGTTAAGAATCATGATGTTGAAGAGAATAGCAACTCAAAGAAGACACATAAGAAAGGAATTGATGTGCTTGGAAGAATGATCTATGGGTCTCTTTGGATGTTTGATGATTCATTGATGGAAATAGAGCCTATTAAGATCGAATCCACCCTTCGTGAGGAGTTAGAACGACCTAGGCTTGATCATGTTATATCTTGTGGAGAAGAAGAGTGTAGTACATCCACCCCCTATATCGTTGCTCCTTCTTCTCCAAATGTCATTCCAACGCCCATTTCCCATTCCATTGAGTCTTCCTTTTTGGAGCTCACGTTTGTGCCTTCATGCATAGAACATTTTCATCTATGGTTCGAAAGCACGTTTCCCATGTTGCGTGCATTAGACCTATCTTTGACCTATGGGGAAAGTGTGTTCCTAGCCCTTGATTATGAGAAGAAGGCATTGGGGTGGCTAATTAAAGAGCAAGCAGGACATGATTCTTCACGTTTGTGCATGCTTCATTCCACACTTGCGCATTCATTTGATATTTTAGGGTGGGATCTTGAAAAGGGGTGCATCATGCATTCATTGCCCCAACCTTTAGTGCATGACCCTTTTCCTTCTATATTCTGTGCTTTGATGATTATCCGGCAATTTGTGCCACGCAACTTTAAACATATTTTACTCTAACATTGGCGCCCAGCTGGAGGCGTTAAATCCAGCGCTACTAGAAGGCACCCCAGGCTTGTTCATATTTTTCTTGTTTTTCTTGTATTTATTTGTTGTTGCCTTTGTATATAGTAGATTAGTTTTCTCGTACTAATTCTTGCTTTGTACATAATAGATTAGATTGCTTTTGTTTATCTTACCTTTTTATATTTTAGGATTTCTTTTGTTTATTTTCATTCTTAGTAGGTTAGATTTTTACTCCCTTACTTGTTCTTGCTCCTTTCCTTCATTTGTGCATCAATCCCTTACCCCGTGTTTACATCCTTCTTTATCATTTCAAATGTCAATGTGAGCTTGCATAGCATATCTTCTAATCTCTTCTTTGTTTTTTGAGCATTAGTGCTTTCCACAAAAGATAGAGGCTAGTAGATCATTGGATTGTCTTTGGCATTTGCAGACTACATGGAAACAAGGTTGTATCTATCCATCTTTTATTTGTCCTTATCTATCCCTCTCCGCATTCCCCATATGTGTTTCATGTTGATTGCTTGTCGTGTGTCTTCGTGATTTTTGCTTGAGGACAAGCAAAGTTTAGGTTTGGGGGTGTGGTTGCTCATTTATTGTATATGGGATAGATTCGCTTGCCATATCTTATTTTTGCTTAAAATGTGTTCAAAATTTTTAATTTTTTGCATATTTTGAGTTAGTTTATCTCCACGTTGGTTGGAGGGTTGGCCTTTGTTATTGACTTAATTGATTGGAGAAGATAAGGGTGTATTGTGGGGAGTAAATGGAGTGTAGGATATGACCTAGACTTTGAAGAGAATCCTTTTGAAAACTGAAGGGAGTGAGTATTTCTAAGAATGCACCTTGTAGTTTCCCCACAACTTGGTTGGAAAAAGTGTTCTTAAAGGGTTGTTGATATGAGTGCCCATTCCTTGATTGGTTCTTTTAGTTTGCCTTAGCCTCTTCTTTTTCCTTTCTTTTTGTTCTATTTATGTATTGAAAAAAAAAAACAAAAAACACAAAAAAACAACAAAAACAAACAAACAAAAATGAAAAAAAAAAGAGCCAAAAGGCAACAAAAAGATTGAAAAGTGAAGTATGTTGAATAAATGTCAAGTGACATAATGTCAAGTTGACACAAGTATCTCTTTTGTTCTTTCATGTGTTATGAATAAGGCTCTTACGTCAATGTGAGCCATTGTGATGTATCTTCTCTTTCTTGTATCTTTGGGGCTAAGTGCATATTGGGAGGCCATGTTAGTTGATAGAGCACGAAGTATCAACATCCCGAGTGCGTGAGTTGGAATCCTAAGTTTGTGGTGGGTCTAGCTACTTGGTGACATTCCCAAGAGGTGTGAGACCCCTTGTGATCAAAGGGAGGATCCAAAAAAGACTAGGGAAGCCCTTACATGAAAAGAATGACCCCTTGTACCCCTTGGATGTGAAAAGATAGCAAGTCAATGCAATTGGCAACTCTTTGAAAAGCATGAGGATAGACTTCATTTAGGCTTGCTTGAGGACAAGCAAGGGGAAGGTTTGGGGGTGTTGATGTGTGTCATTTGTGCATGTTTGCATCTAGTTTTTGCATACATATTTAAGGGTGTTTAGAGTATAATTGAGTGCGTTTAGTATAAAGTTTATGCATATTTGTTAATATTTGTACATAATGTATTTAGGTGCATAAATACTATACTAAGTGTTATATTCCATGTTTTAGGAGTGTTTTAGAAGGGTTCAAGCTTATGCGAGGAAGAAATGAGCTAACGGATGAAGATCGGAAGAAAAGAAATAAAGAAGAGATCATTCTGATCCAGCCGGTTGACTTAGAAGAAGAGCCGGTCGACCATCTAGGTCGACCAGCCGCTCCAAAGAATAAAAGATTTGAAGCTGGTCGAGTTCCTCAAGAAGCCGGTCGACCGGCTAGGTCGACCGGCCATTCCAGAAAGCATCATGATTGAAGCCGGGCGAGCAAGAAAGAGGAGCCGGTCGACCGGCTGTACGCTGAAGAAATCCATAAAAAGCTCGTTTCAGCTTATTTTCAAGGGGAGGAACTTTTATTTCTTAAATCCTATAAACCCTAACCCTTTACCCACTTCACAAAACACCCTAAACCACCATCTAAACTCCACACCAAGCTAGGATTAAAGCATTAAACAAAGATTTGAAGGATTTGTACTGATTTGGAAGCAAGAATTTTGGGAAGTTCTTCTTGTTCTTTCTCTATTTCTTGTAAATATGTTGCTAGATTAGGCTAGATTTAGGGTTGATTGTTATTGTATATTAGATTAGGGCTCTGAATAATGGATTTGTGTAGATCTTTGGCTCTTAATACATGTTTATTTACATAAATTTATGGCATGATTCAATATATCTATGTATTGGAAATCAAACATGTCTATGTGTTTGTTAAAATTCCTAAGTGAATATGCATGTGTTATTTATGCTTCAAATGCTCTTATCTACTTATATGGGTGATGTGATTGTGCTTAATCTCGTGGCTTTGTGTAGTAGAGTAGGCTTTAGCTTTAAATTCAGCTAATAGGTTACATGCTATGCTTAGTCGAGTTTAGGTGCTAGTCCTTGGCTTTAAATCCAGCCAAGCAGATAAGTTAACCTAGACTAGAGTATCCCTTACCCATGTTCGTGTTGGTTAATTGAGTCTTAATGTCACGTAGTGTTTAGGTGCTAGTCCTTGGCTTTAAATCCAGCCAAGAGGATAAGTTCTAAGCACGGATTGCATAGGCTAGGAGGGATTGGCCCTTAGCTTTAAATCCAGCTAACGGGTTGAACCACTAGTATTGGTTAAGAGAGCCCCCGATCAACACAACGGCAATAGAAGTCCCGAGCCTTAGATAGACATCATCTATTATCATAGCCCAAGTCCAGTTGCAATGCAATCGCCCTAGGTCCCCTTCTTCTTTATTAGTGTTTCCTTCCTTAGTTTGGCTCCCTGAAGTTCCTCCATAGATTAGTTTTTATTTTCCTTTTTCCGAGCTCCTTTCCATCCTAAAGTAAGTACACATACGTACGTAGCTAGTTTAAGGCACCCGAGCACATAGAGACTAAACTAAGGTAGCCTCCCTGTGGATTCGACCCCGCACTTGCACACACTGTACTACACACGTCCCATGCACTTGCGGGCTATTAAGGCTTGTGCTTGAATAGCGATATCATTTGGCTTGTAAATTTTTCAACAAATGTTTCCTTTCCCAAGATGATAGCATCCCTTTCTTCAAAATTTGCATGTTACACACCATTTAATGCATTAAAAAGAACCTTCAATCTTGATTCTTGAATGTCCATTATTTACAACACTCCTCTTGGACATTCATCAACAAGAATATGCCTCGTTAAAGCCTTACTCGGAAAAACCCAATGGAAAAAAACCTAGTGAAAGAAAAGAGTACAATATCCTTGTTATACGTTTCATGCTGCCTCACTAAAAACCTTACCAGGAAAACCCAGTGAGACAAAACCTAGGCCAAGGGAAAAAGAGTATAGCGCGTATAATTCTCCCCCTCGTGAAAGTAATTAGGAGCAATCTCTGAGTTGTCGCATGCCGATCTTGTGTACCAACTTCTCCAATGTTATTGCAGGTAACGCCTTTGTAAACAAGTCTGCTAAATTTTCACTTGAGCGAATTTGACAAACATCAATCTCTCCTTTCTTTTGGAGTTCATGTGTAAAGAAAAATTTTGGTGAAATATGCTAGTTCTATCACCCTTGATGTAGCCTCCTATAACTTAAGCAATACAAGTAGTATTATCTTCATACAGTATGATTGGTCCCCTTTTGCTAGTTCAAATGTTGCATTCTTCTTCAACATGTTGAGTTAAAGATCTCAACCATACACATTCTCAACTCGCTCATGTAATGCAAGTATTTTAGCATGATTTGAGGAAGTGGCAACAATAGTTTGTGATGTGTGCTATTCGTATCGAGTTTTACACCCGCAAGCGTACAGATCGTTCGTGGTATAGTGGATTCGAGTGCGGGTATCGTCTCCACAGGGAGGCTAAATTAGTTTAGTCTCTATGTACTCGGGTGCCTTAAACTAGCTACGTGCGTGTGTATGCTTGCTTTAGGATGGAAGGGAGCTCAGAAAAAAAAAAAGAAAATAAAAACTAATCTATGTAAGAACTTAAAGGAGCCAAACTGAGGAAGGAAAAACTAACAAAGAATAAAGGGACCTAAGGCGATTGCATTGCAGCTAGACTTGGGCTATAATAATGGATGAGGTCTATCTAAGGCTAAAGACTTCTATTACCGTTGTGTTGATCTAGGGCTCTCTTAGCCAGTACTAACGTGGGTGAGGGATACTCTAGTTTAGGTTAACTTATCTGCTTGGCTGGATTTAAAGCCAAGGACTAGCACCTAAACTCAACTAAGCATAGCATGTAACCTATTAGCTAGATTTAAAGCTAAAGCCTACTCTACTAAGCAAAGCCATAAGATTTAAGCACAATCACATCACCCATATAAGTAGATAAGAGCATTTGAAGCACAAATAACACATGCATATTCACTTAGGCATTTTAACAAACACATAGACATGTTTGATATCCACTACATAGACATATTGAATCATGCCATAAATTTATGCAAACAAACATGTATTAAGAGCCAAAGATCTACACAAATCCATTATTCAAAGCCCTAATCTAATATACAACAACAATCAACCCTAAATCTAGCCTAATCTAGCAACATATTTACAAGAAATAAAGAAAGAACAAAAAGAACATCCCTAAATTCTTGTTTCCAAATCCGTACAAATCCTTCAAATATTTGTTTAATGCTTCAATCCTAGCTTCATATGGGGCTTAGATAGTGGTTTAGGGTGTTTGGTGAAGTGAGTAAAGGGTTAGGGTTTATTAGGATTTAAGAAATAAAAGTTCCTCCCTTGAAAATGAGCTGAAACGAGCTTTTTATGGATTTCTTTAGCGCACAGCCGGTCGACCGGCTCCTCTTTCTTGCTCGACCGGCTTCAATCATGATGCTCTCTGGATTGGCCGGTCGGTCCTTGAGGAACTCGACTGGCTTAAATTCTTCATTCTTTGGAGCGGCCTGTCGACCTAATCGGTCGACCGGCCGGCTGGATCAGAATGATCCATTCTTCATTCCTTTTGTTCTGGTCTTCATTCATTAGCGCATTTCTTCCTCGCGTAAGCTTGAACCCTTCCAAAACACTCCTAAAACATGGAATATAACACTTAGTATAGTATTTATGCATCTAAATACATTATGTACAAATATTAACAAATATGCATAAACTTTATACTAAGTGCACTCAATTACACTCTAGACGCCTTTAAATGTGCATGCAAAAACTAGATGCACAAATGACACTCATCAACACCCCCAAACCTTCCCTTTTGCTTGTCCTCAAGCAAGCCTAAATGAAGTCTATCCTCATGCTTTTCAAAGAGTTGCCAATCGTATTGACTTGTTATCTTTTCGCATCCAAGGGGTACAAAGGGTCATTCCTTTCATGGAAGGGCTTTCCTAGTCTTTTTCAGATCCTCCTTTCAATTACACAAGGTCTCACACCTCTTAGGAATGTCACCAAGTAGCTAGAACCACCACAAACTTAGGATTCCAACTCACGCACTCGGAATGTTGATACTTCGTGCTTTATCAACTAACATGGCCTCCCAATATGCACTTAACCCCAAAGATACAAGGAAGAGAAGATACATCACAATGGCTCACATTGACGTAAGAGCCTTATTCAAAACACATGAAAGAACAAAAGAGATACTTGTGTCAACTTGACATTATGTCACTGGACACTTATTCAACATACTTCACTTTTCAATCTTTTTGTTGCCTTTTTGGCTTTTTCTTTTTTTTTTTCATTTCATTTTTTTTCAATACAAAAATAGAACAAAAAGAAAGGAAAAAGAAGAGGCTAAGGCACACTAAAAGAACCGATCAATGAATGAGCACTCATGCCAACAACCCTTTAAAAACACCTTTTTCCAACCAAGTTGTGGGGAAACTACAAGGTGTATTCTTAGAAATGATCACTCCCCACAGTTTTCAAAAGGATTCTCTTTGAAGTTTAGGTCATATCCCACACTCCATTTACTCCCCACAATACACCCCTATCTTCTCCAATCAATTAAGTCAATAGCAAAAGCCAACTCTCCAACCAACGTGGAGAAAAACCAACTCAAAATATGCAAAAAATTGAAAATTTTGAACACATTTTAAGCAAAAATAAGATATGGCAATCAAATCTATCCCATATATGATATAAACAATAAATGAGCAACCATACCCCTAAACCTAAACTTTGCTTGTCCTCAAGCAAAAATCACAAAGCCACACGACAAGCAATCAACATGAAACACATATAGGGAATGCGAATAGGAATAGATAAGGACAAGTAAAAGATGGCTAGATACAACCTTGTTTCCATGTAGTCTGCAAATGCCAAAGACAATCCAATGATCGACTAGCCTTCATCTTTTGTTGAAAGCACTCATGCTGAAAAAAAACAAAGAAGAGATTAGAAGATATGCTATGCAAGCTCACATTGACATTTGGAATGATAAACAAGGATGTATACAAAAGGTAAGGAATTGATGCACAAATGAAGGAATGGAGCAATAACAAGTAAGGGAGCAAAAATCTAACCTACTAAGAATGAAAACAAACAAAAGAAAGCCTAAACTATCAAAAGGTAAGATAAACAAAAGCAATCTAATCTATTATGTACAAAGCAAGAATAAGTACAAGAAAACTAATCTACTATATATAAAGGCAAAGGCAAATAAATACAAGAGAAACAAGAAAAATATGAACAAGCCTAGGGCGGCTCCTAGTAGCGCTGGATTTAACGCCTCCAGCCGGACGCCAATGTTAGAGTAAAATATGTTTAAAGTTGCGTGGCAGAAATTGCCGGATAATCATCAAAGCACAGAACATAGAAGGAAAAGGGTCATGCACTAAAAGTTGGGGCAATGAATGCATGATGTACCCCTTTTCAATATCCCACCCCGAAATATCAAATGAGCATGTGGGTCCAAGTGTGGAATGAAGCATGCTCAAACGTGAAAAATCATGTCCCGGTTGCTTTTTAATTAGCCACCCCATGGCCTTCTTATCAAAATCAAGGGCTAAAAATACACCATCCTCATGGGTTAAAGATAAGTCAAATGCATGCAACATAAGAAATGTGCTTTCTGACCCTAGATGAAAGTGTTCTATGCAAGAAGGCATAAACGTGAGCTCCAAAGATGGGGACTCAACGAAATAGAAAAGGGGAGTAAAAACGACACTTGGAGAAGAAAGAGCAAGGATAGGGGAATTAGACGTACTACACTCTTCTTCTCCATAACATATAGCATTTTTAAGCCTAGGTCGCTCTAACTCCTCGCAAGGGGTGGATTCGATCTTAATGGGCTTACTCATACTAAGGGAAGGTTCATGTTCATCTAAAAAATGCTTAACCTCATCAATCGATTCCCTAGTGGAGAGGGTAGTACAAGGTATCAACAATGATTCATCAAACACACCCAAAGACCCATAAGTCGCAATTTCAAGCTCATCAATTTCTTCCTTAAGTGTCTTCTTGGAGTGGCCATTCTCCTCAACACAACAATCCTTAACTCCAAGAGACTTATCATCTAAGGACTCCGAAATTGATGCTCTATTCTCCCCAATAGATGACTCTAGATCCACATTAGCAAAGATCTCATCAAATGCTTCCACAAATTTATCACTAGTGGTCGTCATCTTCTCATCATGCTCTTCACAAAAGGTAACCACAAATAGAGGGGACAATGAAGACTCAAAGGATTTCAAGTCATAGATGTGTGAATGCTCAAGGGAGGTATGTACCCTAGACTCCCTAAATGTGGACTCGAAATGCAAATGAGTGCTATGATCATGAGACTCAAACTCCAAGTGTGCGAAATGTATGGGATGAGGAGAAAGACAAGAGTCACATGAGTCAATGGAAGACATTGAAAGCTCAGGAAGATAGAGTACTATTTCCTCTAAAACATATTCATAAGAGTCATCAAGAACCAAATTATCATTAAGCTCATCCTTGTTCTCAGTACAAGATGTTGTCTCTCCATCAACCTCTTTTTCTAGTTGTCTCTCCAACACATCATCATTTCCACCCCTAGTCACCTCATCGTTAAGTCTCATCTCTATCCCGTCAACTCATTCTAAGGGTATTTCAAAAGTCTCACTAATGAGTTGCATACTCTCAGCCATTCTCTTCAAGCGGTCTCTGAGAGATTTGGATTTGTGCTTAAAACTATCAAGTTCCTCTTGATTAGATTGGAGGAGAGATTGGGACTGCTTAAGCATTTGATTCAATTGCTCTGAGAGTGAAGACATTGCGGAAGAGGGTTCAACCGAGTGAAAATGGTAAATATCTTGATTGGGGTTGATGTGTTGTGTTTTTGTGTGTGTTTGCATTGTCATTTACCTATATTTAAGAGGTGTTGAGTGATCATAATGATGCATTAGTGTAGTGCTTTTGATAAGAATAGGCTTAAGTGTAAACAAATGTACATATTGAGTTTAAAAGACAAATTGCTACATTAATTGCTTGTTTTCAATGATTTAGGTGAACTTTGGGTTTAGATCGAGATTGGACAATGAAAGGTGATAAAGATGGGAAATGCACGGATCTAAGAGAGAAGTCCGGAGGCCGAAAAGACAAAGAATAGAGGAAGAAAGTCAGTTGGACGACCAAGGAAAAAGAGCCGGTTGACCGGCCACTCCAGAGAGGTGCCAAAAATAGCCGGACGACCACCCCTCCAGAGCCGGTCGACCGGCCAGTCCAGAGAGCATCACTAAAAAGCCGGTCAAGCTAGGTCCAGAAGCCAGTCGACCTAGACGGTCGACCGGCACTATGCTGAGAACATATAAATAAGGCCTGATTCTGCAGAAAAAGGAGGACTTTTTGGAAAATTAACACACACTTCACACCTAAACTTCTCACACACTTAACCCTAGATCCCACCCACTTCACACACACTTTTCACACATTTCTCACTAAGAACCAAGCTTGACTTGGAGGGTTCAAACATTTTGGAATCAAGTTTGCTCAAAAGCTTTGTACAAAGATTAGCTAGGACGAAAGGGAAGCGTCATTATCTCTCTTTCATTATATTTCCTATTAGGATTAAGTAGACTTATGTAGGGTGATTTAACTTATGCAATGGGTTAACTATATACTCTTATGATATGGGATATGATGGCTGAATGTATATACATGCTTCGAATTTTCTTGTTCAAATGGGTATTTTCTCATTTATGTCTAAGTGTTTGATAAAATGCCTAGATAAGTAACATGTGTATAAATTGAAATTTGTTTGTTACTAAACACATCTAATCCATGTTATAATCATGTCTATGTGTTTATATGTGGATGCTATGAAGTAGGTAATGCTTTTATTCATGTCTATATGTATATTTGCATGCCTAGTAATGACCATAACTTCAATAACGCATACGTGTAGGTTGTTAATTATTTCTAATGGTGTGAACTGAACATGACGATGTTTGGCAGTTGAATAGGTTCCATTTTTCACAAGCACCTTGGCCTTGAACATGTATGAACGCACTAGCAAGTCAAATCCTGCTGTAGTGACCTTAGAATGACGAAGTGTGCGCACTAGCAATGACGAATAAGCTAGATCAATTCATTTCTTTGCCCATTTCATCCCAAGGTCATAGGACTAGTCCTTTAGGTTCTTCCTCTACCCCTTTAGTTGTTGAAGTTTATGCATTGTGCTCCGAGTCATCTCATGAGATCATAGCTTGCCCTTTAGCATCCCAATTCCTGAATTCATGAAAGAGCAAGTGTGCGCCACACAAGGTTATTCTCGTGAGTATAATCCATACTCGAACACATACAATCCGGGTTAGAGGGATAACCCAAAATTTTCTTGGAGACAAGGATAGCATGAGTCTAGTTCACATCCTCAGGTTCCACCCCAGCAGCGACCCCGTCCTCAATATCCCCCAGGTTTCTATATTGTTAATCAACCCCGTCTCACTAGTGCTCCTCAACCTCAGGCTTTACCAGCTCCCTCTAGTAGCCAACCTCCTACTAATGTCATGATGAAGATAATGCAGTTTATTCAAAACCAACAGTAGGAATTGGCAGAAAATAGGCAGCAAATGGCTAGGTTTGAGGCACAGTTAGGACAGATTGCTAGTCAGCTGAGTGCTAGAGACCCTGGGAAATTGCCTTCTCAGTCGGAGGTGAACCCTAGAGTCCAGTCCTATTCCTCTACCTATACCATTTATCCCCCTCAGGCCCAGGCTAAGGCCGTCACCACTCTTAGGAGTGGTTAGGTAGTGGATAATAGAGTGGGAGTTGACTTTGCAGTGCCTACACCTAGTCGTTCTTCTGAGTCTTGAGCACCACATTGTAGCCTTGTTGAGGGAAATCATAGACAAGGTCCTATTAAGAGAGATGAGCCTATTAGAGACCATGGAGAGAATAGTACTTCACGCTCACATCGGGAGGGAAAAGAGCCTATTGATGACTCCCATGTATCTAGAAGTGTAGAGCCTAGAGTTCCTTTTCCATCCGCCTTAGAGAGGCCTACACCTAGTGAGGATTCTAGGTTCTTCAAGGTTTTAGACCATCTTAAGGACCTTAAGGTCAATCTTCTTTTGATAGATGCGATCCTTTTGATCCCCTCTTATTCTAAGTTCTTTAAGGATCTTTGTACAAGGAAACGTAGGTCATCGAACATTCCTAAGAAGGTGAGGCTTACAGAGAAGGTGAGTAGTATTTGTACTTCAGGCCTTCTGCTCAAGATGAGTGACCCCGGAGCCTTCACCATTCCTTGTAGGATCTGTGAGATCCAGATTGATCATGCCTTGTTAGATTTAGGATCTAGTGTGAATCTCATTCCCTACTCTATCTATCAGCAGCTAGGTCTAGGTGAGTTGTCTCCTACACATGTTACTCTTCAGCTAGCTGATAGGTCTGAGCGGAGACCTAGAGGTGTGATAGAAGACGTTATGGTTTAGGTAGGTGAGTTTGTATACCCTGTTGACTTCATAGTGTTAGATATGGATTTCGGACATGACTCTAAATACTCTACACCCATTCTTCTAGGTCACCCCTTCCTTGCCACCGCAGATGCCATTATCCATTGTAGGTCGGGGTTATTGGAGATGAAATTTGGGAATTTGAGATCCACTATGAAGGTTGCCAATGCGGTGAATAGGGCTAGTATAGGAGGAGAGGATGAAGAAGAGTGCTTTAAGGTGGATGTGATTGATTCTTGCGTTGAGGATCTTATAGAGAAGACTATGACCAATAGAGAAGAATTGAGGAAATTTGAGGAATTAATGTCTAGTTTTGATTTGGAGACCTTAGAGAGGAAATGTGTAGCTTCTACTTCCTTGATTGAGAGCCATTTGACTAATAAGTCACTTGAGGTTAATCCTTCTAGTCTCATTTCCAGTGATGTCCCCATTGATGATGTTGAGGTTAAATCCCACTTGGTTGAGCCTAGCCCTTCTTTAGAGCTCAAATCCCTTCCCGATCATTTGAAATATGCATTCCTAGGCTCTAGTGAGACCCTTCCGGTCATCATAACTTTCGATCTTTCTAGTGAGCATGGGGAGCGTCTTTTAGAGGTCCTTAGGAAACATAGGAAGGCTATAGGGTGAAAAATTGATGATTTGAGAGGTATAGACCCTTCGGTTTGCATATATCGTATTCACCTTGAGGATGGAGCCATTCCTTCTAGGGAAATGTAAGGAGGCTAAACCCACACATGAGTGAAGTAGTTAAGAAAGAGATCATTAAACTTTTAGATGCAGGCATTATTTATTCGATCTCTGATATTGAGTGGGTTAGCCCGGTCCAAGTTGTCCCTAAGAAGTCTGGGATCACGGTTGTTGAGAATGAGAGAGGAGAGCTTATCCCTACACATACTCCCACGGGATGGAGAGTTTGTATTGACTGTAGGAAGCTCAACTCCAAAACTAGGAAGGATCATTTCCCATTGCCTTTTTTAGACCAGATCTTAGATAGAGTAGCTGGGCATAGCTACTATTGTTTTCTTGATGGCTATTTGGGTTATAACCAAATCCCTGTGTTTCCCGAGGGTCAGGAGAAGACCGCCTTTTCTTGTCCCTATGGCACTTTTGCTTATAGGAGAATGTCATTCGGTCTTTGTAATGCCCTAACGACTTTTCAGAGATGTATGATGGCCATTTTTAGTGACATGATTGAGAGGCATTTAGAGATTTTCATGGATGATTTCTCAGTCTTTGGAGATAGCTTTTATGAGTGCTTGAGTCATCTCTCTTTAGTCTTAGACCGATGTGTAAAAAAGAATCTAGTGTTAAGTTGGGAGAAATCCCACTTCATGGTGCAACGAGGGATAGTGTTGGGTCATGTTGTATCATCTAGTGGAATTCAAGTTGACCTAGCTAAGGTAGAATTAATTGAAAAGTTGCATGTCCCTAAGTGTGTCAAGGATGTTAGATCTTTTCTAGGGCATGTAGGATTTTACCGTAGATTCATTAAGGATTTTAGTCATATTGCACGCCCCTTGTCTAGGCTCCTAACACAAGATGTCCCTTTTGACTTTGATGATGAATGTGTTAGAGCTTTCAATAGGTTTAAATCCTTATTGTCTACATCCCCAATTATCCAGCCACCTAACTACAGTCTCCCATTTGAGGTTATGTGTGATGCATCCGATTATGCGATAGGAGCTGTTTTAGGTCAAAGAAAGGATAAGTTGCCCCATGTTGTGTACTATGCTAGCAAGACTCTTGATGAAGCACAAAAGAATTATACCACTACGGAAAAAGAGCTTTCAGCAATAGCTTTCTCCCTTGACAAGTTTAGGTCATGCATCCTAGGGTCCAAAGTGATTGTCTACACCGATCATGCGGCATTGAAGTATTTGTTGTCTAAGAAAGAATCTAAGCCCCGCTTGATTAGGTGGTTGCTCCTCCTTCAAGAGTTTGACATAGAAATCCGGGATAAGAAGGGTAGAGAAAATTTAGTTGCGGATCATCTTTCCCATCTTGTTAGCAAGTCTTCTAGTGATCCATCTCCTTTTCATGATTCATTCCCCAATGAGCAATTGTTTGCCATCTCTCATCACGCACCTTGGTTTGCTCATATTGTCAATTATCTTGCCACAGGGCGTTTTCCTTCCTATTGGGAAAAGAGAGAGAGAGACAGGTTCCTAGCGCAAGTTAGACATTTCGTTTAGGAGGATCCCTATCTTTACAAAGTGTGTGCGAATCAAATGATTCGCCGGTGTATGCCTGAGGATGAGTTTGAGAGCGTTTTGAGCATGTGTCATTATGAGGGGTGTAGGGGTCATTTTAGTGGGAAGAAGACCGCCGCGAAGGTCTTGCAAAGTGGACTGTTTTGGCCTTCTCTCTTTAAGGATGCCAAGAATATTGCAAGAAGTGTTTTAGATGTCAACAATCCGGGTCCATCTCTAGGAGAAACATGATGCCTTTATCCCCTATTCTTTCTTGTGAGTTGTTTGATGTTTGGGGTATAGACTTCATGGGTCCATTTCCACCTTCCTTTGGGTACTAATACATTTTAGTGGCCGTTGATTATGTGTCCAAATGGGTTGAGGCTATTCCTACACGCACTAATGACCATAGGGTAGTGGTTAAGTTTATTAAAGAAAACATTTTCTCTAGATTTGGAGTCCCTAGGGTCTTAATTAGTGATAGGGGTTTGCATTTTTGCCATAGGCCTTTAGAGGCGTTGTTGAGAAGATATTCGGTCACCCATAAGGTAGCCACTCCTTATCACCCGCAAACTAGTGGACAAGTAGAGGTGTCCAATAGAGAGATCAAGCACATTTTAGAGAAAACGGTTAGGCCCAATAGAAGAGATTGGTCTATTAGGCTAAATGATACTTTGTGGGCCTATCGTACCGCCTTTAAGACTCTCATTGGTATGTCTCCATATAGATTGATTTATGGTAAAGCTTGTCACTTGCCGGTAGAACTAGAGCATAGAGCTTATTGGGCAATCAAAGCCCTAAATTTTGACTTGGCAAGAGCGGGTAAGAAAAGGAAGCTAGACCTAGCAAACTTGAAAGAGCTTAGATTCGAGACGTATGAGAACGCTAACTTTATAAGGATAGGATGAAGAGAATTCATGATAAACACATTATTAAGAAATCATTCTCTCCTTTTGATAAAGTTTGGTTGTTTAACTCACGATTGAAACTCTTTTCAGGTAAGCTTAAGACAAGATGGGATGGTCCATATGAGGTGATGGTTGTGCCTATCCTTCCGGAGCAGTCAAGATTAAAGACTTAAAGGATGACCGAGAGTTGACGGTGAATGGGCAACGCCTGAAGCACGCATATGATCCGAGCATGGCTCGTGCGGAGGTTTTAATGCTTCAGGATCCCATTTATGGAAGTTGAAGATGAGTTGGTGTTTGCCTGACTGACGGCATGGTGGTTAGCGCTACTAGGAGGCAACCTAGGTTCAATTTTGCAGTTTTGCATTTGTTTCACTTTCTTTTCTTTTTATTTTCTTTCTTTTATCTTTCTTGCACCCAAACCAAAGTGTTGAATCCTAATCCTTTGTCCCATAAGATACACCATTGCTCATTATTGCACATGCCAATACAAGTATGCATAGGCAATGCTATTAATCTTGTTTTCTTTGTGAGTGTTTATGAATTGTGAGTTATAGGATTAGTAATATGGTGATTTATCATTGGCATGGAAAGCTTTGAAGAAAATGCAAGGTTGTATCTATCCTTTCTCCACTTGTTCCCCATGTTTATACCCTATCCCCACCACCCTTGCTTGTTTTGTATTGATAATTTGCTTGTCTTTGTGTTGTAATCTATTTGCTTGAGGACAAGCAAAGTTTAGGTTTGGGGGTGTGGGAGTTTATTTTTCTTGTTATATATCTTGTTTAGGGTAGATTGCATTATGCGTTTAAAAATGGTGAAAATTTTTCAATTTTGATACATATAGAGTCATTTATTTCTTTGTTGATCATTGTGTTGGCTTTTGTGATTGACTCTATTGATTTATGTGGATGAGAGGCATTGTGGGGAAATGAATAGAGTGGTTTGAAAACTAAGTCTTGGAGGGGATGCCCTTCAAAGTTGTGGGGAGTGAGAACCTTGAAAGAATAACCCTTGTAGCCACCCCATAGCTTGGTAGGAAAGAGTGTTGGAAAAGGGTTGTTGATGTGAGTGCCCCTTCCTTGATTGGTTCTTGTTGATGTGCCTAAGCCTTTCTTTTTCTTTCTTTTTGTGAATATAATACAAAGCATTAAAAGTTCAAAAAAAATGATGAAAATGAAAAAGGCAAAAAGGTGCAAATATATATATATATATATATATATAAATGAAGTGAAAAAGAGAAAAAGCCAAAGGCACCAAAAAGTTAGTGAATAAGTGCATAAGTGACACAATGTCAACTTAGCACAAGTTATCATCTTTGTAGATACGTGAATAAGGCTTTTTATAAGCCATTGTGTTTGTATATTCTCTCTTCTTGTCTTTAAGGCTTGGTACATGTTGGGGAGGCCATGTTAGTTGAGGGAGCACGAAATATCAACATCCCGAGTGCGTGAGTTAGAATCCTAGGCTTGTGGTGGATTGGCTACTCGGGAAATTCCTACGAGGAGCAAGACCCCTTATGAGTAGAAGGAGGATCCAAAGAGATTTGGGGATCTCTCCACAATAGGAATGCCCCATTTATGCTTCTTAGGCTAACTTTGATAGAGAGTCAATCCTTTAGGCAATACATTGTATCGACTTTAGAGATAAAATTTAAGATTGGGCTTGCTTGAGGACAAGCAAGGAGAAGGTTTGGGGGGTGTTGATGTGATGTGTTTTTGTGTGTGTTTGCATTGTCATTTACATATATTTAAAAGGTGTTGAGTGCTCATATTGATGCATTAGTGTAGTGCTTTTGATAAGAATAGGCTTAAGCGTAAACAAATGTACATATCGAGTTTAAGAGACAAATTGCTACACTAATTGCCTGTTTTCAATGATTTAGGTGAACTTTGGGTTAAGATCGAGATTGGACGATGAAAGGTGATGAAGATGGGAAATGCACAGGTCTAAGAGAGAAGATCGGAGGCCGAAAAAACAAAGAATGGAGGAAGAAAGTCAGCTGGATGACCAAGGAAAAAGTGCCGGTCGACCGGCTAGGTCGATCGGCTACTCCAGAGAGGTGCCAAAAATAGCCGGACGACCACCCCTCCAGAGCTAGTCGACCGGCTAGGTCGACTGGCCAGTCCAGAGAGCATCACTAAAAAGCCGATCAAGCTAGGTCCAGAAGCCAGTCGACCGTCTATGTTGAGAATATATAAATAGGGCCCAATTCTGCAGAGAAAGGAGGACTTTTTGAAAAATTAACACACACTTCACACCAAAAATTCTCACACACTTAACCCTAGATCCCACCCACTTCACACACACTTTTCACACATTTCTCACTAAGAACCAAACTTGATTTGGAGGGTTCAAACATTTTGGAATCAAGTTTGCTCAAAAGCTTTGTACAAGATTAGCTAGGATGAAAGGGAAGCTTCATTATCTCTCTTTCATTCTATTTCCTATTATAATTGAGTAGACTTGTGTAGGGTGATTTAACTTATGCAATGGGTTAACTATATACTCTTATGATATGGGATATGATGGCTGAATGTATATACATGCTTCGAATTTTCTTGTTCAAATGGGTATTTTCTCATTTATGTCTAAGTGTTTGATAAAATGCCTAGATGAGTAACATGTGTATAAATTGAAGTTTGTTTGTTACTAAACACATCTAATCCATGCTATAATCATGTCTATGTGTTTATATGTGGATACTATGAAGTAGGTAATGCTTTTATTCATGTCTATATGTATATTTGCATGCCTAGTAATGACCATAACTTCAATAACGCATACGTGTAGGTTGTTAATTATTTCTAATGGTGTGAACTGAACATGACGATGTTTGGCAGTTGAATAGGTTCCATTTTTCACAAGCACCTTGGCCTTGAACATGTATGAACGCACTAGCAAGTCAAATCCTGCTGTAGTGACCTTAGAATGACGAAGTGTAATTTAGGGCTAATCTAGACCAAGTCTCCTTTGGCTTTAAATCCAGCCAATAGTTTTCTGGATAGGTTTAGTCGACCTTAGCAACACTAGGTCTTGGCTTTAAATCCAGCCAATGATTTAGGTACTAGGGTAGTTTCATTCTAAGTCACCTAGGAAGTTAGTTAGTCACTCTTAAGGCCTTAGGTCATAAGGACTACACCGTAGCTCTAGGAGGCGCCGCTTAGGGACGGACCTGCACCGAGTCCTAGGGAGAAATTAGGACACTAACTAGCAACCTAGTTAAGAGCACTCATGATAGTTAGCCATCATCCCTTAATCCCATAGCATTTCAGTATAGAATTACCCATTCATAAGTCGAAGCCACCCTAACCCCTTCTTAATTGTTAGTTTCCTCTTGACCAACTTGTGCTCCCATTTTTCATATTCATAGTTTAGTTTTATTTCCTTTACCTAGAGCTCCCGATAATCCAAAACCCCAAAAAAGTATGTCTAGTTTAGATCTTTCTTTTTGGCACTTTCTAGAACACCAAGCATAGAATTCACTCACATTATTCACGTCTCCCTATGGTTCGACACCCGCATTTGTATACACTATATTGCACGATCCGTACGCTTGCAGGTCTTTTAGAGCTTGCACTTGAAAGACGCACCAGGGGTCACTATGAGCACAATCATTAAAAAACTCAGAGAAAGTTTGGGTAGGAAATGACGGTGCAGGAGATGAACTTTCAAAGCAATAAGGCGAAAAATATGAAGAGTCATCTTGATCCTAATATGAAGATGCATGATATTGCTCCCTAGAATCATGATAATTGGATGAAGATGTATGCATGGGCATATGATTACTAAGGGCATAGGGCGTAGCATGCAATCGAGGATAAAGGTGGAAGGTAAGGCAAGTATTGGAATCATGAGCTCGGCTTCCACATAGATTGCAATAACAAGAATATACATCCCTATAGTCATGATTACTAAATAAAGATGCATGAGATGTTGCATGACTATAGGGGTCATAAGTAGCACTAGCCCTAGATGGGGAATTCTCGTGGGGACAGAAAATGGTAGGATGCATGAAACTTCCACACAAGCAACATCGATAAGGGGCACATTCGGGTGATGGGGAAGAGGATACAAGTAACCACCAAGAAGCATTAGGATCGGTCATATCCAATGAATCACAAGTAAAACCTCTTCACAATCAATTTTTTTTTAATTTTAAAATTTTTCATTTTTTATTTTATTTTTTTTTTAGTTTTCGAAAAATGGAAACCAAGTAAAGATAGTGCATATGCAAGCAACCAATCGCAAACACCAAAGCACATAACGAACCAATATCGTGCCTCCCCAGCAACGGTGCCAAAAACTTGATGTGTGCTATTCGTATCGAGTTTTACACCTGCAAGCATACGGATCGTTCGTGGTATAGTGGATTCAAGTGCGGGTATCGTCTCCACAAGGAGGCTACCTTAGTTTAGTCTCTATGTGCTCGGGTGCCTTAAACTAGCTACATGCGCATGTGTGCTTATTTTAGGATGGAAGGGAGCTCAAAAAAAAATAAAATAAAAACTAATCTATGGAGGAACTTAAAGGAGCCAAACTAAAGAAGGAAAAACTAACAAAGAATAAGGGGACCTAAGGCGATTGCATTGCGACTAAACTTGGGCTATGATAACGGATGAGGTCTATCTGGGGCTCGGGACTTCTATTGCCGTTGTGTTGATTCGAGGCTCTTTTAACCAGTACTAACGTGGGTGAGGAATACTCTAGTCTAGGTTAACTTATCCGCTTACCTGGATTTAAAGCCAAGGACTAGCACCTAAACTCAACTAAGCATAGCATGTAACCTATTAGCTGGATTTAAAGCTAAAGCCCACTCTACTAAGCAAAGCCATGAGATTAAGCACAATCACATCACCCATATAAGTAGATAAGAGCATTTGAAGCACAAATAACACATGCATATTCACTTAGGCATTTTAACAAACACATAGACATGTTTGAGTTCCAATACATAGACATATTGAATCATGCCATAAATTTATGTAAACAAACATGTATTAAGAGCCAAAGATCTACACAAATCCATTACTCAAAAGCCCTAATCTAATATACAACAACAATCAACCCTAAATCTAGCTTAAGCTAGCGACATATTTACAAGAAATAGAGAAAGAACAAGAAGAACTTTCCTAAATTCTTGCTTCCAAATCCATACAAATCCTTCAAATCTTTGTTTAATGCTTCAATCCTAGCTTGGTATGGGGTTTAGATGGTGGTTTAGGGCGTTTGGTGAAGTGGGTAAAGGGATAGGGTTTATTAGGATTTAAGAAATAAAAGTTCCTCCTTTGAAAATGAGCTGAAACGAGCTTTTTATGGATTTCTTCAGCGCATAGTCGGTCGACCGGCTCTTCTTTCTTGCTCGACTGGCTTCAATCATGATGCTCTCCGCTAGGTCGACCGGCTCCTTGAGGAACTCGATCGGCTTAAATTCTTTATTCTCTGGAGCGGCCGGTCGACCTATTCTTCTAAGTTGACCGGCTAGATCAGAATGATCCATTCTTCATTCCTTTTGTTCCGGTCTTCATTCATTAGCTCATTTCTTCCTCGTATAAGCTTGAACCCTTCCAAAACACTTCTAAAACATGGAATATAATGCTTAGTATAGTATTTATGCATCTAAATACATTATGTACAAATATTAACAAATATGCATAAACTTTATACTAAGTGCACTCAATTATACTCTAGACACCCTTAAATGTGCATGCAAAAACTAGATGCAAACACGCACAAATGACACACATCAGTTTGTTTTGTTGAGCACTAGGAAATAGCTGTATCACCATATGTGAAGAGATATCCAATTTGAGATCATCCTTTATGCGGGTCAAATAACTACCTAGCATCTGCATACCCTATTAATGTAGGATTGGTATGTTTTGAATACAAAAAGCCCATATCAATTGTTCCATGAAGATAAAGAAGTACATGTTTAATATCGGTCCAATGTCTTCGTGTTGGTGCAGCACTAAATCTTGCTAATAAATTTACAGGAAATGCAATATTTGGATGTGTATTATCAGCAAGTTACAATAACGCACCAATTGCACTAAGATACGGTACTTTTGGGGCGAGTATTTCTTCGTTATCTTCTTGAGGACGAAAAGGGTCCTTTTGATATCAAGAGATCGGACAACCATTGGGGTAGTCAATGGATGAGCTTTGTCCATATTAAATCTCCTCAAAACTTTTTCATTATAAGTCTTTTGGTGGACTAAAATTCTACTTGACAGATATTTAATCAACAAACTGAGACAAAATTTAGTTTTGCCTAGATCTTTCACCTCAAATTCTTCACACAAATATGCAATTGCTACTTTAAGCTCTTCAATAGTCCCTATGATGTTTAAATCATCAACATATACAACGATAATAACAAACCCATTTTTTGATTTCTTGATAAAAACACATAGGCTTATAGGACTATTAACATATCGTTCCTTTAGAAGCTATGTACTTAGACGATTGAACCACATTCGTCCAGATTGTTTCAATCCAAACAAGGATCTTTGCAATTTAATGGAGTACATATCCCAGGGATTTGATCTATATGTTTCACGCATATTTAGTCCTTCAGGGACTTTCATATAAAGATCACTATCAAGTAACCCAAACAAATATGCTGTTACTACATCCATAAGGTGCATATGAAGTCCTTCACAAATTGCGAGGCTAATTAAATATCTGAATGTAATTGCATCCACCATAGGAGAATATGTCTCCTCATAATCAATTCCAGACCTTTGTGAAAAATCTTGTGCTACAAATCGTGCTTTATATCTCACAACTTCATTATTTTCATTCTGTTTTCGCACAAATACCCATTTGTAGCCTATAGGCCTTACATTTTTAGATGTTTGGACTATAGGTCCAAAAACTTTACGCTTTGCAAGAGAATTTAATTCAGCCTCCATTGCGTCTTTCCATTTAGGCCAATCATTTCTATGTCGACATTCTTGAATGGACTTTGGTTCATAATCGTCGCTTTCTATCATCAATTCAGTAGCTATTGCATATGAAAACTTTTCATCAACAACAATTTCATTTCAGTTCCATCTTTTTCCTGTAGAGATATAATTTATTGAGATCTCTTCATTTTCAATATTATCGCTATTTTTCTCACACTCAGGTACCTGATTCTCTACTGGTGTTGCCTTTCCAGTAATTTTTGCGACATCTGCAGGATTATTAAGAACCTCGAAATTGCCAACGTGCTTATTCGGTTCCCTCCTTTTTCGAGGATTTTTATCTTTGAAGCCAATTGGTCTACCACGTTTTTGACGTGCCATAGACTCACTTGCTAGAGTATTAGATTGCTCTTCTGAAATATTAATTCTAGCGGGAGCATTTCGAGCTAGAACGTGTGACTTAGCCACTCTCTTTATATCAGTGAATGCATCTGACAATTGATGAGCAATCCTTTTTTTAATAATTTTATGAACTTCTTGTTCAGATAGATTTGTGCGAGGATCAAAATGAGCCATAGATGATGCATTCCATGTAATTTCTTACTTTTTCAGCTTTTGTTTTTCTCCCCCTAATGCTAGGAATACTGTTTCGTCAAATTGGTATCAGCAAAACGTGCTGTGAAAAGATCTCCAGTTAAGGGTTCAAGATATTTAATGATTGGTGGAGATTCAAAATCAACATATATTTCCAATCTTCTTTGTGGTCCCATTTTTGTGCGTTGTGGTAGAGTAATTGAAACATATACTGCACAGCCAAATATTTTTAAATGGAATATATTTGATTATTGACCAGAAACCAATTGTAAAGGGGAATATTTATGATAAGTAGTTGGTCTTATCCGAACCAGTGCTACGGCATGCAATATGGCATGTCCCCAAGCAGAACTAGGCAACTTAGTTCTCATAAGTAGTGGTCTAGCAATTAGCTATAGACGTTTAATAAAAGATTCTGCTAAACCATTTTGAGTATGTGTATGAGCCACAGGATGCTCAACTATAATCTCAATTGATAGACAATAATCATTAAAAGATTGGGATGTAAATTCTCCTACATTATTAAGATAAATTTTCTTAATTGTATAATCTAAAAATTGTGCACATAGACGGATTATTTGTGCAAAGAGTCTTGCAAATGCCACATTTCGAGTAGATAATAAGAAGACATGTGACCAACGTGTGGAGGCATCTATTAATACCATAAAATATTGAAATGGTCCATATGCTGGAAAATTAGGCTCACAAATGTCCCCTTGAATTCATTCTAAAAATGCAGGATTTTTAGCATCAATTTTAGTTGAGGACGGCCTTATAATCAATTTCCTTTAGGCACAAGTAGCACATGAAAATTCATTTGATGAGAGTACTTTTTAACTCTTTAATAAGTGTCCATGTGAATTTTTAATAATTCGTCTCATCATTATTATGCCTAGATGTCTAAGGCCATCATCCCAGAGAGTAAAACTCTTTGGATCAATTATCTTCTGGTTTATCACAGCATATGATTCCACAAGATTTATATAAGTATAATATAGTCTAGAAGATAATGCTGGCAATTTTTCTAATATATGCTTTTTGCCAGATATAAACGATGTGATATAGAGATATTCTTTATTACCTTCCTTCATGGTTTCAATATCATAACCATTTTCTCTTATATCTTTAATACTAAGTAGATTCCTTTGTGATCTACTTGAGTATAAAGCATCAGTTATTATCATCTTTGTTCCTTCAGGAAACAAAACACGAACTCTACTAGAGCTTTTAATTAATTTTGTAGAACTAGCTATTATATTGACATTTGCATAAGCTATTTTCAGCAAGGAGAAATACTTCTTATTCTTGAGAATAGTATGTGTTGTAGCACTGTCAACCGAACATATTTCGCCATTGTTGATATGATGTAAATCCATATTTCTTCACAATAATAATAAAGGAAATAGAAAAATATTAGCAAAAATATGACATTCAGTTTATAAAAGACAGATATTGCATTCAAGCTAAAATTAATCATTAAAATGACAGATAATCCGACATAATAGAAACATTCTACTTTTACATAATGATTAATTCAGATAGATATTTCCATCACCAATCAATTGCTCAATATTTTCAGTGGCATCTTCAAAGAAGTCAGAGCAGTCAAGATGCGTGTAGTTCATTTAAGTATTATGTTCAACAAGATTTGTCTCCACAACTTTTTCGTTTTCTTTCAACGAAACTTGATAAAGATCTACAAAATATTTGGCAGTACGACATGTTTGATGTCAATGCCCTTTCATGCCACATCTATAGCAAGTACTTTCAATATATTGGAAAGATTTATTTCGCGGATGATTTCCTTTGTCATGGTTTTCTTATTTTTTGAAATTTGGTCTATTTGTCTTGTGAAAATTATGACAATTACCAAGTCTATAACCACGACCACGTCCATGACCATAATTATTTGATGATGTAGCATTCACCTCACGAGATGCAATTTCACTCATTTTAGGGAATGGTTCTGAGCCAGTTGGTTGTGTTTGATAGTTTTTCATCAAGAGCTCATTATTTTGCTCAGCAACAAGAAGACATGAGATTAGTTCAGAATATTTTTTGAAACCACGCTCTCTATATTGTTGTTGTAAGAGCATATTAGATGCGTGGAAAGTATAGAATGTTTTCTCTAACATGTCTTCATCAGTTATCTTTTCTCTGCATAATTTCAATTGTGAAGTAATTCTAAATACAGCAGAGTTATACTTGCTCATAGTTTTAAAATCCTACAATCGTTGGTGAATCCACTTGTTGCAAGCTTTAGAAAGGATCACTATTTTATGATGATCAAATCTTTCCTTCAAATTTTGCCAAAGGATTTACGGATCCTTTACTGTAAGATATTCAACTTTAAGCTCTTCATGGAAATGATGATGAAGGAATATCAATGATTTAGCGTGATCCTGTGAGGATGCGTTATTTCCTTTTTTAATTGTTTCTCCAAGGTCCTTGGCATTGAGATGTATTTCGGCATCTAGGATCCATGATAAATAATTGTTTCCAGAAATATCAAGGGCCACAAACTCAAGCTTCGTGAGATTTGACATTATAAATCTAGCATATTTCAAAAATAAATTAGTAAGTGAAATAATAATATATTTACTTGACGTAACTTGTAAATCAATAAATATAAGCATGTAGGAATAAATTACAAATATGGCATGTGAAACTTATAAGCATGACATAATATAATATAAGATGTCAATTTTAAATAACATGTTGTATAATTATTACAGTTAATTGTTACATAACTATATTAGTATTTTTGTCCTTAGAAGCCATCATTATTTTTAATTAAGTCATCATAATCACATATCCAAAAGTCAAGGTGATCACATCCTCAAAAGTCACGGTAATTAGGTCTTCCAAAAAATTACAGTATTTGTTATTATTTTATTTTATCATTATTATTTTAAGGATGAAATATTGCAATAATCTATTTTAAAATAAATAATATAATAGAAATTTTATTTCTAGAATAAATGCAATGTAAAATAAATAGGATAGTAAAAACTTTATGCTATAGATATGATATAATGCCAAAAATAAAATGAGAACCGTTACCGAAATTTTTGTAGGATCGTGCTCCTTTTAATAATTTGCAGAACTCCTCGTTGGCAAAGACTCGTGCTGATAACGTGTTATGAAATAACTTAAATATAATATGGTATAAAATAACTTGAGTAATAAAATCACTTTGTAATACAATATAATGTCACTTCTTGTTTCTCTCTATTGCTCTTTACTACCACTCATTCTCTACTTCTTCTTGTATGGATTCTAATACTCATTCCAAGCCATGCTATTTATAGGAAAAATTTGGAGACAAATCAATAAATAATTATTAAATGCAAGATGACTAAAATATTGAATTTTTCTTTATCCTCATGTGATGCATGTTTGGCTTGTAATTTTTTCAATAAATTTTTCCTTTCCCAAGATGATAGCATCCCTTTATTCAAAATTTGCATGCTACACACCATTTAATGCATTGAAAAAAACCTTCAATCTTAATTATTCAATGTCCATTATTTCCAACATTGATGAGGTTGTCTGGACATTTTTCCTTTTTTAAACTCTTCACTCTCATGAGATTTTACCTTAGAACCTCATTCTTAGAAGAGATATTTTTAACCACTTAAATTATCCCATGATGCATGCTAAGGTCGTCCGAACATTCTCACAGTCCAATTTAACTCAGGGGTTGAAGCATCCTCCAAGAAAATCTCCCACTCGTTCTCTCGCTCTTTTTCTTTTATTTTGGTAGGAGAGAATTGCCAACCGGAACAAACTCTACCTACCACACTGGAAGAGTTGGATCCTGAAGTACCAACCAGACAAACAGGTTCAAATTTAATGGCAAAAACAAGTATTTTATTAGCTCGTAATTTTTATGCAATCTTCCTTCACACTTTTGCACATAGAATATAGAATAGTATAATGCTATCTGAGCTAATTAAAAGGCACAAGTCTCGACAAATATATAAAATTCTTTGCTGCCGGACAGGACTTCTTTTGTATTTGATAACCAAAATAATTTGAAAACACTGGAATTAATTTTATTGATTATATCACATAATTGAGATTCTCCTAAATAATAAACGAGAAACATAACAAAAAAGCATGATGCGTGATGAATGTGTATCAATCAATAAAATCAATTGATGATGCAGTAAGCTAGCCAGGTGGTGACATAAGCAAATCATTTTGCTCGGTTTTAGGGTCTTTTTCTTCCCTTAAACAACCACCGCCATCCATAATATGGTAATTAATAAATGCCAATGACGAAAATCAATTGGGACTTCTCATAAGCGCACTGCTCAAAACTTGAGATTTCTCCATTGCGAGTATCCTGTCAATGTTTATACGACAATAGTTATTTTATTATTAATTTATATAATAATTTTTTATGTATTTTATTTTTTATTATTTTTATCTTTATTGATATACATTATTATTTTTAACTGAAAATTAAATAGTCAACTAATATCTAAAATTAAAACCCATTTCTAAATTACTTCTTGTCTTTATTATATCTAAAATTATTGTCAAATAATATACATTATTATTTCTTATTTTTATTGATATACATTATTAGTTTTATTATTTTTTATCTTTTTTGATCAAAAAATTAAATATTCCAATAATTAATGTTTAAAATAAAACCCATTTGCAAATTTCAAAAGATTCATTTCTTATTTATTATGAATATATATTCTTAGTTTTAATATAAAAATTTAATTTCCAATCAATTAATAATTAAAATAATATTTATTTTTGGATTCTAAAAGATTCATTTCTTATTTATTATGGATGTATATTATGAATTTTAATTTAAAAAAATCAATTAATATTTAAAATAATATTCAATTGTAAATTTTAAAATATTAAACTTGAGTAAATTTAACATTAACTATTAAAAAGATTAAACCCAAATAAACTTAGTATCTATTATTTAAGAAAAAGGGCAAAATACAAGATATTTATGATTAGGTTAGTCATATGTGATTAAAAATAATTAAACCTAAATAAATTTGATGTATACTATTAAAAAAGAACCAACGTGGAACACGGATATAAAATCACTAGTTATAAAAAAATTGTTAATGTATAGTTAAGCTTTGTTATTTCATTTTTCTTTTAAGAAAGTGTAATGAGCGATGCCCATAGCAGCCCAATGTACTAATGGCATGCCAACACCTTGATTAAATCAATTAGTATAAAATGTTTAAATTAGTGATGATAGTCATATTAAATTTAGTCATTATAAACAAAAACAAATCTCACACATAACGATATGGAATAGGACATTACACATTCCTCCTCTTAAATATGAGATGTCCTCGATGTACCAAATAGAATACAAACTAAACCACAATCAAGGACCACCAGATGGTATGGAATTCATGCAAAAAAGATAACATAACTAGAACCATAGTGAAAGACTATCAAACGGCATAGAATCCACTTAGTAGTCTACTCTAACAACACCTATAATGATTCGGATCCAACTACTACTTTTCAACATATTGAACCTAATTAATTAGTTTTGAATATTTTAAACCGTAATAACAGTGACAGTAAATTGAAGTCATTATAAATTAACCACAAATTTACATAAAAGTTATATATAAGGTTTTTTCGCTAGAATATATATATAGGGTTAGGCATTACAGAAAGCTACACAAGAACGCAGATAATTTAGAATTCCAAAAAATTATTGTTGTATAATTCACTTCTGTTCCATTGCTTCATAACTAAAGAAAAAAATAAAATAAAATAAAATATTCAAAAAGTAAAAAGAAATTATGGCAGTTAGGTCATGAAGGAAGTGGAAAAGAAAGCAGTTGTATCTAAAAGAGAGGTGCATGAAGAAGCCAGAAGCAAACATGATCTCCACCTGCCAAAGAAACCTAGTGGAAAGAATAAAAAGACAGAAAACAAAGTATCTTAAGAAAACTTTAGCCAACTTTAGACTATGTTTATGATGATGATGATGATGATGATAATGATGTATGAACCAAAACCTTGCCATTAAGGAACTTTATGGCGGGGCATAAAATTAATCATGTAAGCAGTGTAATTTAGAGCTACTCATTTTCAGTAATTTATACAAGTATTGAATTGAATATGATATGATAAGGGTTTCTTTGTGAAAGATTCATTTGTAGATTCTAATGTAGTTAAGGTGTTAAAAGAATCTTGGTTGGGTCCAGACAACTTTTTGTGTAATACAAAGGATACAAATGGCTGTCGTATGTGATAACATTAAAAAATGAATCAAACGCACACAGTTTTGGAGTGTGGTGGGCTGCGCGGGTGCAGTAGGCAACTAGTGCTTGTTGCTATTTGTCATCACTCTTCAGCTGTCTGTTCCAAATCCAAATGAAAATTGAAAAATATCACTGACAAGAAATGGTGCTTTTGAGTTCTTACTGTTGTCCTTAAATTTGAATTTGCTCGCAGTATCTACTATTCTTTAATGTAAAAGCAAAAGTTAAGGTCGAGGCGTTTTTCCTCTCAAACTAAAAGCACCTGCCATGTGGCGCATTATGTTGCAGTCATGTGATTTTTAATTTTTTTTTTATTTTGATGAATTAATATGGTTAATTTTTCAAATAAGTTATTTTTTATTTTTAATATATAAGTAAATTATAGATCAAAAGATAACTAATTTATTCTACCAAATATTTAAGGTATGCAAAAATTTAACGTGAAGCCAAATGCCTTGCTTCAACTTCTGACAAAGTGTTTAGAAAATGATTAAAAATTATTTTCTGAAAAATTTAAAGTGGAACTAAATGCCTTATATCAAGTATTTAGTTTTTCAAGTATGTACTTTAAATATTTATCATATTTAGTGAACTATAAATTACACAATTTGACTCTCTATTTTTTTTACATGTCTCCTGTGCAGCACGAGCTCAAATCTAGTTATTATTAAATTTAAATGATATGAATCTTGTCGTAACTCTAAATTTTTTCTATTTTATACTTTGTGGGGAAGATACATCATTTTCCTATAAAATGACACCATTAGAGTCAATAATTACTTGATTCTCGCTTTTGACTCTTGTGATAATAATCTGGAAAAGTAGTAGCTCTTCACTTTTTTCTCCCCCTTGTTTTCTCTAATTCAGCTGCTACTTGAAGTGTGCATTATTATGAGACAAACCAAATGATGTCCATGTCAATGCTTTTTGCCTTATAAATGTTACTATGTTTGTTTACATATTGTCATTATAATTAAATAGTATTTTTTTGCACTTTCTTCTTTTGCTTTTCTATATCATAAAACAATATAATTTCACTCTTGCCTTCCGACTGCTCTCCCTCACTAATGCCATCAGATGTATGTCTATTACTATTGAGGCAAGCATGCATGTGACGTATCACTTTTGAGTTGAGATCTAAAATAATGATTTATATGAAATCAATCGCCCTTCAACTTGGCATGTGAAGATAGGACCTTTTGAACCCTTACAAGGACCTACTTGAATTGATTTTTTTATTAAAAATATTTTTTATAATAAATATTTAGGTCAGATTTAAAAATAAAAACTAGAATTTTTTTTTAAAAAATCTTAATTTCAAATTTTATTAAAAATTAAAAATTTTAACTTTTTTTTTGTCAACAACGTACGAGAATTTTATTTAAAAACGACATCAAAATACAATATTTAGCCAGTTCCTTCTCTTCCAATGTCTTAATTAACAAGGCCATAAAGTTTGATCAAGAAGACAGCTAACCCTGTTCGCTAGTAAGGGCTTGTTTGAATTGTTTTTTTTTTTTAAGAAAAAAAAATTTTTTCTTGAAAAAGTTACATTAAATTTACAATAATTATTTGATTTGGTTTTCAAAAAAGCTGAAACTCTAAAAAAAACTCAAATATAACTTTTTTCAAAATCCAGAATTTTCAACTTGTAAAAAAAACTATTTTTTAAAAGTTGTTAAAAATAGTACTTTTGAGAAAAACAAATCCAAACAGGCCCTAAAGCATTTTTAATTTCTCAAAAAAATATTTTCTTTAAAAAAAATTAAAAAAAAAAGTCAATCCAAAATAACTCTAAGTCACCTCAAGAATTCAACATTAATTGATTGGTTATGAGTACAAATCACCTCACGTGAGAATTATATTCTAAATTATAGCTTATCTCTATCTAGTCGACCAAAAATTCCAAGCTTAAGACATGTAAAGTACCAAAAGCTTCTTATCAGTTATACTGATAATAGCATGATAATAGAAGTAGGGGTATAGACCAACAGAACGAAGAGGGTATACAAGTTCAAGCATTACTATTGATGCTCCTTGGCTTGGCCAAAAATAGAACAAAAGGATACTTAATTCAAACCCTATCGCTGTCATTGACAAGAGAAAATCATACAAAAAAGAGGCAAAAGAAAGAAGAAGAAGAAGAAAGATTCGTAATTAAAACCTGAAAGTTTTTAGAAGGCTTATCGTAACACCCACTTAATATTTTTGAAGAATTAATTACATGTAGAAACAGCCATTAAGGATAGAATTGATAATGAAGGAAAAGAACTTTCTTAAAATATCACTATGCCTGGTTTTTAGGCCCATTTGGATTGATTTTTTTGGACAATGTTTCTTATAGCTTTTGAAAAGAAGAAAGTTGAATTTGAATTTGAATTTTTGTAGAATTTTTTTTTTCTTTTGAAATCTAAAATAAGTACTTATTACAAAAAAGAAAAATTATTTCCAAAGAAAAATGTTTCTTTCAATAAAAAAATCCAAACAGGGCTTTGTCAAAATTCAAGTGTACACTAGTCCGGATTAAGATTTCTCAAATCAAATACTATCTCATATTGGTATGAGGTAAATTAAATCATCTCAGCCCTTCATTTAATTTAAATTTTAAAACAAAAGAATTCTTTTTTAAAATATATCTTTTCCCTCCCAATACTTCACTTTTTTTGATATTTGAGTTTTATGAATGACTGAGATGATATAATTTATATATAAACGGTTAAAAAAATTTTCTCATATCAATATAAAAAAATAATAGGATAAAAAAGATCCCAGTCCCATTAGTCCATATCGAATACAAATGAAAATTTAGTCAGAAACAATTAGGTAGTTCTGTATAAATAGTATTTCTAGGTAGCTTGTAAATAGTTGAACACACCAAAACCACTGGAGGTATGAGTCTAGAAGAAAGCTCTTCTTGCTTTTGCCACAAGAAGCTATTTATATGAGGAAGCATTTTGAATTTTTTGGTCTATAAAACCGATGATGACCATCATTAAGAAATAATAAATTATATCAGATCTAAGAGTAAACATAAATAGAGAGATTAAAAAAAGTATTATGTTTTTTTACTATTTTAAATATTTGTTTATTTTTTTTCCTTTTTTGGGGAAAAAAAACTATTTTTCAAAAAAATCAACCTATTTTTCTTTAACCAAGAAAATATTTTTCTTTGACTCTTCATTTTTAATAGCCAAACATAAGAAAATGCAGAAAATATTTCTAGAGAAACAATCGGAGCCATAGATATATGTCTATGTGTTTCCGACCCAATCAATATATATACACACTAAATTGGGAGAAATGATATTACAACCTGATACATTAATGTTTTAAATGGCTGAGAGCTTGACATGCACAACGGTTAATTTTCGCTATTTCCTTCTCCTATTTTGTCTTTTTCCTCTTTCTTTTTCCTCCTTTTGTTCTGGTTTGGAGATTAAGTTTTGGTTCCCTTGACCCTTCCCAACTGCTCAAATGGTTAAGCAAACAAATCGTTCCAAATGGAGACACCTAAAATTGTCTCATGCAATGGTGACAAAATTGGCTTACATCACTGTGCGTAAAAATATCCTCTTGTCAACTCCTACCAAAACACTGACAGAAAAGAAAGAGAGATAAAAGAAACAAAAAAAACAGGAAAAAAAAAAAAACTGCTAAGTAAACGACAGATATTTCCACGCCGAGCGTACCCACCCAATGTCACAATACATGTCATATGGAACAAACACGTTACAATCGAAATCAAAAGCATTCATATTATATATGTATTAAATAATTATCTCATCTATGTATTAAAATGCTCAAATTAAGGTTATTTTAAATTTTGCAAGTAAATGAGTAATTAATAGAGTTATCATCTCATCTAAAGAATTAAATTTATAGAAGAGATATTAATTTATTTATTTATTGTACTTAATACACCTCTTACGTGCAGTGTGATTTATTTAGAGTTTATATGTGAATAATTTAATATTCTTTTTAAATGGGTGACAATGAGTTTTAAACTTGAGACCATTTGATTCTTAGGCTCTGATATTATATTGCAGTTACTACTTATCTAAATGTTTAAACTTGTAGACTGGATATTGATTTATTCATTTCTTGTACATGATGAAAAGACTTAAATTTATATTTTCAACTCTAACATTATATTAAATTATTACTTTATGTAAAAATCCAAACCGTTAAAAATGTCATTCATAATGTACTTATTGTCAGCACTCACCAACGCTTTGGATCATTGATTTATAGTCACATCAACGAAGCTTTTCAATTTGTCTAAAAGCTTAGCTTTGGGGAATCTCCAATTCAATAATTTTGAACATCTTGTTCTTTTCTTTCTTTGTCTCTTTTCTTTTCTTGAGCGTCATTCATTGTTGTCCAGATTCTCGTGGACTGGTCTTTTGATGCGAGCATTTTTCTTTCTTTTTATTCCAGCTTTTCTTCTTATGAACATGGTGGGGAAACATCACACATCTCTTTTTTGATGTTAGAATGATCAACTACATTGTAACAAATAAATCAACACAAAGAGCAAATTTTAGTTGTATAAAATTTTTTAAAAGAGCGGCTAGCTCGACGTATGAAATTTTCATTGTTTAAATGTAAAGGAAGGATTGAGCCTATTTTGAGATTGTTAGTGAGCAAATTTCTTCAAATATTTGCATGATTTAGCTAATTTTAAATTCAAGTAAGACTGGGCCTGTTTCAAAATGAATATATCAATTGTTTTCCTTTTGGCTTTGCTATATTATGCTATTCGAAAATTAGAAAAAGGATCAGAATCACTTCAGAATATGTCGTGTATAACTTTATCTTATACTTTTACAAGGTTTTGTTTTTATGATTTGAAACCATAACTTCCGTCCTCGCACAAATTTTACTACTGTATCAAAACTTAATGAAGATTCTCCCCAAAAAAAAAAAAAGATAATTCAATTCATAGGAAATAATAGTCGGTTTATAAAATATAAGAAACTATGTAATATAAATACTCTCGTGACCAGGTTTCGACCAACAGAATATAAGAAAACTAATCGTAAGCTATCTTGATATAAAAAGAAATTAAAACAAGTTCAATTTCAAGTTAAGCAACCAAGTTAAAACTCATGAAAGGGCAAAATATTCTTACATCATCATCCACACACTACAAGAAAAGATTCGAGGTCGCCTGCGTCCACACTCTAGGGTTGAGCACGCAGTACAGGATATTTGTACCAGATCAAGATCCTAACGTAAAAATTAATTAGTCAATATGAGGAGTGGTCCAAGATTTTATATGGTAGTCTTAAATCTTGAGATTTTTCCATATGAGACTTTTTATATATTATAATACCCTCCCTCACGCGTGGCCCAGAATAGCGTATGTAGCACTTCTTGATGAATGGACTTGAATTGGACTTGGACTTGGACAGTTTTGTGGCGCAGAATAGAAAGACCACCACAATCCAAAACGGAACTCGAAAAGTTGAACTGGACTTGAACTTGGATGGTTATGTGACCCAAAACAGGGACTAACACAACCTAGAACTTGGACGCAGCTTGGTTGCTTATAGAGATGGACTACTACATGACAGGATGTGCACAATAGACGAACTTGACAGGTCACATTGAACATATATATGCGGATCTTGGAAATTGGACCTAAATCCCAGTTCTAATACCATGTTAAGAATCATTGAAATTCTATCATAGAAACTAACTAATCAGAAGAGTGACCCAGGACCTTATATGGTGATATTGAATTTTAAGATTTCTCCTCCTCTTTAATCATTCTTATTGAATATTAAGCACATCCTATTCTCAAATCAATATATCAACCGTAACTCTTAGCCTTTCACACCTCTATTTTATGTTCGTTAATTATATTTATTTCTCTATTTTATGTTTTATATGAGTTATTCTTTACACTTTACAGTGGCATATGCAACTTCTTAAATTACTTAAGTTAATAGCATTAAGTTTACTTAAATTTATTTTTTTTAAGCTATGTCAAGATCTTGGGCAGAGATTTGGTAGCTTAATTCATACTTTTTTCCAAACAATATCAAAATTTTGCACAAAAATTTGATATTATATTGTTATTTATTTTGAATATAGTATTTCATCCCGTGACCTGAATAATATCATCTCGAAACCCTTGAAACATTTAGGAAATGATGAGATGGGATGCAAATAGTTTGGGATGGGAGCAAGATAGCAAAAGTTTGTATCTTGAAACTTTGGGATGGTACATGGATTGACTAAAATCCCGAACCTTCATGTCCCATGCTTAGCTCTATCACCCATATATATATAGTAAAATGCATATCACATTCCTATAGTTTGTTCAATTAGTTAATTTCCCCCAATGTTAAAAATTACCACATCACCTTGTGTTTTCCAAAAGATGGCATGTTAGTCTCCTAGACTCTATCCAATAGCTAATTATTTCCCATGTTTTCAAAACTTATCATATTTTACCCCTTGTAATTTTTAGGAGGTGGCACAAACACCTTTTTTTTGTCATTATATAAAGGTATTTATGTGAAAATGTATAGCACATTACTATTAATACTTGACATAAATGCAAAAGAAGATATTTATGATACACAATAATTTAATTTGAATGAACGGTAGGAGATTGCCTCTTTGTGCATTTTAAAAGGTAGCACAATCGGCTTTTTTTATTAATTATTTATTGTTGTTAGTAATAAAGGTATTTTGTAATATATATACATATATATATATATACGTACATATATATAGAGATATACATATATATATATGTATATATATATACATATATACATACACACACATATACATACATACATACATACATACATACATACATATATAACATTGCAAGTTCTAGTGCCCATATATAAATGGAAAAAAAACCATGTATTATGTAGAATAAGTTAATTTAATTAAAAAAAATTAAAATAGGATATTATATGTCATCTTTTGAAAAATATGTGAACTAATGTGATAATTTTTAAAATAAAAAAAAAACAAATACTAATTATACAAACTACCAAAGAATAATATGTGTTTTTCCCTATATATGTACGCGTGTGTAGGTGTGTTTTGCGCCTGGCCAAGCCCCACAACTACAAGTTGCAAACATTCAAAAAGTCTTGAAGTGGGGATGATGCCTAATTTAAGCACTTATACTTCAAAGTTTTGGACTACTGGATGGTCAAAAAAAGCTTTTTGGGGTGAATTAACGAAAAGTAATAGCCAAAAAGGCCTTGTGATCCCACAATTGTCTCAGAATAATTTCTGAATTCCACAAACTATTCAAGAATATTCCTCCACTACGGCTGGGATATTCATGAGGTAATTATAAATGATTTTTTTTTTCTTTTTTCTCGGCAGTAAGCTTTCAACATCTCTGTAAATTACCAGACATCAACACACTCTTAAGCATCCATGCATGATTTGAAATATCTCCAATTGATTTGAAATAAACTAGAAAATCACTGCGTAGCATATCCAATTAATACAAAGTTTACGTCTTTCACGAGTTTAACATTCTTGACAAGGATCCGAATAACTTTTAATAAAGAATTTATGTTTTGGTTGTCAACTCGAAATATTTTCAAAGAAGAATTTCTCGTTTAAAAAGGGGAAAAGAAAAAGTTAGCCACCACCACTTTGCATTGAAGTTAAACTCTATTACACAGAGAAATATCCAGCAACATAAGTAGACATTAATACAAGGGAAACTTTACAAATGACTCCATTACACTACTAATTTTTCCATAATCTTCACAATTACCAAGCTAAGAAATTATTAATTGACAAGGATCCTCGAAAATATAGAAAGAGGAAACTAATTATTTAATTCTTCTCCTAGCATATATGAAATATTTTATCCCTAGTTTTCTTTTTGGGTTTTTTTTTTTCCATAAGATTAAATTACAAAGACTCCCCAAAAATAATTGATACAATAAGAAAAGAAAAGAAGTTACAATACCACATCTTTGCTAAGAGCTCCAACTTGGACAAGCTTAGGAACAAGGTGATTACTCAAGTGAAGTGCCACGAGGCTCTCTAATCCACCAACTCGTGTACCACCGATGAACGCCACCGGCGGTGCACCACCACCACCACCGCCGTTCTCGCCACCACCGTGAGCCGCCGCCACCACGAGGGCACCGATCTCGTCCTCCTCCAATTCGATCACCGTGGGGTGAACCCCAATTGTGGCCAACAAGCTCTTCATGACGTGGCACATGCAACACGCGGACCTAGTGAAAATGACCACCGGGTTCTCAGATATCAACCGTTGGATTCTCATCTCCGTCGACTCCGCCACGTCGATTGCGAGTGGCGAATTGGTGGTCGGAGTCAGCTCCAGCCTTACTCCGCCGTGCGATGACAACGACCCGTAACTGCGAACACCTTGCATCATCACGTCTCCACCACCACCACAATTACCCTAAAAGTTTTTTTTTTGGTTTGAAATTATATGTTAATTATACCAAAGAGGGGGTTGTGGAGGAGGGGTATATATAGGGAGCATTGATTTACATCACACAGCAACAAGTTACATAAGTTATGCTGCTAATGACTTTATGTGTGTACTTTGTTGAAGAAGGTGTTAGAATAATTATAACACGCGCGAGGGTGGGAGATATAGAGTAGCTACTAGTTGCACTAAAGGACAAAACAGAAAGATCCCATGATCTGTTACTTGACCTTTACATCACATAATTTCTCTTTCTGTCCTCATTGCATTTCTTTTTTTTTTTTTCCCTTTCCTTAAAAAGTAGTGACTAGAATATTTTCTTTGTTTGGATTGGCATTTTTTATAGAAAAAAAGTATTTTTTTTGAAAAAAAATACATATATATATATATATTTACCACAACTATTTGATTTGGTTTTTAAAAAATTTAAAAATTCTAAAAAAAACTCAAATATAATTTTTTTTAAAAGTTAAATTTTTTAACTTCTCAAAAAAATATTTTTTTAAAAGTTGTTAAAAAGTCCTTTTAAAAAGAAAAAATTGATCCAAATGAGCCCGATATCTGGCGGTATGTGGGGGAGAAATAAATATTTTAATATCTTTACTTATTAATAATTAATTTTTATTTTTATGAAAATAGTTTTTTAAAAATTTAATTTTTAATAATTTTTGAATACTAATCATATTTTTATGAGAGATTTTTTTGAAATTGAATAAAATATTGAAATATTTTATAAGAGATTTTTTGTAATTTAATAAAATATTTAATTTCAAAAGTAAAATAAAAAATTATCTAGTACAGAGACAGATAATAAAAGATTTTTGAATATTATTTCAGATGAAAATTATATTATTAATTGGTAACTAAATAAATTTAAATTAAATAACAATCACATATAGAAGGATAGACTAAATGCTTGTTAGATAGAAGTAGATGATTTTAAATGATGACATAGGCACGAAGTCAAAAAACATGTATCTTATATATATATATGGTAAAAGCTTTTGGTGGGATGGAGTTTCCTACTTCAATTTTAGTATCTTTTATTTTGTAATAATTTATTACGAATATTATTTAAATTAGGCTTTTTGTTGTTTAATAGTAAAACTTGTCTTATTTTAATATGAATGTCTTTATTTATTGATTTTTATGTTGTGTAAATAGTTGAATGTTGGATTTAATACTCGTTAATTTTTTTCTAACATTTTTAATGTTATTTTAATTTTCTTGTTAATAAATAGAGATTTTATTTTGATTTTACCCGATTGTGTCACTTTATTGACCATATCAATCGGTGCCAAGATATGAATGGTGCTAAAAATTTATCTTGGTGGCCCGAAGAAAATTATTAGATTTTTAACTTATACAATCTTAAAATAGGAGTGTTTTGTTTGCTTCAAATACTCTACATCACATAAATTCTTGGGATCAATATAATAGAAATCTCTCTAAACATCTACGTTTTCTTTTTAGTCAAAGAAGTAAATATCATTAACTTATGAAAAATTTACAAGGAAAGTTAATACAAAAAAAGAAAAAGGAAACTAAAGATCTACTATTTGCTTTTGGACATTTGCAAGACTAGCTACGGAAAGTTTTTTCGTTTAGTCGCACTTTTTTAATTCTCTTTTTTAGCTTCATTAATTTCAGAGTACTCATTTGCCAAAGATTTCTATCGTTCATGTTAGTATATATCATAAATTCTAAAGTCACTTTATATGATTTAAAAATATAAACTACGTATTAATGAGATTTTTAATTGACTCTAATTCAAACTAATTATTTAATTTGTTGACAATCTTTTCATTGGATTAATATTTTTCTAATGCAATTATTGCCTCAATCAGAAATTCGTTAATGGTGAAATTTAAAAATTATATTTTTTGCACAAAATATATCTATTAACCTAATACTTATCATATTTTATAGATTAATTTAATACATTATTATTATTATTATTATTATTATTATTATTATTATTATTATGATCTAATTGATATTGAAATAGTATATCACATGAATGACGCAATAATGTGTACAACACTCGCTCCGGTGAAAGTTGACTGGAGTCCCTCCGATGCATGTTCCAAGGGGTAAACAGAAGCCTTAAGCGGCGTGAAAAGGCGGCAATTATTAGAGGGTTTGTCGTTGTAAAAAGGGTTGGACGGCAAATAAAGGAAAGCTGCGGGGCTTAGCTGACATGGACGGATCCAAATGCATGATGCATGTAAGTGGTGCTTAGTAGAATCAAATGCACCCTGATGTCATCTTGGCTTATACGTATAACAAGCGGCCGTCGCTGACGCAACCTAAACAACTAAGTTGGCTGCTGATGTGGGCCCACAGTAAACCAATAAACTTCGAATGGCGATATGTTGCAACGATTTTGACAGGAATAAAATAAATTCGGGAATGAATTGGATTTGGAAATAAATAAGGGCCGTTTGGATTGATTTTTTTAAAAGTATTTTTTTAATAAATTTTCAAAAATAGTTTTTTTTAAAAGTTAAAAATTTTAACTTCTAAAAGAAGTTGTATTTGAACTTTTTTCAAAGTTTTAATTTTTTTAAAGCCAAATCAAATAGTTATTGCAAATTTAATATAACTTTTTAAAAAAAAAATATTTTTTCGTGTAAAAATTCCAATCCAAATAGGCCCTAAGTCATGCTTGGTATACCATGGTAATGACTAGAGGTGACAAAACAAGTTGAGACATATGGGTTGACCTGTCTAACCCGCCAAAAAAGAAGGTTATGGTTGAAGGTTCCATAACCCGCCAGATAAACGGGTCAACCCGACCTAACCCGCCAAATAGTAGGGTTAGGTTGGGTCACCCCGCAGGTTACCTACGAACCCGTCAAAATGATCTCCCTAACCAGCTAACCTGCCAAAACAACCAGTGAACCCGCCTAACTCATCGAAACAACCCGCGAACCTACATAATGTGCTAAAATAACCCACCAACCCATTAGGGTTGGTTTAGGATTTTAATATCCCTGATTTGCCAAATAAACGGGTCAACCCGACCAGACCTGCCAACCTGCCTAACCCGTCCTAAGCGAGTTGGGTCAACTTGCGGGTACCCGTTTGCCAGGTCTAGTAATGACAATAAGAATATATGAATTGATTCTCATCCACATTTAAGAATGACAAGAATATCCTTGTGTTATTATATATGTGTTATTGCTACAACAACAACAACAACAACAACAATAATAATAATAATAATAATGATAATAACAATGATGATAGTATATTTATTATTGAGAATATGACTAAAATACTAGTAAAGACATATTTATAACTTAATCATTTTAATTTTACTTTATATTTTTTAACTAATGCTATTTTTAAGTTATTTGAGTTTTTATTCTATTTTTTTCTCTTCAAGGGAGGCCAAAGGCCAATGACATACTATAAGCAACTAAGGGGAATTGATCTTAGGGCACTCACCACCCAAAGTGAGAAGCATACTACTAAACCATTAAGTCATTGGTAATTTTTTTATATTTATTCTATAGTTTTTAATTTTATATCATTTATTTTTTTAATTTTTTTATTTTTGAACTTTCATTTTCAATCTTTAATTTTATAACTTTATAATTTTTAAATTTCTAATTTCTAATTTAATTTATATTTTTATAAATATTTTAATTTTTAATTTCTTACTATTTTATTTTAAAATTTTTAGATTTTGTTATTTTTAGAGTTTTCTATTTTTAATTTGTTAACTTTTTAATTCTTATTATTTTTAAATTTTATTCTTATTTTTTATTTATTTTATAATTTTTAAATTTTTAAATTTTATTTTTAACTTCTAGTTTTTCCTTTATTTTTTATTTTTAATTTTTTATTATTTTCTAATTTTTATTCTATTTTTAATATTTTTTATTTTAAAAATTCTTAATTAAGGCGTAAAGTTTGAAGAAAATTATGTATACAAAAAATTAATTTTGTATTATATTATTTTTTAAAAGGGATATTTTTGTCAAAAAAATTCATTCTTACGAACATGGGAATGGATCATTCCTATGTATTTGTCAGGAATGGCTATTCCCACGAGCATGATGATGGGATTCCCTTGGGAATGGCATTCCTGGTCTCATTCCTTCATACTAATCATGAGAATTGCAGTAAGGTCAGGAACGCCATTTTATTCTGCCACTTTAGAGTTTATTTGCCTTAATTTGTAAACATTCAAGAGTAGGGTTTATGAATAAAAAAAATTAAAATTGACCTATTTCACCTTTTCTTAAAAGAGTTTTTATATAAAAATCAAAACTAAAAAAATTAAAAGATTAGAAGTTCTAAATTAGAGCTTTACAAAAAGGTTTTTTTAAAAAAAAAAATTCCTTCATCTTTCTCAAAAATGCTATGCCATATTTTTTAAAGTCTAATATTGCTTTCAAAATAACTTAAAGTTCAACTCCTAAATTACAAGGCCAAATAATGAATTTCTTTTATTCAACAACATTTTTACTTAAAATTCTAATGCTAAAAGTTCTATAACTCAATAGTTGAAATCTCACAATTAGGCCAAAAAGAGCCTTAATTATTTTGAATTCCAATTACATTTTTGTCAAAAATAAAGGATACTAATAAACAAGACAAGTTAAAGTACAACATTGGAAGCCATGTCATGAGAAAGAAAAACCCTCAAGGACAAAGGGAAATGGGCCATACAATCCAGAGAGAGATCATTTCTCCTAATAGATTTTATTAGCCAATCTGCAACACAATCCAAAGACCGCTTAATTAAGATAACATTAATATGTGGACTTCGTTGCAAACAATTCTTGACTTCTCGAACCATAGGAGCAATAACCCAACTTGTGTATACATTACTATGCACCACTCCATAGAAAATGGATGCTACATCATATTCAACAATAATGCCTAGGAAACCAACATCCTTTGCAAGAAGGCAATACTATAGCAAAGATAAAGCTTTCAGATGCGAAGCTCCTTTAGCGTTCAAACACACACTTTATCCAACAAATAATAGAACCTTCGTAATTGCAACACATACTTGCAAGACCAATTGCTTTGGTAAGGCCATCGAAGACACATCAAATGATATCTTCCACACCCCATTTATAGGGCTTTGCCACCTACTAAGACATAACTCACTTGAGGAAGCTGTTTTGGTGCAAGCAAGCATATTCTCCTCTTGTTGGGTTACTAAATCAGTGGCCTTCTTATATAGCCACTAAGGTGCTACAACACAACATAGTAGATTGCAAGTAGGTTTGGCTTTGTCCTTTCAAACAAGAAAGCGTTCCTCGTCTTCCATATATACCAACAATATTTGAGTAAGAAGCACTCAATATCACTCCTTCATATCCAGCTACATAGTAGATATCAAGTGCACGAGCAAGCCACTCAATGATAATGTAAATAAGGCCCTCATCAATCATAAACAAAAAAAGGAGTTAAACTCCACACCATGCAACAAGAATGATAGTACAAGAGAACATGTTTCTATATTCTGTCACCCTTGACTTGAATGATCTAGGACCAACACTCTAGCGAACCTCCTGTTTTATTGAATCATGTCCTTTCAACATGATTTTCCATACCCAAGACGGGTCACTTTTTTGGCCAACCTATCTAAAAAGTGCTAGTCGAAAAAATAGATTCCTCGAATAATTGAGGACGTAAGTGAGCTAGTATTTTGGAGGAGGTGCCAAGCCTAGTTGTCCAACAATGCCTCATTCATCAGTCAAAAAACACAAAACCTTAAGCCTCAAAGTGCTTAGGATTTGTAACCGTAGCCCATTAGACCCAAAGAATCCGATTCTTGCACCCAACATTTCATTTAAAATGCGTCATACGTGCACTAAGGGAGGTAAATTTTGGAAGGTGCAATATGGACATAGCATATGATAGGATGGCTTGCAAAACAAATTTTATAGGCGCACAATTAATCTGGAAAGCACACAATCTCAAATCAAATTTATTTTGACATTTTTACTTGTCCCAAGTAGTGGGTAAACCAAGATGATTTTTCAGATTCTCCAAAGTTGGCTTGTGGAGATGTTGCTAAATACTATATTGCATAAAAGGAGGTGTGTTTGCATTAAAAACTACTCTAGATTTGTTAATATTAATAGTCTGACCTAAAGCAAACCCATATAAATATAAAATATTCTTGAAAGGGCTAACCTCAGCATGTGATTTAGAAAAAAGAGTGAATCATCAGAGAATAGAAAGTATGTCAGAGTTGGCCTAGTCTTTCCAACATTAATAGTCTTCAAAGTACCACTAGATAGTCAGCTATTGATAAGATAGATAAGAGCTTGAGTAAGACTGGCAAACATAAAAGAGGAGATAAAATCTCCTTGATTAATACCCTGGGGCACAAACGCCAATAAGACATCATAAGAAAATGGAAAAAGTAACCAACCATACATACTTTATCACTCAATCCACCCATCGACCATGAAAACTGATGCAAAAATAAGAACACAAAGCCTAAAAATGCCCACAAGTGCACGGATCGGGTGCAATAGAGTGTGCAAACGCGGGATCGTATTCCTCAGGGAGGCTAGATTGTTAGTGATCTAAACTAACAATCTTTTTCTGTTTTTGGATTGAATAGAGCTTGGGAAAAATAAACCTAAACTAAAGACAAGGGAATTAAAGTGCAGTGTGCCGAAATTGGGCAATCAAGCTATCTAAGGGGAGACAAACAATGGAAATAGGGATAGGGTGACTTCCACTTGCTTATGGGCACTTGCTATGTTTTTGTTATGGTTCTTTGATAGATTTTATAGATTGCTCGTCTAGAATCCTAATTACCCACCTTATTATTCTTTAGGCCTCAATACGGGTCTATCCTTAGGTGGATTCTCCTAGAGTATAGTGTGGTCTTTATGACCTAGGGTTTTAAGGCTAGTTACTTAGGCTTCTAGGTGATGTTAATTGATCTTACCCTAGTGTTTAAACCATTGGCTAGGTTTAAAGCCAAGACCTAGTCCATCTAAAGTCAACTAACCCTAACCGGAAACCTATTGGCTGGGTTTAAAGCCAAAGGAGACTCAATTAAGCCTAATCCTTAATTAAGCACCATCAATCATTGCATCACACAAGTTGGTCAAGCATTGAAATGCAAGTGCTTACATGTTTCGGGCATGGCATTCGTGAATACATAAACATATCCAACTACTAAATACATAGACATGTTTAGATTACACCAAATTAAGCAATAACACCTGACATGTAAGCAACCGAAGCTAATCTTGCCATTAAGACATGTAAACACACACATAGACATGTATGAATGCATTACCCACTTGATGGATCCATCATATAAACATATAGACATGCTCATGTAATGATTTAGAAATGACTAATAGCAAAATAAGCTTCAATATATATATGTTACTTCATTTAGGCATTTTAACAAGCACTCAGGCATGTATGAAAATAGCCATTGAACCCCAAGGACAAAGCATATATATATAAATCCATCAAATACGCATTACAATAATGTAATAAATCAACCCATAAAACAAGTTTCAGGCACCCTAAAATTCTCTATTCAAACATAGAATAAACTAAGAGAAAAAGGAGATAAAAAGTCTTCCCTTTCATCCTTATCCATCTCTTTACAATCCTTGAGCAAAGCCCCAAATCCAAGTGTTTGATCCATCAAAGATGCTTGATTCCTAGTGTAGACATGTGTGGATGAGTATGTGTGAGGTGGGTGAGAGTGATGGAGGGTTAGGGTTTAATGGGTGTGAAGTGGGTATGTGAAGATTGAGTGTTCATCCCCTTAATTTTGCTAAAAAAGTGCACTTTTATAGGCCTTTCTTGCATACAGCTGGGGGCTTAGCCGAGGGATCAACTTAAAGAGAAAGTCGATTGGCCAAAATGGGGGAGTTTTTGACTAGGCCAGGGGACTTAGCCGAGGGACCAGCCTCAGCTAGGGGACCCAACCGGGGAACCTAGCTTGTGCAGGGGAGGTCGACCGACCTCTCTATTTTGTGCTCAAATTTTCGCCATTTTGTGCTAGTTTTTTCTGTTTGCTTCGTGTTTTATCTGGGAACTTCTAAAGTGTCTTTTCTTTATTTCTTTTTCTTCAAAACACCTTTAAACCTTGCTCCACATCCTAAGTATCATTAATTAAGCTCTGATCATTACTCAAAATCTCACCTGAAAGCACAAAAATAAGTACTTAGTGTGGCATTTTTCTGATAAACTCAACTATGAACATTTATATCCTCATATGCACAACTTATGATATAAATACCACACTAAGCCTATCTAATAAGCACAAAACACCTCCAAGAACATAAGAAAATACAAGAACAAACACATGCAAACCAAGAAACATCAACACCCTTAAATCTTCTCCTTACTTGTCCTCAAGGAAGACCGAACTTAAGTTTTTCTCTAAGAAGCTAAAGAAGGTTGCCAAAGGTATTGACTTGCTATCTTAGGGAATCAAAGAAGCATGAAGGGGTCATTTCTTTTGTAAAAGGGATCTTCAAGCCTCTTCGGATCTTCCCCTTACTCATGGGAAGTTCTTAAGTAGTTTTAACCACTACAAACGTAGGATTCTAATGCACACGTACGAGATGTTGATATTTATTGCCCCCTCAACTAACATGGCCTCCCAACATGCATATAGCCTCATAGATATGAGAAGAAAAAAGGTACAATCATAATAGCTTACAAATGATATAAGAGCCTTATTCACAATACAATGAAGGAACAAAAAGAGAACTTGTCCTAAGTTGACATTGTGCCACTTAACAGTTTATTCAATGGACTTCACTTTTTCAATTTTTTGGTGCCCTTTGTCTTTTTCCATATTTTTCACTTTTTTGCCTTTTTCCTTCTTTTTGTGCATTTTTCAGATTTTTGCATTACATAACTATTGCCCAGAGAATAAATCCAAGAGGGGCAGTGAATTGGATTATTTGGCACAATTGAGCACTTAAAACTCTTAACTATAATTTCAAACAAAATCACGTACAAGACTTAAAGAAAATACTTGAAATATAAAGAGTATAGGGTTAAGAGTATCAAACGCAACGATTTAGAGTAGTTCGAACTCTCGAGGGCCTAGTCTACTACCTAAGGTCTTCCCTTAGGGTTTCAGAAACTTCACTAGTGAATCAGCTTCTTACTTAGAATGTTGTAGAAACGTAGAACAACGATCACAACCTTTGTTTCACTGCAAGGACCGCAAGTATTACCCCTATACTTGAGGATTTCAGCCTTGCACTCTTGAGAGATGTTCCTCACAGCTATGAAAAAAGGCCAGTAGTTGCAGAAAAAAGGCTAAAAAAGCTATTTTAACTTTTTACCAAAAGTTATTACATATCAAATCAATAGTAAAAGCATTGTTCTGCAGAATTTTGAAGCTCAAGACAACTACTTATATAACATATATCTTATATCATTAATGCAATTTCAACCAACTTGCACAATCATTAAATGCAAATCTAAAACTTGCACATAATCAAGATTTTTATAGTTTTTGCATGGGGAAAATGTATATGCAAGTTGTTTACCTATAGATACATATGCATTGAACAATATAGCTTAAATATCTAAAGTATAAAGCCTATACATGCACTTTTACTGCAAATCCATGTAGGTATATACATATATACATGTATACAAGCATGTATAATAATCAAGATATCAAAATAATGTATGCTACAGTATGTATTAAGAAAGGATGTGTTTCTATAGGAAAAGACTTTTGAAGGCAAGTGTAGGCACATATATACTTATAAAGATATATAAGCATGTATTAAGAAGAAAGGTCAAGATATATGCATGCAATGTTCTAAGCTTTTGAGCTTATAGACATTTGCTTAAATACTAAGATCAACTTGACAAGAGCTAAAAAGCAAGGACTAAATCTTCAAGAAAGCTCCATAATCTTCATGCTGCATGCACTATTCCCTTTGCCCAAATGCCTTCACCTAGCTCAAGCAACTATAGTTAACATATATAAGATATTTAATGGTAGCAATTAACAAAGTGCAATTATTAATGGGTAGCAATTAACAAAGTGCAATTATGGCATCATCAAAATAGATTAAAATCCATAAGTTCAACAATAACATTAAAAAAAAAGGGAAAAAGAAAGGCTAGGGCACATTAAAAAGAACCAATCAATGAGGGGGCACTCATATTAACACCCCTTTTGAAACACTTTTTCCAACCAAGCCATGGGGTAGCTACAAGGTGCATTCTTAGAGGTGCTCACTCCCCACAGCTTTCAAAAGGTATCTCCTCAAAGTCCTGGTTCTCCCTCTACTCTATTCACTCCCCACAATATAACCTTGTCTTCACCAATCAATTAAGTCAATGATAAAAGCCAACGACAAAAGCTGACACTTTAATCAACAAAGAGATAAACGATTCTATATGCACAAAAATCGAAAAATATTTACCATTTTTAAGAAAATAATGCAAATCTGCCCTAAACAAAGTATAAAACAAGAGAACCGAACTCCCACACCCTCCAACCCAAACTTTGCTTGTTCTCAAGCAAATAAAACAAGACTAGACAACAAGAAATTAGGTATCACAAAGCACGTAAAGGTGGTGGGAAAAGGGTACATAAGAGGGAAAACAGGTGGAGAAAGGATAGATACAACCTTGTGTTCTTTTTAAAGCTTTTCAATGCGCATGATTTATGAATCATCTACTAATCCCTTTTTTTTCATCAAACCACAAATACTCACAAAGCATAAAGATTAGTAGCATTGCCATGCAAGCTTGCATTGGCATCATTAAATCATAAACAAGGTGTATGAAAGGGGAAATGATAGGAAAAAAGATCCACACTTTTAGGGCCTAAAAAGAGAAATAAATGAAAATCAAAGAACGAAAATACCAAAAAAATAAAAGAAAGTAAAAGACAAGGAAAACAAAAAGAATATAAACGTGTCTTGGGTGCCTTCTAGCAGTGCTGGATTTAACGCCCCCAGCCGGGCGCCAATGTTAAAGCCATACACGATTAAAATCTTTAGGCATATATTGCTGGATACTCATCAAAGCACAAATAGTAAAAGAAAAAGGGTCATGCAACATATAATGGGGCAATGAACGTATAGTGCATTCTTTTCTAAATCCCACCCCAAAATATCAAATGAGAATATGTGCTCAAATATAGAAGGAAGCATGTACAAATGTAAAAGATCATGCCCGACTTGCTCTCTAATGAACCACCCCATGGCCTTCTTTTCATTATCTAGGGCTAAGAACACATCTTTCTTCTAGGTCAATGATAGGTCTAACGCATGCAATGTGGGTGGAATATGTCCTAGTCTTAGGTGAAAGTGTTCTATGCAAGAAGGCACAAAGGCTTAACGAAATGGGAAAGGGGAGTAGGAACAACATACGGAGAAAGAGTATCGAAGAAGAGAGACATTGAAGTACCAGACTCTTCTTCTCCACAAGATATGACATGATCAATTCGAGGTCGCTTTAACTCCTCACAAGGGGCAGATTCGATCTTATTGGGTTCATTCTCCAACAATGATTCATCAAACAATCCCAATGACACATAGATCAAAGTTTCATGCTTGTCAATTTCTTCTTTAGGTGTCTTCTTAGAGTTTGCCTATTTTCGTCAATACAATAATCCATAACTCTAAGAGACTCATCATGTAAAAACTCTGAAATTGATGCTCTCTTCTCCCTAATAGATGACTTTAAATCTATACTAGCTAAGTCTCATCAAATTCATCCACACATTCATTGCTAGTGATTGTCATCTCATTATCACGCTCTTCACAAGGGGTAGGCACATATAGAGGGGACAAAGGGGACTCAAATGACTCCGGATAATGCAAACAAGAATGCTCAAGAGATATATATGCACCAACACCCTAAATGTGGATTTGGAATGCAATTGAGTACTATGAACAATAGGATCATCCTTCGTATGTGTGTGCAATGTAGCGAGAGAAGGAAAGATAGGCTCATATAACTCAATGAATGGCGTTGAAAGCACGGGAGGATAGGGTACCAATTCCTCTAAAACATAGCCACAATTGTCATTAAGAACCAAATTACCATTAAGCTCGTCTTCTTCCTCCCTGCTAGATGTGATCTCTCCATCAACCTCTTTCTTTACTTCACTCTCCTACACATCATCCTTTTTACCACAAATCACCTTATCTCTAGGTCTCTCTCTTATTTTTTCACCCTAGTCTGAAGGCATCTCAACACTCTCAACCATGAGTTGCTCATTCTCAACCGCTCTCTTTAAGCACTCACCTAGATATTTGGTTTCTCGTACCAAACTCTCTAGTTCCTCTTGGTTAGATTGGAGGAGGGATATGAGGTAATCAAACTTTTCATCCTCACTTAAGGCCGACCTAAAAGAAGATGTTTCAATTGAGTGGAAATGGTAATTATGTTAAAAATCATTATAAGCATAACCATTGTAAAACTCGGAGAAAGAGTGGGTGGGAAAGGATAGTGTGAAGGATGGACTCTCAATGCAAAGAGGTGGACCGAATGAAGAGTCACCAAGACCCCAATATGAAAATGCATGATATTGCTCCCTAGAATCATGATGATTAAATGTAGATGCATGCATGGGCACACGATTGCTAGGCACATTCTTAGGCTTTGCTATAAAATGGGAAACGAAGAGAAAGGTAGGGCAAGAATGAAAATCATGGTCACAACTTCCACATAGATCACTATAATAAGAATTTGATTCCCTATAATCATGATTACTAAATGAAGATGCATGAAATGATGCATGACTATAGGGATCATGGCTTGTACTAGCCCAAGATTGGGGACTTTTATACGTAAGGGGACAACAAACGGTATGATGCTCACAAATTCCACATAAGTGACAAGATTTGGAGCATATTCAGGGGGTGAGGAAAGGATACAAGTGATCACCAAGAACATTAAGATCGTTCATGTTCAATCAAAACAAGTAGTCCTCTTCTCAATTCACAATTTTATTTTTATTTGTTTATTTGTTTATTTTTTTTTAAAAAATTTTCTTTTATTTTTCAGAGAAAGAAAGCATGAAAAGATAAAACAACACATAACTAGCGAAGACACACAAAACAAAAAACCAAACAACCGTACCTCCTTGGCAATGGCGCCAAAAACTTGATGCGAAAATAAGAGCACAAAGCCTTAAAATGCCTGCAAGCGCATGGGTCATGTGTAGTAGAGTGTGCGACTGCGGGGTCGTATTCCTTAGGAAGGCTAGACATGTGTGGTCTTAAGCAAAGTGTATCCTAGAAAGCTATATGTAATGACCTAAACTAACAATCTTTTTGTGTTTTTGGATTGATTGAAGCTCGAAAAAAATAAACTTAATCTAAAGACAAGGAAATTAAAGTGCAGTGTATGGAAATAGGGGCAATCAAGCTATCTAAGGGGAAACAAACAATGAAAATAGGGATAGGGTGACTTCTACTTGCTTATGGGCACTTACTATGTTCTTGTTAGGGTTCTTTGATGGATTTTCTAGATTACTCTTGTTTAGAATCCTCATTAACCACCTTATTATCCTCTAGGCCTTAATGCAGGTCTATCCATAGGCAGACTCTCCTAGAGTATAGTGTGGTCTACTTAGAGTTCTAAGTGATGTTAGTTGATCTTACTCTGGTGTCTAAATTATTGGCTGGGTTTAAAGCCAAGATCTAGTCCATCTAAGGTTAACTAACCATAACTGGAAACCTATTGGCTAGGTTTAAAGCCAAAGGAGACTCAAATAGGCCTAGTCCTTAATTAAGCACCATTAATCATTGCATCAAACAAGCGGGTCAAGCGTTAAAGCACAAATGCATACATGTTTAAGGCATGGCATTCGTGAATACATGGACATATCCAATTACTAAATATATAGACATGTTTAGATTACACCAAATTAAGCAATAACACTTGACATATAAGCAACTGAAGCTAATCTTGCTATTAACGCACGTAAACACACACATAGACGTGTATGGATGCATTAACCACTTCATAGATCCATTATAGACACATAGACATGCTCACGTAATGATTTAGAAGTGATTAATAGCAAAATAAGCTTCAATATATATATGCTACTTCATTTAGGAATTTTAACAAACGCTCAGGCATATATGAAAATAGCCATTGAAACCTTAAGAACAAAGCATATATATATAAATCCATCAAATACGCATTACAAGAATGGAAAAAATCAACCCATAAAACAAGTTTCAGTCACCCTCAAATGCTCTATTCAAACATAGAATAAACTAAGAGAAAAGGGAGATAAAGAGTCTTCCCTTTTATCATTATCCATCTCTTTACAATCCTTGAGTAAAGCCCCAAATCCAAGTGTTTTATCCATCAAAGGTGCTTGATTACTAGTGTTGACGAGTGTGGATGAGAGTGTGTGTGTCAGGTGGGTGAGAGTGATTGAGGGTTAGGGTTTAATGGGTGTGAAGATTGGGTGTTCATCCCCTTATTTTCCTGAAAAAGTGCACTTTTATAGGCTTTTCTCGCATACAGCCGAGGGCCAAGCTGGGGGACCAGTCTAAGAGGGAGGTCGACTAGCCAAATGGGGGAGTTTCTGACTAGATCAGGGGGACCTAGCCCGGGGGACCTAGCCTATGTAGGGGAGGTCGACTAGCCTCTCCAGTTTGTGCCCAAATTTTTGCCGTTTTTCACTCGATTTTCTTTGTTTGCTTCGCGCTTCATCCATGAGCTTCCAAAGTGCCTTTTCTTCATTTCTTTATCCTTAAAACACCTCTAAACCTTGCTCCACATCCCAAGCATCATTAATTAAGCTCCGATCATTACTCCAACTCTTGCCTGAAAGCACAAGAATAAGCACTTATTAGTGTAGCATTTTTCCAATAAACTCAACTATGAACATTTATGTACCACACTAAGCCTATCTAATAAGCACAAAACACCTCCAAGAGCATAAGAAAATGCAAGAACAAACACATGCAAACCAAGACACATCAAAAACCCAATTCAACATAAGTCATTTCAAAAAATCCTATTCCACCTGATCATAGGCCTTATTTATATCAACCTGGACATTAGCTTCAAAAACTCGCCCCTTTTTCCTAATCTTGAAATAGTGCAATACCTCATGGGCAATGATTATATTATCTTGAATTACCCTACCAATCACAAAAGCACTCTGAAAAGGAGATATGATTATATTCATGAACGGTTTCAAACGCAACGTCAATACCTTAAACACAAATAGAATTGATTCAAAGTTCTATAGACCAATAGCACTACAGAAACCAACAAAATGATCATGAACCATTTGTTTTAAGGTTAGCCAGGCCAGTAGCCCATGAAGCATCAGCATGCTACAGTCCAGTAATCCGATTGTGACCCTAGTGACGAAATGTTGTCGCATTAAAAAAAAAAAGGACTTTATATCACCACAGCGAAGCCACATAACTCTAGATTTAGCAGCCCATTATTTCTCCTATTGAGAACAGAACACATCTAACTTCCTAGAAATCCAATCAATTTGCTCTAGATTATGCTCACTTATGGAAGATTCTGATATTAGACTAATTGTTTTTTCTAGTAAGCAATCGAGCATTTTGCATTCTTAAAGGTAAGCTGGCCCCAAAAGTTAAATGTCTACTACACTGAATCCTTTACAGAATTCAGCATGAGTCATTGTCATGTAATGTGTTACACCCAACTATCCCTAACAATTTGGCCACACCCCTAATGATTAAGCGAAAAAGGCTGAAACTTGACACGCTTGAGACTGTGTACATATGCTAATTAGTTGTGTACAATAGCAAAGGCAAGTGGTCAGACCCCATAGCTAACAAATTTTCCACACAAGCATTCTCAAACTCATGCCTCCATGAAAGATTATAGAGGACCCTGATCAATTTGCTATTTAGGCGCATTACAGCCACTCTAACCATTCGACCAAGTAAACTTGGACTCTTTTGCCTCTATATTAACCAAATAGACCCTATGCATGGAAAGCAAGATAGGTCTTTCTCATTTTAAGAATACTCCCAAAACTATAATATTCTCTCTTCTTTTTTCTAAATTCCTAAATGTTCATTAATAACTTTCTAGCTTGAGCGTTGGAAAGCCTTTGGCCTATACTATACTTGTGTCAAACTCTCACTATTTTGCAGGACACATTATCATTGGAGACCACGCGTTCGAAGTTTGGAGAATCCATCTTCCTTAAATGATTCTTCACTAGATCAAATCTATTTCAAAAATTTTTAAAAAAACTCCTTTTAATGAATTATAATATATCTCATTTAAAAATACTATCTTTGTCCTATAAAAATAAACTTGCTTTCATTTTACATGTCTTTTTTAAAAAAAGATATAGTTGATATAATTAAAGTAATAAAATTTATTTGTCTTTTCCTGTAATAAAGAAAAAAATTATGTTAATGATAGTTAATTGATAACGTATATTTATTTATAAAGATTTACAATAAATAAGAACATACAATGAAATAACAAGTCCAAAATCGTTTTGTGATACGATAGCTAACGAAAAGAAATATGCAGATATTAATATAGTGCCTATTTGAGCTTGAGGTTTAGCACAAAAAAAAAATTTGATAGTTTTGTAAAAACTCAGGTACATGAGATGTTTGGTTAAAGACAAAACTAATTTTCTACAGGCCTATAATGAAGTTTTTGAAAGAGCATTAATTATGTTGCTTTTTCTCAAATTGTGTTTTACAAACATGTATATATGTGTGTGTGTATATGTTTATGTATATTTATATAAACTTTATCAATTACAACTTTTTCGTCTATGATTAAATATATTATTTAAACAAAATTAAAGACTTCAAATTTTAGAAATAAAAAATAAAACAAAAAATGACAAATTATAAATAAAAATAAAAAATTGAAAAACTAAATATTAAAATATTAAAAATTATAAAAGATTGAAAAAAATAAAAAATAAAAAATAAAAAATTGAAAAATTAAAAATTACAAATATTTAATAAACTTATAAAGTAAATTCTAAAATATTGAAATCAAATAAATGAACCAATCATAAACAACACTTTAGAAAACAAATTAACAAACAAATCACAAATTACTATTTTATCGAATAATATTTTTATCAAACTATAAAATAAAATTTCTCAGTCAATAGCACATTTGAGTTCAGCATTTTTTAAAATGACAATAATAAATTGGAACAGCAATATTAAAATGGTTAATAGTTTAAAAAAAAGTTGATCCAAATTTGGGAGCAGCCCAAAAAATTCAATTAGGCTGGGACGTGGTCTACAATAAGGTGACATTGGACCCACGTAAATTCACCGCACTGGATGACGTAAGCAGTTTGAAGAATTTTTACGTCCTCGGCATCGACGTGTCGTGAGGACACACGGTTGTTTGTTCAACTTTCCTTTAGCCATGGAGATTATTTGGCTTTGTTGTGGTGAAATTAACTAAAATTGGACCATTGTGTTTCTCGAAATCTTGTCATGAACTGAACCAATGGGAGACCACCACGTGGTTTGACGTTAAACAATTATGTATCTTCAATTTGACCCCCCCCCCCCCCAAAAGGAAAATGAATGTGATGTTTTGACAAAAAAGAAAAGAAAAATTTTAAGGTCATTTTAATTAGAGTGCATATGATTGAAGGTGGGTTTGGCATGACCAATCGGAAGAGAAACTTGATAGGATGTTACAAATATAAGCAAAAATAAGGGAGTAACAACTTCGCTGATTATGATAAAAAAAAATAGAAAAAATATTTTATTTTTACATTTTTAAGAAAAGGTACCTAAAGCTTACTGTGTTGGCATTCTAGTGGTAACTCGAGATTGACCAATCAATCATCTGGTGAATTCACCTCACAAATATGCGTTTAACTTTGAACTATAGGCCTCACCTTACACGTTAACTATTTTATTGCGCGTTAGCGCAACAGCTTTTAGCTCTTTATTGAAAATTCAAGCAAAAGCCTTGATTGATATAAGAAAGACGTGCTCAAGCACCCAATTCAGTTGAATATCAAGGCTAGTTATGTAACTTAGGGATGGCAACGGGACGGGTACCCTGCCCACGAAGCAATCCCAAACTCGCTACCCGGATAGCATCCCAATCCCAAATCCCGTCCCAAACCCGGATAAAAATTTAATATAAATCCCGTTCCCGGAACGTCCCAAATTTGCGAGTACCCGGAACGTCCCAAACCCGATTAAAAAATTAAAATTTTAAAAAAAATGTAACCCAAAAATGTCCTAAACCCGCAAAGCTCAAAGCCCAAAACCGGATTAAATTATTTATTTAAGAATCTAACAGATTAAGTCAATTTCCTATTTTTGCCCAAAAAAATTAATATCCCTAAAAAATGCATTAAAATGATAAATTAAAAAAAAATAACATACTTTTTAGTAAAAAAATTCCTGCACAATAGACCATTCATATTAAAAAGTAATCCACATTCATATATATATATACACACACATATATATAATATGTACACATTAAAATAATTATTTAATAAATGTGAAAAATCTTAAGTAGCTATTAAGCTATATAACTAAAGTTAGTTTGGTAGTGTATCTATATAATTAGGGTTAATCTATTGTTTAGTATAATTCTAATTAAAGATAGCCATATAACTAGAATTGATACAATTTCTATTTTAGTTCTAACTATTATCATTTCTTGTATAATTCTAATTAATATGCATATAAGAAAATGTTACCAATGGAACTATAATTAACTAATAAATATAAAATATATTGAGATGTTAATAGAAATTATATAATTCTAATTAGATAATTATGATAATAAGCATTTTTGCATAAATAAAAAGTGAAAAATGAATTATTATTTTAGTGGTAATCCACTTTAAGTTAAATTTTAAAGACTAAAAGGTTAAAACCTTACTACTATCAACAAAAGTAATAATTTTTGCTTCTTTATTTATTGTATAACATACATATACATATATATAACTACAATTAATTAATAAATATAAAACATATTTAAATACCTATGTAACTAAAGTTAGTGTAGCTATATAATTAGACTTAGTTTGTTATTTAGTATAATTCTAACTAAAGTTAATCATATAACTAGAATTTGTATGATTTTTGATATAATCATATTTAAACTAATCATATAACTAGTTCTTTTATAGTTCTAACTATTATAATTTCTTATATAGTCCTAATAAGTATGCATATAAAAAATGTTATCAATATAACTATAATTAATTAATAAATATAAAATATATTAAGATATTAATATAAATTATATAATAAGATATGGATATATATGTGTATATATATGTACATATATAATTAAATATATATATATATATATGTATGTATGTATGTATGTATGTACACGGTACCGAACCGGGTATCGTTCCGGGTACCCGGAGGTCACTCCCAGTTCCGTCCTAAACCCTAACGGGTATTTTTAATCGTTCCGGGTTCGTTCCGGGCTCTTAACGGGACGGATTTTTAGCGGGTCGGCCGTGCCGGGTACCCTAAGTCACTCGTCCCATTGCCATCCCTAATGTAACTAACCTTCTGGGGAGGGTGGCTCCCTTTCTATTTTAGGAGACTTGGGAGTTGCCTTAGAATTTCAGAGATGACCAAAAGCCCAATAAAATTGCAAAACTTGTGGTTTGCTAATGAATCAATTTACAAAATTGTTAGGTTCTCTATACATATTTTGAATTGTAAAAACTCTCTTGCATTAGTGGGGCCAAATGAACTTCCCCTCAACTTTTGAAAAACAAAATTTTACTCTACTAAAATTAAAAAAAGGTCCTTAGCAATAAAAGATGGCACTCCCTCATAAATTAAGTCAGGGAATGCCAAATCCAAGTTTCCCAATTTTCTTATTTTTTAACATTGATGTGGAATTTTTAACAATTAATAATTCCCTCGGCTAATTTTGTCTCGTGTATTTTGTCTAAATTTTTTTCATTTTTTTTTAGTTTTTCCCTTCTTGCCTTGCCCTTCGGTTTCCATTGTGGTTCAGTACATTTTATCAAAGCAACCAATGTTGTGTCCTTCCTCTTTACAACATGAAACAAGGCTGAAGGCAATCGATACTTTTTTAAAAATCTTTTTAATTCTTCAATTAGTAATTCTTAAGATAATAAGTAAATCATAGTTTGTATAATTTTATCACTTTGAAATTAATAGTTTTTATGTATAGATTATTAATTTATGTATTATGTGCTAATATATTTTTAAATTTAAATTTTATTTTACAATTTTTTTTGAATCGGGCATTAATGTGATCAATAAATTCAAATAAAATTTTAAGGAACATTTTTTTTTGTTTTTGTAGTTCTAAGGCAATCACCTTAAAATTTTGTACTGTCACTTACACAAAATAATGTATTTCTAGGGTTGTTAAGTTGATTATTCAACAAATTCAATATCTAAAGCCACGCTAATTACAATTTTCAAGCGTATTTTTAACTTATAGTAATGGTAATTATTTATGTATATCTTCTTGGTATGATAAAATAACATTAATATATTGATATCATATATTTTCAATGTTAGTTTTTTATAATTTATATAAAAAAAATTGTATATAAAAAGTGCACCTGCTGATCTTATAGTCCTCGCTTTGCTACTACTCTTATGCAAGTCATAATTCTTCTACAATTCTAAGAGGAGTCTAAAAGGGCTAGTACACGAAAAAGGACAATTCACCAAATTTTATGTGACCAAAAAAGATCTCAACAAAGAAATAATTCAAAATAAGAGATTCCGCCATGTACATCCTCTCTCATACCAATCAAATCCGAAGGAGTAGAAATTGCATGCCTTTTGGCACTTCATTTGTGGAGGGTGGACCCACCATCACGCTTTTGAAGTCATGCAAAAAGCAGAAACAAGAACCATCGATGGTGGTAAATATGGTGTCTGCCATGAAGAAGATTTTAGTTGAATCTAGTGCCCTGTTTGGTATAGGTTTATTTAACATGCTTTTTATATAAAAATTTATTATTTAGTTTGAATTTTTATAAAATATTTGTGATAAAATTTCTTACTTAAAATTATAAAAAATAAGACAAAGATGGATTACTTGTATCTTATAAGGTAAAAAATATAATTTATTTTGAATTTCATAAAATACATATAATAAAAAGTCTTGAAATTATAAAATAAAAAGAATTGTCTTTTTCACATTAATAAAAAATATTTTATAATAAACCCATTCCAAACGCAGCATAAACATGCATCAGCCCTAAAAGTTAGGCCCCATTTGTCCCACTTGCCACTTGCTTATTTTCTTTAGCTATTATTCTCCTGCAAGCTTTCTCTATTCCGTATCTTTTGTGCATCTGAACTTTGCTATACATGTAAAGGTTACTTTAAAGTGAGGGTTTGTTTGGTACGATGAAATAGTTTGTAAACGAAATGACCATCGAAGATAGAATGAAATTCAAGGTTGAATACTCACGAAATAATTATTGTTTTTCTTATGTTTGGTTAAAATTATAAAAAAAAAAAAAAGCTAGAGTGGAATGCTTATCTTATTTTATATGTATGGTAAAATTATTTTAACAAGTTAGAAAGGAATGAAAATCAATTGTGTTAACAAAAATACACATATTCTTTTATTTGGCATAAATTTGAGTTTATACATAACAACTAATTTTATACAATACTAATATAAAATAAAACACTCTTGTCAGTCTTTTGATCATCAATAAAATATAAGATTACTTATTTTATCATTTTTATTTTGACATGATATTTCAATTTATTTATTTTTTCAACATAACTGAAAGAGAAAAGTTAACCATTTAACAAAAATACATACGCTTTCGAACTACATTAGAGTATAAAATAGAATAGATGTTTATTTTTAATTTTTCAAACTTTAATTTTTTTTATTTTTAAGAATTTAAAGTTTTAAATTTTTAATTTTTTTAATTTACAAATTTTTGGAATTTTTTATTTTTAAATAACGATTGAGAATTTGATCAATAATAGATGAGAAATAGATTATTTTTTAGATTTAACTTATAAACTATCCTTGGGTTTGGCTAAGGAATGGGTTTTCTTACTTTTTCCTAGAAAATCCATTCCATAAGAATAAGCTTTCTAACTTTAATTAATTCTACCAAACATAGGAAAAGAAATCAGAAGCTAGAGTGACCATTCATTTTCAGGCCATTCTTGTATACTAAACGTAATCTAATAATATTTGATTTTCTTAAAGCATTTTAAAAGGAATCTAAATTGACAATATAACATTTTAAGCTGGTAGTTACACATTTTCTGTTTCGCTTAGAGTAAGTATAGAAGATTAAAATAATAATTTTTAAGTTAATTACAGTTTTACATGCAATAAATATTTTCTTACATTTAAAACGGTAGCAATGATGTTGGAATTTCTATATTTAATTTTTTTAAGATAGTGAAAAATTTATTATGGTTAAAAATTAACTCATATAAATTTAAAAAATACATTTGTTACATATTTCAAAATGTAAGAAAGTCTGACTTTCATTTGTGCCATGCCTAAGTAGATGCACTTCCAAATTTGAAGTGTAATAGACATTAATTATACTTTTTAAATGTAACAAACATTAGTTATACTTTCAAGTATAGCATCAATTTTTAATTACATTGTGAACCTTTATGCTTGATGCAAGCGTAACTAATTAATTTCGTTATATTCATGTTGAATGTGGCCCGTATTCTTAGGCAACAAGAATAGCAGATTTCCTTGTTAGCATATTACCTTATTTGCTTGTTATCTTTTGTAGCACATAATTAATTAGTTGCCTTTTCTGCTTAATAGGTTTAGGAAACCTTTGCACTATAAATATGTGGCAATACTCATTATGTTATGTGTGAGAGAGAAACCAAAGTGAGAGCCTTGTAGCATTCGTGATCAATAATAGAATTATTCTCTGCTGCCCATGGACGTAGGCTTTAAAGCCGAACCACGTAATTCTTGTGTCCGTTATTTCTTCTCGTATTCTTCGTGTTTGCATGTTTTTCCCCAACAAACTGATATCAAAGCTTAGCTATATTTCGCTGTGAGAGAGAAAAAAAAAACAAAACTTAGCGTACAAGTAACGCTCAACCAAACAAAGCCTTAACCAAATAAAATCCTCAACCAAACAACGCCTTAATCGTTTTTTGAATAACCACCACTGGCAATTTTTCAATCACTCGTTCCCGTTGACGAAATTGCACAATTTTGGTACCAAAAGCTTCCTTTCGAAGACAAGAGTTGATTGGAGTTGCTTGCGTCGAGCATTGGTGACCGGAATCGCTTTTTTTCAAAACTCGAAAGGTCGCGGGTTTCTTGGTGGTCGCCGGCTATTCTCCGGTGTAAATATTGGCAATTGAATTGTGTCTTTGAGTTCTGCGCTCGACGGGGATCAATCTGGTATAGACAACGCGAAGTATTGTGGGCTAGATTGAGAGTTGCCATTGGAGGTGCGAGCTTAGAATTTTCGTCTTCGAGCTTGTCGGCGGTGGGCCTTACCGGTGAGCGCAATAGCGATTTGAAGGTACCGGCAAGGTCGCCGGCCGATGGGGAGAAGATTGCTATGCTCGGCGTCGGCGTTGGTGGCCGGAGACGTGAGCTTTGACCGGGCGGGTCGTGCTATTTGTTTGGTTCGAAACCGGGTAAGGAAGAAAGCTTCTCGGGTTGTTTTTTGGGTTTTGGTTTATCTTTGGGTTGGGTTTTGTTGTTGGGTCGGGTTATTTAATTAGAAAGAATTCGGGTGAAGCAATTGGATCGGGTTTTAGGATTTATTTTTGAGTAGGAGTTTGGATTGGGGCTTTGGGTTGCTGGATCGGGCCAGGGGAGAGGCTTTGTCCAATTTTCTTTAGGTCTTGGGTATTTTTTTTTTGGTTTGGGTTTGAGAGTTTTTTTTTTTTTTGGTTTTGGGCTTGGGTAGTTTTCAAAATAAGAAGAAAAAAATTTTTCTTTGGGCTTGGGCTTTAGGTATAGCCTAAGAGAAAAAAAGAAAAGAAAAGAGTATTTATTTATTTTGATTGGGCCTAGTCCAAGAAAAAAAAAAAACTGATTTGACCATCTGACCAGATTTGACCTTTGACCAGCGTTGACCAGGGTTGACCTGGTTTGACTTTGACTGTTGACCATCGACCAAGGGTTGACCAGATTTGACCAGAGCCTTATCCCACGTTTTTCGACGTGCTGAGTCCATTTTTGGGCTCTGTTTTTCTAGATTCTACTCCAAAGTACGTGTTTAGGGACAGTGTTGACTTTGACCAATAGGTTTGACTTTGATCGGTGTTAACCAAAGTTGACCAGGGGTGTTCCTAAGGTTTATCAACGTGCTGAATCCGTTTTTGCGGTCCATTGAGCCAAATTCCATCCCGAAGTGTGAGTTTTGAGCAAACGAAGATGTCTTCCACAAGTGAAAAGTTTGAAATCGAGAAGTTTGACGGGAGAATGAGTTTCAGTCTTTGGAGGATCAGATTCAAGGCATTTATGACAATGCAAGGACTTTGGAAAGTCATTGAAGAAGTGATCCCGTAAAGATGGAGCCAGCAGTGAGAGAAGAACTCGAAGCGAAAGCCTTAAGTGCAATACATATGTCCGTGACAAATGAAGTATTGTAGGAGATTGCTGAGAAGACGATAGCAATTGAGGCTTGGAATACTTTGGTGGAATTGTATGCATCTAAATATCTCACCAATCACCTCTACTTGAAGAAGCGATTGTATCATCTTAGAATGAAAGAAGGTACGTCACTAAACCAATACCTTGATGAGCTTACCTCTTGTTTTATTGCTTTGAAGGATGTGGGTGTTAAAATTGATGACGAAGACCAAGCTATGATCGTATTATGCTCCTTACCGCCTTCATATATGAACTTTGTGGACACTATATTGTACGGGAGGGATAAAATTACCTTTGAAGATGTGATTACTTCATTAAAATCGAAGGATCTTCAAACACATATTCCGGGACACAGGGAAGAAGTTCATGGGGAAGGTTTAGTGAGTAGAGGGAGATCGGAGAATATAGGGGGATCTTCGAGTAGAAAGAAAAGCAAGTCAAGGTCAAAATCAAGAGCAAGGAAGCTACGCTGTTTCGAGTGTGGTGAAAAAGGTTACATTAAGAAAGAATGTCCAAAACTGAAAAAGGGAAAGAAAAAGATGGAGAATCAGCTAATGTGGTAGAGAGTGCTGACAGTGATGGAGATAACTCGAGTAGTACTGGGGAAGTTTTGACTGTGAGTGGATCACAGTGGCATAATCAATGGATTCTTGATACTGGTGCAACGTTCCATATGTGTCCTAGGCGCGACTGGTTCTCTTCTTATTCCAAAAGAGAAGGGAAAGTCTTTCTAGGCAATGATCTTTCGTTGAAGGTGGAGGGAATAGGCATCGTAAATATCAAGATGTTTGATGGTATTACAAGATCTCTCGAGTGTTGGCATGTACCGGAGCTGAAGAAAAACTTGATTTCTCTTGGGCGTTTAGATTCTCATGGATGCAAATTTTGAAGTGAGAATGGTGTCTTAAAGGTGACCAGAGGTGCAATTGTGCTCTTGAAAGGGAACTTGACTGGCGGCCTATATGTCCTTAAAGGTAGTACAGTTACAGGTGTTGCAGCTGTTACATCCGAGGAGAGTGATAATGACACTACGCAGTTATGGTACAAAAGGTTGGGCCATATGAGCGAGAGGGGACTGACTGAGCTAAGTAAGAGGGATTTGCTTTGTGGACAAAGAACTGGAAAGCTTGAATTCTGCGAGCATTGTGTCTTTGGAAAGCAAACCAGGGTGAAGTTCAGCAAGGGGAAGGAGAACACCAAAGGTACACTTGATTATATTCATTTTGATCTTTGGGGTCCTAATAAAGTTCCTTCCAAGAAAGGTGCCAGGTATTACATCACTTTCATTGATGCATACTCTCAGATGGTGTGGGTATACTTCTTGAAAACTAAAGATGAGGCATTTCCAACATTTGTCAAATGGAAGACGTTGATTGAGAAGCAGACTGGTAAACAAATTAAGCATCTTCAGACTGACAATGGGTTGGAATATTGTAATAAAGAGTTTGAGGAGTTCTGCAGGAAACATGGCATTGTGAGACACCGCACATGTGTAAGGACATCACAACAGAATGGAATTGCAGAATGCATGAATAGAACTCTGGTGAAGAGAGCTCGTTGTATGCTCTCCCAATCTGGTTTGAGTCAAGACTTTTGGGTTGAAGCCGTCAATACGGCATGCTACTTGGTGAATAGGTCTCCATCCAAAGCTATTGAATTGAAAACTCCTTTTGAGTTATGGTCTGGTAAGCCTACTGACTACTCTCGATTGAGGGTGTTTGGTTGCCCTGCATACGCTCACATGAAGGATGGCAAGTTGGAGCTAAGGGCAAAGAAATTTATATTTCTAGGTTATGCATCCGAGAGGAAAGGTTACAGGTTGTGGTGCATAGATCCAATGTCTCCAGGTTTCCTCATCAGCAGGGATGTCATATTCAATGAGTCTGCTTTATTAGGCCAAGAAAAGGAGAAAGCGGTAATTGGTTTAGACCACGGTGTCAAAGAGCAGGTGGAGGTATTTGCTGATGTTCCAAATGTTCCATCTAGCAATAGTAGCAGTCAAATTCAGCCGACTCAACCAACTGAGGTACATGATCAAAATGTGCCTGAACAACAGAAGTACAGCATTGCCACTGGGCGAGAAAGGAGACAGATTAGAGAGCCTCAAAGGTACGGATACGTTGATCTTGTTGCTTATGCTTTGACTGTTGTCAAAACAATTGAAGGACATGAGCCAAATTCATACAAAGAGGCCATATCTGGGAAAGATTCTGCTCAGTGGGTGGGTGCCATGAGTGAGGAGATTGAGTCTCTTCATAAGAATCAAACATGGGAGCTTGTTGAATTGCCTAAGGGACAGCGAGTTGTCGGTTGCAAATGGGTTTACAAGAAAAAGGAAGGTACTCCAAAGGTTGAAGGTCCTCGATACAAGGCACGGTTGGTGGCAAAAGGCTATACACAAAGGGAGGGTGTTAACTTCAACGAAGTGTTCTCTCCGGTTGTGAAGCATAGTTCCATCAGGGTTTTACTTGTCTTGGTTGCTCTTCATGACTTAGAGCTTGAGCAGCTAGATGTGAAAACGGCATTTTTGCATGGTGATCTTGAAGAGCAAATTTACATGAGTCAACCGGAGGGGTATGTAGTTCCTGGTAAGGAGAACCATGTTTGTAAACTGAAAAAGTCCTTGTATGGGTTGGAGCAGTCGCCTCGGCAATGGTACAAGAGATTTGACACATTCATGGTAGGTGCTAGATACACAAGGAGTGCCTACGACAACTATGTATATCTCAAGAAGCTTCCAGATGGTTCATTTGTGTACTTGTTGTTGTATGTTGATGATATGCTTATTGCTGCTAAAAGCATGTTTGCAATCGACGAATTAAAGAAACATCTAGGTGATGAGTTTGAGATGAAGGATCTTGGAGCAGCGAGAAGATTCATGGCATGGAGATTCACATATATAGAAACGCTGGGAAGCTGTTCTTGTTTCAACAGAGTTATATTGAGAAGGTGCTGGAGCGTTTCGGGATGCTTAAAGCTGAGCCTGTGAGTCTGCTCATTTCAATTTGTCTGTAGATTTGTCACCTAAAACTGAGGAGGAGGTGGAGCATATGTCTCATGTTCCATACTCGAGTGCTGTTGGTAGCTTGATGTATGCTATGGTATGCACTCGTCCTGACATTTCACATGCAGTTAGTGTTGTGGCGGTATATGACATCACACAGGAAAGTACAGGGAAGCGGTGAAATGGATAATGAGATATTTGCGTGTACTTTGCAAATGTAGGTTTACTGTTTAACAAGATAACTGGAGATTGCGCGAGGTTGGTGGGTTATTGTGATTCAGACTTTGCGAGTGACCTTGATAAGAGAAGATCTCTGACGGGTTACGTGTTTACTCTCTCTGGATGTGCTATCAGTTGGAAAGCGACATTCTGATCTCGTGGCATTGTCAACTACTGAAGTGGAGTACATGGCAATTGCAGAAGCTGTGAAGGAGGCCATGTGGTTACAAGGCCTGGTTCGTGATCTTGGACTGCAGCAAGATACAAGTGCAGTCTTTTGTGATAGCCAGAGTGCAATCCATCAGATGAAGAATCAGATGTATCATGAGAGGACTAAACACATTGATATCAGATATCACTTTATCAGAGATGTTGTATCACAAGGAATCATATCGGTGCAGAAGATATCTACTCATGAGAATCCAGTAGATATGATGACTAAGGTGGTTCCAGTCAGCAAGTTTAAGCATTGCTTGGACTTAGTTGCTATTTGCGGTGCAGAGTATTGAGCTCTTAGAGGCAGTTGGCTGTAGGGATGATGGTGTATTGATTGGAGCGAATACGTGCCAAGGTGGAGATTTGTTGAATGTGGCCCGTATTCTTGGGCAACAAGTATAGCAGATTTCCTTGTTAGCATATTACCTTATTCGCTTGTTACCTTTTGTAGCACATAATTAATTAGTTGCTTTTTCTGCTTAATAGGTTTAGGAAACCTTTGCACTATAAATATGTGGCAATACTCATTATGTTATGTGTGGGAGAGAAACCAAAGTGAAAGCCTTGTAGCATTCGTGATCAATAATAGAATTATTCTCTGCTGCCCGTGGACGTAGGCTTTAAAGCCAAACCACGTAATTCTTGTGTCTGTTATTTCTTCTCGTATTCTTCGTGTTTGCATGTTTTTCCCCAACAATTCAACTATAAAATGAGCTGTGTGCAACTAGTGACTTGATTTTTTGTTGTGTAATAATGATATGGGCAATAACTTAACCCGAGTCAGAAGTGTCTTTCGGTCTAAAAATATCCTCAACCACCTAGTTGTTATAAATGTCCAATTTTATTTCCTTAATGAAGCGAGTGCTTTCAACAACATCAACTTGGTCAATTGTGGAGAACATGACCATATCAAATAATAACTTGATTTTTCTTTCTTTGGCTTGGAGGTAGTCTTCGTACATATATTTTTCGACTTGGAAATAAACTTGTGATATTTAAGTTTTGGAGTCAACCTTGGTCAGAATTGTCTCTTTTTGTGGTGATTAGTGGAGCAAATGAATGGAAAAAATACTAGGGAAATGTTCAAACTTCTTATATAGATGATATATTTGATATATGGTAGTTCATAATATATACATAGCAACAGAGAGAGATATTATTTTTAGAACGCGAAACAAGAAAACGAAATGAAAAAAGAAAATAACAAAACAAAACAAAAATCAGATTAGTTTAATCCTTTCTTCTAGTGCCAAACATCTTTAATCTTTCTTCCAAAAAGAAAAAGCACTAAGTTCGTTGAAAACTAAACATAATGCTATGATTTTATCTTTTCATTGAAAGGAGAATTTGGCTTGGCTTATGCTTAACTTTGAGTGTATATTGATCATAATGTTCAATATATTCATCTGTCTTTTTAATTGCCAAAATGAAAAAGAAAATTAGGGTAAAATGCACTAAACCCTCTTTGGTTCATTAAAAGTACACTGAATACTCACGTGGTTTAAAAAATTTCTCATAACTCCGCTATAGTCCATAAACATTAAAACTCCCAGCCATTAAAAAATTCGTTATCTTTAACCAGAATTGTTTGAAATTACCCAAACTACCCTTCTCTCTTTTCCAAAAGAAATGTTGTTAAAAGGATTTGAACCCTAAGAACAAAAACTCTGGCCAAATAAACTATAAATAATTTGTATTTTAGTTTAATTTTAAGTTCATTTATATTTAGAATATATAATGGTATTAAGGGTGTATGGTAGTTGGAAAAACTGCAAAAACTGATTCGGCCAAATCGAATCAACTGTAAACCATCGATTTTTAACGTAATTCAGTTGGTTGCAGTTTTAATTTTTAAAAATCGCTTTGGGCAGTTTGGTTAATGGTTCCAAAGGGTCAAAATTGCGATTAAATCAAACTGCCCGCAATATATATATATATATATATATATATTATTTGGAAAATATATATTGTTGTTAGCCATTATGCACTAGGGTTTTAAACAAAAGCCAAACATTTCTTTGTACCGCTAATGTGCCTAATCTTTTAATCGATGAATGAAGCAAGATTACATGGTTCTGACTTTGAAAAAAGAAATTTTGAATTATTATTTGTAGGAATTAACAGTCAAAGAACTGCCCAGAAATGAGACCAAATGGTCCAAAATTCCATCTTAAAACCGACCAAAAAACCGCTCAAACCGCACCAAACTGTATTAATTGAAACCATTGATTTCTTAATTTAATTGGAAAATTTTAATTTTAGAAAATGAAAACTTGCAAATTTTGATTTGATTAGAAATTTTGTGCAAAACTAGTCGAAACTGCCTGTGTACACCCTTAAATGATATAATGATATGGATATCAAATTTTTTTGTATCCAAATTAAACCCTCAACCTCAAAAGGATGAAAACTACTGGATTTCTGAATAGGCCAATACAAGTTGCTTTTAGATATTAATGGGTATGAATCTTGGCATATGAAGAAAGATCAAATCAATACTCAAATCACTATTCACCATCACTTTTTTTTTTTGTACTTTTTATACTTAGATCTCACATAACTACGATAAACCAATGTGAAAAACATTGCATTCACTCTATTAGGCAATTCCCTTTGCTTCGCGAGCTTTCCGGTTTCCACGGATCGACCTAATTATGTGACAAAAAAAAAAGAAAAAAAGCAATGGAATGTGTGGTGGCGTATTTCTTGTGATCATCAATATGTTTGCTGAAAATAACAATGACAAGATTATCTCTGTGAGGTTTAATTAGAGCTCATGAATAGGTTTACATTTATATATATAATTGCATCAGCATGCAACTTCGTTTTGAGTTGGTAAAAATGGATTTTGAATTTTTTGTAACAGCTGGATTAAGGATTTCCTCTGTAGCAGTTATTGGGATATCATTGTACTATGAGATCAAGATTGTGGAAGCTGGAATATTTGAACCAAAAAAAAAAAAATAGACACAATAAAATTTGACATTGAAAACACATCATTATAGCATTATATTTTCTAAATATAGATCAATCTAAAATTATGTTAAAACATAAAATGGGTATAGCCTAGTTGGGAAAAGTATTTACTATTTTAATTTGAGGTTAAGGGTTTAAATATTTGTGGCAACATTTATTTTGCAAAAGAAAAAAAGATAGTTTGGATAATTTTGAACAATTATGGTTAAAGATAACATATCTTTTAATGGTAAGGGGGTTTGATGCACTTTTATAGACCATAGGAGGTTATGAGAGACTTTTTAAACCACAAGAGGATTCGGCGCACTTTTGATCAACCACAGGAGGATCTGGTGTATTTTGCCTAAAAAATTATGAATTTTATTATAAATGTTGATCTTAATTTCCTTTCTTGCTATACAAATTAAGTAGTTCCGTAGCTTCCTCCTAGAGAGGGGCATGTCACATTAAAAAGGATAATTATGGCTAGTCATCCCATCTGACCATCATGTACAAATTCTAAACCCCCCCCCTTTTTGAGTAAATAGAATGATCCACTAGCTATAGTAGTGCTTTTTAGAAAAGTATTTAAATTAATTACTTAAAGATTAAATTAATTCAAAAGGTAATACCTCTTGTTAAATTTCAATGCTAAATACCTGATACGTTACCTTGCGGCACAAGCCTAAATAGCCCGCAAGCGCACGGGTCGTGTGTAGCCCAGTGTGTGCGAGTGCGGGGTCGAATCCACGGGGATGTCTAACGTGTGTGGTGTCCTAAGCTCAACGCGTCCTAAAAGCTACATGTTGGATCTCTAAACTACAATGTTTTTGGTGTTTTTGGGATTGAGAAGAGCTTGGGAAAGCTAAATCTAAGCTAAAGTAATAAAATAAAAGGTGTATATGTGTGTGTGACCGGGGAATAAAGCGATCTAAGGGAGTCAAACACGTGGAAATGGGGATAAGGGTGATTACGTCTTTTAAATGGGTGGTACGACTTCTTGTTAGGGTTGCTTGATGGATTAAACTTGGTTGCTCTCATCAAGTCTCCTAATTAACCTTCTAATTACACCCTAAGTCTCAGTGCGAATTCGACACCCCTAGAGCCATGGCATATGGTCTTTATGACTTAGGGCCATAGGGCTAGCTAGTTAGGATTCTAGGGGACTTAGATCGATCTAACCCTTGCGTCTAAACCATTGGCTAGATTTAAAGCCAAGACCTAGTTAGTTTAAGGTCAACTAACCTGCCCTGAAACCCATTAATTGGATTTAAAGCTAAGGGAGACTCGACCTAGGCAAGCCATTATTTATGCACCATCAATCATCATCACAATAGTGGGTATTAATATTTAAGCACAAAGCAAACACATCTAGGGTATGGCTTCGAGAATATTTCGGAATATTCTACTACTAAACACATAGACATACTTAGATTACACCAATTTAAGTAACGGCACCCGACATATATGCAATAGAAGCTATTAATGCTATTAAGTATGCAAACACACACATAGACATGTATATAAGCATACCCACTTCATGTAATCACCACACAAACACATAGACATGCTAGCATAATGATTTAGAGATGTTTAATAGCATAATAGACTTCAATATAAATATGCAACTTCACCGAGGCATTTCAATAAAAACATAGACATGAAAAATAGCCTTTGAAACCCAAATACAAGCATATATGTATATATATATATATATATATATAGATCCATCAAGTACCCATAACAAAAATGTAATAATAATCTATAATACAAGAGTAAATCACCCTACATAGTTCTAATCATACATAGATTGGCTTAGGATAAAAGAAAGATACCCTTTTATCCATGGCCATGCTTTACAACCTAAGAGCTTATGCCCAAATCCTTGTATTGATCCTCTTAGAGGCTTGATTCCGAAGTGCTTTTGTGTATGGAAGAGTGTGTGAGAGATGGGAGATGAGAGGATTGGGGTTTTGGGAGATGGGTGTGAAAGAATATGGCTTGTTCTTAACAAAATGGCCAAAAAAGGGTGATGTTTTGTGTTTTTGTGTGTGTTTGCATTGTAATTTACTTATGTTTAAGAAGTATTAAGTGCTCAAAAAGATGCATTGGTGTAGTACTTTTGATAAGAATAGGCTTAAGCATAAACAAATGTACATATTGAGTTTAAGAGACAAATTGCTATACTAATTGCTTGTTTTCGATGATTTAGGTGAACTTTGGGTTAAGATCGAGATTGGGCAATGATAGGTGATAAAGATGGGAGATGTACGAGGCAAAAGGAGAAGATCGGAGGCCGAAAAGACAAAGAATGGAGGAAAGAAGTAAGTCGACAACCAAGAAGAAAGAGTCGATCGACCGGCTAGGTCGATCGGCCACTCCAGAGATGTGCCAAAAATAGCCGGACAACCAACCCTCCAAAGCCGGTCGACCGACTAGGTCAACCGGCCAGTCCAGAGAGCATCTCCAAAAAGCCGATCGAGCTAAGAGAAGAAGCCTGATTTTCAGACTTTAAAGGGAAAGCTTTTTGACAATTTTTTAGAGAGGATCTTTACACACCCATCACACACACACACACTTAACCCTAGTTTTTACCTACAACACACACTCTCTCGCATATTTTATCACTTTAGAGCAAGAGAATTTAGAGGGTTTCAACATTTGGATTCAAGTTTGCTCAAGAGCTTTGTATAAGAATAGCTAGGATGAAAGGGAATCTTCATAAACTTTCTTTCATTCTATCTTTTATTATGATGGAGTAGACTTGTATTGGGTGATTTAGCTTATGTAATGGGTTAGCTATATACACTTATAATATGGGATTAAATGGCTGAATATATACATGTTTGATTTTCTTGTTCAAATGGTTATTTTCTCATTCATGTCTAAGTGTTTGATTAAATGCCTAAATGAGAAGCATGCATATAAATTGAAGTCTATTTATTACTAAACACATCTAATCCATGCTATAATCATGTCTATATGTTTATATGTGGATGCTATGAAGTGGGTAATGCTTATATTCATGTCTATATGTATATTTGCATGCTTAGTAAAGAATATGACTTCAATATCGCATACATGTTGGTTGTTAATTGCTTCTAATGGTGTAATCCGAGCATGACAATGTTTGGTAGTCGAATAGGTCTCTTTATTCGCGAACACCTTGGATTAGAACATGTATGAATGTGTCAATAGGTTAAATCCCACTATTGCGACCTTAGAATGAGGAAGCATAAATTAAGGATAGCCTAGGCCGAGTCTCCTTTGGCTTCAAATCCAGCCAATAGGTTTCAGGATAGGATTAGTCGACCTTAGCAACACTAGGTCCTAGCTTTAAATCCAGCCAATGATTTAGGTACTAGGGTAGGTTCATTCTAAGTTACCTAGGAAGCTAGTTAGTCACTCTTAAGGCCCTAGGTCATAAGGACCACGCCGTAGCTCTAGGAGACGTCGCCTAAGGACGGACTTGCACCGAGCCATCATTCTTTAATCCCATAGCATTTGAGTATAGAATCACCCATTCATAAATTGAAGTCACCCTAACACATTTCCATTTGTTAGTTCCTCTAGATTAGCTTGTCCCCCACTTTTCCCAATTCCATAGTTTAGTTTAATTTGTTTTAGTTAGAGCTCCCGACCATTCAAAAATCCAAAATCCCAAAAATAGATAGTTTAGATTTCATATTTTAGGCACATTCTAGAACACACACGTAGAATCCATCTCACAACATAGCCTCCCTGTGGTTTGACACCTGTTCTCGCACACACTACACTGCATCAATCCGTGCGCTTGCGGGTAATTAGAGCTTGCACTCAAAGACGTGCATCAAGTTCTTGGTGCCGTTGCCGAGGAGGCACGGTGATTTGCATTCTTTGCTTGTGTGTTTTGGTAGTTCCTTTTTTTGTTTTTCTTGCTTTTCCTTTACATTTTGTTTAGTTTTTGCTTATCTTATTTATTGTTCATATTATCTTCCTTTAGTTTTTATTTATCTATTTCAGCTTTTGTCTTTGTATTTATTAGACTTTTTAGGATTGTGGTTTATTTGCTATAGATTTAGGAATATTGAAGTTTTTGGGGGTTGAAGTGGCTGGAGTTAGGATAATTTTTGTGTGCTTGGTAGGAGATCCATTAGAAATCCCCTAGTTCCTCTTAATCCCAAACCCGATAGAATTGCAAGACATTTTAGGAATTTAGGAAATCTTCTCAAAGAGATGGCAGATCCTAATCATCCTCCTAATCCTCCCAATCCCCAAATGAATCCTATTCCACCTCATGATCACTTTGGCATCAAGCCCAAGATCATTATAGACGAGAGCCCCGTAGACCGGATCCACCTATAGATGAGGAACCCATTCTGAGGCAATTCTTTCTCCCCGAAGCCTTTGAGCCTAATTTGGCTATTCAAATTCCAGGTTTGGGGGAGACAAACTTCGAGATTAAGCCTAAAAAGTTGGCCATGCTTCCCTCCTTCTACAGGAGAAGTAATGAGAGTCCTCTAGATCATATCACTGATTTTGTTGAGATGAGTTCCACTCTCCATGTCCCCAATGTCTCCCAAGAGGTCATACGTCTAAGATTGTTTCCTTTCTCTCTTAAGGACAAGGCTAGGACTTGGTTGTATTCTTTACCTAACGGTTGCATTACTACATGGGCTGAGCTTTAATCTAAATTCTTTCAAAAATTTTATCCCATGGCCAAAATGGCCGACCTTAGGACAACCATTATGACTTTCTCTTAACATGATCTAGAATCCTTTCATGAGGCTTGGGAGAGGTTCAAGGATCTTCTTAGACAATGTCCACACCACGAGTACGGCAATCATGACCTAATGCAATACTTCTTTCGAGGCTTAAATGAACAAAATAGGATGATGGTCAATGCCACCTCTAGTGGTGGCTTCTATCTTTTGAGACCGACCGAGGCATGCGAGAAAATAGAAATGATGGCTGAAAATTCTTTTTAAAATTTTGCCATGGAAAGGTCTAGTCGGGAAGGTAACAAGAGAAGTGTTAGTGAGGTTGGAGTTTCTTTATATTTATCCGCTAAGGTTGAGGCTTTGACGAATAAGTTAGATCAATTCATTTCTTTGTCCATTTCATCCCAAGGTCATAGGACTAGTTCTTAGGTTCTTCCTTCGCCCTTTTAGTTGTTGAAGTTTGTGCATTATGTTCCGAGTCATCTCATGAGACTATAGCTTGCCCTTTAGCATCCCAATTTCCTGAATTCATGAAAGAGCAAGTATGTGCCACACAAGGTTATTCTCGTGAGTACAACCCATAATCGAACACATACAATCTGAGTTGGAGGGACAACCTAAAATTTTCTTAAAGATAAGGCCAACATGAGTCTAGTTCACATCCTCAGGTTCCACCTCGGCAGCGGCCTCGTCCTTAATATCCCCTAGGTTTCTATCATGTTAATCAGCCCCGTCTCACTAGTGCTCTTCAACCTCAGGCCTTGCTTGCTCCCTCTAGTAGCCAACCTCCTAGTAATGACATGATGAAGATAATCCAGTTCATTCAGAACCAACAACAGGAATTAGCAGAAAATAGGCAGCAAATGGCTAGGTTTGAGGCACAGTTAAGACAGATTGCTAGTCAGTTGAGCTCTAGAGACCCCGGGAAATTGCCTTCTCAGCCGAAGGTAAACCTTAGAGTCTAATCCTACTCCTTTACTGACACCACTTATCCCCCTCAGGCCCAGGCTAAGGCTATCACCACTCTTAGGAGCGGTTTGGTAGTGGATAACAGGGTAGGAGTTGACTTTGTAGTGCCTGTACCTAGTGGTCTTTCCGAGTCTAGAGCACCACATTGTAGCCTTGCTGAGGGAAATCCTAGACAAGGTGCTGTTGAGAGAGACGAGCCCATTAGAGACCATGGAGAGAGTAGTACTTCCCGCCCACATCGGGAGGGAAAAGAGCCTATTGATGACTCCCATGTATCTAGAGATGTAGAGCCTAGAGTTCCTTTCCATCCGCCTTAGAGAGGCCTACGCTTAGTGAGGATTCTAGGTTCTTCAAGGTTTTAGAGCATCTTAAATACCTTAAGGTCAATCTTCCTTTGATAGATGCGATACTTTCCATCCCCTCTTATTCTAAGTTCTTTAAGGGTCTTTGTACAAGGAAATGTAGGTCATGGAACATTCCTAAGAAGGTGAGGCTGACGGAAAATGTGAGTAGTATTTGTACTTCGGGCCTTCTGCCCAAGATGAGTGACCCCAAAGCCTTCACTATTCCTTATAGGATCCGTGAGACCCGATTGATCACGCCTTGTTAGATTTAGGATCTAGTGTGAATCTCATTCCCTACTCCGTCTATCAGACACTAGGTCTAGGTAAGTTGTCTCCTACACATGTTACTCTTCAGCTAGCTGATAGATCCGAGGGTAGACCTAGGGGTGTGATATAGGACATTATGGTCTAGGTAGGTGAGTTTGTGTACCCTGTTGACTTTACAGTGTCAGATATAGATTCGGGAAATGACTCTGGACATTCTACACCCATTCTTCTAGGTCGCCCCTTCCTTCACACCGTAGATGCCATTATCCATTGTAGGTCGGGGTTATTGGAGATAAAATTGGAAATTTGAGATCCACTATGAAGGTTGTTGAGGCGGTGAATAGGGCTAGTATAGGAGGAGAGGATGGAGAAAAGTGTTTTAGAGTGGATGTGATTGATTCTTATGTTGAGGATATTATAGAGAAGACTATGACCGATAGAGAAGAATTGAGGAAATTTGAGGAATTGATGTCTAGTTTTGATTTGGAGACCTTAGAGCGGAGATGTGTAGCTTCTACTTCCTTGATTGAAAGCCATTTGACTAATAAGTCACTTGAGGTTAATCCGTCTAGTCTTGTTTCTAGTGATGTCCCCGTTGATGATGTTGAGGTTAAGTCCCCTTTGGTTGAGCCTAGCCCTTCTGTAGAGCTCAAACCCCTTCTCGATCATTTGAAGTATGCATTCCTAGGCCCTAGCGAGACCCTTCCGGTCATCATAGATTCCGATCTTTTTAGTGAGCATGAGGAGCGTCTCTAAGAGGTCCGTAGGAAGCATAGGAAGGCTATAGGGTGGAAGATTGATGATTTGAGAGGTATAGACCCTTCGGTTTGCATGCATCGTATTCACCTTGAGGATGGAGCCATTTCTTCTAGAGAGATGCAAAGGAGGCTAAACCCACACATGAGCGAAGTAGTTAAGAAAGAGATCATTAAGCTTTTAGATGCAAGCATTATTTATCCGATCTCCAATAGTGAGTGGGTTAGCCCGGTCCAAGTTGTCCCTAAGAAGTCCGGGATCACGGTTGTTGAGAATGAGAGATGAGAGCTTATCCTTACACGTACTCCCAGAGGGTGGAGAGTTTTTATTGATTATAGGAAGCTCAACTCTAAAACTAGGAAAGATCATTTCCCATTGCCTTTTCTAGACCAAATCTTAGATAGAGTAGCTAGGCATAGCTACTATTGTTTTCTAGATGGCTATTCGGGTTATAATCAGATCCCTGTGTTTCCCGAGGACCAAGAGAAGATTACCTTTACTTGTCCCTATGGCACTTTTTCCTGTTGGAGAATGCCCTTCGGTCTTTATAATGCCTTAGCGACTTTCCAGAGGTATATGATGGCCATCTTTAGTGACATGATTGAGAGGCATTTAGAGATTTTCATGGATGATTTCTCAGTCTTTGGAGATAGCTTTGATGAGTGCTTGAGTCATCTCTCTTTAGTCTTAGACCGATGTGTGAAGAAGAATCTAGTGTTGAGTTGGGAGAAATCCTACTTCATGGTGCAACGAGGGATAGTGTTAGGTCATGTTGTCTCATCTAGTAGAATTCAAGTTGACCCAGCTAAGGTAGAATTGATTGAAAAGTTACCTGTCCCTAAATGTGTCAAGGATGTTAGATCTTTTCTAGGGCATGCAGGATTCTACCGTAGGTTCATTAAGGATTTTAGTCACATTGCACGTCCTTTGTCTAGGCTCCTAACACAAGATGTCCCTTTTGACTTTGATGATGAATGTGTTAGAGCTTTCAATAAGCTTAAATCCTTATTGTCTACATCCCCAATTATCCAGCCACCTAATTACAGTCTTCTATTTGAGGTTATGTATGATGCATTCGATTATGCGATAGGAGCTGTTTTAGGTCAAAGGAAGGATAAGTTACCCCATGTTGTGTACTATGCTAGCAAGACTCTTGATGAAGTCCAAAAGTACTATACTACCACGGAAAAAGAGCTTCTAGCAATAGTCTTCTCCGTTGACGAGTTTAGGTCATATATCCTAGGGTCCAAAGTGATTTTCTACACTGATCATGCGACATTGAAATATTTGTTGTCTAAGAAAGAGTCTAAACCCCGCTTGATAAGGTGGTTGCTGCTCCTTTAAGAGTTTGACATAGAAATTCGGGATAAGAAGGGTAGAGAAAATTTAGTTGCGGATCATCTTTCCCGTCTTGTTAGCGAGTCTTCTAGTGATCTATCTCCTTTTCATGATTCATTCCCCGATGAGCAATTGTTTGCCGTCTCTCATCACACACCTTGGTTTCCTCATATTGTCAATTATTTTGCCACAGGTGCATTTTCCTTCCCATTAGGAGAAGAGAGAAAAAGATAGGTTCCTAGCACAAGTTAGGCATTTCTTTTAGGAGAATCCCTATCTTTTCAAAGTGTGTGCGGATCAAATGATTCATCAGTATGTGCCTGAGGACGAGTTTGAGAATGTTTCCAGTATGTGTCATGATGAGGGGTGTAGGGGTCATTTTAGTGGGAAGAAGATCGCCGCGAAAGTCTTGCAATGTGGATTATTTTGGCCCACTCTCTTTAGGGATGCTTAAGAGTATCGTAAGAAGTATTTTAGATGTCAACAATCCAGGTCCATCTCTAGGAGAAACATGATAACTTTATCCCCAATTCTTCCTTGTGAGTTGTTTGATGTTTGGGGTATAAATTTCAAGGGTCCATTTCCACCTTCCTTTGGGTACCGATACATTTTAGTGGCCGTTGATTATATGTCCAAATGGGTTGAAGCAATTCCCACACGTACTAATGACCATAAAGTAGTGGTTAAGTTTATTAAGGAGAACATTTTCTCTGGATTTGGAGTCTCTAGGGTCTTGATTAGTGATGGGGCTTTGCATTTTTGCCATAGGACTTTAGAGGCCTTATTGAGAAGATATTCGATCACCCATAAGGTAGCCACTCCTTATCACCCATAAACTAGTGGACAAGTAGAGGTGTCCAATAGGGAGATCAAGCACATTTTAGAGAAAACGGTTAGGCCCGATAGAAGAGATTGGTCTATTAAGCTAAATGATGCTTTGTTGGCCTACCGTACCGCCTTTAAGACTCCTATTGATATGTCTCCGTATAGATTGGTTTATGGTAAAGCTTGTCACTTGCCGGTAGAACTAGAGCATAGAGCTTATTGAGTAATCAAAGCCCTAAATTTTGACTTGGCAAGAGCGGGTGAGAAAAGGAAGCTAGACCTAGTAGAATTGGAAGAGATTAGATTCGAGGCGTATAAGAACGCTAAACTTTATAAGGATAGGATGAAGATAATTCATGATAAACACATTATTAAGAAATCATTCTTTCCTTCCGATAAAGTTTGGTTGTTTAACTCAATATTGAAACTCTTTCTAGGTAAGCTTAAGACAAGATTGGATGGTCCATATGAGGTGATGGTTGTCTATCCTTCCGGAGCAGTCAAGATTAAAGACTTGAAGAATGGCCTAGAGTTGACGGTGAATGGGCAATGCCTGAAGCACGCATATGATCCGAGCATGGCTCGTGTGGAGGCTTTAATGCTTTAGGACCCTATCTATGGAAGTTGAAGATAAGTTGGTGTTTGCTCAGCTGACAGCATAGTGGTTAGCGCTACTAGGAGGCAACCTAGGTTCAATTTTGCAGTTTTGCATTTGTTTCACTTTCTTTTCTTTTTATTTTCTTTCTTTTATCTTTCTTGCACCCAAACCAAAGTGTTGAATCCTGATTCTTTGTCCCATAAGATACACCATTGCTTATTATTGCATGTGTCAATGCAAGCATGCATATGCAATGCGATTAATCTTGTTGTCTTTGTGAGTGTTTATGAATTGTGAGTTGCAGGACTAGTAGTATGATCATTTATCATTGGCATGGAAAGCTTTGAAGAAAATGCAAGGTTGTATCTATCCTTTCTCCACTTGTTCCCCATGTTTATACCTTATCCCCACCACCCTTACTTGTTTTGTAACAACAATTTGCTTGTTTTTGTATTTTGATCTATTTGCTTGAGGACAAGCGAAGTTTAGGTTTGGGGGTATGGGAGTTTGGTTTTCTTGTTATATATCTTGCTTAGGGTAGATCACATTATGCGCTTAAAAATGGTGAAAAAAATTCAATTTTGATGCATGTAGAGTCATTTATTTCTTTGTTGATCATTGTGTTGGCTTTTGTGATTGACTCTATTGATTTATGAAGATGAGATTCATTGTGGGGAAATGAATAGAGTGGTTTGAAAACTAAGTCTTGGAAGGGATACCCTTCAAAGTTATGGGGATTGAGAACCTTGAAAGAATAACCCTTGTAGCCACCTCATAGCTTGGTTGGAAAGAGTGTTGGAAAAGGGTTGTTGATATGAGTTCCCCTTCTTTAATTGGTTCTTTTTGATGTGCCTAAGCCTTTCTTTTTCTTTCTTTTTGTGAATACAATACAAAGCATGAAAAATCCAAAAAAAAAAATTTTTGAAAAAGACAAAAAGGTGCAAAAATATGAAAAAAAAATGAAGTGAAAAAGAGGAAAAGCCAAAGGCACCAAAAAGTTAGTGAATAAGTGCATAAGTGACACAATGTCAACTTAGCACAAGTTATCATCTTTGTAGTTACGTGAATAAGGCTTTTTATAAGCCATTGTATTTGTATATTCTCTCTTCTTGTTTTTGAGGCATGGTGCATGTTAGGGAGGTCGTGTTAGTTGAGGGAGTACGAAATATCAACATCCCGAGTGCGTGAGTTAGAATCCTAGGCTTGTGGTGGATTGGTTACTTGGGAAATTCCCACGAGGAACGAGACCCCTTATGAGTAGAGGGAAGATCCAAAGAGGCTTAGGAATCTCTTCACAATAGGAATGCCCCCTTCATGCTTCTTAGACTAACTTTGATAGTGAGTGAATCCTTTAGGCAATCCATTGTATTAGCGTTAGAAATAAATTTAAGATTGGGCTTGCTTAATGACAAGCAACAAGAAGGTTTGGGAATGTTGACGTGTTGTGTTTTTGTGTGTGTTTGCATTGTAATTTACCTATGTTTAAGAAGTATTAAGTGCTCAAAAAGATGCATTAGTGTAGTACTTTTGATAAGAATAGGCTTAATCGTAAACAAATGTACATGTTGAGTTTAAGAGACAAATTACTACACTAATTGCTTGTTTTCAAAGATTTAGGTGAACTTTGGTTTAAAATCGAGATTGGGCGATGATAGGTGATAAAGATGGGAGATGTACGAGTCAAAAGGAGAAGATCGAAGGCCGGAAAGACAAAGAATGGAGGAAAGAAGTAAGCCGGACGACCAAGAAGAAGGAGCCGGTTGACCGGCCACTCCAGAGAGGTGCCAAAAATAGCCGGACGACCATCCCTCCGTAGCCAGTCAACCGGCTACGTCGATCGGCCAATCTAGAGAGTATCCCCAAAAATCTGATCGAGCTAAGAGAAGAAGCCGGTCAACCGGCAGAGCATAAAGAGCTGATACAAAAGCCAAATTTTCAGACTTAAAAGGGAGAGCTTTTTGACAACTTTTTAGAGAGGATCTTTACACACCCATCATGCACACACACACACACACACTTAACCCTAGTTTTCACCTACAACACACACACTCTCTCACACATTTCATCACTTTAGAGTAAGAGAATTTAGAGGGTTTCAACATTTGAATTCAAGTTTGCTCAAGAGCTTTGTACAAGAATAGCTAGGATGAAAGGGAATCTTCATAAACTTTCTTTCATTCTCTCTTTTATTATGATGGAGTAGACTTGTATAGGGTGATTTAGCTTATGTAATGGGTTAGCTATATACTCTTATGATATGGGATTAAATGGCTGAATATATACATGTTTGATTTTCTTGTTCAAATGGTTATTTTCTCATTCATGTCTAAGTGTCTGATTAAATGCCTAAATGAGAAGCATGTATATAAATTGAAGTCTATTTATTACTAAACACATCTAATCCATGCTATAATCATGTCTATATGTTTATATGTGGATGCTATGAAGTGGGTAATGCTTATATTCATGTCTATGTGTATATTTGAATGCTTAGTAAAGAATATGACTTCAATATCGCATGCATGTCGGTTGTTAATTGCTTCTAATGGTGTAATCCAAGCATGAAGATGTTTGGTAGTCGAATAGGTCTCTTTATTCGTGAACACCTTGGCTTAGAACATGTATGAATGTGTTAATAGGTTAAATCCCGCTATTGTGACCTTAGAATGACGAAGCATAAATTAAGGCTAGCCTAGGCCGAGTCTCCTTTGGCTTTAAATCCAACCATAAGTTTCAGGATAGGATTAGTCGACCTTAGCAACACTAGGTCGTTGCTTTAAATCCAGCCAATGATTTAGGTACTAGGGTAGGTTCATTCTAAGTCACCTAGGAAGCTAGTTAGTCACTCTTAAGGCCCTAGGTCATAAGGACCACACCGTTGCTTTAGGAAGTGCCGCCTAGGGACGGACACGTACCGAGTCCTAGGGGGAAATTAAGACACTAATTTAGCAACCTAGTTAAGAGCAATTACTAAAGTAAGTCATCATTCTTTAATCCCATAGCATTTGAGTATAGAATCACTCATTCATAAGTTGAAGTCACTCTAACACATTTCCATTTGTTAGTTCCTCTAGATTAGCTTGTCCCCCACTTTTCCCAATTCCATAATTTAGTTTAATTTATTTAGTTAGAGCTCCCGACCATTCAAAAATCCAAAATCCCAAAAATAGATAGTTTAGATTTCTTTTTTTTAGGAACATTCTAGAACACACACGTAGAATCCATCTCACAACATAGCCTCCCTGTGGTTCGACACCTGTTTTTGCACACACTACACTTTATCGATCCGTGCGCTTATGGGTCTTTAGAGCTTGTACTCAAAGACGTACATCAGAAGATTTATATAGCCAAATTTCCGAGACTACCGGAACACTTAACTAATGCACCAGTACCAAAGGACCTCTATTCTAGTAATAGAAGATTGCTCTATATTTTTGGCAGAATAGAGAGGGGGTACACCAGTACTCTGAAGCCAGTGTTTCGGTAGTGCCAATTCGCTCTCTTTTGGCTTCGTTTTCGCTCTGTTTTGCTTTCGATTTCTTTGGCCATTATCTAGAAGCCTTCAATCATGCTTTTCTTCCACTTTTCATCCTCAAAATCTTCTTCGATTCTTGTCTAAACCATCTCTATCTTTGTTCAGCTCAAGACATTCCTCAAACTCACCTAAAACACAAGATAAGTGCACTTTGGCGTAGCATTTATGCTTTAAGCTCAACTATAGACACCTAAAGCCTAATATGCTCAAGTATGATATAAATGCTATACTAATACACCTAATAGAGCACAAAACACCCCAAAATAGATATAGAAATACAACACAAAATCACACACGAAACCAACACATCAATACCCATTGAATATCACTTGAAGAGTAAAAGGATAAGTAAACTTATGTTGTGTTTGGAATATGTTATTATAATAATATGCTTATTTTATTGATTTGAAAGAAGTAATATTTATTGTCTCTTTTTATCTTATAATATATAAGACATATTATCACAAACATTTTATAAAAACTCAAAACAAACCATATTTTTATCTTATAAGACATTAGTAACTATCCTTAGACTTATTTTTAAAAACTATAGATAAGACATTTTATCACAAATATCTTATAAAAACTTAAAATAAACCACACTTTTTAATAAAGAGGATGTGTGAGAGTGTTTATAAGCTGATCAAATATCTGTATAAGTAGAAAAATAAGATTTACGCGTTTGATAAATTCTGCTTATAAGCAATTAAAGTTGGCTTATAAGCAGCCAAAAAAAAAAACGCCCCAACTTTTCTTTAACTGCATTGACCGAATAAAATTACATTCATAACTATCAGATGGTCCTTCTCCTATTAGTGCTCAACTTGTTTGTTTATCAGATTACTGTAGGTTATCATATAGATAGCTGATACATTACTGTGTAATCCTGACTTATCTAGTTTTATCCTTATCTCTTGAGAGTTGATGTATATTTATATAACGTTAAACAATGAAATACGATCAGAGCCTTTTGCTGCTCAATTACATTTACTCTTCATGGTATACAGAGAGCTAAACTACTATAACAAGCTCCGATCCACATTATTATTATTGTTTTTTTCCTTGTGGCCACTGATTCTAGTTCAACTAGCACATCTGCAGGAACAAAAATACTGAACCTGCACCTTTGCTCACTCCAACTGTTACTACTTTTGATTCTCAGGCTTTCGCACAAAAAGCACTAATCACTATAAATGTTGCTAGCCAAATACCTCTTTTCCTTACACCCACAAACTATTACTCTGAGAAATCGCAGTTTGATGCACTCTTCTTCAGTTATGACTTGCTTGGTTATGTTGATGGCTCCTTGCCTTGCCCCTCCCCTACCATTACCTCTGAAGAATGATAGGTTCCTTATCTTGAGTACCAATTCTGGATGTGATAGGATAAGTTGATTTTGCTTGCTATCATTGGGTCTCTTAGTCCCAATGTTGCCCCTATTATTCGATCACACACTTCATCGGCTGAAGCCTGGACAAGATTACCCAAAAATTATGTTGATCCCTTCGCTTTGCGTATTATGGGACTAGCTAAACAATTAACCTTGCTCTCCAAAGGTATTCAACCAGTGGCAGAATACCTTGCCAAGGTTCGGGATATTGCAGATGAAATTGCTCTTGCTTGTTCTCCAATCCCTTAACAGCATTTAATCACACATACTCTTAATGGAGTTGGACCTACGTTCAAAGAATTAGCTATAGTAGTCCATGCAAGAGACACCGTCATTAAGTTTGACGAACTCCATGACAAATTAGTATGAGTATAAATTTTTATTGAAATGTGAAGAGCATCGTGCGGTTGGTCTTCTTGGCCCAGTAACAGTCAATTCCGCATAGTTTCATAATAATAATAATCATGGTTCATCTTCTGGTTGATGATATGCTTCTAAAAGACCTTCTAACCAACGCCAACATTTCTCTGACAATTCAAATGGTCGCCTACAACAAGCCAATAATTCTAGCAAATCTCAAGTTATTTGCCAATTTTGTGACAAAAAGGGCCATGTTGCTAAATAGTGTTATGCAGCGAAGAAACTTTTTTTTCAGTTCTTTAACACCAATTGCTCAAACTACCATTGCTATGCCTACTCAGCCATGGCTACTCGATACAGGGGCTTCCCATCATGTAACATCTGATTTAGCAAATCTCACACTTAAACAACAGTATGAAGGCCCTGATAATGTCGTGATAAGTGATGGAACAGGTTTGAATATCTCCCATATTGGTCAAATAGTTTTAAAATCCCCTTCTCAATCTTTTTAATTAAAGAATGTTCTTTTTGTTCCTCATATGACCAAAAATCTGATTTCTGTGAATCAATTTTGTAAAAGTAATAATGCAGTGGTTGAGTTTAATCTTGATTCCTTTTGTGTGAAAGACCTCTCAACGGGGGCACTTCTTGCGAAGAGATAGAATCAGAAGAACATATATGAATGGTCATATAATTCTCTGCCTTCTTCACCCAAGCAAGCTTTTGTTGGCACTCATATTTCTTACTCTAATTGGTTATGATAGATTAAGCCATCCAACAGATAAAATTTTTTGTCATTTACTTGCAAATAAATTTCTAAAGATTTTTCTTGTAATTCATGTCGATGTAATAAAACGCATAAATTGCCTTTTGGAGTTTTCAGTCTCAAGAGTACTCGCCCATTAGAAATTATTTATACTGATGTTTGAGGACCTTCCCCTATACGATCTCTTGACGGTTACTCTTACCATGTGTTATTATTGATCATTAAACTAAGTTCTCCTGGCTATTTCCTCTTTGTCATAAATCTAATTTTTTTTTCTCTCAAAATTTAAATGCATGGTTGAAAAACTTTTTAATTCTTCTATTGCCGTCGTCTACTCTGATGGGGGCATTGAATATAAAGGTCTAGACACTTTTTTTGCTAACCATGGAATACAACATTTGGTTTCCCCCCCCTACACCCCTGAACATGTTGCTCTTGCTAAGAGACGCCATAGACACATCGTGGAAATAGGCATTACCCTTCTCCATTGTGCTTCGCTCTCTTTGTCTTTTTGGTCGTTTTCTTTCAAAACAACAACATATTTGATAAACCGCCTTCTTACACACATTCTAAATGGAAAATAACCTTTTGCATGTCTATACAAGCAAAAGCCAAATTATTCAAAACTTCACATCTTTGGGTGTCGTTGTTATCCATGGTTACGCCCCTATTCGTCAAATCAATTGGAACCTAGATCACAACCATGTCCTACAATCTTTAACATGATTTGTATGTCTGTTATGAGCCCATAACTAATAAATTTTATCATTCGCATCATGTTTACTATGTTGAAAATAAATTCCTATCCATCTCTAATATAGCACCAGAAACTTTAGTTCAAGAGCACATCTTCTCACAATGGTCTGTCAATAGCACCCCTTCCCAATCCTACTTGGACCCTTCTACATCAAGGTTTCACTCGTACCTTCTCAATCATTAATAGAAGTTATTACATATACAAACACAAAGTCCTGTCATGCACCTGTCGAATATTTAGCCTCTAAAGTGCTTGAAATTGATGACTCATCAAACTTGCCCTTTCTTTTATCAACGACATCTGACTCTTCAAAGGCATCATCACATTCACAAGATAACACCACCAATCTATTGTCTGGTGCACCATCACCCTTACTGACGTGTCTTCTCAAAAGACCTCCACTCACAAGTCTTTAACAAATATTCAATCTTTACATCCCATGCAAACCAGATAAAAGAGCAACATTTTTTAACCTAAGCATATATTTACTTTGGCTGTAGAAAAAGTTCCATCACCATCACAAGAAGAGTACCACAGTTTGACATGCCCTAAAATCCATAGAAGAGATATTCAAACCAATTCCATCACCTAGCACGACATTATCAGGGCCGTCATACTGTTGTTTGAGTATGAGATTTGCTAAATTAGATGTTACATGATAGGAGGCCTTTATATCGAGCAGCCATGGCTGAGTAGGCGTAGCGATGGCAGTTTGAGTGAGCAAAGGTACAAGTTCAGTATTTTTTTATTCCTGCAGATGCACTAGCTGAACTAGAATCAGTGGCCATAACATATAGTAAAGTAACCGTCAAGAGATCGTACAGGGGAAGGTCCCTAAACATCAGTATAGATAATTTCTAACGGACAAGTACATTTAATACTAGAAACTCCAAAAGGCAGTTTATACGTTTTATTGCATCGATATGAATTACAAGAAAAATCTTTAGAACCACAAGCTGGCAAAATTGATTTATTTACAACTAAATGACGAACAATTTTATTTGTTAGATGGCCTAATCTATCATGCCAATTGGAGTGAGAAGTGAGTGCCAACAAAAGTTTGCTTGGGTAAAGAATGCATGCAGAGAATTATGTGACCACTCATATATGTTGTTCTGGTTCTGTCCCTCCGCGATAAGTGCCCTGGTCTCAACCATTTCATTATTAGTTTTACTAAATTGATTAACAGAAATTAGATTTTTGGCCATATGAGGAACATGGAAAGCATTCTTTAATTGAAAAGAATGACAAGGGGATTTTAAAATTGTTTCACCAATATGGGAGATATTAAACCTGTTCTATTATCTATCATGACATCATCAGGGTCCTCATACTGTTGTTTGAGTGTGAGATTTGCTAAATCAGATGTTACATGATTAGAGGCCCCTGTATTGAGTAGTGATCGCTATTTGTGAGCACAAGCTTAAATAGCCCGCAAGCACACGGGTCGTGTATAGTACGGTATGTGCGAGTGCGAGGTCGAATCCACGGGGATGCCTAACGTGTATGGTGTCTTAAGTTAAGTGCGTCTTAAAAGCTACGTGTTGAGGTCCTAACTACAATGTTTTTGGGGTTTTTGGTTTAAAGAGAGCTCGGGAAAAGTAAACCTAATCTAAGAACAAGGAAATAAAAAGGTAGCATGTGTGTATGTGTGTGATGGGGGAATCAAGCGATCTAAGAGGATGCTAACACATGGAAATGGGGAATAGGGTGGTTACAACTTACAAATAAGTGGTTACTACTTCTTGTTAGGGGTTGCTTGATGGATTAAACTCCGTTGCTCTCGTCTAGTCTTCTAATTAACCTCCTAATTATACCCTAAGACTCAGTGCGAATCTGTCCCTAGGTGCCGACCCCTAGAGCCACGGTGTATGGTCTTTATGACTTAGGGCCATAAGGCTAGCTAGTTAGGATTCTAGGTGACTTAGATCATTCTAACCCTAGCGTCTAAGCCATTGGCTGGATTTAAAGTGAAGACCTAGTTCGTCTTAAGTCGACTAACCTACCCTGAAACCCATTCGCTGGATTTAAAGCTAAGGGAGACTCGACCTAGGCTAGCCATTACTTATGCACCACCGATCATCATCTCAATAGCTGGTATTAATGTTTAAGTGCAAAGCAAACACATCTAGGGCATGGCGTTCGAGAATATTCCAGGGTTTCCTAATTCTAAGCACATAGACATACTTAGATTACACCAATTTAAGAAATGGCACCCAACATGTATACAATAGAAGCTATTTATGCTATTAAGTATGCTAACACACACATAGACATGTATATAGTCATACCCACTTCATATAATCACCACACAAACACATAGACATGCTAGCATAATGATTTAAAAATAGTTAATAGCACAATACACTTCAATGTAAATATGCAACTTCTTTGAGGCATTTTAACAAATATATAGACATATATGTAAAATAGCCTTTGAAGCCCTAAGCATAAAGCATATATACAAATCCATCAAATACCCATAACAATAATGTAATAATCATCCATAATACAAGAGTAAATCACCCTACATAGCTCTAATCAAACATACATTAACTTGGGATAAAAGAGAGACAAAGAAGCTACCCTTTTATCCAAAGCCATATCTTTACAATCCAAGAGCTATGCCCAAATCCTTGTGCTTGATCTTCTTAGAGGCTTGATTCCAAAGTGCTTTTGTGTTTGGAAGAGTGTGTGAGAGGTGGTAGATGAAAGGATTAGGGTTTTGGGAGAATATAACTTGTTAAAAAAGGGCTTATATAGCCAATTTTTCACAACTCCCAGAACATCTAACCGGAGCACCGTTACTAAGGGACCTCAATTCCACCAAAGGAGGATTGCTAACTCTTTTTACCGGCCTAGTGAGCTGGTGCACCGGTTCTCTAAAGGGCACTTAGCCAGCTCTTCTTGTTTTGCTCCGTTCGGCTTTGTTTTGGCTCCGCTTTGCGTGCGATTTTTTTTCTATGGTTTTGTATCTCTTTCGGGAATATCCCAAGCCATTTTTCTTCATCTTTTACACCCCATAAACATGTCCAAACTTAGTCCATTTCCCCTTTGGTTGCAAGCTCCAAATTTGGCTCTCGTTGTGCTCGGTTTGGCTCGGTTGCTCCGTTCTTCGTTCGGGAGCTTGCAAATGCAATCTTTTTGCTTTCTTCTCATCTAAAACACCTTTGACTGGTCTTTATCATCACATCTTCATCATTTTAAGCTCCAAGCATCGTTCCAAATCTCACCCAAAAGACAAGTTAAGTGCATTTTAGTGTAACATTTATGCTTTAAGCTTAACTATAGATGTCTAAAGTCTAATATGCTCAATTTTGATATAAATGCTATACTAATACACCTAATAGAGCACAAAACACCTCAAAATAGATATAGAAATGCAATGCAAAATCACACACGAAACCAACACATCAAGTTGCCATGGCTGAGTAAGCATAACGATGGCAGTTTGAGCAGTTGGTGTTAAAGAATTGAAAAGAAGTTTCTTTACTGCTTAACACTGTTTAGCAACATGGCCTTTTTTATCACAAAATTGGCAAATAACTTGAGATTTGCCAAAATTATTGGTTTGCTATAGGTGACCATTTGAATTGCCAGAGAAATGTTGGCATTGGTTAGAAAGTCCTTTAGAACCATATCGTAGACCAGAAGAACCATGGTTATTATTGTTATGAAACTATGCGACATTGACTATTATTGGGCCCATAACTAATAAATTTTATCATTTGCATCATGTTTTCTTTGTTGAGAATAAATTCCCATCCATCTCTAATATAGCACCAGAAACTTTAATTCAAGAGCACATCTTCTTACAATGGTCTGACGACAGCACCCCTCCTCATACTATTGTTTGAGTGTGAGATTTGTTAAGAGGGTGTTTGGTTTGGCTTTTTTTTCTGGTCAAACTTACTTAAAGCCTAATTTAAGCTAATAGAAGTGTTTGTTTTAATTAAAAATATGCTTTTTTTAAGTAGCTTTAAGTAGAAAATAAAAAGCTCCCCAACCCCAGCTTTTGCTTTTTATGGCTTTAAGCACGTTGAAAAAAAGCAAGTTTGACCAAATCATTTACTATCTTATCCTTACCTTTTTATTTTTATTACTAAAATATCTTTTCTCTTTTATCTTATACTTACCTTTTTAAATTATATTTTAATGTCCTTAATAGTTATTTTAACTATATAACTTACTTTTCAGCCCACTTTAATCAAACATGTAAATACTTATTTTTATAACTATAACTTTTATTCAAACACATAACTACTTAAAGTTGACAATAAAAAAAAGTCACTTAAAGCTAGAAGTGCTTTAAGTAGCTTTTTTATAAGCCAATCCAAACACCCTCTAAATTAGATGTTACATGATGGGAGGCCCCTGTATCGAGTAGCTATGGTTGAGTTGGTGTAATGATGGCAGTTTGAGCAATTAATGTTGAAGAATTGAAAAAAAAAAGTTTCTTTGCTGCATAACACTGTTTAGCAACATGGCCCTTTTTGTCACAAAATTGGCAAATTACTTGAGATTTTCCAGAATTATTGGTTTGTTGTAGGCGACCATTTGAATCACTAGAGGAATGTTGGCATTGGTTGGAAGGTCCTTTAGAAGCATATCATTGACCAAAAGAAGAACCATCGTTATTATTGTTATGAAACTATGCGGCATTGACTGTTATTGGGCCAAGAAGATCGGCCACATAATGCTCTTCATGTTTCAAGAAAGCTTCATACTCTACTAATTTGCCATGGAGTTTGTCAAATGTAATGGTAGTGTCCCTTGCACGGATTGCAGTAACTAATTCTTTGAACGTAGGGCTAACTTTATTGAGAGTATGTGTGATTAAGTACTGTTAAGGGTGGAGAACCAGCAAGAGTAAGTTCATCTGCATTATCCCGAACCTTGGCAAGGTATTCTGCCATGGAAGCCAAGCTTGATGCCTTGTAAAAAAAATCAAACATAGAGCTTAGTACCCCGTGACTCAACCCAAAACATTGTTGGGTGCAAATGGATTTTCAAAATCAAAAGGTATCCAGATGGTAGAATTTCTTGTTACAAGGCAAGATTAGTAGCGAAGGGGTTGACACAGAGGCCAAGTATTGACTACAAAGACACTTTTAGCCCGGTTATAAAATCTTCCACCATCAGATTAGTTCTTTCCATTGCAGTGTCAAAAGGTTGGATGATTAAGCAACTTGATGTAATCAATGCTTTTTTACATGGTTCCCTTATTGAAAATGTGTTCATGATGTAACCACCAAGATTTATTGATCAATCTCAGCCTAACCATGTTTGTAAGTTGCACAGATCATTGTACGGGCTCAAGCAAGCTCCACAAGCCTAGTTTCTTGAACTTAAACAATTTATTCTTGGCTTGGGTTTTCATGCGATGCAATCAGATTCATCTCTTTTTATGCACTCAGTTGGAGAACATATTTCTTATATTCTAGTGTATGTTAATGACCTGATTATTACAAGTGATTCAAAGGAGTTTATTAATTCTCTATTAAGGATGTGGGGTCTCTATCCTATTTCTTGGGCATTAAGGACAAAAGAAATATATCAGAGATCTTCTCATGCGTTTTAACATGGAAGAGTGCAAGCCAATCCAAACTTCTTTAAGCTCAAATTCAAGACTCACAAAGGGAGATAATGATAGTGATGTTGATGACACTACCTATCGAAGCCTAATTGGTGGGATGCAATATTTGTCTCTCACACGCCCAAATGTGGCTTATGCAATAAATCATCTTGCTTAATGTACGCACTGTCTAAAAAGATAGCATTTGATTGTTGCCAAATGATTGTTAAGATATTTGAAGAGAACTATTAGTTTTGGTCTGCTGATTAAGAGGTTTACTAAATTGTCTTTAAAGGCATTCATTGATGTTGATTGGGCAGGGGACAAAGACGATTTCTGATGTGTGTCATTTGTGCATGTTTGCATCTAGTTTTTACATGCATATTTAAGGGTGTTTAGAGTATAATTGAGTGCGCTTAGTATAAAGTTTATGCATATTTGTTAATATTTGTACATAATGTATTTAGGTGCATAAATATTATACTAAGTGTTATATTCCATGTTTTAGGAGTGTTTTGGAAGGGTTCAAGCTTATGCGAGGAAGAAATGAGCTAACGAATGAAGACCGGAAGAAAAGAAATAAAGAAGAGATCATTCTGATCCAGCCGGTCGACTTAGAAGAAGAGCTGGTCGACCAGCCGCTCCAGAGAATAAAAGATTTGAAGCCGGTCGAGTTCCTCAAGAAGCCGGTCGACCGGCCAGTCCAGAGAGCATCATGATTGAAGCCGGTCGAGCAAGAAAGAGGAGCCGGTCGACCGGCTAGGTCGTCCGGCTGTGCGCTGAAGAAATCCATAAAAAAGCTCGTTTCAGCTCATTTTGAGGGGAGGAACTTTTATTTCTTAAATTCTAATAAACCCTAACCCTTTACCCACTTTACAAAACACCCTAAACCACCATCTAAACCCCACACCAAGCTAGGATTGAAGCATTAAACAAAGATTTGAAGGATTTGTACGGATTTGGAAGCAAGAATTTAGGGAAGTTTTTCTTGTTCTTTCTCTATTTCTTGTAAATATGTTGCTAGATTAGGCTAGATTTAGGGTTGATTGTTGTTGTATATTAGATTAGGGCTTTGAATAATGGATTTGTGTAGATCTTTGGCTCTTAATACATGTTTATTTACATAAATTTATGGCATGATTCAATATGTCTATGTATTGGAAATCAAACATGTCTATGTGTTTGTTAAAATGCCTAAGTGAATATGCATGTGTTATTTGTGCTTCAAATGCTCTTATCTACTTATATAGGTGATGTGATTGTGCTTAATCTCGTGGCTTTGCTTAGTAGAGTAGACTTTAGCTTTAAATCCAGCTAATAGGTTACATGCTATGCTTAGTCGAGTTTAGGTGCTAGTCCTTGTCTTTAAATCCAGGCAAGCAGATAAGTTAACCTAGACTAGAGTACCCCTCACCCACGTTAGTGTTGGTTAATTGAGCCTTAATGTCACGTAGTGTTTAGGTGCTAGTCCTTGGCTTTAAATCTAGCAAAGAGGATAAGTTCTAAGCACGGATTGCGTAGGCTAGGAGAGATTGGCCCTTAGCTTTAAATCCAGCTAACGGGTTGAACCACTAGTATTGGTTAAGAGAGCCCCCGATCAACACAACGGCAATAGAAGTCTCGAGCCTTAGATAGACATCATCTGTTATCATAGCCCAAGTCTTGTTGCAATGCAATCGCCCTAGGTCCCCTTCTTCTTTATTAGTGTTTCCTTCCCTAGTTTGGTTCCCTTAAGTTCCTCCATAGATTAGTTTTTTTATTTTCCTTTTTCCGAGCTCCCTTCCATCCTAAAGTAAGTACACACACGCACATAACTAGTTTAAGGCACCTGAGCACATAGAGACTAAACCAAGGTAGCCTCCCTGTGGATTCGACCTCGCACTTGCACACACTGTACTACACACGTCCCGTGCACTTGCGGGCTATTTAAGCTTGTGCTCAAATAGCGGTATCAAGTTTTTGGCGCCGTTGTCGGGGCAGCACAGTATTGGTTCTTTGTGTGCTTTTGTGTTTGCGATTGGTTGTTTGTGTGTGCATTATCTTCACTTGCTTTCAATTTTTTTGAAAAAAAAAATTAGAAAAAAATTAAAAAAAAATTTGACTGTGAAGGGGTTTTATTTGTGATTCATTGAATATGACCAATCCTAATGCTTCTTGGTGGTCACTTGTATCCTCTTCCCCACCACCCGAACGTGTCCCTTATGCATGTCGCTTGTGTGGAAGTTTCATGCATCCTACCGTTTTCTGTCCCCACGAGAATTCCCCACCTAGGGCTAGTGCTACTAATGACCCCAATAGTCACGCAACATCTCATGCATTTTCATTTAGTAATCATGACTATAGGGATGCATATTCTTGTTATTGCAATCATTGTGGAAGCCGTGCTTATTTTCCTAGTGCTTGTCCCACCTTCCACCCTCATTCCCGATTGCATGCAATGCCTTATGCCCCTAGCAATCATACGCCCATGCATGCATCTACATCTAGTTATTATGATTCTAGGGAGCAACATCATGCATTTTCACAATGGGGTCAAGATGACTCTTTATTCCATTCAGCTTCTAGTTTCAATTGTCCACCTCCAACACCTTCTTTTTCCACCCATTCCTCTCCCGAGTTTTTTTATGGTTATGTGCAAAATGATTTTCAAAATGACTACCTTTTTCACTCGGTTGAGCCCTCTTCTTTTAGGTTTCTTCTCAAGAGGAAACACTTGACTATCTCTTATCCCTCATCCAATTTAACCAAGAACAACTTGAGAGTTTGAAGCGAGACACCAAATCTTTTGGTATGTCCTTGGAGAGAGTGGTTGAGAGTGTGCAATTGATGAGTGAGAATGTTGAGATACCTTTAGAACGAGTTGAAGGGATAGAGATGAGACCTAACGATGAAGTGACTAGGGGTGAAAATGATGATGTATGGGAGAGACAACTAGAAAGAGAGGTTGATGGAGAGATAACATCTTGTAGTGAGGATGAAGATAAGATTAATGATAACTTGGTTCTTGATGACTCTTGTGATTATGTTTTAGAGGAAGTAGTACCCTATCCTCTTAAGCTTTCAACGTCTCCCATTGAGTCACATGAGCTTTTTCTTCCTCCTTATCCCACACATTCCGTACACATGGAGGTTGAGTCTTGTGTCGATAGTACTCAATTGCATTCCGAGTCGGCATTTAGGGAGTTTAGCGCGCATTCTCCCCTTGAGCATTCATGCATACATGATGAGGAATCCGTGGAGTCCCCATTACCCCCTCCATTAGTGTCTACCCTGTATGAAAAGCATGATGGCGAGATGACACCCACTAGTGATGAATGTATTGATGAATTTAAAGAGACTGTAGCTAGTGAAAGTTTAAAGTCATCCACTAGGGAAAACAAGACATCAATTTTGGAGATTTTAGATGATAACTTTCTTGGAGTTAAGAATCATGATGTTGAAGAGAATAGCAACTCTAAGAAGACACATAAGAAAGGAATTGATGTGCTTGGAAGAATGATCTATGGGTCTTTTTGGATGTTTGATGATTCATTGATGGAAATAGAGCCCATTAAGATCGAATCCACCCTTTGTGAGGAGTTAGAACGACCTAGGCTTGATCATGTTATATCTTGTGGAGAAGAAGAGTGTAGTACATCCACTTCCTATATCGTTGCTCCTTCTTCTCCAAATGTCGTTCCAACCCCCATTTCCCATTCCATTGTGTCTTCCTTTTTGGAGCTCATGTTTGTGCCTTCATGCATAGAACATTTTCATCTAGGGTAAGAAATCACGTTTCCCATGTTGCATGCATTAGACCTATGTTTGACCTATGGGGAAAGTGTGTTCCTAGCCCTTAATTATGAGAAGAAGGCATTGGGGTGGCTAATTAAAGAATAAGCGGGACATGATTCTTCACGTTTGAGCATGCTTCATTCCACACTTGCGCATTCATTTGATATTTTAGGGTGGGATCTTGAAAAGGTGTGCACCATGCATTCACCGGCCCAACCCTTAGTGTATGACCCTTTTCCCTCTACGTTCTATGCTTTGATGATTATCCGGCAATTTGTGCCACGCAACTTTAAACATGTTTTACTCTAACATTGGCGCCCGGCTGGAGGCGTTAAATCCAGCGCTACTAGGAGGCACCCTAGGCTTGTTCATATTTTTCTTGTTTTTCTTGTATTTATTTGCCTTTGCCTTTGTATATAGTAGATTAGTTTTCTTGTACTTATTCTTGCTTTGTACATAATAGATTAGATTGCTTTTGTTTATCTTACCTTTTTATATTTTAGGATTTCTTTTGTTTATTTTCATTCTTAGTAGGTTAGATTTTTACTCCCTTACTTGTTCTTGCTCCTTTCCTTCATTTGTGCATCAATTCCTTACCCCGTGTTTACATCCTTGTTTATCATTTCAAATGTTAATGTGAGCTTGCATAGCATATCTTCTAATTTCTTCTTTGTTTTTTGAGCATTAGTGCTTTCCACAAAAGATAGAGGCTAGTAGATCATTGGATGGTCTTTGGCATTTGCGAACTACATGGAAACAAGGTTGTATCTATCCATCTTTTACTTGTCCTTATCTATCCCTCTCCGCATTCCCCAAATGTATTTCATGTTGATTGCTTGTCGTGTGGTTTTGTGATTTTTGCTTGAGGACAAGCAAAGTTTAGGTTTGGGGGTGTGGTTGCTCATTTATTGTTTATATCATATATGGGATAGATTCGCTTGCCATATCTTATTTTTGCTTAAAATGTGTTCAAATTTTTCAATTTTTTGCATATTTTGAGTTAGTTTATCTCCACGTTGGTTGGAGAGTTGGCTTTTGTTATTGACTTAATTGATTGGAGAACATAAGGGTGTATTGTGGGGAGTCAATGGAATGTAGGGTATAACCTAGACTTCGAAGAGAATCCTTTTGAAAACTGTAGGGAGCGAATATTTCTAAGAATGCACCTTGTAGTTTCCCCACAACTTGGTTGGAAAAAGTGTTTTTAAAGGGTTGTTGATATGAGTGCCTATTCCTTGATTGGTTCTTTTAGTTTGCCTTAGCCTCTTCTTTTTCCTTTCTTTTTGTTCTATTTATGTATTGAAAAAAAAAAACAAACAAACAAAAACGAAAAAAAAATTGAGAAAAAGAGAAAAGCCAAAAGGCAACAAAAAGATTGAAAAGTGAAGTATGTTGAATAAGTGTCAAGTGACATAATGTCAATTTGACACAAGTATCTCTTTTGTTTATTTTTATGTATTGTGGATAAGGCTCTTACGTCAATGTGAGCCATTGTGATGTATCTTCTCTTCCTTGTATCTTTGGGGCTAAGTGCATATTGGGAGGCCATGTTTGTAGATAGGGCATAAAGTATCAACATCCTGAGTACGTGAGTTGGAATCCTAAGTTGTGGCGGTTCTAGCCACTTAGTAAATTTCAAAGAGGTGTGAGACCCCTTGTGATCAAAGGGAGGATCCGAAAAAGACTAGGGAAGCCCTTACATGAAAAGAATGACCCCTTGTACCCCTTGGATGCAAAAAGATAGCAAGTCAATGCAATTGGCAACTCTTTGAAAAGCAAGAGGATAGACTTCATTTAGGCTTGCTTGAGGACAAGCAAGGGGAAAGTTTGGGGGTGTTGATGTGTGTCATTTGTGCATGTTTGCATCTAGTTTTTGCATGCATATTTAAGGGTGTTTAGAGTATAATTGAGTGCGCTTAGTATAAAGTTTATGCATATTTGTTAATATTTGTACATAATGTATTTAGGTGCATAAATACTATACTAAGTGTTATATTCCATGTTTTAGGAGTGTTTTGGAAGGGTTCAAGCTTATGCGAGGAAGAAATGAGCTAACGGATGAAGACCGGAAGAAAAGAAATAAAGAAGAGATCATTCTGATCCAGCCGGTCGACTTAGAAGAAGAGCCGGTCGACCGGCCTCTCCAGAGAATAAAAGATTTGAAGCCGGTCGAGTTCCTCAAGAAGCCGGTCGACCGGCTAGGTGGACCGGCCAGTCCAGAGAGCATCATGATTGAAGCCGGTCGAGCAAGAAAGAGGAGCCAGTCGACCGGCTAGGTCGACCGGCTGGGCGCTGAAGAAATCCATAAAAAAGCTCGTTTCAGCTCATTTTGAGGGGAGGAACTTTTATTTCTTAAATTCTAATAAACCCTAACCCTTTACCCACTTCACAAAACACCCTAAATCACCATCTAAACCCCACACCAAGCTAGGATTGAAGCATTAAACAAAGATTTGAAGGATTTGTACGGATTTGGAAGCAAGAATTTAGGGAAGTTCTTCTTGTTCTTTCTCTATTTCTTGTAAATATGTTACTAGATTAGCCTAGATTTAGGGTTGATTGTTGTTGTATATTAGATTAGGGCTTTGAATAATGGATTTGTGTAGATATTTGGCTCTTAATACATGTTTATTTACATAAATTTATGGCATGATTCAATATGTCTATGTATTGGAAATCAAACATGTCTATGTGTTTGTTAAAATGCCTAAGTGAATATGCATGTGTTATTTGTGCTTCAAATGCTCTTATCTACTTATATGGGTGATGTGATTGTGCTTAATCTCGTGGCTTTGCTTAGTAGAGTAGGCTTTAGCTTTAAATCCAGCTAATAGGTTACATGCTATGCTTAGTCGAGTTTAGGTGCTAGTCCTTGTCTTTAAATCCAGTCAAGCAGATAAGTTAACCTAGACTAGAGTATCCCTCACCTACGTTAGTGTTGGTTAATTGAGCCTTAATGTCATGTAGTGTTTAGGTGCTAGTCCTTGGCTTTAAATCTGGCCAAGAGGATAAGTTCTAAGCACAGATTGCGTAGGCTAGGAGAGATTGGCCCTTAGCTTTAAATCCAGCTAACGGGTTGAACCACTAGTATTGGTTAAGAGAGCCCCCGATCAACACAACGGCAATAGAAGTCCCGAGCCTTAGATAGACATCATCTGTTATCATAGCCCAAGTCTTGTTGCAATGCAGTCGCCCTAGGTCCCCTTCTTCTTTATTAGTGTTTCCTTCCTTAGTTTGGTTCCCTTAAGTTCCTCCATAGATTAGTTTTTTTATTTTCCTTTTTCCGAGCTCCCTTCCATCCTAAAGTAAGTACACACACGCACGTAACTAGTTTAAGGCACCCGAGCACATAGAGACTAAACCAAGGTAGCCTCCCTGTGGATTCGACCCCGCACTTGCACACACTGTACTACACACGTCCCGTGCACTTGCGGGCTTGTGCTCAAATAGCGGTATCAATTTCACCTCCACATCAGCTTATATTTTTTATTATGGTGATACCCCAGTTTCATGGTGTTCTAAGAAGCAACAGATAGTTGCCAGGTCTTCAACTGAGGCAGAATACCGGTCAATTGCTTTTACCACAGCGGAGTTATGTTGGTTAATGAATCTTTTGAAGGAAATGCAAATGCCACATTAACATAAACTCCTACAATCTATTGTGATAATATTGGAGCCACTTTTTTGGTGCAAAAATCCCATGTTTCACTCGTGTATGAAACACCTAGCTTTGGACTATCATTTTGTCTGGGAAAAAATAGTAGTTGGAATGATACAGGTGGCTCATGTTTTCATTGCAAATCAGTTGGCAGACCCGTTAATGAAGTCGTTAGCAAAAGGACGGTTTGCAAAATTGCGATTCAAGATTGGTGTAGTAGATTCCTCCACCATCTTACGGGGGCATATCAGAGAGTCCTCCTCCAATTAATGCTTAACTTGTTTGTATTTATCATATTACTGTAGCTTATCATATAGATAGCTGATAACTTGTCTACTTTTATCCGTATCTCTTAAGAGTTGATGCATATTTATATAACACTAACCAATGAAATATGATCAGAGCCTTTTGCTGCTCAATTGCATTTACTGTTTAATAACCTTTAAAATCCAAAAATAATACCTCTTAGTTAATGAAAGGTTCTTTTAATTATTTTAATAAATACTACGATTTATAAGCACACATTACCAAACATGTTAATAACTTATAACCAAATTTTATCCAAACACTTTTTTGCTTATTTATTATTTGCTTATAAGCATAAAAAGTTGCTTATAGACATCAATTGCTTAAAAGCAACTTGAGAAAAGCAAAACCAAACTCCCCCAAAATATCAAATAAGATAAACATCTTATAATAAACTAATACCAAATATAACTAGTAATATTCTTTGGTGTAAGTCTTTAGTTAAATGCCAAATTATTTTGGTTTCTTTGTTTTGGTAAATTGGGATGAGATTTTCTTTTGCTTTCAAATTGAACCAATAATCTCCAATTGAATAGCTTAGCCTCATCTTCACCTAGGCATTGATGTTACTTAGGGTAGGACTAGTGATATCATAAAGCACGTGCACTTGAATTCACAAACTCCAACTAATTAACGACGACATTTTCTACATTTATGAGTTATACTAATGAACTTGTTATAATGATATATAATTGAACCTTAAATCTTTTTGGTAATCAAGATCTATCTGAATACCTAATTAATTTGATAGCATCAACAAATTACAATATAATAAAGATAAGTGAAAAGGGAAAAGAAAATTATTAAGATCTAAAACTATTCAACAAGACAGTTGAGGTAAATTGTACTAAACTCCCCTATGATTTATTATAAGTGCATGTTACCCTTATAATTTCAAAATAGGTACAAACACCTCTTTTAGGGGTTATATGTGCTATATATTTTGAGGACCACAGAGAGGTTTTGTGCCTGTTATAAGACCATTTAGGAAGGGGGTCGGGGGGAAGGGCGTGTCACGTGCCTATTTTAAAACTATAGGGGGTGAAATGCACTTATGCAAAACCATTAAGAGATTCTATAACGCCATCCCATTGGTTCTTCGTGAGATTTGTGTACATTTCATAATAGTTTAAGTTTACTACTACTGTAATCACAAGCTTAAGCATTTGGGCTAGTTGATTAGGTTTAAAATGGTGACAGGCCAGTAGTTAGACATGAGTCATTACAAGTGGTATTAGAGCAAGTTCTGGGCAAATTCTATGCTCTAGGATCTTGGACTATGGTTTTGTTCCATTTACGTTTGAGCTGCGGCGAGGACATTACGTCTTTAAGAGGGAGAGTTTGTAATGTCCTCCCACATTGATTCTTTGTGAGATTTGCATGTATCTTATAATAGTTTGGGTTCACTCCTACTGTTATCATAAGTTTAAGCATTTTAAGTTAGTTGATTAGATTTAATGTGATAATAGACTTGTAGTTGGGTCTAAGTCATTACAAATTCAATGCAATTTACTCTAAATGAAAAAGATGTTACATGGCCGATAGTCGATAGACAAATTGAAATACTTCCTACCATCTACAACCAGGGGACCATATGTATGTAGGATAGTCCTCTTAAATGTCGCATATGTCACCTCATGTATTTGAAGGCTAAAAATGAAAGCCATTTTCCTTGACTTTCCACCAAAAGATGAATAATTTGATAAGAAGACTGCGTGCCATATAATATATATCAATTCTTCAATTGGAGATTGGATGGCTAGTGGTTTTATTAGTGGTGTTTTCTGGTCACCATGCACAAGTCAAATCTTCATATTCAATCCTCCCTTTAATTTCCGTCATGGTTGACATCAGCTTAATTCTCGGATGCAATGTTCCACAAAGTGAGAGTTATTATGAATAGGTGTTCTAAATTATTTAATTAAGTGATTAAATAAATTAATTATTAATTTTTCGGTTACAATTCAATTGGTTAAAATTGGCCCATAAAAATACACTTAGGTTTGAGTCTTTTATGTTACTGAAAGTTCCATTTCTAAATCAGATGTATATGGAGGTTTACTAGTTATTAAGTTCCATGAATTGAGTTTCTCTTGTCGTAAAGAAAAATTGTTAATCATTGTGGGCCAATATATCTCACACTTACATCACTTTTCCTTAAGTCTATGTCATAAAGAAAAATGGTTAATCATGGGTAGAGACATTTGCAGGTTAGTGATGGCTATAATCCTCACCTTTCTTAATTTTTTTAGGAAACTGTATTTTTAAGGCATTTTTCATTTAAAAATTAATTTACTCTTCATTTTAAAAAAATGACTAAAATTGAGTGTTAGAATTTGTGATTTTAACCCATTAAATAAAATTCTTAATATAACCTTATTTATAATATTAATAACCTTATTTATAATATTAATCTCACTAGCAAATTTGGATTTATAAGATGTAGACATGAGGACTTTACTTTCAACTATGAATAAAACAGAAGTAAAGGGCACAGAATCCTCCGCTAATTTCTTAGCCAAAAAATTTCCAATAATGCCACATTAGATGGTAATGCAAGCTTCCAAGTCAATCGTAGCACACCATTACATGTTGGAGGTTGTACACTCATGATGACATTATATTTTGAAGAAAAATTGAAAAAGCAAATATCGTTTGACTAAACTACGTACACCACATATTCAATGACTTCGTCAATAATCTGGTTCTCTTGAGCTCAATTACACATCGGAACACTTAATGACATGAGGATATAAAGTACGCCTGATAGTTAAAGGATACAATCAAGAAAAAGAGGTTGACTATATAGAGACATTTAGTTCAATGGTCAAATTAATCATGACACGTATGATTCTTTCAATATCACAATTTACAAATGTTGGACATTGAGACGATTAGATGTAAATATTGCCATTTGCTATAAGAAGATGTCTACATGGTGCAACCTTTGGGTTTTGTATATCTCTCATATTCAAATCATGTTTGCAAATTTCAAAAGTCAATTTATGGCTTCAAACAAGTTCCACAAATATGATTCTCTCGTCTAGTGGTTATCTATGCTTTATTGGTTTTAAATCTCCAACTTCTAACACATCATTATTTATTTATTTGCAAAGTACTGCAACCATATTCTTGTTGGTTTATGTGGATGACATAATAATTACAGGAACCTATGCACAAACAATTGCCTCTAATCATTGATAAGCTGCATCAACAATTTGCCTTAAAGGATTTGGGACCTTTCACTTATTTATTTAATTTTGGGATTTAAATCAAATATGTGAAAAATGGCATTTTACTTTCACAGGAAATATATGTTTCTGATCTACTTACAAGTGCAAAATTTGATTGTCCAAAACCAATATTATCTCCAATAGCACCTAATGCTCAATTATCTCAATTTGTAGGCGCTCGTTTCTTTAACCCAGCACTTTACAGAAGTATCATTCTGCATGCTTATTCCGTTTTGAATGTCTGAATGACAGATCATACACGTGGTTACTGTATTAATTCGGGGTCAAATTTAATATCATGGGCTACCAGGAAACAAGTAACCATAGCTCATTCTAGCCTAGAGGCTAAGACATAGCCATTGCTTTCGCAACAGTTGAGATCTGTTGGCTTCAAACTTTATTGGCAGAGTTATAAATTTTATTGACCACATCTCTGATCCTTTGGTGTGACAATATAGGTGTGGCATATCTCACAGCTAATCTATTATGTCATGCATGCAACAAATGTATTGAAGTTGATGTATATTTTGTTTATGAGAAGGTAGCCTCCAAGTTGCTTCTTTTATGTTTTATCTCCTCTATTGAGCAGCTAGCGGGCATTTCCCTAGTAATTGATCATATATTGGTTATATAATCAATCACTTCTTAAGGCCAAATGGAAATCAAGTTGATACTTTTTTTAAATATTAGAGAAACTCCAAATGGATTACTTTTGAAACAATAGGGACCAACTTAATGTTTTTATAAATAATAAAGACCAAATTGTGAAATTTGCTCTAATAACTTATTCTTATGCATATTTCACATCAATTAAAAATCAAATAATATTTGTGACGATTTAGGGCCTATTTGGCATTGTTTATGTTGTAGTTTATAAACTCCTAAAAAAATTCTCTCTTCATATGTTCCTCACTATTTGTAGCTTATAAGCCCAAATAAACTTAGCCAACAGGCTGTTAATTGGGCCAAATAATTTCATCAAATGATGAGCCTGATAACCTAGCAAAAGAAAAAGTTTTGTATTGAAATGATTGGAAAAGAAGGCCCACGTGAGCGACAACCTGTAAGTGAGTGCCTTAATGGAAGCTTTTTGTGATCTCATCATCAACGAGAGATTTTTGCACTATGATTCATGGGTTGATGTCACTTTAATGTCATTACGTTTTTGGACTTTCAGACAAAGGCTAGCTTCTGCTATTCCTAGTAGGTAGGGGTCACCATTGATGTCTTTCCCTTTGTTTAAGCTGCTCCCTTATTTTACTTGGTAGGAGTCACCATTGATGCATCCGGCAAGCACTGTTTGGATACCTAGCTAGCTAGGTTTGCTTTAAATTATGCCGATGAGGGTGCTATCGTGGTTTTTCCTTTTGCGTTAAACATGACATAGAGAACCTTCGAAGTCAAGACTAACTCAACTACTGATTTTAGTAAGATTTAAAGGAATGTGTAGAAGTTGGGTTTTGTGTTGTCTTATGTAGAAGAATGGTTAGCGTTCCCACGCGTGTCAGGAGTGGTTAATATGTGCAGTATGACGTAATGTGTAATGTATGTGCAGTGTGTGTAGTGTGTGTGATGTGTAAAATATGCGTGAGTAATGTGTGTGCCCAGTACGTGAAGTATGTGTTTGACCATGTGTGTATTCATCAACTGTGTGTATAAAGGGTAAAATTATTTTAAAAAATTATTTTTTATTCTTACGTAATAATACGGGCATTTTTATCATTTTAAAGGTGTCTAAAATATTTTTCTACATTGCCAACCAAATGTGGGTATCTAGCATTCCTAACTTAGTATTGTTAAGAATCTTATAAGATTTCATGTACCAAATACACTCCTAGAGTCTAGGGTTACAATATCTATTTTCAACTTTTGCTATTTTAGTTTTGGTAAAAAGAGTATTTAGAGTTACTCTTCCATGCTTCCTCCAAATATAATAATACATAATTATTGATATAAAATCTTATAGTGAATTAAAATTGAAGTTGCTAAATTTATAAGAAGTCAAAATAGAAGTTTAGCCTAGAGAAATTTGTCCAAGGAGAAAAGGTATAACTTATTTATACATCACATTTAGGGTTGAGCATGGGACATAATGGTTTGGGATTTTAATCAATTCTTATCTAGTCCCAAAGTTTCGAGATATGCATTTTCACTATCCTGTTCCTGTCCTAAAATATTTTCATCATGTCCATTATCGTCCGAAATGTTTTAGAAATTTCGGAATGGGACAGTTCGGATTTCATGATGAAATTCTATTTTCAAAATAAACAATAATAAGAAAGCAAATTCAATTTTCAAAATCATTATTTATGCGAATCAGAAAATCTTCATTTCACATTGCAACAATTAGAAATAGTAAATAACAATTACAAATATTAATGTCAACTGAGAAATGGAAATTAATGATCAATAACAACTTATATGGCATCCTTAGTGTTTGAGGTTTAAATTATAAGTTTTGAATTCTATATTAATTTTTTTTTTTAATTTTTAATTTTAATTTAGACTTCAAAAATTATTTTCTATAATTCTAATGAAAATAAATTTAAATTAAAATTCTTTTACGGATCTCAAGTTCAAGACATTATTGAAATAAATGAAAATTCACTACTAATTTTCTTTTTTCAAAAAAAAAGAGGAAAAATATTTTAACTTTGTATATGTTATATAGATAGATATAGATATAGATGTTTTCTTTTTTCCTTGTTTTTCTATATTTGATTCATGATTCAATTGGAATTTTTATTTTTTTAAGCCTAGATTTTAATGACATTTTTGACCTTGTATATCACCATTTGCGAGTGATACAATTGATTTGTAGTTTTGTGTCCTCAGTTACATTTACTTATAAGGCATCATCAAAGTTTTAAGGTTTAGTTTTATATAAATTAATCAAAGTGAAGGATAAAGTATGGATTTGTCCCATGAAAAATTAGGTAGGTAAGGCTAGAAATACAAAAGGGATTTTAAAATAATTTTATATAATAATAATAATATATTTTAAAATAATTATTATTATATATTTTAAATAATATATTATAGATTCATACATATATTATTATATAATTATATATTATTTCGGTTTGGAACGAGATTTACGGGACGGGACGAGACGGTTTGGGTTTTGGGATGGGATGGGATGGCATAAAGGGTGTATCCCTATCTTGTTCTCAAATTTGAAGTTCGGGACAGTATGGGACATATTTTTTTAGTTTTATTTTCATAACATTCCAAAGAGTATTAATAGAATGATAAATTGACTGGGAAAGAATGTCAAATGTGGAGCTCTTTCTCTCAATTGAATGTATGCCTTCTAATTGAGATTTTTAATCTTCTAAATTTTCTTTCTAGAACAATAGGTATTGGCTAAATATATTTGGTTTTGTTTTGCATTAAGGAAAGTTATCATTTTTACGATAAAAGAAAATGGAAAAGAAAATCTTAACGTTCCCAATTTGCATTTCTCATGACCCAAAGTTAGGCATTTGTAGAACTATTTGTTTGTCGTTTTTTATTATTATGGTTGAATGAGCATACGCAATTAATTCTACCTGCTTTCACGCTCGATAAAAGATGAGAAATGTGTTCGCACGTCAGCTGGAGGAATTTACGGGAGTTAGCAGATAGACTCCTAATAAGTTAGTTGTGACTGATAATTGTTTCACACTAAATTAAAGTTCGGTGCATATTGAGGAGTGAAAAATCTAGTAAAACAGGAAGTTTCGAATATTCTTTCAGAACCCTTCAATGCTCCCATTTTCGGGTAAGATCTACTTCAAGTAGTAAAGATTTTCTCTTTGGAAAAGTACCACAAATACGTAGCTCTCTATCGACTTGAATTGTTAAGTTACAAATTGGCTTTTATTCTTTGCTCAAAAGATTGTTGAAAACTTTATCCTTCTATTCACTATAATAGGACAGTCATCAAAAAACAAAAACTAAACATCTAAACCGATATACACTTTGTGGCACAACCTTAATTCCATTTTTTCTTTTTTTCTTATAGTATATAGATGGGTCTGCCCATAAAAGGTGCTCTAGGATATATTAGTCTCACACTAATTAGCCTGCAATAATTCTATAATAGTAAAGGAGAGAATTTAGGCTGTGGAAACTCGGGGATTCTTCAACACACCATAATGATCTCCATCGATCAGGAATTTCAGTCTAACTTTAGATCTTGCTTTCACGTTCAACGAGAAACAAGTAGGTCTCTATTTTCTTTTCTATTTAATTAAATATTAAATTTATATTTTTTTCATTAGTATCTGAGTCATAGGTTGGTTTTCTAATTGTCAAATTTGTTGAATGATTCTATTGATTTTGTGTAAATTTAGAATCAGAACTGAATCTTGTTTGTTATTTTTTTTTCTTGTTTTATGTGCATAATTATTTGGCACAATTTTGCCATGAAATTTTTGAGGTTCAACTTTCAATTTGGATTAATCGTATATTGATATCAAGGGTAATTAATTTATGTAATTAATTTACCTGTATTATTTTTTCATAATTGTATTTAATTAAAAATTATTTATTTTCAATTGGGGCTAAAATAGGGATCAGGAATATTGAAAATTGTTGTGGATTTCTTCCTTTTCTTTTTAAAATTGTATTTGCTTTTTTTGAACCCGTGAAAACCCGATCACCACACCAACTTGAAACCGGTCGGCAGCTGTTCTTCATGAGCAGTTGCTAGCAGTGATCAAAGGGAGAACTCGAATAAGCCACGGGCTTTGTGCTTATGTTGACAATCCGGTAAGGCTGTGTGGCGGCGTATGTTGCTGTTGTCACGTGCCTTGGCTAGTCGTGGTTGATGCGATGTTCTCCGGCGAGGATAGTGCTACTTAAGCAAGTACCAAGCGTCGGCCATGAAAGGAACTTGAAAAAGTTGGCTCTTAAGCCTCCCACACGAGACTTGTGAGAAAATAAAGATGTAGGTTTGTTTCCTTTGGCTAAGCCTTGCAATTAGGGGTGGGAATATCCGTTCCGTATCCGAATCTAAATCCGTATTTGAACCGGATTGGATAGAAAATTAATGAAAATTTCGGATACAGATATATCCGAATCCGATATCCGATAAAAATACCGGATATCGGATAGGAATTCGGTTAATTTTTTATTATCCGAATCCGATCTGAAATATTCAAAAAATAAAACACATATAAAAATATGTTAATTTTATGTTAAGGGCTTCATTGTCTAAAGTGGTTCAACATTTTATTATTTTATGACTTTTAACTTTATTTTAAATATTTTAGTTTTATTTCCTGCATTTGGGATATTTTATTTGTTTAACTTTTGGCACAACAAAAATATTTGATGACTTGTTATGAAATATAAATTGTAATAGATTTTGTATTTACTATTGGCTGTGATATGTGTGACATATTTATGTGGATTATGATTTGCAGTAAACTTATATATATTGGTGGTAAACTTATACATTGGTTATTATCTACTATTATTTTGTATGGCATATTAGTGTAAATTATAGTTTGTGGTAAACTTCATATTTAGTGAAATGTGTTAATTTTTCTTTTTAATACAATTTAATATTGTTATAGTTCGAGTGGCACTAAATTTATATGGTTATAATGCTATTTAGGAGTAAAATATTAAATGAGAAATTAAATATGTTTTGATTATTAAATAAATCTGAAATTCTAACTATCCAAATCTGAAAATATCCGTTATCCGAATATCCGATATACGACCAGATAGGTACTTTTAAACTATCCGATCGGATAGTTGATTTTTAATCTGATATCCGACTATCTGATTATCTGTTCCGATTCCCACCCCTACTCGCAATGAGGTTGATTGTGGTCAACTATATTCTTTGACCAATGAATATATCAAGATAATTAAAAAGAAAAAAGAAAAAGAAGAAGCATAATTCTTAGTTGTCTCAGCCGAGACTTCTTTTAAAACAGTTTTTCTCCAAGTGTGGGGCTTTGTTAAATTTGGGCATTTAAACAAATTTTTTAATATAATAGGACTTTTTTTATTCCTTTTCTGATGGGTTTCAACCCAAAAAAAAAAAAAAAGAGATAGGCTCAAGGCCTACTTGAATTTTTTTTAAAGATGGGTTCTCATAGATTTCTGAAGGTCCCTAATTAATGGCAATTAGCCACAAGGACGAAGCCTATTAGTATAAATTTAGTATTTATATTTGAGGCCCAACTATATACAATTAATTTTATTTTATTTCTTTCTTTTTTTGAAAGAGAAATAATTGTTAGATCTAAAATAAAACAAAATGAAATAAATTTCAATTGAGCTAGCTTTAGTAATATATGATTACCTACTAATTATTTTTAACATGTTAATTAGTTTAACATGTTCGAAAACTAATGTTAATTTGTTTAACATTTATAAAATCATGCTTGACGTATGTTGTTTAAAGCTTGATTAGAAGGCTTAGCAATTTTTTTAATTTTGTCAATTCTCACAGCAATTTTTTTAATTTTGTCAATTCTCACTTTGCATTTAACTTTACCATGATGATTGGGAACCTAGTAAACTTTCAACTCCGGGTTGTGCATGTGTTTATTAACTTAATTAATTAGTTCTAAGTGTTGTTATATATATGTATGGTGAACATTAAACCTTGCGTGTTTTTAAATTCATGATCCTTACTTTGTTTATTATCTTTTATGTAAAGAATGTCGATTGCTTCAACAAGTATTATCGCTGAGCTCAACAAACGATTGAAGCTTAACAGCAATAATTATGAGATCTGGAGCATGAAAATCCAGTATCTACTTGAAGAGTAAGAGGCTCTTAATCATGTCATCGATAAGCCAGAAGCTGGCAACACGGCCCAGCATAGGCGAGACTGTGAGGCTTATGACGCTTGTTCTGTTAAGCACTCTAGAGGATGACATCTTAAGAGAGTTCAAAGATCACCAAAATGCTATGGCACTTTCAAATGCTTTGAGAACTAGGTTCGAAACTACAATCTTATCTAAGCTATATTCTTTAACAATCAAGTGTGACAGCTATAAGAAACACCCAGAACATTCCACAAGGCAATATCTGAGGCACATGTCTAACATGATCAAAAAGCTAAGAGATGCTGGAAATGCCTTAACTAACGGACAACAAATCCAGGAGGTCATACGTTTTTGCCCAATTCGTGGGAGCATATGAAGACGCACCTTACACAAAATGAGCAAATCATGACTTTGGAAGATGTTCGGAGATACCTTGAGCTAGAGAAAGAAAGGCTGAGGCTGAAAAGCCGACAGCTAAGTTGCATATGGCAACCTCCAATGCAAAGCATGATTCAAAAAGAAAGAATTGGGGAAAGAAACAAGGGCCATCTCAACCTAGTAAAAAGCCTAAAACAGATCAACAACAAGGCAAGAAGAAGCACTGTAAAGTGAATTTAGCGAAAGCTAAGTGTTACAATTGCAAACAAAAGGGTTACTATGCGGTGACTACCCTAAGCCAAAGAAATAGGTGCTTCATATTTATTATCCTACAGAACTTTGTGTTTCTAGCTTAATTTTACTAATTGAATCTTGTCTTGCATGGATTGTAGACTTAGGAGCAATGGACCACATATCAAGGGACCGTAATGCCTTTGTTGATTATCGGCGAGTCTCACATGGAGCTATGTAGATATATGTGGGCAATAATACTAAAGGTTGTTATAAAGGGGATTGGAACATGCAAGTTAGTCCTGCATAGTGGTCGAGACCTTATTCTACATGATGTCCTCTATGCATCTCAGATTCATCAAAAAGTTATTTCTGTCATGGTTTTGCTTAGACTAGGTTTTGACTTATTGTTCATGACAATTCAGTTAAATTGACCTTGGGTTCAATTTTATATGGTTTTGGTTATGTAACAAGAGGTTTTCCTACTATGAATTTGGATGATGAATCTATTAATATTAATAATAATGTTAGTTTTTTCATGTTTACTTCTACATATTGTTATGATGATGATATAAATGTATGGCATGCTAGACTAAGTCATATTGGCCAAATTAGAATGCAACGATTAGCAAAATAAGGTTTTCTTCTCAGCATTGAACAAGTAGATTTGTCTACTTGTGAAAGTTGTCTAGCTGGAAAATCTGCAAGAAAACCTTTTGGTAAAGCAACCAGAGCCAAATTTCCATTGTAGTTAGTCCATTCTGACATCTGTGGGCCCATGAATGTTAGGGTCAGGCATGGAGCATACTATTTCATCACATTCGTTGATTATTTTACTCGTTTCAGTTATGTCTATTTGATTTCTCACAAATCTAAAGCATTAGGTTGTTTCAAATGCTGTATGAGCTTAGTGGAAAATCAATTATATTAGAAGATAAAAGCTCTTCAAACTAATCAGGGTCGTGAATATTTATCGATCCAATTTAGCAAGATGTGTGATGAAACGGGTATAGTTCATGCGTTGACTATTTCCAACACTCCACAACAAATGGTGTTGCAGAAAGAAGGAATAGGATGCTTCTTGAGATGGCTCAGTCTATGATGGTGTAGGCTCAATTGCCTATCTCCTATTAGGGAGATGCTTTGTTAATCGCAGACTATATCCTTAATTGCGTGCCTATAAAAATAGTTAGAACCACTTCATATGAGTTATGGATTGGGAGACATCTCGACCTACGTGTTCTAAAACCTTGGGGATGTGCTGCTTATACACATGATTCCTTTCACAAATATGGCAAGTTGGGCCTGAGAGGAAAGAAAAGTATCTTTATTAGATGCTTAGAAACCTCGAAAGGTTACATGTTTATAGGTCCGCAAGAGAGTGGGAGCATAACTGAATTCGAATCATGAGATGTCACATTCTTAGAGATTGAATTTCCTAAGAAGGGTGAGATAGGTCAAAACCTATCCTTATTTGAGGTGGAGGATCTAGACGGACAAGGGCTACTTCATTCGAGTGGGAGGATTTTAGCAGATGATGAATTGGTTTCTCATCAGCAACCTCCTTCATCATCAGTTGCAAATGAAAGTGATCCCATTGGGAGTGACCAAATGGATCTTGTCCCGAGTGGGAGTGAGATAAATGTTCTTGATCTAAGTGGAAGCCATATTGATCCAAATGAGAACAATGAAGTAAGGTTTGATGAATCACAATTGAGACGTGGTTCTAAAAACAAGATTCCTCGCCAACAATTTAAGATTGAAGGCAATAAACTCCTTACAATGCTTCTACAACATATAGATGAGCTAAATAATGTGAGAGAGGCTCTTTCATCTCCTTTTAAGGACAAATGGATAATAGCAATGGAAGAAGAGGTAGGAGTTTATAAGGCTCAACAAAGTTTAGGAACTAGTTGACCTCCCAGAAGAATGCAAAGAAATTGGGAACAAATGGATTCTTAGAATCAAGAAAAAGGCTAATGGCACGATTGAGAGATACAAGACTCGATTAATGGCAAACAGGTATACACAATAGGAAGGAATAGACTATAAAAAGGGAGACTTTTTCTCTTGTTGTATGATTTACCTCCATTCACATACTCCTAGCTATAGTTACTTGTTTAGATCTTGAATTGCATCAAATGGATGTGAAACTAACCTTCCCAAGGGATAATTAAATGAGGAAATTTATATGAAACAACCTAAGTTTTTCATTAAAGCAGTCCAAGAAAGTAAAGTTTGTAGACTTTTGAAGTCTATTTATGGCCTTAAACAATCTTCAAGGCAATGTATATATGTTTTCACGATGCTATCATATCTAATGGTTTCACTATGATGAATGAAGACAATTGTGTATATACTAATAGATCTATAAACAAGTTCGTAATTATGACATTATATGTTGATGACATACTTATAGCTAGAAATGATATAAAGTATGTCAACGAGGTAAAGACCTGGTTGTCATCTAGATTTAAGATGAAAGATGTAGGTGAAGCTGCATACAGTCTTCGAATAAATTTTCCAAGAGATCATTCTAAGAAATTGTTATCTCTCGCTCAAGAGAATTACATCAGAAAAGTTCTGGGCCGATTTAGTATGGAAAATTCTAACCCTATCAATACTTCTATCAGTAAGAGCCAAGTCTTGAGTAATGAGATATGTCCTAAGACTCCTCAAGAGAGAGGACGTATGAGCCGTACTCCTTTTGGGAGCATAGTTGGATGCTTGATGTATGCTATGATGTGTACTAGACCTGATATCTACCAAGTGGTTGGCTTGGCAAGTAGATATCAAACCGATCCAAGTCTAGCGCATTATCAATTAATGAAAAGGATCATGAGATATCTGAAGGAGACTGCTGATTATGCAATTCATTACTAAGGCAACAAAGATCTACAATTGAAAGGATACACTGATGCTGATTATGAAGGAGATTTAGACGAGCAAAAATCCACCTATGGATATGTTTTCTTACTTAGTGATGAAGCCATATCATAGAATAGTAAGAAACAATCATGTGTATCATTGTCCACGATAGAGGCTGCGTATGTGGCTCTCGCTTCAGCAACATAAGAGGCAGTTTGATTGAAGAGGTTCTTGGAACACCTGTTGGGTAATGCAAAAAATGCTGGACAATCAAGCTGCAATCGCTTGTACCAAGGACCTTAAGTATCATAGCAAAATCGAACATATAGATATCAAATATAACTATGTGAAGGATATGGTTGCATGCAAGCAATGAACATGAAGTATCTACCTACGAAAGAAATGTTGGTACATCCATTAACTAAGCCCTTACCTAGTGAAGTATTTGTAAAACATACTAGTTCTTTAGGATTGCGTAGGGTTTAAAATACTTCATTTGTTTGTTTACGTTATTATTTTCCTATTGTTCACTGAGTTATATGTTTAATGTTCTTTGATTATCAATAAAGTTGATCTCCATACATACATTATTGAGTGTTTTGTACGTTCTTTACTTGATTATTTGTTTGTTATTGTTAACTATGTCTGGTAGACAAACGATTAGCCTTCTCACATAGGTAACCGCCTCCATCATCTTTGTGATAAGTGGAGATAAGTGTAGATTTTAAGTGAATTATCAGAAGGATAATTTAAGAGCAAATATGCTTAAAATCATAGATGTCACATACATCATGACAAAAGGTCAATGTGACTGGTGGAATATGTTCACGTAGTTTACCTTAGAGGCTAGATGTGAGTTCAAGTTGATGAGTAGATCTGGGAACTCGAATTTGGACACGCAGTGTTTAAATGTCATCTGAATAGCATTTTTCATACGATAGAGTCACACACTCCATAGAAAAAGGAGATAATGCTGTAGCTCATGTTTCATACCATATGTGCAAATGTCGATCACTTGGGTTAACACAAGTGTGGTCTCAACTTATGTTGTGTGAGAATCCAAAGTCTTAGTGATGGGTCTACATGTGTATCATCCTAACTCCGATCAAGTACTTGAGGCTTAGCTTGATGTTCGCTATCTTAGCTTATTGCTAAAGGACCAGGGACAGTGATTCAGTCTGGCAGGACATGTCTAGAAAAGAGAGTTGAGTTAATGTAAAGAGGATCGTGAGAAGAGGAAGATCATTAACGAAATCTTATTAGTTTCTATTCACCAGTATATAAGTTATAACTTGTGAGCTATAATGGTGAATACATGATATTATGATGAATAGGATCTAGAAGAGATATCTTAATGTGATTCATATGATCTCATGTACTTACATACTTTCTATTGATCTACTTGGAGGTTTGTCTTCAACGAGAGGCTATATATTCCTAGCAGATGTATAGCATTATGCTCTCATAGTATGCTAGTTGTATGGTCTATTTTCCATGTGTGAACTATTGTGGATTTTAATGAGATTTTGTTTCTTGGCTTAAAGTATATGAGCACTCTTGTTATGTGCGAGTAGGAGATGTAGGATATAGACGGGGTCCACCCAAAAGGGGTGCTTAGTTATCTAAAGGTATTTGAGTTTACCTTGGTAACTACATTGTAATTATAATTGGATTATGATAAGGCCACAAAGAAAAGGAGCTGTCAACTATAAATAACCACTTACATATCATATATGATATGTTAGTCTCACAATAATTAGCCTACAATAATTTGTGGAAACCTGGGGATTCTTCAATACATCGTAAGGATCTCTCTCGATTAGTAATTTTAGTCTAGCTTCAGATCTTGCTTCTGCGTTCAATAAGAAACAAGTAGGTCCCCATTTTGTTTTCTATTTAATTAAGTATTAAATTTATATATATTTTTCATTTCTTTTTCTTGGTCAATATCAAGGCATAAACTGTAAACACTTTTTGTGACTTGTATATTTTCACCCTTGTTTCTAATGAAATAATCTTTTCAATTTATTGTATCAAAATTCTCGTAATATAGAGGTGTACTAGTACAATAATTCAACATAACTCAAGTTCTCAAGTTCCTAATATATTCTAATAGTCATAAAAAAATTTATGATAAATTATCAATAACAACTAAATAATCTTAGAGATAAAAAGTTATAGTGTATGGAGGTTAAGTAAATTTTTAGATCATATTAAAATAATATAGTATATTTTTAGATATAATATGTGTGAAAGCCAAAACTTCAAAAATAGATATAACGAGAAATTCTTATTGAACATTATTTGGAGGGTGTTTGGCTTTGCTTTCAATTGCTTATAAGTAGCTTTTGATACTTATAAGTAAATAATAAATAACTAACAAGGTGGGTTTACGGGTTTGTGATGTACTTGTACAATTGACAAAAAAAATAAATCTTTCTTAACCTACAAAAAAAAAAAAAACCAAAAGTGGGGACCTTATATCATAGTCCTACACATAGTGCTCCCACTATATATATACTGTGTAAACAGTATGACTACTATTCACGCACAATAAAACTAGAAAAAATATTTTTATTTAGCTCATCCACATGTATCTGTTCACCACCCCATATTTATTTGTTCATTGCTTACACACGCACAGATACACAAATACAACCATGTATATTTGTTCACTAGTTCAGATATATTTGTTTACTATTCTACATATATTTGTTCACTATTCTCTTACACACACACAAATACAAACATGTTTATTTGTTTACCACTACATATCTATTTATTCACCACTCCACATATATTTATTCACCACTCTCACACAACACAATCACACAACATAAACATATATATTTGTTCACTACGTTACATTTATTTATTCACCGCTCTATATATAGTTGCTCACCACTCTCACATACAAACACAAAACACATATAAACACATCTGCATATATGCAAACCTGAAGGTAAGGGCAGGCTTTAATGGTGGATTGAGTTTGGAGTGTCCAAACGTCGCATGGGAGGTATAGCTAGAATCGCAATGAAGAGAGAAAGGGATTGGTAGTTGCAACATTGCAAGATGACGCCAAAATCTTCGCCAACATAAGGAAGAAGACAACGAAGACATTAATGATGGATCGAGACCTAGGAGATTTTCTTGGACATGATGCATATCATTACGATCAGCGGAGAAAGACAAAGTATATAGTGGTCTTTATCCGGCATGAGATGACCATGGGTGTCACCGGCGAAGTCAGGAAGAGAAGAAAAGAGAAAGGTGAAGAGAAAAAAGAATAAAGAGAGAGAAAGGAGATGAGAAAGAAGAATGCCTCTGATGATGTGTGTATAAGCTAACTTTTTTTTGGAAACGTGAGAGAGCAAGATGCTCCACAAAAGCACTATGCTACATGACCATGGTATAATTTGCAATAAAAGCATTTAGATAAAACGTGGTTATAAATAATTGACATATTTGGTAATATACGCTTAGAAGCAGTAGTATTTGTTAAAATAATTAAAAATGACCTTTCATTAATTAAGAGATTGTTATTTTTGTATTTTTAAGGTGTATGAATGTAATTTTATTTGATTAACTCTCACAGCTTATAAACAGTAAAAAAAGTTGGGGATTGTGCTTTTTGTTAGTTGTTTATAACTTACTGATGTACTTATAAGTTTGGACCTATTTTATTAATTTTTGAAATTAATTGTGCATTTATTTAAGACATTTAATTATTTAATTCTCTATTGTTGTGTAGGAAAAAATTGAAAAGGAAAGTGAAGAAAGTTGGAAGAAATTGAAGAAAAAGGCAAGGAGGACTTACATGGAAATAGACGACTTGAAGAAAGCAAAATTAAAAAGGAAATAAGAGTTTCTTGGAGCAAAAGGACTTTGAACAAGTCAAAAAAAAAAAAAGAATTAGAAACAAAAATAAAATAAAAAGAAGGAAAAAAAGGAATTGGAAACAAAAATAAAGTAAAAAGGAGGAAAAAAAGGAATTGGCAACTTTAAATGTGGTCACGTGGGCCACTTAAGTCCATAAGGGTTTGTTGATTGTCTTATATATATGCATGGATCAGGGCAAGCAAAAAAGCAGAGAGTTCAAGCCGCAGCAAAGCATTTTTATTAGTTTTCTTTTTTTTTTTTTCTCTTTTTATCGTTTTTGCTTTAAATTGAGAGAGGAAAATTCTTAAGGGTTCAGAATCAGGATGCAAACAATTGAAGACGAGTTTCATCCAAATTTATGGGGAAGCTTTCTCAAACTCTCTCGTATTTTTGGTTTATGTTCGTTAAACATGTCTGAGTAATTTGTCATTTAGGGTAGGATGACTACGTGATAATTCTTGTTTTGAGGTCTCAAACTTGGATGGAATATTTTGATATGTTTTCTTTATATGATTGATATTTTTCATTATTTTAGTTCTATTATTTCATTATGCTTGCAGCTAATGTTTAATAGGATACTTTTGTTTAATCATATAAATATTTTTGCGAGCTTTATTGTTAAAAACTATAGGTTGTACTATAATTTTCTACACATGGTTAATTGATAATTAATTGAAAATAAAATAAAATAAACAAAATTTGAAATTTGAAAACTTCTTTGGGTCATGTTTAGGGATTGGATTCCTATGTGAAATTACAGGCTCAGCTTAGAATTTCCTATTTTGATGTGAAAATTAGACTACAAGCCCAATTGATTGAACGCCTAAAATTAATCAATAAACTATTACTTTAGAGGTGCAACTCTATTCCCAAGTCCTTTATCTATTTTTTTTAGGTGTTCAATCAATTGGGCTTGTAGCCTAATTTTCACATCAAAATAGGAAATCCTAAGATGAGCTTGAAACTTGAATTTCACACAGGAATCCGATCCCTAAACCTGACCCAAAGAAGTTTTCAAATCTCAAATTTTGTTTATTTTATTTTATTTTCAATTAATTTTTTGTTTTTAGTTTAATTCTAGTTTTAGTTTAATTTTCTCAAAATCAAATTTTCATTTAAATTATCAACAATCACTCAGGCACTTTACTAGCATTTTCCTTCGAGTTTTCAAAATTGCCTTTCGGTGAATTTAATCTCGCACTTAGCGCATTACAATGCAATCACTCGTGCACTTGCAAGTTAAAACTTGGTATAGAATTTGTACCTAATTTCCTATCGTAAGTCAAGCACATCACTTACCTTTACCTGCTTATTGCCAAGAAAATAAATTTGATTTTTTTTATTTATAAGCAGATTTGACCAGCTTAAACACTCCTAAAGACTGTCTCAGACTTACGTTATGAAATATCAAATTTCCATATACATGATTCCAAGAAAGAAAATTTTGAAAAGATCTTCAAAATATTGTTCCTTTTCTTTCTTTCTTTCTTTCTTTCTTTTTTCTTTTTAGGTGATAATGCGAAGGTTGTGGATTTACAATATTGTGTTCTTGTTTATTTAGTCAAACCCTACAATATAATAGGCAATAATGAGAATATATAGATATACTTCTCCAACTACTTGAAAGCACATCATCATGATGTTATAATTTATAGGAAAGGGTCGTCGAAGAACTCGCACATCACATATAGCTTTTGCCCCTACTTCGATTATTTGCAGGGGAAGTTGCTTATATCGCGCCGAGCAAGAAATGCCCCTTTCAGCAAGCGGATTTAAATGGGGATGTGCATATAATTGTTTTCAGAGGCAAATGTTATTTTCTAAATCAGTTTTACTTTAAATTTTAAATTTTCTTATGAACTTTAGTTTTATCTATTTTCTTCTATTAATTCAAACTTTACCAAATAAAGTTTTAAAAGTATTTTATCTTTATTTTTTCAAAACAAAAGATAATAATACACAAAATAATTAATTTCATAATATGAGTTTACTACCATATAGAAAATTACAAAAAAAAATTATTTTCATAATATGAAAAAGAGATTAAAAAACAAAAGCTTATAAAACAATATTCGTATCACAAAAAATATTAGAGAAAAAAATTAAAATTTCTTTTAAATATCTTTCTCCTAAGATATACATTTCACATTGAGTCAAATTTATTTCTAACTTACTACATAAATTTTCAATTAGATAAATCTTGAAACATAAAAAGAAAAAGTAATAATTGTACAAAATTCATGTTATGCACAAAATTATAGAGATAATTTAAATTAAATCTTTCTATACACATACACACACATATCAAATTGAATTCAGTCTTTTTCTTCTACCTCAGTAATGTATGACTTTTTCACGATGAGTGAATATTTTCAAATTATAAAATAAAAATAAAAGAAATAAAAGATAAAAAATAAAAAATAAAAAGCTTAATAATAGCCAAAAAATGATAAAATTTTTGGTTAACATAAGTCATCATTTGGCAAAATTTATGTCATGAGAAAAAATAGATAAAACTAAAAGCTTATGGTGGTGCTTGGGGGTTAGAGTAAAACTCATGGGAGGAAATGGCATTTACTCATTTTTTTCAACGACCAGAAAGTTTTCAAGTGTTTCGGAAAGGTAGTGTCAATCTAATCTTGATGTAATTATTTCTAATAATTAGTTTACACATGTATTTATAATACAAACGTTCAAGTTAATCAAAATACTAATGTTGTGGTCCCCACCAGAAGAATAAAATTGTGAATTCGCCTATGATTATTAATGGTAAAATGCATTATGTCCTACGTTTTATTAAAGCTTGATAAAATTTTGTCTCAAAACTTGTTAATACCACTTACATTACAAAAAACTAGTGTATCACCCATGCATCAGGTTAAACTATTTAGTCTAATAATTCAAATATTTTTATTTTTTAAAAGGGTAAAATACATTAGGCTCTTTTGTGGTTTACTATAAGTATATAACACCCCTTTATGATGTCAAAAGTATCGTGACATAACCCTATACTTTTTAAAAGTATCATGACACACCCCTAAGCTATTAACTAATATTAAGAGGGTTTAATTTTATAGCAAAAAAACTTTAATATCTTATCACATCCTTCACATATTATACATTTTTTTTTCCTCTCACCTCACCCCATCCCTCCCCGCCATCCTTTACATTCTTCTTTTTTCTTTTTTGTCAAAATCCTTCCCCATAAGTAAATTTACTGCATACTTTTTCTGTTTTCTATACACACACATATATATATGTATGTGTGTGTATATATATATATATACATATATATATATATATATATATAAAATTAAGATAGAAAACTATCTTAATTCTATCCTAATTTTCATTTTCTAGAGATGTCCATGATCAATTAAGAGAATTAGTGTGCATTTGGTTTGCCTGTTTTCTATTTTTATTTTCATGAAAAATGAAAATTAGGATAGAAAACTCAGTTGGTTAACCATTTTTGTTTTTATTTTTAAAAAACAGAAAACAGCTTTCTAAAAAAATAAAAAACATCAAAAAAGTATTTTATCTGAAAACAAGATGACAATTTTATAAATAATTCTAAAATATTTAGAAAACTAGGTGACAATTTTGTAAATAATTCTAAAGATTTAGTAAATAAGGAGGAATTTTATAAATAACTTTAAAAGATTTAGAAAACAACGTGATAGTTTTATAATAAATATAAAGAATTTAGAAAATAAGGTGGCAATTTTGTAAATATATCAAAAAAATTTAGAAAACAATTAGTAATTTTGTAATAGTTCCAAAAAATTTAGAAAATAAGATGATAATTTTGTAGATAAACATCAAAGGAAAAACTCTATTGTTAACCAAACATATTCTCTAAATTTAGAAATAGAAAATAAAAATTATTTTTAAAAAATAAAACTAGAAAATAAACAAACCTAACGGAACCTTAAAGTCTCATTATCCCACTTTTGACGGCTTGGCCTCAGCTTCTTCTTCACTCCATTGGAGCCAAAAAATCTGATGAACCTCCAGATTGTTAGCCATTTGTGTTTTAACAAAATTTGTATTATATCTTGCCATTTTGTGCTTAACATACTTGATTACTCGTTTGTCGTTAATCTGTCTTTTAATCTAAAGATTAGGACAAGTATTTGAGAAGAAGAATGAGTAGGGATGGGGGTGGGGGTCACAGGGGGGTGGCTGGGTAGGGATGAGGTGAGGTGAGAGAAAGGGGGAAAAGAAGTGTATAGAAAAAGGAGTGTATAATATGTGAGGAATGTGATAAGGGTATTAAAGTCTTTTTCGCTATAGCATTTAACCTCTATTGCTGTTGGCTAACGGTTTAGGGGATGTGTTACAATACTTTTAAAAAACTTAGGGGTGTGTCACGATACTTTTGGCACTATAAAGGTGTGTTATGCACTTATAGCAGATTATAAGGAGGTTCGGTGTATTTTACTCTTTCTAAAACTTAATAAAAAGAAAAAAAAATGTGTTATACAATTTGTTGATATCAAACAAGTGCTAAATTGAAGTGTAAAAATGACCAAAAAAGATTCTTCCAAGAGCACGAACATATCTTCAAATGAAATATAAGTCATGCTTATAAACTCCGAAATACTTTCTTGTATACAACATTATTTGTGCATTGTGTTGATAGAGTTTGTGTGTGTCTGATACATATATCTTTGGTTTGAGCTTTATTTTGTTTGTTTTCACTATTTTGGTTTAATGACCTGGAGATTTATTGCATCTAAGATGAAGAACACATCAATAGACAATTAGACCTGTGGTATCTCATTCACTATTTTGTGATAATAGTTTTTGATTTCACTATTTATATTTAGTTATATTTATTCTTCTCCTACCATGGCACAAATACTTAAATCATGCCCTTCAAAGCGAATTGCTCAAAATAAGATTGGAAGAAATTTAAGCGATGACATGCTTGCATATAATAAGGATTATTATATTCTGCAAAGGAAGATAAAAATACAAAATTGATTAGAAAGAAAAAAAAGAGAAACATATTGCATATGTTATAAATTTTCTTTTATTATTTTACATTAAATATCCTTTTCCCAATACTTAGGAGGGTAGATCGATGATGAATCAAGGAGATTTCTCACTCTCCTATCTTTCTCTAAGAATATTAAGACCTTTGGGAGACAATCACGACACCAAAGAGGCTGATCAAGCCGAAACTTGCCACTTCGTCAGGGCAACAATTAGGTTTTGGGCTTTTAAATTAATATGTCACAGTAGAACATTACACAAGCTAAAAAAATTTTAAAAAGAAAAATTCTTGGACTCTTCTATGTGGACTGGTCCACAATTATAAATTCTCCGTGCTCCGCAGCCTCTAAGGACTAAGGCAAAACTTTGGGCATGATCCAATTCTTTCTGGATCAGTGAGGCCCAATTTCCTGCATGCCCCATCGGCCCATTCTTAATCAAACTGAACTCGCATCCATATGAAGGGTTAATTTTCTAGTCTATTTTGCGGCCCAACTTCTTTTCGTTTTCCATTTGTCTTATACGTACATACGTATTCACTATGTATCATTGAAGTACTTTTCATCAAATGATATTAAAAAAAGTTGAACTGAATTACAATTTTATCCTACACGAGAAAAATTAAATTATTTAGTAGACTGAATGATTCGCGATGCTAGCATCCAAATCTAATAACAAACTAGAATGAGGCCCATGCAATGCATAGAAAAAATGCGTATAATATCCCTTTATATGATCAATTTATATATTCTATATGATGATAAAATATAAGTAAACCCTATAAAATTTAATTTTTTATGAGTTTTCATGATTATCCCTTTTTTTTGCGAGAGATCTGTAATAATTGAATAAAATATTTAAATTAAAAAGGTAAAATTATATAATGATCTAGTCTAGGAAAAACAATAGACAAATAATACATTTATTGGAATTTGACTTTTTTTTAAGCGAAAAAGAATGAATAGAATTAGCACATATAGCATTAAAGGTAAGCATGTATCCATAAAGATATATATATTAATATCCATATATGATATATATTACAAAGAATTTAAGAAATAATTTCTATTGATTAAATATGGACTAAAGCCTTTTTTGAGGAAAAAAAAGTTATGGCACTATGATATGTGGTATGAAAAGAAAAGGCCAAAACATTGTTTTCTAATAGGAAAAAGATTTGTAGTCAAAAATATCAGAAATAGGGATAAAATAGTAATTTTGTCATGTTTATTGTTTATTTTATTTTTAATAAAAAATTAAAATTTTAAATTTAAATTGAACTTTTGGTTTTTCTCTCATCATTAAATATCTAGCACCAACAACACGTGAGGGATTAAGCAATGATGGCCAAGCTAAAAATGTTTCATACCTTGTTTCAAAGGCATTCATGGCTGCCGAATATGCTAGAAATATTTTCACTTTTCAAATGAGAAAAATGGCCACTATGCATAGATCCTTTAGTTTTTTTCTTTCTCTTCCGAGGTCCCTCGGCTGTAACACAAAGTTAACGGTGTAAAGGCATTTTAATCTTTAACATATTTATATATAAATAATAATAATAAATACATCCTAACGCTTTAATGTCTTCCCATACTTATGAACCCTGCAAAAAAAAGAAAGCACTACCAAAGCAGAAAACAAACGCCAAAAAGATTGGATTTTTTCTTTTGGTTGCGGTGATCATATCCATCTTCTTTGAAGTTGGAGATGTTAGATAGATGACCATATGTCAATGTGCAAGCACTGATTGTATTACCTATACAATAGGACAGTATTTATTATGTACCATTCTTGTAAAGTCAACATACGATCTTAGGCTAGTAAGGAGGGATTGATTAAAATCCTCTTTGTATATAATGAAAATCCTCCTACAAAGAAATACAACACACATAATCTTCTCTTACATGCTATCAGCAAGACCAGGGCCATGTTTGAGCAAATTATCCTCTTTATTCATTCTTTACCATGTGATGTGGGTAAAAATGTCCCCCCCTACGTCAGTAGTGATTCGGACGATCTTATAGGTAGTCTGGATGAGATGGAGGTTGATGTATAAGCCAAGGGTCAACCTTTGCCCGCGTATTGGGGGTGTAAGCCTCCTTTGTTCTAGGTTGGTTGACGAGTAAGCCCTTTGTGCTCGGTTGATGGATGCGTGCGTCTTTCCCTACAAGGTAAAGGAGAAGCAGGGTTTTCCTCTCGTTGTGCCTCCAACGGCCAAGTTAGTTATTAAGATTCATGGATTTGTGAACATATCTTCAAATGTGCTATGAACATGCACAAGATAAGCAGAGAGAATTCTAGTCCTTACTTATTTTGCTTGAGTTATGGCTTGGTATTTATAGATATGGTGGCTCAATACTTGAAATTTACCTCAAGTAGGATGTTGATTGGATTTGCTTTGATTGTTGACATGGCGCATTTAACCTCTTTGGGCAAGAGTCCCTATTTTCTTCAGGATGCTTGGCTCGGGTGGAGCCATAAGGCAAGGGTATGCCTTGCTCTATTTTGCAACGTACGCGGGGGCTTGGGTCTGCCTCCATGCATATTCAAGCATCATTATATCATATTTCACTACTGCTTCTCGCACTTAGCTTGAATATACAAAGAAGGCTTACCTATACCTTGAGGGTACACGAAGATAGGTGAAGAGGTCTCAAAGAGTTGTAAAACTTGGTTCTTGCTTCACCAAGAGTTGAAGAAGCATTTTTAGTGAAGATTCGTGAAGTCTTAGGGGAAGCATCTTTGGGCGGTGGATGTAGGCTCGGCTGAACCACCTAAAAATTGTTTGTATTCTGCCCAATGTCTGCTGGGCACACTCATGAGGGCATACTCGTGTGCCGGAGGGACGCCCGGTGCTACCACCAGCCTCCATATCCCACGTGTCGTCGTTCTATTGGTCTACATGGTGCACTTATATTACCATGGAATCAGAATCCTTCACAAAATTGAGTTCCCCTTTGATGCCTAATGTTGCTGTGTCAACCACCTCCACCGTTGCTGTCGTGTCGCCTCTGCTTGATCAAGAGTTATAGATCAAACTCTACAGCAAAAATTTCTTACTTTGGAAAACATAACTTCTTCCCACATTGTGATGTCATGGATGTCTTGGGTTTATTGATGGATCTATTTCACCACTATGCCTAATTCATCAACTTATTCTCTGTTGGGTTATGGCTCAAGTGCTAAGCCCAAGTTCATATTGAAATTGGGAAAGAGTCTTAATAAGAGTCAAAATTCTAGTTATGGTAACAGTCTTAGTTATGGTAGGATTGATAGATTAGGAAATCCTTTGTCTTGGAGGACAAGGAAATTTCCTCTATAAATACAACTCTTATATTAGTTGAAAGATATGTGTGTCTTGCAATAGGTCTAAGTTGACAGAGAGAGAGCCATTGTAAAAACACCGTGAGGGAGGGTTTGGACTTTTCTATCCGTGCAAAAAGTCCTCCTGAGTTTGTACTCTTTTTTTTCTAATGGAGTTTTTCGTGGACGTAGGCAGAGGGCCGAACCACATTTAATTGTGTGTATTCTTTTCGCGTTACTTGTGCTTTAATTCCACTGCGTAAGCGTGTGTTATGCGTCCTAATTTCCTAACAAGTGGTATCAGAGCTAGTTTGGAAGGAGGACACTGGTTTGCACGAAAAATGAAAAAAAAAAGCCGAAGAGGAGTAAAAAATTCACTGATCTGCTGGTCACGTTTGGCAGCCTTCTTGGAGTCCGATTGATGATCTATTTGTTGCTGTGTGTTTGTCTATGTGAGGAGAGTAAGCTGCTAAAATTTTGCAACGATCCGACAGTCGAATTGTGAGATACAAGCATGTCAAGTTTTGCGAGTTTGTGGTCAAACAATCAAACAGAAGGTTTGACTAGCGTTGACCGAAGGGCTGCAGGGGTTTGACCGCATTGACTGAGGGTCTCCTCATCATTTTCTAACGTCCTGAATCCGTTTTTGGGGTTAGCTCTACCAAATTCTCGCTGGATTGTTGAGTTTTAGCGAATTTGTGTATAAGAGCCATGACGACGACTAGTACGAAGTTTGAAATTCCAATGTTTGATAGGAACATGAACTTCAACTTGTGGAGGAATACTATCAAGGACCTTTTGGTACAGCAAGGCCTTGATAAAGTACTAGAAGAGGCGAAATCGGAAGAAGTCAATGATAAGAAGTGGAAGTCCCTACAACGAAGAGCCGTAAGTACAATTCGGTTGGCGTTACCACCGCAAATTAAATGTCATGTGATTGATGAGACGACGATGAGCAGTGTGTTTAACAAGTTGGAGAATATTTATGAGTCGAAGTCAATCACCAACCGATTATGTTTGAGGACGGAGCTCTACTCGTTTAAGATGGAAGATGGAATGGCCATCCAAGATCACATTAACAAATTCAACAAGTTAGTGGTCAAGCTCATAAGTGTTGAGGAGCCTGATAAGAGAATTACAGATAAAGAACAAGCGCTCGTACTATTATCTTCCTTGCCGAAGTCGTACAAGCCGTTTGTGCAATCAATCCTCGTTAGGAAAAAGACTCTTGAGCTGAACGAGGTGAATGCACTCTTGAGAGAGAACGAGAGGATGTTAGGAAGAAGTAGTGTGTCTAGCGGAGATCAAGCATTAACCATTGAAGGTTTAAATCGAGGGAGGAGTTCTGGAAGAGGGATTCTCACAGAGGTAGATCAAGATCAAAAAGTCGAGCTTAGGATGGAGAAAACAATCGAGAGTGCTACTACTGCAGAGAGAAGGACCATATCCAACCAAGATGTCCTAGATTGAGAGAGGACATGAAGAGCCTTAGAGAGTGGAGATCTAAGGGCAAGAAGAAGGTGTATGGCGAGGACTTCGCGAACCTTGTTGAGGGTGATGATAGCGAAGGTAGTGAGACTATTTTGATGGCGGTAAGCGGGGACGCTAATGAAGGCTCAAAAAAGAAGAAGACTGATTGGGTGTTGGATTCAGCGGGAACATCTCACATTTGCAATGATAGAGCTAGTTTCGACACTTTGGTCTTGGATAAGAGGCTTGGATATATCACTGTTGGGAACAACCAGAAGATGAAGGTTGCCGACGTTGGGAGAGTTCGCTTGACGCTCAACAATGGTAGTATCAAGACCATCTCCAATGTAAAGTATGTGCCATCTTGTGTGTCCAACATAATTTCGTTGGGTGAGTTGGCATCAATAGGGTACAAGTACATTGGTGAAGGAGACTACTACAAAGTGTATCGTAGAGAGAAGCTAGTTTTTGAAGGGAGGAAGAACGAGAAGCACGTGTGCTACTTGGAAGGATGCACCGCGCTGAGAGACAAACGTGACAAGTGTGAAGAAACTCAAGTGAACGTTGAAAAGAAGAAAAGAGTGACGTTCTCGCCTACTATGGAGATTCTTGGCACTTCTCACTAAGGGAGGAATTTTTTGGGTTATGGCTCAAGTGCTAAGACCAAATCCATATTGAAATTAGGAAAGAGTTTTAATAAGAGTCAAAATTCTAGTTATGGTAAGAGTCTAAGTTATAGTAGGATTGATAGAATAGGAAATCCTTTGTCTTAGAGGATAAGAAAATCTCCTCTATAAATACGACTCTTGTACTAGTTGAAAGATATGTGTGTCTTGTAGTAGGTCTAGGTTGACAGAGAGAGAGAGCCATTGTAAGAATACTGTGAGAGAGGTTTAGACTTTTCTATCTGTGTAAAAAGTCCTACTGAGTTTGTACTCTTTTCTTTCTAATGGAGTTTTTCGTGGACGTAGGCAGAGGGCCGAACCACATTTAATTGTGCTTATTCTTTTCTCGTTACTCTTGCTTTAATTCCACTGCATGAGTGTGTGTTATGCGTCCTAATTTCCTAACATTCTCATTGACTTAAGCTTGATTAGATGGTCATGGGCTGGTTGCTTTTAGTTTTATCGCAAGTTGTCGACAAGACGACTGCGCGAGAAATGTGGCACACCTTGGAGATCTTATATGGATCACAGTCCAGAGTAAGAATTCAACAATTAAAAACTAAACTGCAATCTTTGTAGAAAGGTACGTAGAACATTCATTCCTATTTACAGCATGCCAAAGTCTTTAGCTTTAGCATTAGCAAGTGCTGGTAAGCCAGTGGATGATGATGATTTAATTTCATGGACATTTCGTGTATTAAGTAGTGACTATGATTCCATAGTAGCAGCAATTAACTCTTGTCCCATCTCGCCTACATTTACTGAGACATTTGGATTATTATTTGACTATGACATTTATTTGGCCTCTTCTCAAATTGCTGCTAAGATTGCCATGTTTAGTCTTGGTCACAATCAGCCCTTGGCAAATACCAATTCTTTTTCTGGTACCACACAACCATAACCGCAAACCTTTGTCTTTGGTTGTGGTGCACGTGGATGACAAGGGGGACGAGGTTCTAACAGGGGTCGAGGCAAAAATTCTTCCTCTAGTTCTGGACGTGATCAATCACAAAACACAATTGGAAATAATTCTTTTGTTTTCTGCTATTGTTGTGAGTTTCCCTATCACAAAGCCAACAATTGTTAGGCTCCTGATGATCCTATCAACTCCAACAATAAGGCCTTTTCAGTAACTCAAATAGTGAATTCTATAGATCTCAGTTGGTATGTTGATACTTGGGCCACACACCACATGTCCCCAGATGATATTCAGTTGGCTAACAAACAGAATTATTCAAGTATGGATTCTATGATGGTTGGCAATGTTGATGGTTTACATATCTCTCAAACTAATAATTTTTCATTCCATTTGTCAAGTGGCTGTACAATGGATTCTACTGTCTTGCATGTTACTCGTCTGACTAAAAGATTGCTCTCTGTTGCTCAATTCACTAAGGACAATAATTGTTACTTTGTGTTTACTCCTTCTGGGTACTGTATTAAGGACATGAGGACCGACCAACTACTTCATCAGGGGACCATTGATAGTGGACTTTACACTTTGCAGCAATCTGATAAAGCTTGTTTCTCAATGCATAAAGCTACTAGGGGTGTGCACTTATTGGGGATCCTCAATACTTTGTCCAAAATTTTTGGATATGGAGAAAATGGGGGTGTATAATTGGATAATGGAGAAAGGGATTGGGGATGGTAAATAATTTTGGAAAAAAGTATGGGCAATGGAGAAATTTTTAAAATTTGGGAAAATATCCAATTCTCCAAAATTTATTGAATGACATCGTTTATTTATTGTATTGTTACAGTATTGTTTGTATCGTTCCTTCCTTGATAAAGGCAAAAATAAAATAAAATCCCAAAAGTTCTCCTACAAGATAAAATCCCTAAACGCCAAAAAAATTCTCTTAAAAAATAAAATCCCCAAAAATTCTCTAATCCCTAATTACTACTAAAGGCAAGTCGACAACGGCAACGGCAACGGCAACGGCAATGGCACGTTGGCTTTCTCTTCGACCTCCTACAGTCTCTAATCACCCACGAAGCTGTACTTGTTCTCTTTGTACTTATGAGTATATGTGTGTGTATATGCGTGTGTATGTATTATATAACATCCAGATTTGAATTTTTGAAATAGCTACATCAGATTATGAGAGGAGTACATAGTTGGATTCACGTAATACAACACATAATTGAGTGGGTTGTGTGTGTATATATACACACACACACACACACACACTCATCTACATATGCAGGCCTAATGTCTGGTTCGAGCTCCAATGCCATTAGTATATGAATTTTTATACATAAAGCATAATAAGGCTCTCGCAATAATTTTCAGTAACCTTTTCATTCTCTTTTTCTATTATTTAATACTCGTTTTGTCTTTTTTATGACTAAACCTTGATCATCAATTGTTGAATATGCTGTTTTGCTTCTCTTTTTTAATCTGCTGAAAGGAGTACCCAGAGAAATCATCATTAACTTAATCATTAAATTGAAGCTATCTATTATTTAATGACCGCAGCTTGCTTGATAATTTTTTTTCGATAATGGTAGATTTTATAATAATAATATGTGCCTTTCGACAAGATTAGTGTCTATTTGACTTGGGAGAGTTCTACCAATCTTGCAATGTTACTTCAAACAAATAAGTAACTGTTAATTAAAAGGTTAATCTCAAAGCTCCGACTGTGTATGGATCAATCTTAGTTTGTGTCTAATGTGCGTAATCTGACCTTTAATTAGAGTGTAATTATAAATATTTGGGGGGGGGGGGAAATGTACTGAACATGCTTAAGATTACTGATTTCTGAAGTTAGTGAATAATTAGTAGTGGTTGAACTAGAATATCGAGTTAGGTAAATGGTTCTTGTTTAAGTTATTTTCATAATGATTAAAATGGAAGGATGTGTATTTTCACATAATGTATTTGGTTGAAATGTCAAAGGATAGCTGTCTTGTTTTGATTTTGTTTTCTATAAATGAGAATCTGATGGTTTATTGAATGAATCTGGTGGCTACATAGTAATACATGATGTAGGAGTAAATACTTAATTGTTGAGATATATTTGTCTATAAATGGGAAGTTGTCTTATTTTGGAATATGTCTTGATTTATTTATTAAATTGAAGATTTTATGATTGATTGTTTTAAAAATTTGTTCCATCTCTTTGTTCCTTTATTTACCTTGGTATTATTATTTGTGACTGCTTTTAGATGTCGAGTGAAGAAGATATAGTCATTAGAGATCCAAGTTCAAGACCACAAATACCCATGTCAACTACTGAAGAATATGCATCAGATGGGAGTAGTAAATATCCTAAAGCTAGTGTTAAGAGAAAAGCTTCGAGGGCTAGGTCTTTTGTTGGGGACCACGCTACTAGATACGAAGATGGTGACGGATGTCAAAAGAGTAAATGTAATTATTGTGGAAAAGTTTTTAAAGCAGATACTAAGGCATTTGGTACCTCTAGCTTGAGATATCATCTAAGTGTTTGTAAAGAGTACCCTTTAAACAAAGATTCCAACCAAGCTCTCCGCCAAACTCGAAGAAGTGGAACACCTAGTAATTGGAAATTTGACCAAGATGTGTCTAGGAAATTATTGGCTTAGATGATCATCATTGATGAATTGCCATTTAGATTTGTTGAATATGAGGGCTTTCAAGATTACACAACCAGTTTATGTTCCATGTTTCAAATTCCTTCAAGAACCACAATTACAAGAGACTGCTATCAGTTGTACTTAGATGAGAGATCAAAGTTGAGAAATCTATTGAAAACAAATACTCAGATGGTTAGCATCACCACAGATTCATGGACATCAATTCAGAGAATTAATTATATGTGTGTAACTGCTCATTTTATTACTAGTGAATGGAAATTAGAAAAGAAGATCTTGAACTTTGTTCCTATTTCTAGCCACAAGGGTGAGGCAATTGGAAAAGCAATAGAGAAATGTTTGCTTGATTGGCGAATTGAGAAGGTATTTACCATAACTGTTGATAATGCATCCTCTAATGATGTTGCTATTGCATACATGAAGAAGAAATTGATTCAGCATGAAAAATGCAAATGTCAGGCCACATTTTTGCATATGAGATGTATTGCACATATCATTCAGCTTGTTGTTTGTGATGGTTTGAAAGAAATGAGTGAATCTGTTAATAAAGTACGGGCTGCTATAAGATATATGAGACAGTCACCGGCTAGATTAGAAAGATTTAAGGGTTGTGTTGGCATGGAGAAGATTGATAGCAAGAGATTATTGTGTCTGGATGTCCCAACTAGGTGGAATTCTACCTATTTAATGTTGGAAACTGCTATTAATTTTATATTAGCCTTTGAAAGATATGAAGGACAGGATCCATTCTTTAAAGTAGAGCTTGAAAGTGGAGAAAACAAAGGGGTACCAACTGAGATTGATTGGGAAAATGTGAAAAGGCTAGTGCTCTTTTTAAAGCATTTTTATGATTTCACTATTAGGGTTTCTGGCTCTTTATATGTGACTTCAAATAACTTTTTGCATGAAATTAGTTCAGTGCAATGCCTTTTGAATAAGTGGATTAATGATGAGGATTTTCTATTGAGTTCTATGGCTAAGAGAATGAAGGATAAATATAACAAGTATTGGGGTAACATAGAGAAGATGAATGCATTGATTTACATTTCTTTGGCTATTGATCCTCGTTACAAGATGGCATATGCAGAATTTTTGCTCGGTGAGATGTATGACAAGAAAAAAAGTTTGGAAATGTCTATGAGGGTTAAAGAGGCACTAAATGCTATGTTTGAGGATTATAACAGAATTTATGGAACTCATTCTGCTCAATCAAGTGATTCTCCCCTAGCAAGTTCAGGCTCCGGCTCAGATGATCTTATAGATATAAAGGAACATATGAAGTTGAAGTTTAAGAAGCGTAGATCAGAATTGGGGGTTGGCGAGTTCAAGTCAGAGTTGGGCAAGTACTTAAATGAAGACATCGAAGAGGAAAGTAAAGACTTTGACATATTAGCATGGTGGAAAGTCAATAGCCCTCGATTTCCAGTCCTTTCGCGCTTAGCACATGATGTATTAGCTATTCCTATCTCAACTGTGGCTTCTGAATCCGTATTTTCTACTGGTGGACGAATACTTGATCCATTTAGGAGTTCGTTAACTCCTAAAATTGTTCAAGCTTTGATTTGTGCACAAGATTGGCTTCGCTCACCTACTTATATTCCTATTATTGAAGAAGACATAAATGACTGCGATAAGTTTGATGATGGTAACAAAATTTCAATTTCATGTTGTTTTTTATAGTCGTACTTTTTTTTTTGTAGTTTTTTTGCTAACTCTTAGTGTTGGAATTTCAGATTTCTCAAAATTAGCATTGGAGCCTATAAATACAATGAATGAGGTCTAGACTTGCTACTTGCTTGGTTTCTAGGTATTGACTTGGTTTTTTGCTAATTCGTACTAGCACTTGCAGTTATTGGTTATTATACTTATCTAAGATGGAAATAAGTTGTTTGGAAAACACATAGGCATTGTTTGTAGTCTTAACTCCATCTTGATTGAAGAGAAAATTTAGATTATTTTAGACGACAATGTCCACGTGTAGAGTTGTGAGTTCAGATTCTTAAGTGTTTGGTGTTTAATTTGCTTTAGTTCACTTGCAATTCTGATGCCTATCTTTGGGGTGAACTACATTTTGCCTTTACTATGACTACTGGTTTGATGATTCCTATCAATGTTCCCAAATAATTGGATTGATGTTTGATACTAGTTTGCCTTTTCTTTGTCTTTCTGTGCTGGTTCTTTTTTGATAGTTTGATAATTTGAATTATTTTTTCTACTTGTGTGCTTTCCTTCATATTGTAATCTTTATGCAGCTAGGAAAAAAGAGTGCATTTACTGGATGTGGGTAGAACTTGAATTATACCTGGGAAGACTATGCTTGGGGAAATAATTGAACTTCCCAGCTTATATATGAATCTACCATCATGTACAAGTTGCACCATATGAGATCTATATTATGTCTCTGTTATAGTCTTTTAGATGAGATTGTTGATGTGTCGAATTGATTATTATGATATCAGTGAATCAACAGGAATTCAAGATATGTTATGTGCAGTTCCCAATCCTAGGCTCTCGTTCTTGGTGCAGCGGCTTCAAAAGCTTCAGTCATGGCAGAAGTGTTCAAGGTACATTCAGGAGCGGAGAACAATGCCTTAAATCATCTGGAGGTGTTCTGTGATTCTCCTTAGTTGGAATCAGTGAAGATAATGTTTAGAAATCTGCTGGTGAAGCTTTTTTGTATAAACTATACTAGCATATATATAACTTCTAGCTAGACATATAAAGATATAGGAACTAAATTAGATTGATCTTTTTTAGGGCAAGTCAAAATTTGAAATCTGTTATGTAAAGTTAAACTTCTTTGAATATGCTAGCATTTGTATTTTTTTTTCCTTTTCCTTTTAACATCTACTATGTGCATTGCTTAAGAATTTTCTACCATTCCTATTCCTGGATTTATTAGACTTTTGCTGCTTTGGATTAAATTTATTAAGTTGCTGCTTTGGATAATGGTAGTATGGTAGAGTATTTAGCACAAGTAGTGTTTCTTTGGACATTTCTATGTTTAGTGTGTACTGTGTGCAGGGGTGTGTGTTCAGTGTGTTTCTATATGTGTGTGTGGATGTATGTGTGTTTTTAGTGGGCTTAGTATGTGTGGTGTGTGTTTAGTGTGTGTGGTGTGTGTGGGTGTGCGTATGAGTGTGTGTTTGTATTTTTTTAAATTGGAGATCTCCATTTCCCAAAGAGTTTTGTCCAATTTCTCCATTATCCAAAATGTATTCTCCATTGGGGAATTGTGGAAAAATTGGATAAAAATATTTTCTCCAAAATTATTTTGGAGAAACAATTATACTCTATTTTGGACTGGATAATCTCCAATGAACACCCTTAAAAGCTACTAGCAGTGTGTGGCATGCTCGCATGGGACATCCGTCCTCCACAGTTTTAGCTAAGCTCAAGAATTTGTTGTCTTTATCTTCTACTTTTGCTACAAATAATGATTGTGAAAGTTGTCAGTTTGGTAAAAGTCGAAAATTACCATTTGTGAACTGTGGTCCTCGTTCTGCTTCTCTACTCTAACTGATACATTGTTATGTTTGGAGGACTTCCTCGGTTATTTCAATGGAGGTTTTTCGTTACTATTCGGTATTGATTGATGTTTACAGGAGGTTTATTTGGTATTATCCTTTGGTGCATAAAAGTGATGTTTTTGCGATTTTTAAAAATTCATTCCCATGGTTTAGAATCTTTGCAATTCTAAGGTTAAATGTGTTCAAAGTGATGGCAAGGGAGAATTTATAAATCATTTACAATATTTTCAGCAAAGGGAATTTCCCATAGACTTTCATGCCCAGGGCACCAGGACAGAACGATATTGCTAAGAGAAAGCATCAGTATATTGTTGAGACAGGTCTTACATTATTGGCTCATTCTCACCTTCCATAAAAGTTCTAGAATCATGCATTTTCTAATGCTGCTTATCTCGTCAATAGATTGCCCGATTCAGTGCTCCATTTTCGAACTCCATATAAAATTCTCTATGGAAAATTGCCGGACTATTCTACTCTACGCATTTTTAGTTCGGTATTTTACCCCTGTTTGAGTCCTTTTGGATGCAAGGAGCCGGATTATATATCATGTCGCTGCTTATTTTTGGGGTATAGTGCACAACACAAAGAATATAAATGCTTTGATTTGCAAACAAATAACTAATTATTTCCAGGCATGTTGTCTTTGATGAGACCCACTTCCATGATTTGGCTGTCGCGACTTCTCAACCATCACAGCCTCTTGGTTTTCAACTAGTTCCTTTTCTTTCATAATTGTTGTCATCTAACAACACAGCTCCACATGAAATTAATTCTCCTCAACATGATGTGCCACTGCATGACACTACTGCAACAAATGTGTCTCACAATAATGCTTCAAGAGCTGAGTCACCAATCTCACATCACAATTCAGGTGACTCATCACCCATAAATTCACAAATGCCTCATGATCAGCCAGCCACTAGTTTAATGCCTACCATAGAGAGGAACCTCAGAATGATCCTCAATTGCTCAATACCATGTCCAATGTCTCAACACCTACCGCTTTAGCTTCTCTTCGAACTCACACAATGGTAACTCGGACAATGAATGGTATGTGACCACCCAAAACCTTTTGCGCTATAAAAAATCTTGTTTTGCAGGCCTTAATTGCTCCGAGTTCAACCCTCCCACTCCAGCCGACATGCTTTTCTAAGGCGAATGCTGATCCAAATTGGGGCAGAGCTGTGACCGAAGAATTTAATTCACTAATCAAAAATCAGACTTGGACATTAGTGCTGAGAACTGCGGACATGAGCCTCCTTGGTTGTCGTTGGGTATATAAAGTCAAGCAAAAAGCTGATGGATCTCTTGAACGCTACGAGGCACATTTATACTCAACAACCCGGTCGCGACTACGGTGATACGTTCAGCCCTGTAGTACGGCCTGGTACTATTCGCATGGCTCTCATACTTACTATTTCAAACAATTGTTCTTTACGTCACGTCAACTCGACGTAAAAAATGCCTTTCTTCATGGGAATCTCTCCGAGACAATTTTTATGCAACAACCACGAGGCTTAATTGATAATGAGCACCATGATTATGTCTGCAAGCTTCAAAAATCACTTTATGGGCTTAAACAAGCACATTCCAAAATTCAGTGGTTTTCTTTTATCTTGTGGTCTCTCTAACTCTCTTCATGACGCCTCTCGTTTCATCAGGCATACTTCTAAGCATGTTCTTTTCTTGCTAATCTACGTGGATGACATTGTATTAACTAAGGATTCCACTGATGAACTGGCTTCCTTTATTAAGCTCCTATCGCACCACTATGACATGAAAGACTTGGGGCCATTACATTATTTCCTTGGTATGGAGGCCACTCGAGTTCAAGATGGTTTAATTCTCACACAAACCAAATACTTGTTGGCATTATTAAATCAATTTAACATGGATGGTGCAAAGCCTGTCTCGACTCCTATGGCATGCTTTTCTTCCTTGTCAACCCACGATGTGGATTTGGCTAACCCAACAAAATTTTGCCAATTTGTAGGAGCCTTGCAATATCTCACGATGCAAGGTCGGACTTGTCCGTTGCAGTCAACTCCTATTTTCAGTTCATGAACTTTCCAAAAGTTTCCATTTTGCTGATGCAAAATGGATCTTACGATATGTAAGGAACACACTGCAACATGGTCTTCTCCTTTGGCCAAATAAAACTCTTGACACTGTAAGGTTTCTATGATGCTGACTGGGTAGCTTATTCTCTAACGCGAAGATCTACCACAGGTTTTGCCGTCTATTTAGGTGATTAGCTCATTACTTGGAGTTCTAAAAAGCAACCAACGGTGTCTAAATCAAGTACTGAGGCCAAATACAGAGCTCTCACTTCACTAGCTTCGGAATTGCTTTGGGTGCTTCATGTTCTCTCAAGTTTTTGGGTACTTCTATTCAAGACATGATAACAATATTCTGTGATAATATCAGCACCATCTATATGGCAACAAATCCGGTGATTCATAATCGCAGTAAGCACATCGAGATTAATGTACATTTTGTAAGTGATAAGCTCAAAGATGTGTTTTTAAGCCAGAGTACATGCCCCCCACTGAGCAACCAACAGACATCCGTACTAAACCATTGCATCGAACGCATTTGTCGAAGCTTCCAGTGGTTTGTTCCCCTTCTGCTTGTGGGGGGTGTTAGATAGATGACCATATGTCAATGTGAAAGCACTAATTGTATTAGCCATACGATAGGAAAGTAAATATTATTTACCGTTCTTGTAAGGCAAACATACGATCTTAGGCTAGTAATTAGGGATTGATTAAAATCCTCTTTGTATATAATGTAAATCCTCCTGCAAAGAAATACAACATACACAATCTTCTCTTACAGGAGAAATTCTCCAAAATTGAGGTACTAATTTTGATTTAAAATAAAAATTTGCCTTTTTTTAAAAATTTTTAATTTTTTTTTTGGTTTTAAGTTGTATACTCATGGCAATCACAGTGAACGAAATTTTCACTGTCTTTGGTTTGGTTGTACTCGAATTCTTTATTCTCCAACAATTCGAGTTGTGTTTATTGATGTCTCAAAATTATTTTATCTATTTGGAAGTGACTCTTCACATATTATATATTGCCTGCATGTGTTATTACAAGCATGATTAAATTCTAAAACTAATGTTGCACTTTGGGTGTTTGTTGTAATGTCTCTCAACTCTGTAATAATTGTTGCGTGCTAATAAATAGTTTTATTTTCTGGCAAAAAAATAAAAAGACATTATTGACTTTTCTGGTTTTTCATTTGGTTTTTGCTTTGTGTTTTTCCTATCACTATGTGCATACCTATTGACATAAAAAAGAAATTTTTTTTTCTTGTCTATTTGTAATTTAGCTTTTTAATATTTTTGTACAAAAGTTTATATTAGTTTTTTAAGTGTCTTTTCGTTTTGACTCTTATTTGTGTTTTTAGAAGAAATGTTGTTCCATTTGAACATTTGTTACAATAGAGAATACACACTTATGTCCAATCTTGATTGAAATGGATATGGTTATAAAGAGTTAATAACTGAAATTTTTTCATCAATAGATGGAGAATGATTGGGACAACTTATGTATTTTAAAGATATACATCCAAAGACAAGGACATCTAAGGCCATAGAAAATGATGAAGATATATGAAGACTTAAAAGGTTATATTTGTTAGGATCGGGATTGCTACACCACAGCTCATAGACCATTATGCTTTTAAAAATTATTAAAAGGCATATCTAATTTGGTGGTGGAATAAGCAATAAAAAGATATTTACACACATAAGCACAACATGATTGAACGTATAAGCAAGAAGATGAGGAGATATGCCTTCAAGGAGTTGAAGATCCAAGTAGATGGCTTCTTTGCTTTGTGAAATCTCCACTAAAATAGCCTTCTAATTAGTCTTCTTCACCATGATCACTTTTTCAAAGCTAAGATGTGTGGTGCTGTGTAATGGACAAGCACTTAGGAGAGCTATAATTGAAGATCTATGGAGTGATGTATGTTCTTGGTATGCTAGGTGAAAATTCCTACACCCATTTTTTTAGAAGGCAAAGAGACTTAAGAGGGTAATGTTGCAAGCTCACTGTACATAGTGTACAACAACCCTAATTGGATAAGGTTCTAGAAATAATAAAGTTTCCAACTATACGCTTTCTAGAATAGAATATGCCTTATGGATAAAATACCCAAGAGATTCATTTCTCTCTCCTACTCCATAATATCTAACTCTATGGACCTGCTTATCCTATTGAGCTGCCATAAATTTGTTAGGATTAGTATGCCCTAAAGCTCACTTGTACATGACATTTTGGATATGAAACAATGAATAATCATATTTTTGTTAAATGGCATTATGAGTTTCTTACATATAATCTCTGTTATGTTTTATCGATGCATATATGAAGGTCCTTTGACTTGCACTAATGACTTGGGTGTGCAGTGAGGCTGGACGTACAGTAGGTCCAAGTCTAGATTTAGTCACGTCATAAATTGAATCCATAACCAAATAGTAGTATTGGGCACTCTACTGGGATAAGGTTATATTGAGCAAGTCTCCTCTTTGAGGGTGATCTACCTAGGTCATTGGAGGACTTTCTGGATTTGTCTCAATAGTACGTGTGTCACGTATTGGATAGAACCATTGTGAGTATGTTTTCTAGAGACGTACTATCAAAGAAAGAAAACAAGACACTCACTGCTACTAAATGATCATTGCTCTTAATCTTGAGTATATGTGGATGAACTAATGAAGTTAGGGTTTAGTACTTTGATTCACGTGGGTGAGATCTTATTTTATTAGGATCAACAGCCTTGTGCATTGAGTGCTAAGTTCTAATTAATTAGAACATGCATATGCAAAATGGAATCTATGTGCCCTCTTTGGGATTGTCCAAATTTATCATCCGAATCTAAATCTAGTGATACTACCTTTATAGGTGTGTCTGTCATATGGCTTGAGGGTCGCTCCCGAGATCAAGAGATTCCATGACCAAGGATGGTTGGCAATTGGACAAGAAACTCAACGGAAAAAGATACAGCTAAGAAGGTGATAGTACAGTGCCAAAGGACCATCTTAGTGGGTATACATAGAGGGGCATTATGGTCGGTTATCTAGTAGGTCAAAGACAAAGTTCACATTCTTTTGTGATAAGCTTTTGGGTAATGACAATTATTCTTGGAGTGCAACTTTGATCTTATGGTGGAATAGATCGGAGTTAAAAATAATTATTATGTCACCTAGATTGGGCAAGGATATTTTTAATTATTTTTGGAAGCCAATGATAATTATGTCTTCTTGGTCCCTTCCCTAGTTGAAATGACTTTGACAGAGTAATCTTGAAAGAGCAAATTCCATATTGTGGTAGTAGCCTTATTGGGCCAAAGCTTGAAATTGGGTTTGGGCTTTCTTTAAAGTCCAAGATAACCTAATTAGGCTAGGATGGTTTTCTATTGGACTTGGGCCTCCACATGGATTGTGGACTATGTGTTGGATTTGGATAATGGGCTTGGCCTAAGTCTTCCAAGACAAGTGGAGAACTTGCAAAATACTACAAAAACAAGTGGACAACTTGCACAAGTCTTCCAAGACAAGATTGACAAGTTACATAAAGGAAATACTACATGGAAATTTTCTCCCACATTGAAAGTTTAGCAACTTTAGGTGCCAAGGCTCTTTCTATAAATAGACAAGACCCTACACCTTTTATGTATTCTACTTTGTAGTTGATTTCTTCCTTTTTGGCAAGAAAATACTACAACACATAGTACACACTTATTGTGTGATTTTTGCTCTAGTTTTTCTAGAGCATATTACTTTGCTTCTTTCCATATAAGAGGCTATTCTCTCAAGATAAGTCTCTTTAATCATAGGGAAGAAGACTGGGGGAGTTGCTTATTGCGACACTCTTGTAGTAAATTTTTGATGGCCTTGTTCGTGAACGGGAACAAAGCTTGTAACCGGTTTTAGCTTCATCAAAGGCCCCACGCTTCAAGAGGTTAGCTTTATATATTTTTTTTGCAAGCACTAGTTATATTCTATATGTTCTTGAGCATGTTCTTGTGTGTGTAATGTGGTTATTTTATTTTCCTAGCATGTTTTCTTAGTTATAATTTAGAAAATATGGACTAGGATACACCACACTTAATAATATCGATCCTACAATTGGTATGAGAGCTTAGGTTCACACACAACATGCTTAGACTATGCAAGAATATTGTATTTGCATAAATATATTAGTCATCTTGTGAGTGGCAAGATTAGGAAATCTTGTGTTGCATATACTTGTGGTTTTATGCTTGTATGTGCAGGTAATATAAAATCCCCTTGATGGTTCGTATGTATGCATGATAGATTTCGTGTACGGTCAACAAAGCTTGGCCATAGGCGATTTCATGTATAAAATATTTCTGGTTATTGCTTTTAGTTTCATTTAAAAGAAGCATAGGATGTTTTGATATCCTTGTAATGTTTCTTTTTAAAGCTTGTATTAGCAATAGCAAAGTGTATTATTGTAATCTTTGAAGACCAAGGAGAAAAACAAGAAAACAGCATAAAAGAATACTCTACTTGTTAAGTAAGTCAGACGACCGGCTGGACTTAACCGGTCGACCGGCTATTCCAAAGAGCAAAAAATTCCTGAAGCAATTGGAGCCGGTCGACCGGCTCTTATTGACAGTCGACCGGCTGAGGTAGAAAAAGCTACTATATGTGCTGTTTTTGTTGAAGATTATAGGGAGCCATCAAAGAGGGATTCTAACATATTTTGGTGGATGTTTATAATGCATTGATATATGTTTTAACATATTTGCATTAGCATGATTACCGCCTAGAAATATGTCCACTCATTAGGGTTTATAAAAATCAGTCATACTTATGAGTTGATTCTCAAAGATAGTTAAGTTTATGAGAATGGCTTAGACAAGAGAATTATAAGTGGCTATGTCTAAAGATGCCATGAGATCTCATGACAACATCAAAAGAACTTAACTTGAGATTTACACGTATATATGTCAACCTAAGGGTCTATGTACCCAGATTTAGGTAAGAGGTCTATTGTGATATTGCAATGTTTTAGTAACACAAAGGGGATTTACAAAAATCCAAAATGTGTTTAGATCTAAAACAAAGCAAGAATATCAAAGGAAACCCTTAAGTTAAAATATTGAGTGGGAGAGGGGACTGGAAATACCCCATAGCTTTCCATATCCGATTCACGTTAATGATAAATGTCATTAACTCCCCCAACGGAAGGTGACATTTTGTCTAGATTTAACAAGGTGAAACATAAAATGTTTATTCAAAAGGGTGTTAGTGAGTTCGGCCATCCCATCGATGGAGTTCTTTACTAAAGATCGCCTTACGCAACATTGATTAAAGTCACTACCCTATCGGAGGGCTTAAATCAAGAATGTTATGGGGAATAAACATTAGGAATGGGTGTACACTCAACTTAAATGGTAGGTTCGGCTATCCTATTGATAGAGTTTGCTATCGGATTTAAGAAGCCAAACAAAACAGTGATTGAATTATTCAATTGGATCATATCCAGACAATTGTTAATTCAAATAAGTGGTGGCACTTAACTTAATATTCATAAAGTTTGGCCATCCCATCGGTGGAGTTCTTATGAGGACGTTGAGACACTATTACATCGAGTAGTTTAAAGGGTTGATCTACTCAAAGGCAAATGATGTAAAAAGTACTTGTATGTTTTATTTCCAAAGATAGCATACATATTATATATGCATCAATTCTATACTCATAAAATAATTGTGATTATATTGTTGTATCCAGAAAAATGTCTTCGTTCAGTCCACTAGCTATAATTCTCAAAGAGCACAAGCTCACTGGACCGAATTTTGTGGACTAGGAACGAAACTTGGACATAGTACTCACCGCAAAAGAGTACAAGTATGTCTTAACAACTCCTTGTCCTGTTGTGAGGGCTAACTCTTCTGAAACCCAGAAAGATGCTGAGGCAAAATGGCAGAAAGCCAATAGTATGGCCAAGTGCTATATGATGGCTTCTATGTCAGATATTTTGCAGAGCAAGCATTATCATATGGAAACTGCAAAAGAAATCATGACCTCACTGTCTCGTATGTTTGCTGATAAGAGCAGGCCCGCAAGGCAAGGTGCTCTTAGAGAAATTATGAATCAAAAGATGGCAGAAGGAGCATTTGTCAGGGAACATATGCTCAAAATGATGGATTGCTTCAATACTGCTGAGATCCTAGGAGCAAACATAGATGAACAATCAAAGGTAGACATGATTTTGGAGACTCTACCGTCATCCTATACCCAGTTCAAGCTTAATTATAATATGAGCAAGATGAACGTGGATATGACGGAACTAATGAAAGAGCTCCTAGCTGTAGAAGCCATAATGAAAAATAAAGGTCACATAAATATGGTTCAAGCATCCACTTCTGGACTTAACCCGAAAGGGAGAAAGTTCAAAGAAAAGGGGAAGAAAAAACGTGGTCAAGGGAAAAAGAAGAGAAATGGTGAACAGCCCAGGCAGTTAACAGGTGAAAAGCCCAAGGGCAAATGCTTTAAATGTAGCCTAAAAGGACACTGGAAAAAGGATTGCCCGAAGTACTTGGCTCGAGGCCAGATAGGTACACCTTTTTTGTTCTACATTGAAACCTGCTTAGTGGTTAATTCTATTGATTCTTGGATTGTAGACTCTGGAGCCACTAACCATATTTGCAATTCTTTGCATTGGTTTCAGGAAATGAAGGAACTAGCTAAAGGGGAGTTTGCTCTGAGATTGGGTAATAGAGCAAAAGTATGGGCTGCTACAGTGGGAGGAATGTGCTTAAATTTTTCATGTAATAGGAAGATATTTTTGAACAATGTTTATTATGTTCCAGATGTACGTAAAAACCTTATCTCTGTTTCGCAATTAATATTAGATGGTTTTTGCATTAATTTCCATTCTGGTGTTGATATCAGTAGAGATGGAAATATTATTTGTTCTGGTAGCATGCATGATAACTTGTTCTATATAAAACCTATTACAAACTCACTGCATAATATAGAACAAACTAATTCCCAGAAAAGGAAGGTTTCTTCGACCAATGATACATATCTTTGGCACCTACGCTTAGGACATATCAGTCTAAAGTGAATTCGAAGATTAGTCAAGGATGGGCATCTTAGCTCATTAGATCTTGAAGATCTACCTCCGTGTGAATCTTGTCTCAAAAGGAAGATGACTAAACGGTCATTTTCTTCTAAAGGAGAAAGGGCCAAAGAAGTATTGGAATTGGTTCACACTGATGTGTGTGGTCCTATGAGCAAACCAGCACGAGGAGGTTATGAGTATTTCATTACTTTTACTGATGATTACTCTAGGTATGGATATGTATATCTGATGCGACGCAAGTCTGAATCCTTTGAGAAATTCAAAGAGTTCAAAGCTGAGGCAGAGCAGAAATTAGATAAACATATCAAAGCCCTTCGGTCTAATCGAGGTGGCGAATACCTCTCGGGTGAGTTCAGAGACTATCTTACACAAGAAGGGATAGTGTCTCAGTTGGATCGCACTGTGGACTCCTCAAAGAAAATGGTGTAGCAGAGAGAAGAAATCGTACCCTATTGGATATGGTTAGGTCAATGATGAGTCATGCATCATTACCTTTATCTTTTTAGGGGTATGCCATTGAAACAGCGGCATATATCTTGAACTTGGTACCATCAAAATCAGTACCTAGGACACCTCAAGAAATGTGGACTAGGCATAAGACTAGTCTGAATCATCTCCATATTTGGGGCTGTCCAGCTTATGTACTTAATAGTAATGCTTCAAAATTGGAACCAAGATCTGAGTTATGCTATTTCATTGGATATCCTAAGGGAACCAGAGGTGGGATCTTTTATAATCTTAAGGAGCAAAAGGTGTTTATAAGCACCCATGCTAGATACTTAGAAAATGATGAAATGGTCCAGAAAACACCAGATTCTGAAATTGTTCTAGATGAGATTTCACAAGAATCTCCAGTAACACCTATGGTAACTGTGAATGAAAAAGAACAGCATATTACACCTAATATATCGGAGCATCGTCGTAGTGGGAGGATATCCAAGCCTCCTAATAGATACTATGGAGAGTCATTTCAGACTTCTTCAGAGAATCAGGTGGTGGATCCCGTAAGTTATGATGAAGCAGTTTCCGACATAGATGCCGACAAATGGCATAAGGCAATGGATTCAGAGTTAGAATCTATGTATTCTAACAAAGTCCGATCTTGTAGTTGCACTGAAGGGCAAAACCTATAGGGTGCAAATGGGTCTACAAGAGGAAAAGAGGAGTTGATGGAAAAGTTGAAACCTTTAAAGCAAGGTTGGTGGCGAAAGGTTATACTCGTAAAGAAGGGATCGATTATGAGGAAACTTTCTCACTAGTAGCCATGCTTAAATCCATCAGGATACTTCTTGCCATCGCTTGTCATTATGACTACGAGATATGGCAAATGGACGTCAAGACAGCCTTTCTCAATGGGGAACTTGATGAGACCATTTACATGACACAACCAGATGGATACATTGCTAAAGGCCAGGAACATATGGTTTGTAAATTGAAAAAGTCCATTTATGGATTAAAACAGGCATCTAGAGCATGGAACATCAAATTTGATCGAGTAACTAAATCTTATGGTTTTGATCAAAATATTGATGAACCTTGTGTGTATAAAAGGTGTAATGGAAATGCTGTAGTTTTTTTGGTTCTGTATGTGGATGATATCCTATTAATTGGAAATGATGTGGGGATGTTATCATCCATCAAGGTTTGGCTTTCTACTCAATTTCAAATGAAGGATTTAGGAGAAGCTAGTTATGTTCTAGGCATCAAGCTTATGCGAGATCGTAAGAACAGAAGGCTAGCCCTATCTCAAGCTTCATTTATTGAAAAGATATTAGTCAAGTTTAACATGCAAAACTCTAAGAAGGTCTTGTTACCTTCTAGACATGGAGTTTATCTATCTCGGGATCAATGTCCTAAAACACCTGACGAGATAGAGAGCATGAAGCGAGTTCCTTATGCTTCAGTAGTTGGAAGTCTCATGTATGCCATGTTATGTACTAGACCAGATATCTGCTTTCTTTGTTGGCATGGTTAGTAGATATCAGTCAAACCCTGGACCGGCACATTGGGTCGTGGTTAAGCATATATTCAAATTCCTGCAAGGAACAAAGGATTATGTGCTGGAATACCGTGTAGATGATCTAACACCATTAGCCTATATAGACTCGGATTTCCAGTCCGACAGAGATTCTAGGAAGTCTACTTCAGGATATGTTTTCACTCTGTCAGGAGGAGCTATTCATGGAGAAGTGTGAAGCAAAATTGTATTACTGACTCTACCATAGAGGCCGAGTATGTAGTAGCATCTGAGGCTGCGAAAGAGGCAGTATGGTTAAGAAAGTTCCTGTTAGACCTAGAGGTTGTGCCGGCAGCTCACAGACCAATAACGTTGTATTGCGACAACAACGGTGCTGTTTCACAGTGCAAAGAGCCCAGGAATCACAAAAAGGGTAAACACATTGAACGGAAATATCATTTGATCCGTGAGTTTATCCAAAGAGGAGATGTAGTAGTTGACAAGATAGCTTCAGTGGAAAACCTAGCAGACCCATTTACTAAGACTCTTTCAGAGAAAGTGTTTGCCACACATTTAGAGTCTTTGGGTATTAGGCTTGCAGAAGTAATCTTTAGTGTAAGTGGGAGATTGTTAGGATTAGTATGCCCTAAAGCTCACTTGTACATGACATTTTGGATATGAAACAATGAATAATCATATTTTTGTTAAATGGCATTATGAGTTTCTTACATATAATCTCTGTTATGTTTTATCAATGCATATATGAAGGTCCTTTGACTTGCACTAATGACTTGGGTGCGCAGTGAGACTGGACGCACAGTAGGTCCAAGTCTAGATTTAGTCACGTCATAAATTGAATCCATAACCAAATTGTAGTGTTGGGCACTCTACTGGGATAGGGTTATATTGAGCAAGTCTTCTCTTTGAGGGTGATCTACCTAGGTCATTGGAGGACTTTTTGGATTTGTCTCAATAGTACGTGTGTCACGTATTGGATAGGACCATTGTGAGTGATGTACTATCAAAGAAAGAAAACAAGACACTCACTGCTACTAAATGATCATTGCTCTTAATCTTGAGTATATGTGAATGAACTAATGAAGTTAGGGTTTAGTACTTTGATTCACTGTGGGTGAGTTCTTATTTTATTAGGATCAACAGCCTTGTGCACTGAGTGCTAAGTTCTAATTAATTAGAACATGCATATGCAAAATGGAATCTATGTGCCCCCTTTGGGATTGTCCAAATTTATCATCCGAATTTAGATCTAGTGATACTACCTTTATAGGTGTGTCTGTCATATGGCTTGAGGGTCGCTCCCGAGATCAAGAGATTCCATAACCAAGGATGGTTGGCAATTGGACAAGAAACTCAACGGAAAAAGATACAGCTAAGAAGGTGATAGTACACAGGCCAAAGGACCAGTCTTAGCTGTGGGTATACATAGAGGGGCATTATGGTCGGTTATCTAGTAGGTCAAAGACAAAGTTCACATTCTTTTGTGTTAAGCTTTTGGGTAATGACAATTATTCTTGGAGTGCAACTTTGATCTTATGGTGGAATAGATCGGAGTTAAAAATAATTATTATGTCACCTAGATTGGGCAAGGATATTTTTAATTATTTTTGGAAGCCAATGATAATTGTGTCTTCTTGGTCCCTTCCCTAGTTGAAATGACTTTGACAGAGTAATCTTGAAAGAGCAAATTCCATATTGTGGTAGTAGCCTTATTGGGCCAAAGCTTGAAATTGGGTTTGGGCTTTCTTTAAAGTCCAAGATAACCTAATTAGGCTAGGATGGTTTCCTATTGGGCTTGGGCCTCCACATGGATTATGGACTATGTGTTGGACTTGGATAATGGGCTTGGCCTAAGTCTTCCAAGACAAGTGGACAACTTGCAAAATACTACAAAAACAAGTGGACAACTTGCACAAGTCTTCCAAGACAAGATTGACAAGTTACATAAAGGAAATACTACATGGAAATTTTCTCCCACATTGAAAGTTTAGCAACTTTAGGTGCCAAGGTTCTTTCTATAAATAGACAAGACCCTACACCTTTTATGTATTCCACTTTGTAGTTGATTTCTTCCTTTTTGGCAAGAAAATACTACAACACATAATACACACTTATTGTGTGATTTTTGCTCTAGTTTTTCAAGAGCATATTACTTTGCTTTTTCCCACACAAAAGGCTATTATCTCAAGATAAGTCTTTTTAATCATAGGGAAGAAGACTTGGGAGTTGCTTATTGCGACACCCTTGTAGTAAATTTTTGGTGGCCTTGTTCTTGAACGGGAACAAAACTTGTAACCGGTTTTAGCTTCATCAAAGGCCCCACGCTTCAAGAGGTTAGCTTTATATATATATTTTTTGCAAGCATTAGTTATATTCTATATGTTCTTGAGCATGTTCTTGTGTGTGTAATGTGGTTATTTTATTTTCCTAGCATGTTTTCTTAGTTATAATTTAGAAAATATGGACTAGGATACACCACACTTAATAATATCGATCCTACAAAATTTAATAATGAAAAACTTGGATAAAATTCTTTTCTTTTCTCTATTTAATTTACATCTCAATAAAGCATCCACATAATTAGATGATCTCAATTAATTCCATTCATTGGAAATATGACTAGTGAAGAGACCAAAAGACATAATTACCCTTGGCTTCCAAAATGACCAAAATGCCCTTGCTACCACTTTGGCAACATCAAGACCATTTTTGACCTCGGTCTATTTTCACCAAAAAATCAAATCTGCACTCCAGGGATAATAACTGGCTAAGTAGAAACCTGTCAGATCAAGTAACCACTGTCTTTGACCAATCGAGCAAAATGACTAAAATACCCCTCTATATCCATCCGTAGTCAAGGCTTGTCAAAAGGCACTATCATTTCCAAGATTACATTTGGAACCTTGGAATCTCCAGTCCAAGAAGTGATCACTGCCTAGTCATGGATCTCTTTATCTAGGGAGCGACCCACAAGCCAAATAATCAATATACCCCTGAAGAGTGGTATCATTAGATCTAGATTTATGATAAGCAATAGGACAAATTTAAGAGGGCACATAGACTCTGATGTTGCACATGCATGTTTTGATTGATTAAAATACCACACCTAAAGTATGAGGCAGACAATCTTATCACTCAAGAGCTTTCCTCATGGTACATCAAAGTGCTGCACCCTAACTTTACTAGTTCACCCACACATGCTCAAGATTAAGAATATCAGTCACTCGAAAGCAGTGAGTATCTTGTCCTCTTTGTATGATGGCACGGTTCTGAAAGATATACTCACAGTGGTCCTGTCCAATGCGTGACATATGCACTAAAAGTGAAGTTCGAAAAGACCCTCCGATGACTTAGGTAGATCACTTCTATTGGGAGACTTCCCACTATAGCCTTATCCCAATAGAGTGCCCAACACTACTATTTAGTTATGGATATTATTTATGAAATATCCAAAACTAGACTTGGACCTACTGTGTGTCCATCCTCACTGCGTACCCAAGTTATTGGACTACATCATTGGACCATTACATAATGTATCACACATATACACCAGAGATAATATATGTAACAAGTGCTAATGAACATAAACAATGATCAAATTTCTAGCTCGATACCTTTGTACAAATGGTCTTTAGGGCATACAATCCTAACAATCTCCCACTTGCACTATAGATCATTTCTTATGAACCTAACACCTATATACTCTACATGTGTGGCAAACACTTTCTCTAGAAGAGTCTTCATAAATGGGTCTGCTAAGTTCTCAGCTAAAATAATCTTCTCCACCACTATGTCACCTCTCTAGATGAAGTCTCGGATCAAGTGGTACTTCCTCTAAATATGCTTACCTCTGCTATAATTCTTGGGCTCTTTGTATTGTGCAATGGCAGAGGTATTGTCACAGTTACAAGACAATGGGTCTATATATAGCTGGGACAACCTTTAAGTTAGTGAGGAATTTCTTCAACCATACGACCTCCTTTGTAGCTTTAGACGTTTCTACGTACTCTGCTTCCATAGTCGAGTCTGTGATGCATTTCTACTTCAAACTCTTCCATCAAACTGTAACTCCTAACAAAGTGAAAATAAAGCCAGAAATAGACCTTCTAGAATCTCTATCTAACTGGAAGTCCAAGTCTGTATAGGCTAATGGTACTAGATTATCTACACGGTATTCCAGCACATATTCCTTAGTTCTCTGAAGAAACTTGAATATTTGCTTGACTATAGTCTAGTGATCTAGTCCAAGGTTCAATTGATATCTGCTAACATGCCAACAACATAACAAATATTTGGTCTGGTACACATCATGGCATACATAAGGCTTCCCACTGCCAAAGCATAAGGGACCATTTTCATCTTCTCTATTTCCTCAAGTGTCCTAGGACATTGGTTCTGAGATAGAGTAACTCCATGTCTAGAAGGCAAGAAACCTTTCTTGGAGTTTGCTATGTTGTACATCACTAATATATTCTCTATGTAGAAAGCTTGGGATAACACAAGCCTCATGTTCTTTTAGTCTTGTATAATCTTGATCCCAAGAACATAGCTTGCTTCTCCCATATCCTTTATATGGAACTGAGAAGATAACCAAACCTTTATAGACGATAACATTCCCACTTTATTCCCTATCATTAAGATGTCATCCATATACAGAACTAGGAAAGCTACAACATTTCCGTTGTACCTCTTGTACAATGTTTTGCTTAATGTCAAAGGACTTTATCGCATGATTAAAGTTGATGTTCCATGGCCTAGATGCTTACTTAAGCCCATAAATGGACTTCTTAAGCTTACACACCATGTGTTCCTGGACTATTTCAATGTATCTATCTGGCTAGGTCATATAAATGGTCTTTTTAATCCCTTCATTAAGAAAAACTGTCTTGACGTCCATTTGCCATATCTTGTAGTCATAATGACAAGCGAAGGCGAGGAATATCCTGATGGACTTAAGCATGGCTATCGGTGAGAAGGTTTCCTCATAACCAATACCTTCTTTTTGGGTGCACCCCTTGGCCACAAATCTAGCTTTGAAGGTTTCAAACTTTTCGTTAGCTCCTCTCTTCCTCTTGTAGGCACTATTAGAATACATTGCCCTGTGCCACTTGGTAGCATCTATATCGAAAACTACTTCATCGTAACTAGTGGGATCCTCAACCTGATCCTTTTTGGAAGTCTCAAAATACTCCCCATAGTATCCATTAGATTGCCTTGGAATCCTTCCACTACGAGGAGGCTCCGATGCACTAGTTGTAACTGGACGCTTTTCCTTTTCCATATCAGCAGGTGCTACTGAAGATTCATAAAAAATCTCCTTGAGAGTAACTCCAAATTTTAATATTTTTTTGGATCACCATATGATCTTTCAAGTTTCTAGCGTGTGTGCTAATAAGCACCTTCTGCTCTTTGGGATTATAGAAGATCCCATCTCTGGTTCCTTTAGGATACACAATGAAATAGCATAATTTTGACCTAGATTCCAACTTTGTAGCAGAGCTACTCAGTACATAAGTTAGACATCCCCAAATGTATAAATGACTTAAGCTGGGCTTGCACCTTGCCACATTTCTTAAGGTGTCTTAGGTACTGATTTTGATGGTACCAAATTCAGAATAAATGCCACCGTCTCTATGGCATACCCCTAAAAGGATATAGGTAATGATGCATGAGACATCATTAACCTCACCATTTCAAAGAGGTACGGTTTCTTGTTTTTGCCACACCATTATGCTGGGGAATACCTGGTGCAGTCAACTGCGCCACAATCCCTTACTGTGTGAGATAATCTTTGAATTCACCCCGAGAGGTATTTGACTCAATGATCAAATTGAATGGCTGTGATCTGTTTATCTAATTTTTGCTCCGCCTCAGCATTAAATTTCTTGAATTTCTCAAAGGATTCAGACTTGCATCGCATCTGATAAACATAACCATGTCTAGAGTAATCTTTTGTAAATGTAATGAAATACTCATAACCTCCACGAGCTAGTGTACTTATAAGACTGCATACATAACTATGCACCAATTCCAATACCTCTTTGACCCTCTGTCTACTAGAAGAGAACGACCTTTTGGTCATTTTCCCTTTAAGATAAGAAATACACTGAGATAGATTCTTAAGATCGAGTGAGCTATGAGGCCCATCCTCGACTAACTTTTGAATGCATCTCTGATTGATATGTCTCAAATGTAAATGCCAAAGATAAGTATTACTGGTTTGAGAAACCTTCCTTTTAAGGGACTCTACTTTTTTAGTGTAATGTGTGCGGCACAAGTAGGATATAAATAGAACAAACTGTTATTTAATCTACCAAAACTTATAAAATTTCCATCTCTATTGATATCAACATCAGAATGGAAACATACTGAATAACCATCCATTAACAACTAAGAAATGGAAAATAAGTTTTTCTAAATGTCTAGAACATAATAAACAATGTTCAAAACTAAAACCCTACTATAAGAGAACGATAAACAAACTTGACCAATTGCAACAATCCAAACTATTGCTCCTGTGCCGACTCTAAGAGCGAACTCCCTTCTACTCAGATCCTACATGACCTGAAACCTATGCAAAAAATTGCAAATATGATTATTGGCTTCTAAATCTACAATCCAAGAATTAGTAAAATCCACTACTAAACTGGTTTCAGCATAGAGTATGAGAGATGTAAATTCCTGCCCAGTAGCTCGATGCTTGGGATAGTCCTTTCTTCAATGGCCCTTCTCACCATAACTGAAGCACTTTTCTTTGGGCTTGCCAACAACTACTCTCTACTTTGGCCCAAGGGTCCTCTTTATCTTCTTCTTTTGGTCACACTGTTGCTTTCCCTTTATCTTGGGCTTCTTCTTCCCTTTCGAGTGATGCCCAAAAGTGGAAACGTGAGAGACACGTGCGTGATCCAAAGGCTTCATGATAGCCTTTGCTACCTGGAGCTCCTTCATGAACTCTGTCATATTTTGTCAAACTTGCCCATGTTATAGTTGAGCTTGAATTGATTGAACAATAATGGAAGGGTCTCTAAGATCGTATCCACCTATGACGACTCATCAATGTTGCACCTAGGATCTCGGCAGTACTGAGGCATTCTAACATCTTGAGCATATGCTCTTTGATAGGTGCATTCTCTGCCATCTAGTGGTCATAAGCACTCTTATAGCAGCAGATGTGTTAGTTTTGTATGTGTTTATGCATTGCATTTTTTATCTTTGTTTGAGGTGTTCTCCTGCTTTATTAGGTGTATTAGTGTAGCATTTATACCATACTTGTGTATATTAGCCTTCAAATGTCCATAGTTGAGCTTAGAATGTAAATGCTACAGAAATGCACACTTATTTCTTATTTTAGGTGAGATTTGGAGCAATGCTCAAAGATTAAAATGATGATGATTTGATCATCAAGCAAAGCCAATGGTGTTTTAGGTGAGAAAAAGGCAAGAAGAGTGCATTTGGAGGTCGTTCGGGCCGAAGAACGAAGCAATGGGGCAAAACCAAGCACGAAAAGAGCAACGTTTAGAGCTTTTTGACCTAGGCCAGTAGCACACCATCCTAGGGACAGTCGACTGGCCCCTGCTTCCGGCCCTGTCTAGAGAATTCCCAAATTATGGCCAAGCTCACTTGTTTCGGGGGACGGGAGGCTAATCAAGCGATCGACTTTTGTAGCGAGAGAAAGCTATTTAAGGCCATTTGGATCTTATCTTTTGGGGGAATGACCTAATCTTTACACACATAATCTTCACACCTATTTCACACACACTAAACCCTAGCTTACCCACCTCACACATACTCACCCACACACAAAAACACTTAGATTCAAGCTACTTTGAGGGATTCAAACACTTTGGAGTGAAGATTTGCTCAAGAGTTGCATAAAAATTGCAAGAATGGAAAGGAAGCTTTCTAATCTCCTTTTCATCCTCTTTTCTATTATGTATGAGTTGATCTTCCTAGGGTGATTTAGCTTGTATTATGGGTTGACTATACACTCTTGTGTTATGGGATTTGATGGCTTACATACATACATACATATATATATATATACACACACACACATATATATATATGTATATACATATACATATACATATATATAGTTGTATATATGTATACATATATATGTATATACATACATATGTATAAAAATATACATGTAGATATATATACATTTATAGATATGTATATGTATATATATATACACATATCTATATACACACACTCATACACACACACACATATATATATATGCTTTATTTTTGTTGTTTCAATGGCCATTATTCAATTCATGTCTATGTGTTTGTGTGTAGATTATATGCAATAGGTAATGCTTATATTCATGTCTATTAGTGTGTTTGGAATGATCTTATTTTATGATACTTATCCTATTGAAATGAGAGTCCATCTTATAAGATTTAAGATATCTTATCACATGCATCCTATGAAATCTGAAAGCAATCTATACATTTTATCTTATAAGAAATAAGCACTTCGTTCTTATCTTATTTTTTATAACTATAAGAGTATGGTTTGTTGTGAGTTTTCATATAATGCATGTGATAAGATATCTTAAATCTTATAAGATGGACCCTCATTTCAATAGGATAATTATTTTACAATAAGATTACAACATACAGACCACATATGTACGTTTGCATGCCTAGTAGTAAATATGACCTCAATAATGCATACATATTGGTTCTTAATGCTTTAAAAAGTGTACTCTGAGCATGACGATGTTTGGCAATTGAGTACACCTTTATATTTGCAAACGCCATTGTATAGAGCATGTATGAATGCACTAATTGATCCAATCGCACTATTGTGACCTTAGATTAATGACACATAACTTAGGGCTAGCCTAGATCGAGTCTCCTTTGGCTTTAAACCTAGCTAATACATTTTTTGATAGGTTTAGTCGACCCTCGTGACACTAGGTCTTGGCTTTAAACCCAACCAACAGTTTAAGTACTAGGGTAGGTTCAATTTAGGTCACCTAGGAATCTAGTTAGTCAACCCTAAGGCCCTACGTCATAAGGACCATGCCGTGGCTCTAGGAGGTGCTGCATAGGGACAAACCCGCATCGAGTCCTAGGGATAAATTAGAGAACTAATTAGTAACCTAGCTAAGAGCAATCCCCATAGTTAAGCCATCACCCAAATCCCATAACATATAAGTATAGAATCACCCATAGACAAGCAAAAGTCACCCTATCATATTCCTTTTGTTAGTTTCCTTGTCTCTCTCATCTTCCATTCCCATTCCCCTTTAACATAGCTTTGTTTTCCTTTAGCATTGAGCTTCCTTTAATCCCAACAACCAAAAACATTGCTAGCTTAGAATTTCCTTTTTGTCACTTTCTAGGAGACATTTCATGGTGTTCACTCTACAATTTGTCTCTGCATGAAGTCGACAACCACACTCGTACACACTATACTACATCAATCCGTGCACTTGCGGGTCTTTAGGCTTGTGCTCCCAAATAGACATCAAGTTCTTGGTGTCGTTGCTAGGGAGGCATAGTTAGTTTGATTTCTTTACTTGTGTGCTTTAGTTAGTTTCCTTCTTTATTTTTTTTACTTGCTTTATTTTGTTTGCTTGTTTTCATAGTATATTATCCTGCTTTTCCTTTAGTTAGCTTATTCTCTTGTATTTGCTTTTATTTAGTAGCTTAGCTTGCTTGTTTAGCTTTCTTATTTTAAGTTTGCTTTTGCTTTTTTATTTTAATAGACCCTATAGGTTTGTGGCTTTGTTGCTGTAGTTTTAGGAAAATTTGAAGTTTCAAGGGTTGAAGTGGTTGAAGAGTAGCATAGGTATTGTATGCTTGGTAGGCAATCCCATAGGAATCCCTCAATTCCGTTTAATCCCGAACCTAATAGGATAGTGCGTCATATAAGGAATTTAGGTGATCTTCTAGAGAGATGGCCAATCCTATTGATCCTCCTATTCGTCCTCTTATTTCCCTTGTGAATCCTATTCAAGTCACAAGAGCACCATGGGCATCCTCAAGCCCAAGAGAACTTTAGACAAAAGCCCTTTAGACTGGACCCACCCATAGAGGATGAACCCACGCTTAGGCAATTTTTCCTTCTCAATGCATTTGAGACTAACCTGGCTATCCATGTTCCAGGGTTGGGGGAAGCTAATTTTGAGATTAAGCGTAGCATGTTGGAAATGCTTGGTTTCTTTTACGGGAGGAGTAATGAGAGTTCTTTGCACCACATCACGGACTTTGTAGAAATAAGTTCCACTCTTCATTTCCTCAACGTGTCTCAAGAAGTCATTCGCCTTAAATTGTTCCCATTTTCCCTTAAGGATAAAGCAAAGGCATGGTATCATTCTTTACCTAGTGGTTACATTACATCTTGAGATGAGCTCCAATCTAGGTTCTACAAGAAATTCTTCCCATGGCTAAGGCCACCAATCTTGGGGCTTCCATTATAACCTTCTCCCAACACGACTTAGAGACTTTTCATGAGGCTTAGGAGAGGTTTAATGAACTTCTTAGGCAATGCCCACACCATGAGTATGGTGTTTATGACCTTTTACAATATTTCTTTAGAGGCTTGAATGAGCAAAATAGGATGATAGTGAATGTTGTATCCGATGGCGGGTTCTGTAACTTAAAACCAAGTAAAGCGTGGGAAAAAATGGATTTGTTGGTCGAGAACTCTTTCCAAAACACAGCTATAGATGGGTTTAGTCGGGAAGCTAATAGAAAAGGTGTTCATGAGGTAAGAGTCCTTTCCAATTTACCTGTTAATGTTAGAGCATTGAAGAATAAGCTAGACCAATTCATTTCTTTGACTCTTTCCTCACAAGATTGTAAGACTAGATCTGTAGGTTTATCATCTGCCTTGTCAATAGTTGAGGTATGTGTTTTATGTTTTAAGTCATCTCATGAAACTGTAGCTTGCCCCTTAGCACCCTAGTTTCCCGATTTCATGCAAGAGCAAGTTTGTGCTACACAAGTGTACTCACATGAGTACAATTGGCACTCAAACACATATAATCTAGGTTGGAAAGACAATGCTAAATTTTCATAGAGACAAGGTCTGTATAAGTCCTCCCATTGCCCCAAGCCTCATCCCAACAAAGACAGCATCCTGCTAATCCTCCAAGGTTTTACAATATCAATCAAGTCAGGCTTCCCAGTGTTCCTCAACCCCAGGCACTCCCTGCCTTATCTAGTAGCCAATATACTAACGATGACAGAGTTTAGAAGATGTTTTAGTTGATGCAATAGGCATTCATTGATAATAGGCAGGAGATAGCTAGTTATAAGCCGCACATGGCTAGGTTAGAGGCACAAGTAGGGCAGCTTGCCAGTTAGATGAGTATGAGAGACCTTAAGAACTTGCCTTCCCAGTTGACGGTGAACCCTAGAGTCTAGTCCTGTTCCTCCACCAACCCACTTATCTTAGGAGCGGTAGGATAATAGATAATAGGATAGGAATTGAATATGTAGAGCCTGCACTTAGTGGTCTTTTTGAACCTAGAGAGACCGATCATAGCCCTATTGAGAGAGATTCTAGAGAAAGTCCTACTGAGATAATAGAGCTAGTTAGAGACCATGATGAGAGTAGTACTTCCTGCCCATATAAGGAGGGAAAATAGCCCATTGTAGACTCTTATAAGTTTAGAGATGTTACACCTAGAGTTCTATTCCCATCCGCCTTCGAGAGGCTATCACCTAGTAAGGATACTAGGTTTTCCAAAGTTCTAGAATATCTTAAAGATCTTAAGGTCAATCTGTCTTTGATAGATGCAGTCTTTTCCATTCCCTCATATTCTAAGTTCTTTAAGGGCCTTGGCACAAGGAAGCATAAGATATCCACCATGCCAAAGAAAGTGAAGCTCACAGAGAAGGTGAGTAGTATTTGTACATCAGCTTCCGCCCAAGCTTAGTGACACCAAAGCTTTCATCATTCCTTGTTGCATCAAAGAGACCTAGATTGATCACGCTTTATTAAATTAGGGTCTAGTATGAACCAACAACTAAGACTAGGTGAGTTATCTCCCACATATGTTACTCTTCAACTAGCCAATAGATTGGAGCGTAGATATGTCATAGTTCAGGTAGGAGAGTTCGTGTATCTTGTAGATTTCATAGTGCTAGATATGGACTCGGTCACGATTCTAGGCATTCTACTCCTGTCCTTTTAGGTCATTCTTTCCTTGCTACAACAGGCACAGTCATACATTGCAAGTCAGGGTTGTTAGAGATGAAATTTGGGAATTCGAGGTCTACCATGAAGGTTGTAGAGGCGATGCATAGGGCTAATGTAGGAGGAGATAAAGATGATGAAGAGTGCTTTAGAGTTGATGCTACTGATTCATGTGTTAAAGACTTTGTTTAGAGGACCATCACTGATAGTGAGGACTTGAGAAAGTTTGAGGATTTGTTATCTAGCTTTGATTTAGAGACCTTAGAGCAAAAACTTGTAGCTTCCACCTCCTTAGTTGAGGATTTCAAGAATTTGAAATTGCTTGAGGTTGTTCATTCTACTCTTGATTTTAGTGTTGTCCATAAGGATGTTGAGGTTAAGTCCCCCTTGGTCGAGCCTAGTATGTCCTTAAAGCTCAAACCTCTTCTCGAGCATTTGAAATATGCATTCTTAGGCCCTAATGAGACCTTTCTAGTTATCATAGCTTTTGACCTGTCTATTAAGCACGAAGAGCATCTCTTAGGAGTTCGTAGGAATCATAGGAAGGCTATAGGGTGGAAGATAGAAGATTTGAGACGTATAGACCTTTCGGTATGCATACATAGAATTCATCTTGAAAATGGAGCAGTTCCTTCTAGGGAGAGCAAAAAAGACTAAACCCACACATGAGTGAAGTTGTTAAGAAGGAGATTATTAAGTTGTTAGATACGGGAATCATTTATCCGATCTCTGATAGTAAAAGGGTTAGTCCAGCTCAAGTTGTCCCTAAGAAGTTAGGAATCACAGTTTTAGAGAATAAGAAAGGAGAGCTTATCTCTATGCGTACTCCCACGGGTTGAAGAGTCTGTATTGACTATAGAAAACTCAACTCGAGAACTAGAAAGAATCATTTCATATTGCCTTTTCTAGACCAGATCTTAGATAAAGTAGCTGGGCACAACTACTATTGCTTTTTAGATGGGTATTCGGAATACAATCAGATCCTTGTGTTTCCTGAGGACCAAGAGAAGACAACTTTTACTTGTCCCTATGGCACTTTTGCCTATAAAAGGATGCCTTTTGGTCTTCGTAACGCGCTAATGATGTTTTAGAGGTGTATGATGGCTACTTTTAGTAACATGATTAAGAAGCACTTAGATATATTCATGGATCATTTCTTAGTCTTTACTGATAGCTTTGATGAATTCCTTAGTCACATTTCCTTAGTTTTAGACCGTTGTGTTGTGAAGAACCTATTGTTGAGTTGGGAGAAGTCCTACTTCATGGTGCAAAGAGGGATAGTCTTGGGTCATGTAGTGTCTTCTAGTGGAATTCAAGTTGACCTGGCTAAGGTAGAACTTATAGAGAAGTTGTCTGTCCTTAAAAGTGTATGTTAAATCTTTTCTAAGATGTGCAGGGTTCTACCGTAGGTTCATTAAGGATTTTATCCACATAGCACGTCCTTTGTCTAGGCTTTTAGCACAATATGTCTCATTTGAGTTTGATGATAAGTGTGTTAGAGCTTTCCACAGGCTTAAATCCTTATTGTCCTCTTCCCCGATCATCTAGCTGCCTGACTACAGTCTCCTCTTTAAGATGATGTGTGATGCATCTGATTTTGCTATAGGAGTTGTTTTAGGCCAAAGAAGAGATAGGTTGCCCCATGTTGTGTATTATGCTAGTAAGACTTTGGATGAGGCACAAAAGAATTGCACCACTAGGGAAAAAGAGCTTTTAGTAGTAGTCTTCTCCCTCAACAAGTTTAGGCCATACATCTTAAGGTCCAAGGTGATTGTGTACAGTGATCATACGGCATTGAGGTATTTTTTAGGGGTATACAAGAAGTCATAAAAACCACAATAACCTATTCGGCTGAATCAAATCGATCGAAAACCATTGGTTTTTAATGTAATTCGGTTGGTTGCGGTTTTAATTTTGAAAAACTGCCATGGGCAGTTCGGTTAACGGTTTCAAAGGGTAAAAACCACAATTTAACCGAACCGCCTGCCTATATTGCTATTATGCTTTTATATATATATTATATATGAATTATAAATTAATAAATATTTAGAAAATATATATAGAAGACAATTGGTTATATGTAATTTGTGTTTTTCATTGTGATTTGTGAGATAAATTGTATGTATTTATGTTATGTGGTTGCTGCTTGGTTGAAAAAAAAAAAGAAATGGTGAACTATTATGTACTTATGTTTGAGCAATGGCCAACTATTATGTTTGAGCAAAGAATCTAGAAAATGGATGGCTTTTTGAACAAGTGTAATGTTGTTTATGTTTTTTGAATGACTATAACTAGGTGTTATGTTTTTTGAATGATTATGAATAGGTGTACTTCTTGGGTCTATTTACTTTCATAGAAGCTTACCTTCCATGGGTTAGTTTCATTTTATTCATAAACAAGCATTTTTTATCTTAAAACTGACCAAAAAAAACCTCTCAAACCATAAAAATCATATTGACCGAAACTGACAGTTTCTTAATTAAACTGGGTAGCTTTGGGTTTAGAAAATCAAAAACCACAAATTTCAGTTCGATTAAAAATTTCATGCAAAAATAGACTGAAACTGCCTGCGTGCACCCCTAGTATTTGTTAGCCAAGAAAAGTCCAAGCCTCGGTGATAAGGTTGAGAAGATATTCGGTCACTCATAAGGTTGCTACCTTTATTATCCGTAAACTAGTAAATGAGTAGAAGTGTCTAATAGGGAGATCAAGTCTATCTTAGAGAAATTGGTTAGGCTCGAGAGGAGAGATTGGTCTATTAGGTTGAGTGATGCTTTGTAGGCCTACTGTACCACTTTTAAGACTCCCATTGGTATGTCCCCATATAGGTTAGTGTATGGGAAAGCCTGTCACTTGTCGGTTAAGCTTAAGCATAGGGCGTATTTGGCAATCAAGGCCTTAAACTTTGACATAACAATAGCGAGTGAGAAAAGGAAGATTGAACTAGCGAAGTTGGAAGAGCTTAGACTTGAGGCATGTGAGAATGCCAAGCTTTACAAGAAAAGGATGAAGTGGTTACATGATAGGCATATTCTCAAGAAATCATTCTCTCTTTTCAATAAAGTTTGGCAATTTAACTCTTGTTTGACGCTCTTTCTAGGAAACCTAAAGACAAGGTGGGATGGTCTGAACGAGGTGATGGTAACCTATCCTTCCAGAGCAATGAAAATAAAATACTTGAAGGATGTTCGAGAGTTGATGGTAAACAAACAATGCTTAAAGCACGCATTTGACTTGAGCATGGCTCGTGTAGAGATTATAAAGTTTCAGGACCTTGTCTATGGAGGTTGAGGATGAGTTGGTGATCACCTAGCTGACGGCGTGGTGGTTAGCGCTACTAGGAAAAACCTAGGTTAAATTTTGGTACTCTCATTTCTTCTTTCATTTTCCTTTTGTTTGTTTTCTTTCTTTTCACCTATCACGAATGTTGATCCCCAACCCCTTTTCCCATATGATGCACCTTGTCTATCATTTAAATATGCCAATGCAAACTTGTATGGAAATTCAACTAACCTTGTTCTTTATAAGTGTTTGTGGTTTGTTGAGTGACAACGGTAGTGATTGAATGATAAACCATTGGCATGAAGAGCTACAAAGAGAGCACAAGGTTATATCTATCCTTTCTCCACTTGTTCCTTACTTATCTACCTTTTTCCCACCGCCCTTACTCACTTTTTGTTGCTTATTTGTTTGTTGTATGCCTTTGTTCTATTTTCTTGAGGACAAGCAAACTTTATGTTTGGGGGCGTGGGAATTTGGTTTCTTTGTTTTATGCTTTGTTTAGGATAGATTGAATTATTTTTGTAAAAATAGTGAAATTTTTTCAATTTTTGTGCATATGGAGTCGTTTATCTCTTGGATGATTGAAGTGTTGGCTTTTGTGATTGAGTCAATTGATTGGTGAATATAAGTTTGCTGTGGGGAGTAATTGAAGTGGTGGGAGATTTGAGTCTTGAAGGGAATGCCCTTAAAACTTGTGGGGAGTGAGTACCTTTAAGAATGTACCTTGTAGCCACCCCATGGCTTGGTTGGAATGAGTGTTGAAAAGAGGTGTTGATATAAGTGCCACTTCTGTAATTGATTCTTTTTAGTGTGCCTTAGCCTTTTTTCTCTTTTTCTTTTTGTTATGAAATGCAAAAATGAGAAAAATTCAAAAAATAGAAAAAAGCAAAAAGGTGCAAAAGATTGAAAATTCGAAAAAAAAATAAAAATGTGGAAAAGCCAAAAGGCACCAAAAAGATCATTGAAAATGTGCTTAAGTGACACAATGTCAACTTAGCACAAGTTACTTCCTTTGTTCTTTTGCTGTAATGTGAATAAGGCTCTTACATCATTTTTTAGCTATTGTGTTTGTACATTCCTTCTCTTCTTGTCTTTGAGGCTTTGTGCATATTGAAGAGGCCATGTTAGTCGCAAGGGCACAAAATATCAACATCTTGCATGCGTGCGTTAGACTTCTAGACTTGTTGTGGTATAGCTACTCGAGAATTTCCTAAGAGGTGCAAGGCCCCTTGTGAGTAAAGGGAGGATCCGAAAAGGTTTGGGGACCCTTCGACAAAAAGAAACACCCCTTCATGCTCCTTAGGTTCACTAAGATAGTGAATCAATCCTTTGGCCAACCCATTTTAGTGACCTTGAGATAAACTTAGGTTTGGTCTTGCTTAAGGACAAGCAAGGAGAAAGTTTGGGGTGTTGATGTGTTGGTTTTGTGTGTGTTTATATGTTGCATTTCTACACTTATTTGAGGTGTTCTTGTGCTCTATTAGGTGCATTAGTATAACATTTATACCATACTTATGCATATTAGGCTTCAAATGTCCATAGTTAAGCTTAGAATGTAAATGCTACACTAATTTGCACTTATTTCTTATTTCAGGTGAGATTTGAAGCAATGCTTAGAACTCAAAATGATGATAATTTGATGATGAACCAAAGCCAATGGTGTTTTAAGAGAGAAGAAGGCAAGAAGAGTGCACTTTAAGGTCACCGAGCAAAGAACGTAGCAATCGAGCAAAATTGAGCACGAAAGGAGCAAAGTTTGGAGCTTTCTAACCTAGGCTGGTTGTACCCCATCCCAAGGCAGTTGAACGGCCTTTGCTTCTGGCCTTGTCCAGAGAATTCCCAAAATATGGTCGGCCTCACTTGTTTCAGGAGTCAGGAGGCTGACCTAGCAACCAACTTTTCCAGCGGGAGAAGGCTACTTTAGGCCATTTTGAGCTTATTTTTAGGGGAATGACCTAATCTTTACATACATACTCTTCACACCCATTTCACACACACTAAGCCCTAGCTCACCTATCTTACACACACTCATCCATACACAATAACACTTAGATTCAATCTACTTTGAGGGATCCAAACATTTTGGAGTGAAGATTTGCTCAAGAATTGTACAAAAATTGCAAGAATGGAAGGGAGGCTTTCTAATCTCCTTTTCATCCTCTTTTCTATTATGTATGAGTAGATCTTCCTAGGGTGATTTAGCTTGTATTATGGGTTGGCTATATACTCTTATGTTATGGGATTTGATGGTTTAATATATATATTCTTTATTTTTATTGTTTCAATAACTATTATTTAATTAATGTCTAAGTGTTTGATAATATGCCTATGTGAGTAACATATATATAAATTGATGTCTGCATGCTACTAAACACTTCTAATCCATTATATAGGCATGCCTATGTGTTTGTGTATGGATTGTATACAGTGGGCAATGCTTATATTCATGTCTATGTGTACATTTGCATGCCTAGTAGTAAATATGACTGGTGTACGTCTTTGAATGCAAGCTCTAAAGACCCGCAAGCACACGGATCGATGCAGAGTAGTGTGTGCGAGAACGGGTGTTGAACCAAAGGGAGGCTATGTTATCAGATGGATTCTACACGTGTGTTCTAGAATGTGCCTAAAAAAAAGAAATCTAAACTATCTATTTTTGGGATTTTGGATTTTTGAATGGTCGGGAGCTCTAACTAAAACAAATTAAACTAAACTATGGAATTGGAAAAAGTGGGGTACAAGCTAATCTAGAGGAACTAACAAGTGGAAAGGTGTTAGGGTGACTTCAACTTATGAATGGGTGATTCTATACTCAAATGCTATGGGATTAAAGAATGATGGCTTACTTTAGTGATTGCTCTTAACTAGGTTGCTAAATTAGTGTCTTAATTTCCCTCTAGGACTCGGTGCGGGTCTGTCCCTCGGTGGCGCCTCCTAGAGCTACGGCGTGGTCCTTATGACCTAGGGCCTTCAGAGTGACTAACTAGCTTCCTAGGTGACTTAGAATGAACCTACCCTAGCACCTAAATCATTGGCTGGATTTAAAGCCAAGACCTAGTGTTGTTAAGGTCGACTAATCCTATCCTGAAACCTATTGGATGGATTTAAAGCCAAAGGAGACTCGGCCTAGGCTAGCTTTAAATTATGCTTCGTCATTCTAAGGTCACAATAGCAGGATTTAACCTATTAACACATTCATACATGTTCTAAGCCAAGGTGTTCACGAATAAAGGGACCTATTTCACTAACAAACATCGTCATGCTCGGATTACACCATTAGAAGCAATTAAAAATTGACATTTATGCAATATTGACGTCATATTCTCTACTAAGCATGCAAATATACATATAGACATGAATATAAGCATTACCCACTTTATAGCATCCACATATAAACACATAGACATGATTATAGCATGGATTAGATGTGTTTAGTAATAAATAGACTTCAATTTATATACATGCTTCTCATTTAGACATTTAATCAAACACTTAGACATGAATGAGAAAATAACCATTTGAATAAGAAAATCAAACATGTATATATTCAGTCATTTAATCCTATATCATAAGAGTATATAGCTAACCTATTACATAGGCTAAATCACCCTATACAAGTCTACTCAATCATAATAAAAGATAGAATGAAAGAAAGTTTATGAAGCTTCTCTTTAATCCTAGCTAATCTTGTACAAAGCTCTTAAGCAACTTGAATCCAAGTGTTGAAACCCTCTAAATTCTCTTGCTCCAAAGTGATGAAATGTGTGAGAGAGTGTGTGTATATGTTGTGGGTGAAGACTAGCGTTAAGTGTGTGTTTATGTATGTGTGTGATGGGTGTGTAAAGATCCTCTCTCTAAAAAATTGTCAAAAAAGCTCCCCTCTTTAAGTCTGAAAATCAGGCTTTTATATCAGCTCTTTACGCTCTACCGGTCGGCCGGCTTCTTCTCTTAGCTTGACCGATTTTTTGGGGATGCTCTTTGGACTGGCCGATCGACCTATCTGGTGGACCGGCTTTGGAGGGGTGGTCGTCCGACTATTTTTGGCACCTCTCTAGAGTGGCCGGTCGATCTAGCCGATCGCCCGGCTTTTTCTTCTTGTTGTCCGACTGACTTCTTTCCTCTATTCTTTGCCTTTCTGGCCTCCGATCTTCTCCTTTTGACTTGTACATCTCTCATCTTTAACACCTATCATCGCCCAATCTCGATCTTAACCCAAAGTTCACCTAAATCATTGAAAACAGGCAATTAGTGTAGCAATTTGTCTCTTAAACTCAATATGTACATTTGTTTATGCTTAAGCCTATTCTTATCAAAAGTAGTACACCAATGCATCTTTTTGAGCACTTAATACTTCTTAAACATAGGTAAATTACAATGCAAACACACACAAAAACACAACACATCAACGACCTTAATAATGCTTACATGTTGGTTCCTAATGCTTTAAATAGTGTAATCTGAGCATGACGATGTTTGGTAGTCAAGTATGTCTTCATATTCGTTAATGCCATAGTATAGAGTATGTATCAATGTGCTAATTAATCCAATCATGCTATTATGACCTAAATTAATGGCACATAAGTTAGGGCTAGCCTAGATCGAGTCTTCTTTGGCTTTAAAGCTAGTCAATAAGTTTCTGGATAGGTCTAGTCGACCCTAGTAACACTAGGTCGTAACTTTAAACCTAGCCAACAATTTAGGTACAATGGTAGGTCTAATCTAGGTCACCTAGGAATCCAATTAGTCAACCCTCAGGCCCTAGTTTATAAGGACCACGTCATAGCTCTAGGAGACGCCGCCTAGGGACAAACTTGCACCGAGTCCTAGGGATAAATTAGTAGCCTATCTAAAAGCAATCCCCATAGTAAGCCATCACCCAAATCCCATAGCGTTTAAGTGTAGAATCACCTATAGACAAGCAAAAGTAACTGATTGCTATATATGAGCATAAGCCTAAATAGCCCGCAAGTGCATGGGTTGTGTATAGTACAGTGTACACGAGTGTGGGGTTGAGTCCACGGGAAGGCCTAGTAGTGTCCTAAGCTATGTGCGTCCAAAAGAGCTACGTGTTGGGACCTAACCTACAATGTTTTTGGGTTTTTAGGATTGAGGGAGCTCGGAAAGTAAATCTAAACTAAAGACAAGAAAAATAAAGGCCGATGTGCGTGTGTCTGATAGGGGAATCAAGCAATCTAAAAGAGTCAAACATGTAGAAATGGGGATTAGGGTGATTACGTCTTGTTTATGGGCGAATAATACTTCTTGTTAGGGTTTCTTGATGAATTATACTTGGGTTGCTCTCGTCTAAACTTTTAATTAGCCTCCTAATTGGTACCCTAAGCCTCAATATAGGTTCGTCCCTAGGTGACGACTCCTAAAGCTAAGCCATGGTCTTTATTACTTAGGTATTAGGGCTAGCTAATAGGGTTCTAGATAACTTAGATCGATCTAACCCTTACACTTAGTTCACTAATTAGTTCCCCAATCTAACCCTAGGACTCAGTGCAAGTCCGTCCATCATTGTTGTCTACTTAGAACTATGGCATGGTCCTTATGAACCTAGGGCATTAGGGTGGACTAACTAGTCTTGCTAAGTAAACTAAGGTCAACTAAATTTATCTAGACACCTATTGGCTGGATCTAAAGCGAAAGGGGACTCGACCTAGGCTAGTTATTAGTTATGTACCATCCATCGCATCACAATAGCAGGGATTGACATTTAAGCACAAGGCATACACATCTAAGGTATGGCATTTGAGAATACTCCGGAATATTCTATTACTAAGCACATAGACATACTTAAATTATACCAGTTTAAGCAATAGAAGCTATTTATGCTATTAAGTATGCAAACACACACATAGACATGTATATAGGCATACCCACTTCATGTAATCACCACACGAACACATAGAAATGCTAGTGTAATGATTTAGAAATGGTTAATAGCATAACAGACTTCAATATACATATGCAATTTCATTGAGGCATTTCAACAAACACATAGAAATGTAAGTAAAATAATCTTTGAAACCCTAAGAATAGAGCATATATATTCAAATCCATCCAGTACCCATAACAATAATGTAATTATCAATCCATAATACAAGAGTCAATCACCGTACATGCTCTACTTATACATATATTAACTTGGGATAAAAGGGAGATAAAAGAATATACCCTTCCATCCAAAGCTAATCCTTTATAATCCATGAGCATAAACCCCAAATCATATGTTTGATCATCTTAGATCCATGATTCCAAGTGCTAAATGTGATTATAAGTGCATTTGTCAGGTGGGATTGGGTGGATTTAGAGTTTAAGGAAATGGGTGTGTGAAAAAATAAGTGTCCTGCTACTCAAAAAATGGCCAAAAGAATGCTTAAATAAAGCAAAAATCGCATAGAGCTGGGGGACCAGGCCAGTCAACCAGCCTAGCACTTAGGTCGACCGGCTAAAGGCTTAAGCTATTGTTTTGGCTGGTCAACCAGGCTAGTCAACCGGCCTAGGGCAAGGGTCGACCGACTAGGTTAGTGACTTGGCCAATTTTGCTCGCGTTAATCCTGTTTCGCTCTGGTTGCACTTTTCTTTGCTTGGTTGCCTCCAAAAGCTTCTTTTATGCTTCTCTCATGTCCCGAACACCTCAAGCTTGAATCCACATAGCAATTACCATTAATCAAGCTCCAATCATTTCCCCAAATCTCACCTAAAACAAGCAATAAACGTGCATTAGTGTAGCATTTAAGTCCTAACTTCAAATATGAATATGTAAATCCTAATATGCACAAGATAACCTAAATGCTATACTAATACACTAAATGAATCTCAAAACACCTCAAAGCAAGTACATACATGCAATAAATAAACGCACAAAACTAACATATCAATATCTTCAAACCTTCTCCTTGCTTGTCCTTAAGCAAGCTAAACGTAAGTTTATCTCAAAGTTGGTAAAGAGGGTTGCTTGAAGGATTGATTTGCTATCATGGTGCATTAAAGAAGAATGAAGGGGTTGTTCCTTTTTAGAGGGGTTTCCAAGCCTTTTTAGATCCCCTTCTTACTCACAAGGGGTCTCGCACGTCTGGGAAGTTCCCAACTAGCCTTATATAAGCTTGGGATTCTAACGCACACACGTGGGACGTTGATACCTTGTGCCCTCTTAACTAACATGGCCTCCCTAATATACACATCACTTGAAAGATAAGGAGAGAAAGAATATACAAATACAATGGCTCATAGATGACAAAAGAGCCTTGTTGGCTAAATACTAGTTATTAATTTTGATGATGAAAATTTGATATGCATTTATATTATTTTACTAAAAAGCGTCTTGTGAAGATAAGTACTAAGATGAGTAGATAGATGTTTGGAAGATGGGAGAAGATGAGCAAATGAACACTATTTGAAGAAGAAAAAGATGAGAAAGCATAAGAAGGAGAAGAGGCATCATAAAAGGTATCAGACATTCTTGCTCTTCTTGTAAAATGCCTAGTATAGCAAGTGTTTGGCTCAAACCTTTATTTTTATAACTCAAACAATTTAAATTTCATGCACATTAGATTTCATAAAAGCAAAAATGATTTTGAATGCACACTTAGTGTAAATATGTGTTTTGAAATGTTTCTAAGTTATAAAAAGTATTTACAAAATGCCTTAAGATGATTTGAAGTTATGAAAAGTTGATAAAATTGTGCTTAAAAAGTTTCCAAGCGAGTTTGGCTTTACTTCTATGTCTTTGGAGTGGCCGACCCCCTCAGCCGTTTGACTGACTGACCAGAGAGGTCGCCCGACCAAAATAGAGAAAGGGAAGAAAAAGCCGAACCCCCTAGTCGGTTGACCAGCTAAGGCATCCGGCCTAATCAGAGAAGGCCAAGGAGAGGCCGGACGACCCAACCAGTCGACCGGCTAACCGAAATGCTGTAATAAATGCACTGGTTGTTTATTACCATTCTGACCATTTTCTTCTTCTCTCTTCCACCTACCAAAGCCTTAACCTTCAAATTTCTTTAAATACATCTTCAAAACTCAATTAAATCATCAATCAAGCCTGCAAAATCAAAATCATCTTTCATTTGTTGAGATCTGGAGCTATTCTTGTAATATATTTAAGCTTTCAAGAGCATTGTTTATTTCTATATCCTCTTGTAAGAAGAAATTACATATTCTTCATTATTTCTTATTCTTCTTAATTGTATACATACTTTGTGAGCTAAGAAATCTTGAGAGAGACATCTATTAAAGCTTGTAAAAGTGTGGGGAAATCCTAAAGAGTAGGACTTTTGGGTTCTTTGAAGTTTGGCTTCAAAGAGTTGTAAAAATTGGTCTTTGCTTCACCAAGATTTGAAGAAGTACTTTAGTGGAGATTGTTGAAGTCCTAAGGGGAGCATCCTTGGGCAGTAGACGTAGGCTTGGCCGAACCACCTTAAAATCGTCTGTCTTCCAACTATATACTCTTTATTTATTTTCATTTACCTATATTGCTTATTTTGTGTTTGATATCTTGCCTAAAAAAATTGTTAATGCTTTTGTGAATTTTTTTTTAATTACGAAAATTAGAAAACATCTTAATTCACCCCCTTAAGATATTTGCACCCACAATTGATATCAGAGCTAGGGTTCTACCTATAGTTTAACAACTAGTAGAATTACATTTAGCAAATATGGAGGGAAATTCTATCAAGCAAGCACCCTCTTCTGATGGAACCAACTATGCATTTTGGAAAATGAGACTGAAAGTGTTTATACAATCAGATGATTATAAAGATTGGAAAATTATAGAAAAATGGACCTACCTTACCTACAAAATTAGAAGGGGATAAGAGATTGCCCAAACCCAAAAATGAATGGAATGATGAGGATATTAAATTATTTGAATTAAATAAAAAAGCTTTACATTATTTATTCAATGCTATGAATGCCATCAAATTTGAAAGGGTAATGGGGTGCACTTCAACTAAGAAACTTTGGGACTAATTGGAAGTAACTTATGAAGGAACTAGCCAAGTAAAAGAATCTAGAATTGCTATGCTTGTACATAGATATGAATTGTGTAAAATGCTTCCTAACAAAAATGTTAAGCAAATGTTTTCTAGATTTGTTGAAATTATTAATGGCTTAAAGGCACTTGGAAAGGATTATTCCAATGTAGAGAAAGTGAGGAAGATGCTAAGGAGTTTGCCATCATCATGGCAACCAAAAGTCACGACCATCAAAGAAGCTAAAGATTTAAACACATTGGAGCTCAATGAGCTCATTGGATCACTCATGACTCATGAGCTTGAAATAAAAGACCATGAAGAGGAAGAAAGAAAAGCAAAGAAGTCCATTGCACTCGTTGCATCAAAATATACATCAAGGGAAGATGAGAAGAGGATGAGGACCTGGAGGATGAGGAAATTGCACTTCTTGCCCAAAACTTTAAAAAGTTCATGAAATTTAGAAAAATGAAAAAAGGAGCTTCTTCAAACAATGCAAATTGGAAGAAGAAAGGGAAAGAAAGCAAAGATTTCAAGAGGACAAAGGAAACAAAAAGTGATGAATTAAAATGCTTCAATTGCAACAAGTTGAGACACATAAAAGCAAATTGTTCAAAGCTTTCAAAGAAGAAAGAAGGAAAGACACTCAAAGCCACTTGGGACATCTCCAAAAGTGAAGAAGATATGGAAGAACAACATGAGGTTGCCAACTTTTGCCTCATGGCCAATGAGGATGAGGTATTATCTTCACCTTCTCCATCCATTTATCATTCACCTAGTAAAGAAGAGGAAGAGGAATGCAACTTTAATGAACTAAAAGATACATTTGCTAAATTACACGGTGATCTATCTCTAGCTTTAGCAAAAAATAAGCAAATGCATAGAAAATTGAAACTTGCTCTTGATGAAAAAGAAATTTTAAAAAAGAAAAATGCCTCTCTCATAGAAAAGATGGAAATCTTGGAAAAAGAAAATGATTCATATGCTGGAGATTTTGTGAAATTTGAAAAAGAGGTTAAAGATTTAAAAAAGAAAAATATGGACTTGAATGGGATCATTCAAAAATTTACAAATGGCAAGGAGAACTTTGAAAAACTCCTTGGATGTCAAAAAATGGCTTTTGACAAGAGCAAAATTGGATATAAACCAAGCATAAATCAAAAGTATTTAAAAACCTATTTTGTCAAGGTTTCTATCTCTACACCCTCTTCTTCACCAAAGTCTAACATTACTTGCACATATTGTGAAAAGAAAGGACATGTATCAACTCATTATTTTTACAAGAAACTTCGTGATAGAGGATCACATGTCCCACATTGGCAAAGACCTAAATGTTAGGATTAGTATGCCCTAAAGCTCACTTGGACATGACATTTTGGATGTTAAACAATGTATAATCATTTTTGTTAAATGGCATTATGAGTTTCTTACATATTATCTCTATTATGTTTTATTGATACATGTATACAGGTCCTTTGCCTTGAACTAATGACTTGGGTGCACAGTGAGGCTGGATGCACAATAGGTCCAAGTCTAGATTTAGTTACGTCATAAATTGAATCCATAACCGAATAGTAGTGTTGAACACACTACTGGGATAAGATTATATTAAGCAAGTCTCCTCTTTGAGAGTGATCTACCTAGGTCATTGGAGGACTTTCCCGATTTGTCTCAATAGTACGTGTGTCACATATTGGACAAGACCATTGTGAGTATGTTTTCTAGAGATATACTATCAAAGAAAGAAAACAAGACACTCATTACTACTAAATGATCATTTTTCTTAATCTTGAGTGTATGTGGATGAACTAATAAAGTTAGGGTTTGGTACTAAGATTCACTGTGGGTGAGATTTTACCTTATTAAGATCAACAGCTTTATGCATTGAGTGCTAAGTTCTAATTAATTGTAACATGTATATGTAATATGGAATCTATGTGCCCTCTTTGGAATTGTCCAAATTTATCATCTGAATCTAGATCTAGTGATACTACCTTTATAGGTGTATTGGTCATATGGCTTGAGGGTCACTTCCCAGATCAAGAAATTCCATGACCAAGGATGGTTGGCAATAGGACAAGAAACCCAACAGAAAAAGATACAGCTAAGGAGGTGATAGTACACAGGCCAAAGGACCTGTCTTAGCTATGGGTATACATAGAGGGGCATTATAGTCGGTTATTTAGTAGGTCAAAGACAAAGTTCACATTCTTTTGTAATAAGCTTCTAGGTAATAGCAATTATTCTTCGAGTGCAACTTTGATCTTATGGTGGAATAGATCGGAGTTACAAATAATTATTATGTCGCCTAGATTGGACAAAGACATTTTTAATTATTTTTGGAAGCCAAGCTTAATTGTGTCTTCTTGGTCCCTTCCCTAGTTGAAATGACTTTGAGAGAGTAATCTTGAAAGAGTGAATTCCATATTGTGGTAGTAGCCTTATTAGGCAAAAGCTCGAAATTGGCTTTAGGCTTTCTTTAGAGTCCAAGATAGCCTAATTGGGTAGGATGGTTTCCTATTGGGCTTAGGCCTCCACATGGATTATGGACTATGTTTTGAGCTTGGATGGTGGGCTTGGCCCAAGTCTTCCAAGAGAAGTGGACAACTTGCATAAGTCTTCTAAGACAAGTGAACAAGTTGCATGAAAGAAATTACTACATGAAAATTTTCTCCCACATGGAAAGATTAGCAACTTGGGGGTGCCAAGATTCTCTCTATAAATAGACAAGACCCTACACCTTTTATGTAATCCACTTTGTAGTTAATTTCTTCCTCTTTGGTAAAAAAATACTACAACACATAGTACACACTTATTGTGTGATTTTTGCTCCAGTTTTGAAGAGCATATTAGTTTGTTTCTTCCCACACAAGAGGCTATTCTCTCAAGATAAGTCTCTTTAATCATAGGGAAGAAGACTAGGGTGTTGCCTATGCAACACTCTTATAGAAAATTTTTGATGGCCTTGTTCGTGAGTAAAAACAAAGCTCGTGACTGTTATAGCTTCATCAAAGGCTCCACGCTTCAAGAGGTTAGCTTTACATATTTTGCAAATACTAGTTATGTTCTATATGTTCTTAAGCACGTTCTTGAATGTGTTAGGTGGATATATTATTTTCCTAGCATGTTTTCTTAGTTAAATTTTTGAAAATATAGACTAGGGTACACCACACTTAATAATATCAATCCTACACTAAATGAGTGGTCAAAACCAAAAATTGAAATTAACGCCAAGGACCCAAGGTGTTGGGGGCCCCAAAATAAATAGTTGCATTTGAATTTTATGTGTGTAGGTATGCAATTAAGGCAAAATAAGCAAGATGAAGTGGATCTTGGATAGTGGTTGCTCTAAGCACATGACGGGGAACTCATCACTCTTCTATAAACTAAAAAAGACAAAAGGATGAGATGTTACCTTTGGCAACAATAGCAAAGGAAAAATAATCGAAAGAGGAAGCATTGGTAACAAAAATTCTCTTGGTATACATAATGTCTTACTTGTAGAAGGTCTAAAACTTAATCTACTTAGTATAAGTCAATTGTGTGACAAAGGTCATAAAGTAGTTTTTCAATCCTCTAGTTGTATTGTTTATAAATGTGGAAATGATAATGTATTATTTGTAGCTAAGAGAAATGAAAATGTCTACACTATTGAAATTGATCAACTTGTGTGTCAACATGTTAAATGCTTGTCCGTTGTGCATGATAATCCTTGGTTATGGCATAGATGATTGGGACATCCTAGCATGAGCTTGTTGAATGATTTATCAAAGCATGATCTAGTTAGAGACTTACCAAAGCTAAAATTTGAAAAAAGACAAAATTTGTGATGCTTATCAATTAGGAAACAACATAAGACATCTTTCAAACCCCTAATTAAAGTTTTAACAAATAAAGCATTGCAATTATTGCAAATGGATTTGTTTGGACCAATTGATGTGGCTAGCTTAGAAGGTTCTAAATATACATTTGTAGTTGTAGATGACTATACTAGATTTTCATGGGTCATGTTTCTTATGAATAAAAGTGATGCCTTCAATGAATTTGCAAGGTTGTGTAGAAAAGTGCAAAGAAAGGCTATTTTATAACTTGCATCTGTAGTGATAATGGCACTGAATATGTGAACACTCCTTTCATGAATTTTTGTGATGAACATGGCATTGAACAAAACTTTTCAGCCCCTTGGACTCTTTAACAAAATGGGCTACTAGAGAAGAAGAATCGCACATTACAAGAAATGACAAGAACCATGCTAAAAGAACAGAACTTGCCAACATATTTTTGGAGTGAAGCCATAAACACCGCACGTTACGTGCAAAATAGAGTTTTAATTAATCCTATCTTAAATAAAACTCCATATGAACTATGGCATGGAAAAACACCTAAAATTTGATACTTCAAAGTATTTGGTTGTAAATGTTTTATCCTAAATACTAAGGATCACTTAAGGAAATTTGATGCTAAATCGGATGATGGCATATTTTTGGGTTATTCCACAAAGAGTAAAGCATATAGAGTTTATAATAAAAGAACTCTTATTGTGAAAGAATCAATGCATGTTATATTTGATGAGACTAACCCATTTGAGCCAAGAAGGGAAATTGATGATGTAGGTTATCTTTTGGAAAAGACGACACTTAAAGATCCAACTCCAAAAGACAAAGAAACTCCAACAAAACAAGAAGATGCAAAGCAAAAAGAAGAATATCAAGAAAAGGAGTTTCAAGCCAATATGAAAAGTGGAATATGCTTAAACAAAGGGAACATTGAAACCAAAAAAACTCATGGAGACCTACCAAAGAGTTGGAAGTTTGTGAGAAACCACCCTCAAGATCAAATCCTCGGTGATCCAAATGAAGGAGTAAGAACTAGATGTAATATTAACACTTTTTGTAAACATTATGCATTTATTTCTCCTATAGAACCTAAAAATGTAAAAGAAGCCTTACTTGATGAGAATTGGATAATTGCCATGCAAGAAGAACTTAACCAATATGATAGAAATAAAGTTTAGAAGTTAGTTGAAAGGCCTAAAGATAGACTAGTAATAGGAACAAAATGGGTATTTAGAAACAAACTAGTTGAAGTCAGTATAGTATCTAGGAACAAGGCTAGACTAGTAGCCCAAGGATAATCAAGAAGAAGGAATTAATTATGATGAGACCTATGCCCCCATAGCTAGACTTGAATCCGCTCGAATGTTACTTGCATTTGCATGTTATATGGACTTTAAACTCTATGAAATGGATGTTAAAAGTGCTTTTCTAAATGGCTTTATTAAAGAAGAGGTCTATGTTGAACAACCTCCCGGTTTTGAAGATTCATGTTTTCTAAAACATGTTTTTAAACTAGAAAATGCATTATATGGTTTAAAGCAAGCTGCTAGAGCTTGGTGCGAAAGACTTAGTGGATTTCTTGTGGAAAACAACTTTGAAAGAGGAACACTTATACTTTGTTTAATAAAAAAGAAGAAAATGACATTTTACTTGTACAAATTTATGTTGATGATATAATCTTTGGTGTTACTAATGTATCTTTATGTGAGAGTTTTTCTAAGTGCATGCATAAGGAGTTCGAGATGAGCATGATAGAAGAGTTAGAGCTTTTCCTTGGACTCCAAATCAAACAAGCAAAGGAGGGTATCTTCATCAATCAAGCTAAATACACCAAGAAAATTATCAAAAAGTTTGGGCTTGAAGATGCAAAGAAGATTGGAACTCCTATAAGTCTCTCAACAAAATTGGATAAGGATGAGAAAGGTAAACCTATAGATGAGAATAAATATAGAGGTATGATCAGTAGCTTACTATATTTAACTGCATCTAGACCAGATATCATGTTTAGAGTTTGCTTATGTCCTAGATTTCAATCTAATCCTAAGGAAACTCATTTAGTTGCTGTAAAAAGAATCATTAGATATCTTAAGGGAATAAGTAATCTAGGGCTTTGGTGTGCAAAAGAGACTTCATTTGACTTATGTTGATTTTCTGATGCTGACTACGCTAGATGTAAGATAGACTGTAAAAGAACTAGTGGAACTTGTCAATTCCTAGAACATTCTTTAGTATCTTGGTCATGTAGGAAACAAAATAGTGTTACTATCTCTACCACCGAAGCTGAATATATTGCAGTTGGTAGTTGTGTAGCTTAAATTTTGTAGATGAAACAAAATTTACTTGATTATGCCTTGCAATATGATCATGTTCTCATATATTGTGATAATACTAGTGCAATTAATCTCACTAAGAACCTAATTCAACATTCAAGAACTAAGCATATTGAGATTAGACACCATTTCATTAAAGATCATGTAGAAAAAAGAGATATCATACTTGAATATGTTGATACTTTGCATCAAGTTGTTGATATTTTCACTAGACCATTGCATGAGGATCAATTTTGTAATATTAGAAGGGAGATTAGAATGATAAAAAGTGGTTAAATTGCATATATATGTGTTTATATGGCTTGGGCATGAAAAAATATGCATTTGGGCATTTTCTGACCCAGCCGGTCAACTAGTTAAAGCTATAGGGCGCCCAGCCAAATGAAAAATTTTAAGGAGCTCTCTGATCTGGCCGGTCAACCTAGCCAGTTGACCTATACAACCAGTCAATCAGCCAGCTGAATGCGGATAGGCTTAAAATTAGGGCTTTTAACCCCAAAATCTCTCAAATTCTCTCAAAATTCCTTAACCCTAACTTAAAACTCTCTCAAACCCACATTTGATTCCTGAAATCTCAACCAATTTCTCTCAAAATTCTTTCTATATTCTCATTACCCGCATAAAAAAACAATGTTTCACCGTTTCAATTTTTCACAAGCGCACAGGTTGTGTGTAGTACGATGTGTGCAAGTGCATCCACTGGAAGGCCAAATATGAGTGGTATCCTAAACTATGTGCGTCCTAAAGAGCTACATGTTGGGACCTAACCTACAATGTTTTTGGGTTTTTAAGATTGTGGGCAGCTCAGAAAGTAAATCTAAGCTAAAGGCAAGAAAAATAAAGGGCGATGTGTGTATGTGTGCGATAGGGAATCAAGCGATCTAAGGGAGTCAAACAAGTAGAAATGGGGATTAGGGTGATTATGTCTTGTTTATGTGTGAATACTACTTTTTGTTAGGTTTCTTGATGGATTATACTTGGGTTGCTCTCGTCTAGACCTTTAATCAGCCGCCTAATTTGTATCCTAAGCCTCAGTGTGGGTCCGTTCCTAGGTAATGACTCCTAGAGCTACACCGTGGTTTTTATGACTTAGGAATTAGGGCTGGCTAATAGGGTTCTAGGTGACTTAAATCAATCTGACCCTTGCACTTAGTCCACTAATTAGTTCCCCAATCTAACCCTAGGACTCAGTACAAGCCCGTCCCTAAGCGTCGTCTACTTAGAGCTACGGCATGGTCCTTATGAACCTAGGGCGTTAGGGTGGACTAACTAGTCTTGCTAAGTAAAGTAAGGTCAACTAAACTTATCCGGACACCTATTAGCTGTATCTAAAGCCAAATGGGACTCGACCTAGGCTAGTTACTAATTGTGTACCATCAATCACATCACATTAGTAGGTATTGACATTTAAGCACAAGGCATACACATTTAAGGTATGGCATTTGAGAATACTCTAGAATATTCTACTACTAAGCACATAGACATACGTAGATTACACCAATTTAAGCAATAGCACCCGACATGTAAGCAATAGAAGCTATTTATGCTATTAAGTATGCAAACACACACATAGACATGTATATAGCCATACCCACTTGTAATCACCACACGAACACATAGACATGCTAGCATAATGATGAAGTGATTAATATCATAATAGACTTCAATTTACATATGCAATTTATTGAGGCTTAACAAACACATAGACATGTAAGTAAAATAGCCTTTGAAGCCCTAAGCATAAAACATATATATTCAAATCCATCAAGTATCCATAACAATAATGTAATAATCAATCCATAATACAAGAGTAAATCACCCTACATGCTTTATTTATACATATATAAACTTACAATAAAAGAGAAATGAAGAATATACCCTTCTATCCAAAGCTAATCCTTTACAATCCATAAGCTTAAGCCCTAAATCTTGTGTTTGATCCTCTTAGATCCTTGATTCCAAATGCCAAATGTGATTAGAAGTGTGTATGCATGTGAGAGATGGGTTTAGGTAGATTTAGGGTTTAGGGAAATGGGTGTGTGAAAAAATAGGTGTCCTGCTCAAAAAATCGCCGAAAGAATGCTTAAATAGAGATGAAATCGCGTAGAGCCGGGGACCAGGCCAATTGAAAGAATGCTTAAATAGAGCAAAAATCACGCAGAGCTAGGGGATTAGGTCGGTCGACTGGCCTGGCACTTAGGTCAACTGGCCTAAGGGCTTAAGCTACTATTTTGACTTGTCAACTAGGCCGGTCGACCAGCTTAGGGCAATGGTCGACTGGCCAGGTCAATGACTAATTTTGCTCGCGTTGATCCTGTTTCGCTCTTGTGGCACTTTTCTTCGCTCGTTTGCCTCCAAAAGCTTCTTTTGTGTTTCTCTCACGTCCCAAAAACTTTGAGCTTGAATCCACATTCCGGTTACCATAAATCAAGCTCCAATCATCTCCCTCAATCTCACCTAAAACAAGAAACAAACATGCATTAGTGTAGCATTTAAGTCCTAACTTTAAATATGAATATGTAAACCCTAATATGCACAAGTATGACCTAAATGATATATTAATACACTAAATGAAGCTTAAAAAACCTCAAAGAAACTATATACACATAGTACATAAACACACACAAAATTAACACATCAGTGACCCTATCTCATTCCTTTCATTAGTTTCCTTCTAAGTTAGCTTGTCTCCTTCATCTTCCATTCTCGTTTCCCTTTAGCGTAGCTTTGTTTTCCTTTAACATTGAGCTCTTTTTAATCCTACAAACCAAAAATATTGCTAGCTTAGGATTTCCTTTTAGGCACTTTCTAGGACACATCTTTTATAAAGTTCACTCCATAATTCGGCTTCCCGTGGATTCGACACCTGCACTCGCACACACTATACTGCATCAATTTGTGTGCTTGCGGGTCTTTAGGCTTGTGCTCCCAAAAAATCATCTGCAGCTTGCCTAGGAGGCCTGCTCTAGTCAGCAAACATAAGAGATAGTGAAGTCATGATCTCTCTGGCAGTTGCCATGTTTTGATGCTTGTTCTGCAAAACATCTGATATAGAGGCCAACATATAGCACTTGGCCATACTATTAGCCTTCTACCATTTTTGCCTAGTGTTGCGCCTGACGTCAAAAGAGTTTGCCCTTACAACAGGTCAAGAAGACAAACTTGTTCTCCTCAGCGGTGAGTACCATGTCCAAATTCCTTTTCCAATCTGCAAAATTCAGACCAGTGAGCTTATGCTTCTTCAAAATTATAGCTAGTAGACTGAAGGAAGTCATACTGGATATCAAACAATAAATCATAATAAAAAATTGAGCAACAAAAACTGGATACACGTGTAATATGTATGTAACATAAAAAAAACAATATACGTTGCACTTTCTACATCATTTTCCTTTTTGTAGTTTAACCCTCAAACTATAGTGATGTAATAATGTATACGAACTCCATTGATGGGATGACAGAACTATGAATAGTTAAGTTAGGCGTATCCTAGTTGAATAACGTTTATCTAGATAGACATTATCTAATAGAATCTAATCACTGCTCGGTTGACCTCTCAAATCTCCTAAAGGCCTTTACCGACGAGGTGGCCGAACCAATGATTTGAGTTAAGTGTAATTAACCAACTCCTTAGTGTCTCATTCACTGTCATGTATCTAAACTTGAGCCCTCCGATGGGTAGTAACTCTTATCCCCATGCCATTACACAGTCTATGATAATGAACTCTATTGATAAGATGGCCGAACATCATCAATATCCTTACAAATGTACACGTTAAGCCCATCTCATCAAAATTAGGTACTTGTGAGACCCTCCAATAGGGAGATCGATGCCATTTACCCTTGACATGAACCGGACGTAAAAGGTCGTGAGGTTTTCCCTTCCTCTCTCCTACTCAAAATTTTAACTTTGAGGGTCTTCTTATCCTCTATTTATCTTGGTATTATGTTTTAGATCTTAACATAGAAATCGCCCCATTCGATCTTTTGTTTTTAAAACACATTGGACACCATAAATTGATTAGACCTATATCCAGATTAAAATCCATAGGCAGGCGTGCTTTGAGTTATCTTGATAAGCCCATTAATTAATTAGCGCGGGAGAAAAATGAGTAAATTGCTAATTACATGCATTACTTCTTTAGGATCTCTAATTACCAAAATCCTAAGCAATCTCGAGGGACTTATCAAGCTTAAGCCAAAACAAGATCCAAGGGTTAGCCAATTTTAAATCTTACTTGGGTGGACATACTGCTACATGATAGATTGCAATAACCATACATACAATCAAACAAGCATATAAATATTGCAAAATAAATATCCATAGCAAAATTATATGGTCCCTAATCAATGGCTCCCTATAAATAAGCTTTAGGGTCAAAGCCCAAAGCAATCGACAAGCCAAAAAACTTCAAACAACTGCAAACTGCTTCTACTAGTTGAATCTTACACCTTTATCGATCAACCAACTAGGTCAATCGATACTTCTAGAATACTGTCTACATCTACCAGTCTAATGAGGCCTCCTACCAGTTAATTGGCTAGGTAGAGTGGTTATTCCAAAGAGCTTCTGGACACTACCGGTCAAGCTAAGGGCTTCTACCGGTCAACCAGCTGGGTGGATCGGCTCTTCCAAAAAACCTCAAACAACGTGCTCTGCAGCTTTTTCGGCTTCTAATCGATGCATTACAAGGAATTACATAGAAAAACAACCTATACAAGTTTCATCACAAAATATAAGCCATTTTTCCATTCCTATGCCTTTCTCAAATTAAAGCTACAATAGATTCTATGCAAGAAAATAAATCCATACATTTGAACCATCGATTAGGACCAATATAATACACAAGCTGCAACCACAAAGGTCAGCCCATAACATATCCATCATAGAATCATACAAGGCTCGCCACCCACAAGACTATTTCACTTTAATCAACTTATTATCATGTTCTTGGCTTAAAATATGTGCAAATAGAGCCTAGGCTCTAACACCAATTGCTAGGATCAGGATTGCTACACCACAGCTCATAGACCAACAAGATTTTAAAAATTATTAAAAGACATATCTAATATGGTGGCGGAATAAGCAATAAAAAGCTATTTGTACACATAAGCACAATTGAATGTATAAGCAAGAAGATGAAGTGATATACCTTCAAGGAGTTGAAGATCCAAGTAGATGGTCCCTTAGCTTTGTGAAATCTCCACTAAAATATCCTCCCAATTAATCTTCTTCATTATGATCACTTTTCCAAAGCTAGGTTATGTGGCGCTATGAAGTGGGCAAGTATTTAATAGAGCTATAATTGAACATCTATGGAGTAATATGTGTTCTTAGTATGCTAGGTGAAAATTCCTGCACCCATTTTTCTAAAAGGCAAAAAACTCAAGTGGGTAATATTGTAAGCTCACTATGTATAGTCTACAACAACCCTAATTAGGTAAGGTCTTAGAAATAATGAAGTTTCCAACTAGACCCTTTCTAGAAATGAAATATGTTATATGGATAAACTATCCCAAGATATTCATTCCTCTCTCAGACTCCATATCTAATTACATGGGACCCTCTTGTCCTATTGAGATGCCCATTAATTTAATAAGAAAAAATTTGGATAAAATCCTTTTCCCTTTTTTATTAAATTTACATCTCAATAAAACATCCATATAGTTAGATGATCTCAATTAGTTACATCCATTGGAAATATGACTCATGAAAGGACCAAAAGACATAATTACCTTTGTCTCCCAAAATGACCGAAATGCCTTTGCCATTACTTTGGCGACATCAAGGCCATTTTTTACCTCGGTCTATTTTCACCAAAAGACTAAAACTGCACTTCAGGGATAATTACTAGTTAAGCATAAACCAGTCACATCAAGTAACCACTATCTTTGACCAATCGAGTGAAATGATCAAAATACCCCTCTATGTCCACCTGTAGACAAGGCTGGTTAAAAGGCACCATCACCTCCAAGACTACATCTATAACTTTGGAATCTCTAGTCAAAGAAATGATCACCACCTAGTCATAAATCTCTTGATCTAGGGAGCGACCCATAAGCAAATGATCGATAGACCCCTAAAGGTAGTATCACTAGATCTAGATTTATGATGACCAATAGGACAAATCTAAAGGGGCATATAGACTCTAATGTTGCACATGCATGTCTTGATTGATTAGAACACAACACCCAATGTAGGAGGTAGATAATCTTATAATTTAAGACCTCTTCTCATGGCACATCAAAGTGCTACACCCTAACTTCATCAGTTCATCCACACATGCTCAAGATTAAGAGTATCAGTCACTTAGAAGCAGTGAGTATCTTGTCCTCTATATATGATGACACGGTTTCAGAAGACATAATCATAGGGGTCCTATTCAATGCGTCACATATGCACTAGAAGCGAAGTCTAAAAAGACCCTCCATTGACCAAGGTAGATCACTCTTGCTAGGAGACTCCCTAACTATAGCCTTATGCCGGTAGAGTGCCCAACATTACCATCCTATTATGGACATTTTTATGATATATCCAAAACTAGACGTGGACTTACTATGCATCCAGCCTCACTGCACACCCAAGAAATTGGACTACACAATGTATTACACATATACACCAAAGATAATATATGTAAGAAGTGCTCATAAATATAAACAATGATCAAATGTCTAGCTCAATATCCATGTACAAATGTCTTTAGGGCATACAATCCTAACAATGTCTTGATAAAGGTGAGACACATATCCATTTAGATCTTCAACTCCAATCTTGCACTTCACAACTATCACGATAACACAAGCTTGTACCCAAGAACATCGATCTCCTAATTTTGAAATACCACCACAAGAGATCAACAAAGACCAAGAAAATATTAATGGTGAAGAGTGTTATTAGAGTGGCAATATAAATGATAATGGTGAGGTGACTAGGAAATACTATGAAGTGATGAAAGTATTGATAGTTATAACTAGAAAGAATTATTTATTAATAGTATGAATCTTATTTGTCAATGGTGGTTATAGTTATTTCATATTTGTATTGTTACTTATATCAAAGGCTGATAAATTGTTAGTCAACCAAACATACAGGAATTTGTGTAGTAATATAAGGACATTATACAAGCAACCATAGATTTTTTTTAACATTTTCTTGTATTAAATTAATTAATTATTTTGGTTATTTGAATAGGTTCAAGGACATGAAAGCGCTACTATTAACAATTCTCACTCTATCGAGTGTAACACTGGAGGAACATTTGACTCTAGACTTAATAATACTCAAGAAAGAACTACTTTTTCTCAAGTTCGTGTAAGCCACCATAGGTAATAATAAGTGTTTTCTTGTAAAAAGATGATTAATTTTTTTATGGCTTTTATTTTTTATTATAATAATTTTTATTGGATATAAATATATTTGGAATTTGTGGAAGTATGTATTATATCCAATGGTTGAATTGTGAAAAAAAAAATTGTTGAAGAAAATTTGCATGTAGATGTATTTTGGAAAAGAACAGAAAGACAAAACTGTTTTGAAAAAAGATATTCTACACAACCTTAATTTCTTCAACCTATGTTACATAGTGACAAAACCATTTTGTTGTTTTAATTAGTAATGTCACACTCTCTCTCTTTTTTCTCCCTTTGGTTTGGGGGAGAAGATAGAAGGGGTGAGAAGAGGATTTATGATGCGTTTGTTTACAACTTATGATAAACAATTTTTCTTATTTCACATCTTATCTAAAAAAGCATGTTTGTTTTGGACTTATGATAAGATGCTTATTTTAAGATGACTTATTCATAGTGTAAAAATTTAAGCAACTACTAGGCAACTTATATCTTATATGGGACACAGTTGGTATTTTGAAAATCTTTAATGAAACTTTATTTTCCACCATTGCCCTCATATTTTTAGTTTAATACAAACATTGTCCTCTCCTGCTCTGTTATTTTCTCCCCATCGATAGACCCAACAAATCCCTAGCCCCCATTTATCAAACACAACACATTATTCTCATTGAACAACTGCAACCAATCTAAGAAAAAAAGAAGAAGAAGAAGGGATCGAGCTCACCACGACGAGGTATTTTTTTTTCAAAATCTTCTTAGACATCTCTGGCTTGGGCATATGTCCCTTGATTGTTTCTTGACAAGTAGCAATTTTTTAGATGTTTTATTTCATGAAAATGTTAAAAATCAACACCAAGTTTAATGCAATAAAATTAAGACGAGTTTCTAGAATAATAAAATAAATTGCTAGAGCATATGAGAAGGATGAGGATTAATAATCTCATGAAAAATCTAGAAACAGGACTTATAATTTTTGAAGTGCACCGTCATTGGAGCTGAAGAATTGGGAGACTTCTATATAACAATATATTATGATTTTGCAGGAGAAAGTCAAAAGCTGCAGAGATTTTTCTTGTAAAATAATGGCTGCCTTAGCTCGTTAGGTTAATTGTTCTAGAGGAAAATTTTTAACCACAAAAGTTTTCACTGCCATAAGCTCCTCGCTGCCATGTTCCATCTATAAATAGGATTGAGATGAAGTTATGAGTCAAGTGTGGAGTCAAGAAAGTGTGGAGTTCAGTGTGTGAGTTGTGTCGAGTCTAGAAAGGTGAGAAGCAAAAGTGATAAGAGTCTTGTGAGTTTATAGTGGTCTTCATCAGTTTGTAAAGTGTTTGCTCCTTATAAAAGTATTGTCTTTGAGTCTTGTAAAAATTGTAGAGTTGATAGGTGTGTCTTGTGCATAGGTTATAGTAGTATCAACGTCTAGCAAAATTAATGTGTTGTAGCATTTATTTTGGTCTTTGAAAGTTATAATATTCTCTTTTTTATATTATGGTGTCAATAGAAAAAGCACTTTTTTCTTGCAAAAATATATCCTTTTTGTGATAAATATTTGAATTGGATTTTAAACAAAAGTAAAAAAAAAAAAAAAAAAAGAAAGCTCAATCATTCTAGTGTTAGATCACATGTCCTGATAATTGATAACTAATAAAAGGTTATTTAACAACCAGCTTGGGCTTATAAGTTAGGTCTGATTAGCATATCATTGTGGACCTTTGGCTTAAGCATAGGATCTTTGCAAAAACATCTCAGTTCAGTCTCCAACAATATAGCAGTAAGTATATATATGTTTAGATGTCTTTCACATTTTATATTTATATTTTAGCAATGATATGTAAGCTACATTGTGGCTCTTGTTAAATTTTTCTATGGTTCTTGATCTATGCATTTATATGTAAGCTTGTTGACTCAGTTTATGTTAAGTTTCTTAAGAAAGTAAGTTAGGAGTTTTGTGTGAATTACAGATTTTCATATGTATTTTGTTCAAGTCATTAATTTTATTGGCTCTAGTAGGACAAGGTTCGATTTAGAAATGATTTTAATGTATTAACAAAGAAAAGCTCCTAGAAATATTTTTTTTAATCCTTTATTTGGTTTTTGCCAGTGGGATTTTATAAGAAATGTTGACAAATTGAAGCTTGTAGTTTTTTTTTTTTGAAATTTAGTGATTATTTGTTTATTTGGAAAAAAATGGTGCAAAGGGTGTTTAATGATATTAATTTTTTTTTTATTTTGTAAGAAAAATAGCAAGATGTCAGCTTATTGGGATTCATATTGTAACAAAATATTTCTCGAGCTATGTGTTGAGGAAATTTGAAAAATAAAAAATTCACCAAAAGTTTTAAATGCTATGGCTTGGGATGACATTGTGATCAAGTTTAAGGAGATAGCTGGTAAAGATTATGTCAAAAAGTAACTTAGAAATCATTGGAATGCACTAAAGGGAGATTGCATGCTTTACCAATCATTAAAAAGAGTAGCATCTAGATTTGGTTGGAGTGAGGATAAAGGTACCATCACTGCATCTCCTACCTGGTAGGATGACAAAATAGAGGTATAACATGTGCAAGATTCATTATTATTGTTTATGATGCTTAAATGCTAAGTGAAATAATTCTTATTTACTTGTATATCCTTGCAGAAAGACAAAAGATATGCGAAATTCATGAACGAGGGTTTGAAGAATTATGATTTATTGGAGGAATTTTTTGGTGGAATTTCTACTACAGGAAAAAATGCATCTACTCCAAACACAGGGTTACCTCATCCAACTATGGTACATGTGCAAGAAGAATCTCAAGGTGTTGAGAATAGCCCAAATGTTAATTGTGTTGGTGATAATCAAGCAACACCTACTTATGATGATCCTAAAAGGACTAAGGTTGCAAAGATGACAAAAGGAGTTAAAAGGAAGAAAGAAACAAAAGATACTGCTTCTTCACTAAATGAGAACTTTGACCGACTTGTTTCTGTTTTAACGAGTACCTTAGCAACATCACATGTACAACAGCAAAAGAATGATATTAGTGATGTAGTGTTAGTTTTAAAAAGGCTTCTAGGAGTTGAAAGAGGATCACCAATGCAAATGTTTAGAGTATACAAGGTGACTAATATGTCATGGAGATAGGCTTTCATGGCTTTGGAAGAGGAAGACCTTCAATTAGCTTTTCTAAAGTCAGAATGAGAACGAAGCCTGAAAACCTCTTCATCTTCCCCGTAGCTTCTTAGACTTGAAAGTTCACTATGCTTTGAACTCTTTTATGGTTTACTTAATTACTTTAGATATTTAGTTGTTATATAAACACTTTGTTTAAAGATTTGGGATAATGTTGCGTTGAATTCCTATTATGTTATTTTATGAGGTATTTGGAATTTATCATAGTTATGTTCTGTATTACTTATACGTAGGTTCAATTGAAGAGAAACATAACATAAATGCCGAAATTTGTGATCTTGATGCTTATTGTGAAGATGTGGATGATAATATAAATGAGGATGTGGAAGATAATAGGAGGAACTCTCTACTACATAGAGGAATGGTTGCCATATTTTTATATATCGTTGGAAGAAGTGCGAGTAACAGAGCAACTCAAGAAAGATTTCAAAGATCTAGGGAAACCATTCATAAATATTTTCATGAGATTTTGGATGCTCTTGTGAATATGTCCATTGATAATATCAAACAAAAAAATGTGGAAGGAGTTCATCCATATATCTATAATAATCCAAGATGTCATCTACATTTTCAGGTATGTTATATTATTACTAAGTTATTTTTTTATTTATCATTAAATCATTTAACTTATAAAATTAAAATAGTTCAATTTAAAATTTTAATTGCTTTTTCTTCGTAGCATTGTATTGGTGCAATTGATGGAACACATATTGAAGTTTCTTTATCGCCTGAGAAAAGTTATCCATTTTATGGAAGAAATAGATATCCAACCCAAAATGTCATACTGCTTGTAATTTTGATATGTGTTTCACATATTGCGTAGCAGGATGGGAAGGTTCAACACATGATACTCGAATATTTCTTGATACAATTCATAATGCAAGAAGAAACTTCAAAGTATCTCTTGGAGGTTAGTTTTTTTTTTTTTTTTTTTGAAAAAAAAATGCTAGCAAGTTTCTTAATTTGCACCCATCACTAATTTTTTTTTAATGTAGATCAATTTTATTTGGTAGATTCTGGATATCTAAACATGAAGGGATTCCATGCTCCATACAAAAATAATAAATATCATTTGCAAGATTATAGAAATGAAGATCCAAAAATCCAAAAGAGCTTTTTAATTATTGTCTTTGGTGTTGTTTTAAAAATCCGCAAGTGCACGGATTAGAAGTAGTGTAATATGTGCAAGAGTACGGGTATCGTCTTCTCAGGGGGGGCCTCTAACTATGGTTTCTAAGTCCTATGTATCCTAGATTAACTACGTGTAGAAACAAAATTATTTTTGAGATTTTTTTTTCAAATTTTGAATTGAAGGAAACTCTAAACTATCCTATTAAAAATAAAGTGCATAAATTAAACTAAAAGTAAATGGAAAACAATGAGAAGAGAGCAATTGGGAACGACTAGGGGAATTCGGTAATGGGAAACGGCCTAGAGTCAGATTACTTCCTATGTTTGGCTAGTTATTGGACTAACTATGGACCATAGGCAATCAATAGCTCCAGTGCCTTAGTTTATTAGCTAGCCTTTTTACCCTTAATTAAAGGTGCACTCCTATCCCTAAATGGGCCCTTTCTAGAGCATAGGTTTGTCCTACTAATTAAGGCTTTGCAACTATACCAACAACCTCAATGATTGACTAATCCAAGTTGATTTAATTGTGTTTCAAACTAAGGATGGAACCAATTAATCTTAAGCTTATTCAAGCACAATTAGCAAATCTAGCAAGCGATAGATCATGGTTCACACATTAACAATGTTTCATGCTAAGCTCAAGACCAATAATCATAAACAATTTTAAAATAAGCATGCATAAACTCTCTTGGGACTTTCAACAAGCACATAGACATGTTATATTAAAGTCATCAACAATTCTCCACAAGTTATACAATCATCATGCCTCACAAAATCCATAAAAGTCAAAATCCAACACTAAGCCATAACATAATCCATAATCCAACCCTAGCCTAAAGCAATTAATTCAACATGCTAAAAGAGAGGGCAAAACTGAAATTTAATATCAAAAAATCAATTCCATGTCTAAGAAATTAAATCTCAAACTTGGAACCTCTTCCCACTTCAATTTCACTCAAATTCAACTTCAAAATGCAATTTTCAGCAATGAAATCTAACTTGACAGCAACTTTTCTGCACCAATTCTACACCAATTTAGCTCTGTTTTTAGCCCCAAAATAGCCCCAAAACCTGCAGAAATAAGCACACAAATAGTGTATTTATAAAGCCTTAATTTGTAGAAAGCAAATTCAAATAAAAGAACAAGCAAAATCTCTTGTTTCTGCAGCTTTTTGGACTAATTTTTGCACTTTTTCCAGCAGAAAGACTTGCTGGAATTTGCCTCTTTTCATCCCCAAATCAACCCTAAAAATTCCCCTTTTGTGTGTGAATGTGTGAGAGAATGTATGTGAGATTATGTGTGTGTTTGGTGCTGAAAAGAGGGATGAAAATAGGAAAAATTTGGGCTGATGCGGTGCTTCTCTTTTTTTCTCATTCTTGGCTGCTCTCTTTTTTTTCATCCTCTCTTCTCCTCCCAACTTGTTGATGAGTTGATATATATATATATATATATATATATATATGGGTGCTGTGTTTTTGTGCCCTAAAGAAAGAAAAGAAAAGGAAAAGGAAAAGTAGGGTTCAAGTCATTAGTTAATATAATATATAATATACTCTCCCTTAGCTTATGTATTATGTACATACATATATAATATTCTAACTATGGCTTAAAACCCTAGAGCTTAATTAATTATGTCCTAAACTAATTTAGTGAACTCTAATTTAACTAACTAAAATTCCTAGAATCCTAATTCTAGTTATTTAATATCTTAATTCTAATCTAACCGAGCTAACATATGAATTTAATTTCCTATTTCCTAATTAATCAAAATTATTAGATAAAAAAATGAAAATATAGAAAACACATAAAACGATAAAAAAATGATACACCACACATAAACACTTAATGAGACCCAATAATCACTCAGAAGCTCAAAATAGCCAAAATTAGCACCAAAACACACACTCATACACACTCAAAATCATGCAATTTACACTTAAAAAACACACACATCATCATTCTTCATTAAGAACTATAACAGAGTGAACTTTTGGAGTGTGAAAGAAAAGATTTCAGATAATGAAAAAAATGTGTTGTGGATTTGATTGGGAAACACAAGTGAAATTGGTCCTGGCGACTATGGCACTTCACAATTATATCCGTCAACAAAATTTAGATTATGTGTTTTTTGAAAAAGTGGTGGCTCAAAGTGATGACGCCATTCAGCGGGAAAGTACAAACATCACAAGTGCTAGTAACAATATGAACCAGGGGGAGATATATCGAATTCGCGATAACATTTGCTATAATATTTGGCAAAGGAGGGAATTTGTATTGTAAATGGATCACCATATTTATAGTATAATGTTTGGCAAAGTAGAGAAGTGCTTTGTAAACTTCTATAATTTTGTATTACCATATTTGTTGTCACTTATATAGTTTTTTAAATTTATTTAATACTTCTTTGAATTTTAATTTTATAATTAGTTACATTACAGTAATATATGCGATGACACAAAAGCATTATTTTTTGTCAAAATAGGTTATATTAATATTAACAATTTTAGAGTAAATTTATAATAGTTATACACCAATTAATTCTATTATTAAACATTTCAGGGCATTTAGGTCAATTTAGCTTATTTTAGCATTTTAGATTATGCTAGTAAGACTCTAGGCCAAACAATCTTTTTACATCAGACACTTATCAGATAAGATACTTATCAGATTTTAAATAAGACTATTCCAAACAGGTAATTAGAATATGATTTTTTATTGCAAAAACAAAAACTCATAAAATTCTAATATTTCATGAATTTTACATTAATATAGTGGGTGTACATATCATCATTATTTACTAATTTATTTAGTCAAGGTAATAAGAGCTATTTTGAAGTGACAGAAATATCTATAAGAATTTTTTATTTAAAAAATTTTAAAACTTTTTAAATGATTGACAAAGTGCTAGATGAATAATGTAAAAAATAAATAAATTTAAAAATATTAATTTTTTTGCTAATCCAAGTTGTAAATGAATAATGCAAAAATTAAAAAGAATGAAAATATATTAGATTTTTTCCCTCATTAAGGGTAAAAATGTTGTTTGATAAACGTAGTTAACTTTTCCATTAACTTTAACTAATGGTGTTAAGCAAAGGGACTTGAGAAGAGGAAACAAAATTGAGGGACCTATTTTGTCTAATGGCTATAACTAAGGGACCTAGATGTCTTTTTCCCGTATAAGTTTTATATTGGATAAATAATAGATGTTGAACTTATACACTTCAACATACCTTTGGGCCTAATAATAACTATGTGTAATTAGTTGGCTTACATAAAAAAAAAAAAAAAGATATGTTAAGTTGTCAACATATTAAACTCCTAGAATAATATCATGGCATCTCATTAGATCTTTAAAGTGTACAGGTTTTATTGAAATATTTTTGTATATTTTTTATGTTTTATGAAAATTCTATAAATATTCTTCTTTTGTGTATTCTTTTTCAAATATGTTACCAAATGTGATATTTTTACATTTCAATAACAATGATAACTTGAGGATCCTCACATATTTTATCTAATAAATATTTTAAATTAGATAAAATAATCGAGTTATATCATTTAGTCATTTATTATTATATATTTAAGGATATGAATTAAATTGACCACTCTATGAAAATAATAGGACTTGATTTAAATCCTTTAAACAATGTGACCTAACTTAAAGGAAATAGTGGGGACTTGTTGTATAATTTTTTCATTTATTAGTTTAGGTCATAATCATTTCATGGAGTACTTAATAAAAATGGATCCCACAAAAATTGAAACTTATTGATTTGGCACCATCTAAGATGTTCTAAAACATGACATGTGGCACCTCCTATGATACTTTAGAAACTGAGATTTCACTTTAATACTACTATTATATATAGATACAAACATTAATTAATATAATTAAATTAGAAGGTGAGCTAGAAGATGCATTCCTCTTAGAGGAGCAATGTAATTGTGTAATTTCCTTTAGCATATAACAAAAGATGATACTTTAATTCAAGTTTACATCCCATTAACAATATCCAAAGTGATAAACTACCAAAATAACTATTTTGTTATAATTATATTATTAATATGCAATTTTTTTTTTTAGAAATCTAGTTCCCTTTCAATCTACCACTCTATTGCTTTCTAATATCAGTGCTTTATTATTGATAGGGATTTTTCCAGTTAATCCCCTTAATATATAGGGTTAGTAATACTTTACCTCTAAAGTATATTAATAACCACCTAAATCCATTGATTGGCGATCAAATCTATTAAATAACATCTTTAATCATGTTCGATATTTACCCTTGATAGTTTTATTTACAAAATAAACCTTTTTCTTATCCCAAAGTATGTCATTCTTCTTTATCAAAAGAAAGAACTATTAAAGTCTAAATCTCTCATCACTGCAATGTTATTGTAAGTTTCCATTTGGGCTAGTATATGAATATGCAAGATTGGTCTTGTTGAACATTTAGACCATTTTTCTTCCAATGGTAGAAGAAAGAATTGTTATAAAACTAAACTATTATCGATTTGAAGTGAGAATAGGTTTGGAAACATTAAGTTAACAAAGAAGTTTCATGCTTCTGGATTCAATCTCTAGCAATGATATTTTTACTTCGTATTGTACTCTTAAGTTCTTCTCATAGTTATATTCTCACTGAAAGGTTAGTCCAGAATGATGCATTAGAACTTTTTGAGTTCTTTTTTTTTTTTTTTTGCTCGGATAAAGTTTTCATTGCAAAAGGTGGGAATTTACAAAATGGAGTCACCCAATTCCTTGAGGGAGCATCATCATGAAACAAAAGAGTAAGCCTATCAGGAGGGTCACAAATCCAATCAAAAGGAAGAGAGTCAGCTGCAACACTTTTTGCAATCCAGTCCACGGATTAGTTACCAAGGCATTTTGTTAACATTATGACTTTAATGAAAGCTATGTTTTGATGATGAAAATGAGATTATTTGTGAAATATGTTGATACAGCCCAATCCTAGTTATATTAGGATTTGGGATTTGTTATATTTTTTTATCGAGTCCTAGTTATATTAGTTATTTGTTATTGAGTCCTAGTTATATTAAAATTAGTTTATTAGCTATTTTTATATGGAAAGGACTAGTGGAATCAAATCCTATTTAGTTTTAACTTCCTATTTACCTTTGGATTCTTATTTAGTTTTAGTATTCTATTTAGTTTTGGATTCCTAATCTATATGAAATTAAAACTAAATAGGATTTGATTCTACCAGTCTTTTCCATATAAAAATAGCTAATAAACTAATTCTAATATAACTAGGACCCAATAACAAGTAACTAATATAACTAGGACTCGATAAAAAAAAATAACAAATCCTAGATCCTAATATAACTAGGATTAGGCTACATCATATGTGACTAAGTGAACTATTCTTGTGATGAATGATTATGATGGACTTATGAGAATGAATGCTGACATATTATGAATTGTGAATGAATCACATATAAGTCAAAAGGTGAATGATTGCTTTGTAAACTCAAGTGTTCTTCTATTATTACTAATGAAATGTTTGAGTTCTTGAGCAATTATGCTATGCCTATGCCTTAGATATGATCATCTTCCACTATAAGCTTTGAAGATTGCATATATCAAGTGGTGTGGAGACATAAAGACAGAGATGGAAGACATATGGGAGTGGCCATAGTATTTTTCTTTGTAAAGTTGCACTGCCCTTTGTCTCCTACCTCTCTATAGCTTAAGATTGAAATATTATATGCCTAAACTTGTTTCCTAAATGTTTTCATACTTTTCAAAATGATTTTGTGCTAAAAAAATGTTTTTAGACTTGTCTTTGAGGTGATAGAACATGATATACTTATTATTCTTAAAAAACAACTTTTAAGTATTGTCAGGCTAGCTTTGCCAGGGTATCGAGTGGAATTTTACCCCTCCCTTCAGTAAGTTTTCAAACTGTATATTGATGTGCCTTGGTTTGACATGTGTTTGTTCATGCATTCCCTTATGATTTGGAGGTGTTTTGTGCTTATTTGATGGCATTAGTATAGTACTTACAGTATATTTGTGCATATGCATTGCTAAGTGTCAATAGTTGAGTTTTAGGGTTAAATACTACACTAAATGTTTATTTTTATGCCTTAGGTGAGCTATACAATGGAACCGGTGCTTGAACAATGAAGAACGAAGTTGTATGAGTCATGGGGTGAAGACCAAAAGCAAAAGAGAACGAAGATTGAAGTAAAAGGAGTAACCAATTGACCTAGAGACATTGCCGGTCAACTGGCCACCACAAAGAAAAGCCAATTTGTGTTGGTTAAGGTTCTCCAAGACTCTAAAGAGCCCTTCAATTGAGCCAGTCGAGCTACCCGGTCGACCGGCAGTGCGCTGTAGCTGATATGAAAGCCTAATTTTAGCAACATTTTGAGGGACTTTTCACACACTCTTCAGACACACTCTCATACCCACAAAACCTTAACTCTCACCCACCTCACATACACTTACCCATACACATTAACACTTAGAATCAATCACTTGGGTGGATCAAAACACTTTGGATTGGAAGATTTGCTCAAGTTTTGTAAAGATATTGCAAGGATGTGAGGGAAGTTTTTTTTATCTCCCTTTTATCCTTATTTATTCCATGTGTGAGTAGATCTTTTTAGGGTGATTAAATCTTGTGTTATGAGTTAACCAAATACATTATTGTTATGGGATTATTGATGGTTAATATATATGCTTTGATTTTATTGTTTTAATGGCTATTTTCTTACATGTTTATGTGTTTGACAATATACCTAAGTGAGTATGATATATATATATATATATATATATATATATATTGAAATTATTTGCTATTAATCACTTCTTAATCATTATGTAAGCATGTCTATGTGTTTGCATGATGAAATCATGAAGTGGGTAATGCATTTATACATGTCTTTGTATGTGTTTGCATGCCTTAGTAGCAAATATAGCTTCAATAGCATACATGTTAGTTATCAATGCTAAATATGGTGTAATCCAAGCATGTCTATGTGTTTGGTAGTTGAATATGTTGATGTATTCACTAATGCCATGCTTAGAATGTGTATGAATGTGTGCTTAATTTCTTAAACCACTACGGTGCTGATTGATTAACAGAGCCCAATCAAAGACTAGCCCCAGATTAAGTCTCCTTTGACTTTAAACTCAACCTATAGGTTTTTTATTAGGATTAGTTGACCTTAGCTGGACTAGGTCTTAGCTTTAAAGCCAGCCAATAGTTTAGGCACTAAGGTAGGGTCAATTTAAGTTACCTAAGAGATTAGTTAGTTAGCGCTAAAACCCTAGGTCATAAAGACCACACTATGCTCCAGGTAGACGTCGCCTAGGGATAGACTCGCACTAAGGCCTAGTGGATAATAAGGTGACTAATTAGGCACTAAGGTAGGGTTAAACTAAGTCACCTAGGAGATTAGTTAGTTAGCCCTAAAACCCTAGGTCATAAAGACCACATTATGCTCTAGGTAGACGTCACCTAGGGATAGACCTGCACTAAGGCCTAGTGGATAATAAGGTAACTAATTAGGACCTTAGTTAAGAGCAATCCTTAAGATATAATGCATCAATTAATCCTATAATAAGAACGTATTAAGTTGCCCATAATCGAGCTGAATTCACCCTAATCCCTATTCTATTAGTGCTTCCCTTAGTTGCTTCCATTCTCTTTTTCCCATTCCACTCCAATTCTTTAGTTTAGTGTTTGGTTTAACTTCCCTTTCCCCTAGAGCTCCATTTAATCTAAAAATCACAAAAAGATTGTAGTTTAGGCTTTTGTTTGGGCAGCTCCTTAGAGCACACTTCTTAGAAGTCTTTCCCTGTTATAGCCTTCGCAAGGACACGACCCTATACTTGAACCCACTACACTACACATGACCCGTGTACTTGCGGACTATTTTAGACTTGTGCTAAAAAATTACATCATATTTTTTTTGGCCTTGTCGAGGTACCGGACATGATTTACCTTACCTAGAGCTTGTCGGGGAAACATTGCTAAGATACCGGTATAAAAAAAGTCCATCTAGAAGCTTCAATTCTCCAAAATTTTATTTTGGAAAAGTCATTACTTGTACGATTTTTTTTCCATGTTTTTTCTACAACATTTAGAAACTCTATTTTTGGTCTTTGACCATTGTGTCTAACAGAGAGAGAGAGAGAGAGAGAGATATATATATATATATATATATATATACACAATCATCTTCAAGATTTGAATAAGAACCCAAGAAAAGAGCAAAAAAGTTTGAAAAGGAAAAAGATAAGAGAGAGTGATACAAGAAGAGCTTCACTTTCCTCAAGGCAATCATAGGTCTTGTATTGTGTATCAAATTCAACTTGTGCTTTGTATTTTACAATATTATTATCTTGTAAAAGTTGGGATTTGGGTAGAATAGCCTTGTGGCTTTTCAAATTTCAAAAACAATTGCAAATGAGTTTCTTGATTTCAAGTTGAAATCAAGGTTATATGGTTAGTTTTTTAGCTTGGCCAACTTTTGAGAAACTCAAGGTTCTTAGTGGAGTTGTTGAAATTCTCGAGTGGGACACTTAGGGAGTCAATGTAGGCTTGGTGGCCGAACCACTATAAATTGCAGCATTCTTCACTTTGTTTCGTTGCTTTTCAATACAACTCAATTTGCACAATACACTTTCGCATTTGAAGAAAATCTCTTGGTGATTGCAATCAAAGAATTTACAGCTCTATTCACCTTCCCTCCCTTCCCCTCTTTCTCAAGCTAGCTTGTCAACCACAAGTGGTATTAAGAGCTTGGTCTTAAGGGATAAACTAATCATCTTGTAAGAAGTCCTACCATGACAAATGGGTTTTCTACATTTGATGAAGGATTTTTACCATTCAAGCCACGGAGGTTCAATGGAATAAATTATTCGTATTGGTGACATCGAATGGAGATTTAAATTTAATCGATTGACTAAGAGCTTTAGACATTGGTTGAAGATGGTCCTATGTGCCTACAAAAATCAATGATGATGGGACCACCATGCCAAAGAAGAAAAACAAGTTGACCAATGAAGATAGAGCCAAGCTCACGAAAAACTCAAAGGTTCTAAACATTATCCATTGTACTTTAAATGAAAGAAAATATAGTCGGGTATGTAATTATGGGTCGGCTAAGGAAGTTTGGGATATGCTTGAGTTATCTTATCAAGGAACTACCCAAGTCAAAGATACCAAAATTGGGTTGTACATTCATGAATATGAAATGTTTAGAATGAAACCAAGAGAAATACTTAATAAGATGCATCAAAGGTTTACTAAGATTAGTAACAATATAAGTGCTCTAGGAAAAAAGTATCCCAATGATGAGTTAAACTGAAAAATAGTATTTGCTTTGCCTAAAGAGTATAAGCTTAAGGTGAATTCCATTAGAGAGTCCAATAATTTGTCTTCTACGATGGTTCATGAGTTGATGCAACTTGAAAACAGAGGAACTTGTGCTAAATCAAGAGAGAATTAGAGTTTAAGAAGAAAAAAAATTAAAAAGTCTCTTGCATTTAAGGCTATTAAGAAAGAAGATGAAGATGATGTTGGGGATAAAGATGATAATATGGCTATGATAGCAAGAAACTTGAGAAAATTCATGAGATTGAGAAAAATGAAGAAAAGAGACTCGTGGAAGAAGAAAAATAAGGAAAAAGTTGATGAAGAAGTGATTTGCTTTAATTGCAAAAAGTCAAGACATTTCATAGCAAAATGCCCCAAGCTTGCGAAGAAGGCAAGAAAGCAATACAAGCAACTTGAAATGAAGCAAACTCAAGTGATGAAACCGAAAGCAATGAAGATCAAGAGCAATTGGCAAATTATGCGTGCTTCATGGCCAGAAGTAGGGTAAGTATTGATTCTTCTGGTTCACCTAGTCATAATAGTCCCTTAATTCCTTATAAAGATGGGATTAGTAAAGATGAATGGCATCATATTGCACTTGAACTATGTGACAATCTTTCTAAAATGTTTGAGAAAAATAAAGATTTCAAAAAGCAAATTATGGTGAAAATAATGCTTTGAAATTTGAAAATGAAAAATTAAAACATGAAGTTGATGTTTTCATGAATGCTTTTTGAAAAAATTAGCTTTTGGAAGATGAAGTTTCTATTTGAGAAAAGCGAATAAATATTTGAAAAAGGTCGTTGAAAAGTTTTCAAAAGGCAAAGAAACTCATGATGTTTTACTTGGTTCTCAAAAGGCTTTTGGAAGAAAAGGTGTTGGTTTTGACCCATCTATACCCAAAACTTTTCACAAAAGCCCTTTTATCAAAAGTTCTTCAAGGAACAATACATCTACATCTTATGTGAGACATGATTTGAAACTTGTGAACAAAAATCATTCACATGTCATGTGTACTTATTGTGAAAAGAAAGGTCATACCTCCACTAGATGCAAAGTGAAAAAAGTTATATGAATTTGGAACACTAGTGATCGAATTGAAAAAGCCTAAATGGGCTATTAAAAGTACTAATCTCCAAGGAACCAACAAAAATTGGGTACCTAAACCCAAATGATTGCTTTGTTTGTAGGATAACAAGCTTGGCACTCAATGGATATTGGATAATAGGTGTTCCAAGCATATGATGGGAACTGCTTTACTATTCATTAATTTAAAGAAAGCGAAAGGTAGTGAAGTTACCTTGAAGACGCTTCTAAAGGAAGAGTACTTGGAAAAGGAAGCATTGGAATCAAAGATCAATCGCCATTAAAGATATGTTTTATGCAAAATGCTTGAAATTCAATTTACTTTCCATTAGTCAATTGTGTGATAATGATTTTAATGTGACTTTTAAGTCAAATACATTTTGTGTGATGAAAGATGGAATTAGTGTATTTATTATTGATCGTGTGAACAATATGTATATGTGTGACATCTATGATCTTGTATGCCAAAATGGTTGTCCTTTGTTTATGATAATATGGGGCTTTGGCATAGATATTTAGGACATGCTAGTATGTATTTGTTTATGAAATTGAATAAAAAAGAATCTTGTTAATGGATTGGCCAATATAAAATATGTGAAGATACTCTATGTGATGCTTGTGAACTTGGTAAATATCACAAGGCTAGTTTTAAACCAATTAGTGGAGTTGTTACCACTAAAGTTTTGGAACTTATTCATATGGATTGATTTGGACCTATGAGTGTTGCTAGTTTTGGAGGTGCACGCTATGTGTTTATACTTGTTGATGACTATACTAGATATACTTGAGTCATCTTTCTTGCATAAAAAGTGAAACCTTGAATGAGTTTGCAAAGTTTTGCAAGAGAATGCAAAATGAGAAGGAATATTATATAAAGAGCATTTATAGTGATAATGGTAAAAAATTTATGAATGCATCTTTTAATGAGCTATGTGACTGATATGGAATTGAGCATTACATTTTCGGCTCCTTGAATGCCTCAACAAAATGGGTTGTTGAAAAGAAAAACTGATCTATTCAAGAAATAGCAAGAAACATGTTAAATGAACACGGGTTGCCTACATATTTATGGGCCGAAGCGGTCAATACTTCTTGTTATATTCTTAACTGTGTGTTAATTGGACCATTCTTGAAGAAAACATCATATGAGCTTTAAAATGAAAAAAACCAAATATTGCCTACTTCAAGGTCTTCAAGTGTAAGTGTTATATTCTCAATACAAAAGACCAACTTGATAAGTTTGAGTCCAAAACTCATGAAGGTATCTTTATAGGATATTCCACTAGAAGTAAAACTTATAGATTTTTCGTTAAACAATAGCCTACTATTAAAGAATCCATGCATGTAAAGTTTGATGAAACCAACCTTTTTCAGTCAAGAAAGGACAACGATGATGTTGTAGGTGAATTAGAATTTATGAAGGATAGTAAACCTACTACAAATCATCAAGAAGAGAATGAAAAATCTCAAGAAGATGATCAAAAAGAAGAAGATGAACACTCAACTTGGAAAATAAGGAATTGCCAAAAGCTTGGAAGTTCATAAGGAATCATCCAATTGAACAAGTTATTGGTGATCCTAGCAAAAGGGTAGGAACAAGAGGTAATATAAACAATTTTTGTGAATATCATTCATTCTTATCTCATATTGAACCCAAATGTGTTGATGATACTGTACGTGATAATGATTGGATTACTGCTATGTAAGAAGAATTACATCAATTTGAGAGAAACAAAGTATGAAAACTTGTTGAGAGACAAATTAATCAATCCGTTACTGGTACTAAATGGATGTTTAGAAATAAGCTAGATGAAAGTGGTAATTTTGTTCAAAATAAAGCTAGATTAGTTGTCCAAAGGATACAATCAAGAGGAGGGCATTGATTATAATGAAATATATGCACCTGTAGCACGATTTGAGTCTATTCGTATGTACTTGCATTTGCACTCTACGTGAATTTTAAATTGTATCAAATGGATGTTAAAAGAGCATTTTGGAATGGTTTTATCAAAGAAAAATTTGTTGAGCAACCACGGGATTTAAGGATTCTAAATTTCCAAACCATGTCTGTAAATTAAGGCTTTATATGGTTTGAAACAAGCCCCACGTGCATAGTACAAACCTTTGAGTGGATTTCTTATGCAAAAAGGTTTTGAAAGAGAAAAATCAGTTTCCAGTTTATTTATTAAACATGATGGCAACGATTTACTACTTGTGCAAATATATGTTGATGATATTATATTTAGTGCTACTACTATGACTTTGTGCGAGAATTTTGCTAATTGCATGCACCAGAAATTTGAGATGAGTATGATGGGAGAATTAAATTTATTCCTCAAATTACAAATCAAGCCAACGAAGAATGGAATCCTCATAAATCAAACCAAGTACATTAGAAAACTACTCAAGAAGTTTGATTTGGAAAATGCAAAGGAAATTGATACACCTATAAGCCCATCCACAAAGCATAACAAAGACAAGAAAGGTGAACGGGTACACGAAAAGAGATATAGAGGCATCATAAGTAGTTTGTTATATCTCACCGCCTCTAGACTGGATATTATGTTTGTCATTTTCTTTTATGCTTAGTTTCAATCCTCAACTAAAGAATCCTATCTAAATGCCTTGAAATGTATTTTTCAATATCTTAAAGGTACTACTGATCTTGGTTTTTTGGTATTCAAAGGATACATCAATTAAGCTTATAGGGTATTCGAAAGCGGACTTTTTTGGATGCAAAGTTGATATAAAAATACATGTGGAAGTTGCCAATTCCTTGTTCAATCACTAGTTTCGTGGTCAGCTAGAAACACAATAGCATTGCAACATCCACAATCGAAGCCAAATACATTGCCACAGGTAATTGTGTTGCACAAATACTTTGTGATGTGTGTGATTTGTGTATGTTTGTAAATATTGTTTTCATACACTTGCTAGGGTGTTTTGAGCATAATTGAATGCATTTAAGGTTGCATTTTTGCACTTCTAGTCATATTTGTGCATGTAAGTGTTATAACGGATAAATGCTACACTAAGTGCCTTATTTCATGTTTTAAGTGCATTTTGGAAGAAGGACTTGAGCTCAAATTGATGATGATTTAATGATAAAGCAATTTCAAAGGTGTTTTGGGTGAGAAGAAAGCAAGAAAAGCACAGCCCCATATCAAGCTAGGATTGAAGCTTGTAACAAGAGATCAAAGGTTTTGCTTTGGATTTGAGCAAGGGTTTGAAGGGAAACCCCTTATTCCTTTGCTTATTCTTGTAAATATGCTTTGTAATTGAGTTAAATCTAGGGTTGATTGATGTTGTATATTATATTATGGCTTTGAATAAAGGATTTGTGTGTATCTTTGGCTCTTAATACGTGTTTGTTTACATAAATCCAAGGAATGACTCAATATGTCTACGTATTGAAAATCGAGCATGTCTATGTATTTGTTAAAATGCCTAAGTGAACTTGCATGTGTTATTTGTGCTTCAAATGCTTTTATCTATTTATATGGGTGATGTGATTGTGCTTAATTCATGGCTTTGCTTTTTAGAGTAGGCTTTAGCTTTAAACTTAGCTAACAGGTTACATGTTATGCTTAGTCGAGTTTAAGTACAAGTCCTTGGCTTTAAACCTAGCCAAGCGGATAAGTTAACCTAGACTAGAGTATCCCTTACCCACGTTAGTGTTGGTTAATCGAGCCTTAATGTCATATGGTGTTTAGGTGCTAGTCCTTGGCTTTAAACCCAGCCAAAAAAACAAGTTCTAAGCACAAATTGTGTAAGCTAGGAGGGATTGGCCATCAGCTATAAACCCAGCTAACGGGTTGAGCCACTAGTATGGTTAAGAGAGCCCCCAATCAACATAATGGCAATAGAAGTCCATAGCATTAGATAGATCTAATCCATTTCCATAGCCTGAATCTAGTTACAACGCAATTGCCCTAGGCCCCTTTCTTCTTGGTTAGGTTTCCTTCCTTAACTTAGCACCCTTAAGTTCCTCCGTAGCTTACGTCGTTTTTCTCTTCTCGAGCTCCCTTTACATCCTAAATATTCACACACACACACACACACATAGCTAGTTTTAGGCACCCGAACACATAGAGACCAAACTAAGATAGCCTCTTTGTGAAAACGATTCATGCACTCGAATCTACTATACCACGAATGATCTATACACTTGTGGGGTGTAAAACTCGAGCACATCAAGCTTTTGGCGCCATTGCTGGGGAGGCACAGTACTATTTCTTTAAGTGTTTTTGTGTTTGTGATTAATAGCTTGCGTGTGGTCTATCTTTGCTTGTTTTTCCCCTATTTGAAAATTACAAAAAAAAAATTGAAAAATCTTGAAAAATAAAAAAAAATTAAAAAATTTGAAAATCTAAAAAAATTGTATTGTGAAAAGGTTTTACCTGTGATGCATTGAATATGATTGATCCTAATGCTTCTTGGTTATCAGTAGTATCCTCTTCCTCACCCTCCGAACGAGTTCCCAAGGCATATGGCTTGTATGGAAGTTATGAGCATCCAACTGTCTTTTGTCCCCATAAAAATCCCCTATCTAAGGCTAGTGCAAATTATGACCCCTATAGTCATGCATCGGTTCGTGCATCTTCACTTAGAAATCAAGACTATACAGAGACATATTCTTATTATTGCAATCTATGTGGAAGTTGTGATCATGATTCCAATTCTTGCCCCACCTTCCACCTTTACCACTGATTACATGCAATGCCCAAGAATGCCTCTAGCAATCATGTGCCTGTGTATGCATCAACATCTTATTATCATGATTCTAAGGATCAACATCATGCATTTTCACCATGGGGTCAAGATGACTCTTCATTCTATTCACCCCCCAGTTTTGATTGTCCACCTTTAACACCTTCTTTTCCCACCCATTCCTCTCCTGAGTTTTTTTATGGTTACGTGCAAAATGATTTCCAACATGATTACCATTTCCACTCAGTCAAACCCTCTTCTTTTAGGTCTCCTTCACAAGATGAAAAGATTGCCTATCTCCTATCTCTCCTCCAATGTGATAGACTAGAGAATATGATGCAACAAGTTGACTATCTAGGTAAGTGTTTGAAGAGAGAGACTGAGATTGAGCAACCCGTGGTTGGAAGTCTTGAGATACTTTTAGATCGGGTTGAAGAGATAGGAGAGAGACCTAGTGATGAGGTGATTAGGGGTGAACAAGATGATGTGTTGAGGAGGAAATTAGAAAGAAAGGTAAATGGAGAGATCACATCTTATAGTGAGGATAAGAATGAGCTTGATGATAATTTGGTTCTTGATGACTCTTATGGTTACGTTTTAGAGGAAGTGGTACCCTATCCTCTTAAGCTTTCAACGCCCTCCACTGAGTCATGTGAACTTGTCCTTTTTTCTCATCCTACAATTCACACGCACATGAAGTTTAAATATCATGTTCATAGTACTCAACTGCATTTTGAGTCAGCATTTAGGGAGTTTACCGTGCATTCTTCCCTTGGGCATTCATGCATACATGATGAGGAATCTATTGAGTTCCTTTTCTCCCTTCCATATGTGCCTACCCCTTACGAAGAGCACGATGGTGAGATGACGACCACTAGCGACGAATTTGTGGAAGCATTTGATGAGATCTTAGCTAGTATGGATCTAAAGTCATCCATATGGAAGAATAGAGCATCAATTTTAGGGTGTTTGCATGATAAGTCTCTTGGAGTTAAGAATCGTTGTGTTAAGGAGAATAGCCACTCTAAGAAGAACTTAAGGAAGAAATTGATGAGCTTGAAATTGAGATCTATGAGTCTTTGGGTGTGTTTGATGAATCATTATTGATATCCTCTTCTGCCCTTTCTGCTAGGGATTTGATTGATCAGCTTAAGCATTTTCTTGATGAACATAACCCTTCCATTAGTGTGAGTAAGCCCATTAAGATCGAGTCCACCCCATGTGAGGAGTTAGAGCGACCTAAGCTTGATAATGTCATATCTTATAGAGAAGAAGAGTGTAGTACTTTAAACTCCCTTATCTTTGTCCTTCCTTCTCCGAACGTCATCCCTACTACCTTTTCCCATTCTGTTGAGTCTTCCTCTTTAGAGCACACATTCAAGCCTTCTTGCATAGAACACTTTCACCTAGGCCTAGGAAACACTCCACCCATATTTCATACATTTGAATTATCTTCGACTCATAGGAAGGGTGTGTTTCTAGCCCTTGATTACGAGAAGAATGTTAGGAATAGTGTCCTAAAGTCAGTCATCTATTGTATTTCTAGAATTGTTTACATACGAGTTATCTTAATAATATTTGGCCATTACATCATATCGCACCATCTTCTCTTATTTTGATCATGATCTAGTTCCTTAGAACAATTGTGTGGGATCAAGTGAATGAGGCATAGTCTGATTGTTATTAAAATCTGTTCGTAACCAAATGATGGAATTGGTACTAAGACATCAATTCCTTCGAGTAGAGGTTATTGTTTGTCACATGGGTTGGTCTTCTTCATGACCAATGGGGGTGTTGAGACACCGGTGTGACACACAGGTATGGTATGGAGACACGCTTACTGAACATGACTCGCTTACAAGCATCCTATGGTACTTACCCTACTGTCAAAGGATTGCTTGTGGTATACATGGTTGTAGTATTCCCTTCAACCTGAGACTGCCATAGATGCTTGCGAATTACTCCTTGTACTTTGGTGTCGGACTACCCGAATTTCCAATTTGGTGACGAAGGGTTACTGGGTGCGAGCAAGTGTCGTGAAGCCAATGTGCAGGACAAGATGGGTTAACCTGCTTTGGGTATTAGGAGAATAATGTTCCACCTAGTCCTAACTCGTTAAGTCTTTGGCCAAAGCTTTCTACGTGATGTGTCACAGAGACATGTCGTGATAGGTCATGACAAGATCAGGACTTAATACGAAATAACTAATTAGGGATTTGACAGTTGACCATGCTCCTAGGGTTGTTTCGGAATATCGAGGGTCATAGGGGATATGTCATAGTGCCCAGGTTCATTGATAGTTGTCTTGCAATTTTTTAGCTTATCCGGACGTCGAGAACCGTTGCTAGACGATATCTCTGATTAGTACAAAGATTGTCCTTTAATAATTAATGTATTTGAATATTTAATTAGAAATTAAATATTTAATATTAATTATTAGAAAGGTCACGGATTTAATTTCATCTATTTTTTGCTAGCATAGAAAATGTGGCATGAATTAAATCTTGGGCTAAATGGGTTAAGAATTAAATAGAGATTTAATTCCTAATTGGGTTAAAAGGTTTGGGCCTAATTGGGTTGGACGAAATGAGCCTAAGACTTGTGAAGGCCCAACACTTTTTGCTCTATAAAAGTAGAGGTATTGTACGTATTTTTATTAAGGGTTAACAGTTTTTCCTACAAAGAAAAATATTCCTCCTCCCTTAAAAAAAACCCTAGCCTCCATCATTATTTCTTGGCTACGTATGAAGAGGAGGAAGATTAAGCTTCTGCAAGGCTACTCGTCAAAAACATATATTCGTTTCACAAATATCTAGGTACTAATCATGTTCTTTGTGAAATTTTTAATTTACAAGAGTCTGATCCTAGAAGAATTTGTGAAAAATTTTTGCAAAATTCCTTCAATTGGTATCAGAGTCAAGGCTCTTTATATATATTCCTATTGATTTTATTGCACAATAATTAATTGTATATGAGATATACATAATTGTCTTGATGTTTTTCGTGTTTTTTTTTCTTTTGAGTTAGACATGATTTATTGCATTAATTGTACCTGTCATCTATGTTTTTTGTCTCATTATTTATGATGAAAACAAACAATTTGTTATATCAAGCAAACTAGATGGTATGGTTTAGTGGTAAGAGTGTCTAGGATGATACTCATGAGGTCACGGGTTCTACTCTCTCCAAAAACAAATTTTGTTCTTTTGTCTATAGATTTGTTGTTTAAAAATTTTGTTGTTCCAAGGGTTTGAACCTGTGACATCAACAACCAATGCACTTTTGTCTATAGATTTGTTGTTTAAAAATTTTGTTGTTCCAAGGTTTTGAACTTAAGACATCAACAACCAATGCACAAGATCTTTACCACTCGGCCTACAATAATTTATGTGCTCATATAAACAAAATAGTTTTGTTATTGTTTTAGATTTATGAGTTTATTAAAAAAAAAAACATGTTACGTAACCAGCAAGTTTCAAACCTGCATCTATGTCTAGGCTTTACTCACTCTTACCAGTCCAGCTACTATGAGAATCACGGAGTTTAATATGCTATCACACGCTCATTAATTTAAAAAAAAACACGTTTATAGTGCTACTGAGTTTCGAACCTGCATGTACAACCTAGGATTTGCTTGCTCTTTTCAGCCCAACTACTAGTAAGCCCTAGTCCATTAATGTGATTCATGACTTTTATATGTCAGTCGCTCAATTAATTAAATAAATAAAAAATGTGAGTTTTATGCTACTACCTAGTTTTGAACCTAGAACATATTGAATAATATCGCAACATCTTTACCATCTATGCTGCATACCTCTTTGGGTTTGAATGTTTATTCTTTAATTTAAATACTACTACTACTGGCATAAATAATAATGTATAATTTAATTAAAGTATATGTTAATTAAATTATATATATTTATTAAATAGTTTATTAAATGCCTACAAATTATTTTATGTGATAAAATTGATTTGTCCTTTTCAATAAATATTAGATATTTATTTTAAAATCCATTATTTGTCAAAAATATGTTTTTGACACCTAATTAGTTTTTAAAATTGTTTTTTAATTAATTGGGTAGGCCCAAAATTTTTGAAAAGATTGTTTTTCACCCTAATAGTCTCAAAATTAGTTTATTTAATTGGGGAAGTCTCTAATTTGTCAAAATTGGGATTTTGACCCCAAATAATTAAAAAGGAGTTTTAATTATTTGGTAAAGTCAATTTAATTTGATTAAATTGATCTAATTATTGTGCGATAAAATCATGAAGATGTTTATGCTCTTTTATTTTGATGTATGGCATATTATGAGGAGGGTATGGGCTTGCATATCATGTTTATTATTGCATTTTATTTATTAATTATTGTAATTAATTTATGGGTTTTTAAATTGGGCCTGCGAACCCAGCCTTCTTTTCAATCTGGTTGTAAAATCCCTCTCCCAAGTGATGTATCCCCTCATTTAGAAGGAGTTCTTCTTTATATGTTGTAATTAGTAGGCTTTAGCACTATCGAGATGAGGAACTGAAGACCGAGAAGCTGAAGGCCTAGGCCGGTCCAGGTTTCCCAAAATTAAAATGTAATAATTTAGTTTTGCATGATAGAGTGACCCATGATGGCTCTAATGGGCCACACTAGGAAGGCCCATAACTACCTGCATGTGCTTATATATGTTGTTTTGTGTGCCAATCGATTAATTAAACTAGATAATTAAAGGTTTGGCTATTAAACAAGCACGCTCTTTTAATCAAACAGATCCCCTAAAATTTATTAGGTCCTTAAAGTGACTTGGACATAGAGATGTCCAAATCATTGCCTCCCATTAAAGTAAATGATAATGGACCCAATACTCTAATAAACGTTGGAGGCCCTTAGGCTTAACTTTTATTGGAATATTGGGATTATTATTTACTAAATGAGACCCTTGGAATCCCTTCGGACTAATGAGTAGGTGGGCCGACCTCAATCGGGTCTCCTCATTGGGGTCGAAGGAAAACCTTGGGAGTTCATGTTAACAGTTTAACCTAACCAAGCTTTTCAGTGGAGGACCTTAGTCCTGCTGAAGAGATACTTGGGGCAAAACAAAATACTGGGAGTTAATTGGGGAAGTAATTGGTTATGAACCTACCAAGTGGTGTTTAAACCTAGCCAAGAGGATAAGTTCTAAGCATAGATTGCATAGGCCAAGAGGGATTGGCCCTTAGCTTTAAACCCAACTAACGGGTTGAACCACTAGTATTGGTTAAGAGACCCCCAATTAACACAACGGTAATTGAAGTCTCGAGCCATAGATAGACCTAATATGTTATCACAGTCCGAGCCTAGTTGCAACGTAATCACCCTAGGTTCCCTTCTTTTTTGATTAGGTTTCCTTCCTTAACTTGGCACCTTTAAGTTTCTCCATAGTTTAGGTTTACTTTTTTTCCTTTTCTTGAGCTCCTTTCCATCCTAAAGAAAGCACACACACGCTCGTAGCTAGTTTTAGGCACTCTAGCACATAGAGACCAATCAAGATAACCTCTTTGTGGAGATGAATCCCACACTCGAATTCGCTATACCATGAACAATCCACACGCTTGCAGGTGTAAAACTCAACATGATCAATTGCTAATAGTGCTTTAGTAAGAGTGGAGAATAAGAGTAGAGAGAGCGGGTCTCCCTAACGAAGGCCTCTCTAGGGATGGAATTTATTCTATAGTTCACCACTAGTTAGGATGCTATAAGAAATAGATCGTACATTATCCATAATTATCTGAACCAACCGAAGATGAAAATCGAGTTTCACAAGAACCTGTTCGAGGAAATTCCACTCCACCCTATCACAGGTTATGTGCGTCTAAGGTGCAAGCCCTAAAAGACCCGCAAGCGTACAGATAGTACAAGGAGGCTAATGTGTGGAAGGAATCCTATGTGTGTACAAGTGCAGATGTCAAACCGCAAGAAAGCTAATGTGTGGAAGGAATTCTATGCATGTGTGCTCTAGAAGATGCCTAAAAAGAAACCTAGACTAAGCATATTTTTGTACTTTTTGGATTATAGGGAGCTAAATAAAGGAAAAAGGAACTACACTATGAAAACAAGAATGCAAAAATGGGAAACAAGTTAATCTTGAAGGGATTTAACCAATAGAAAGATGTTAGAGTGGCTTACGCTTGCTAATGGGTGACTCTCAACTCGTATGCTATGGGATTAAGGGAATTGGCTTATCTATGTGATGCTCTAATACTAGGTCACTAGCTAGCATCCTAATTAATCCCTAGGACTTGGTGCAGGTCCGTTCTTAAGCGCACACACTTAGAGCTACGGCGTGGTCCTTATGTACCTAAGGCTATAGGAAGGACTAGAAAGCTACCTAAATGTCCCAGAATGATCCTACCCTAGCTCCTAGGCCATTGGTTGGATTTAAAACCAAGACCTCAGGTCACTAAGGCCGACTAAATCCCACCCGGACTCCTTTTAGCTGGATTTAAAGGTAAAGGATCTCAAACTAGGCTAGTTCCAACTTGTGTACTATCGTTCTAAGGATATTATAGATGGTTGATGTCTAATAAGTGCAATCCTACATGTTCTAGGCCAAGGTGTTATGAATATGTCGACCTATTCACTACCAAAACATTACCATGTTTGATTTACACCATTAAAAGCAAGTGGATACCAATAGGTAAGCAAGATTGGTGTTATATTCACCATAAAGTTTACTTATATAGACATGAACATAGCAAACCCACTTTATACAATCCATAAATAAACACATAGACATGCATATTGATGGATTAGAGGTGTTCTATAGCAAATAAACTCCAATTTAAACACATAATACTTATCTAGGCAATTAATCAAATATATAGACATGTATTGAGAAAAGGCCATTCACAAGAAGAACAAAGTATGTATATATATAAGCCATGAAAAATCCCATAACATAGAGTATGAAATCAACCCATTGCACAAGCTTATTCACCCTAATCTAATATACTCAAACATTAAAGTAAATAGGATGAAAGAGTGTTGAGGAAACTCCCCTTCCATCCGTGCTTGTTCTTGTACAATCTCAAGTAAATCCCTCACCAAATGTTATTAAAATCCTCCAAAAGAGCTTAGGTCTAAGTTGGTGGATGAGTCTGAGGTGAGTGAATTAAGGTTTAGTGTGTGCGTAAAGTGGGTGAGAAAATAAGTTCATCTCCTCCTCAAAAAGTGCTAAAAAATGGCTTAAATAGAGCTGTCAACGCAAAAGGCCGGGGGACCAGGTTAGGGGGCCCGACCTTTGGCTAAGTTGACCAGCCCAAAATAGCATTCTTTTTGACCTGGCCAGCCAACTTGGCTAGTCGACCAATCCAGAACATAGGTCAACCAGCCTGGTCAGTCTCCTCTCCCATTTTGCACTTCGCAATCCCGTTTTGCCTCAGTAGGTCTTTTTTTGGCCCGGCTACTTCCCAATGCACATTCCAAGCTTCCTTCACGTCCTCAACACTTTTAGCTTGGCTCCTCCATCAAATCATCATCAATTCAAGTCCCGAGCTTTGCCCTAAACTTCGCCTAACACAAGAAACAAGTGCGCATTAATGTGGCATTTATGTTCTAAACTATACTATGGACATTTGTAGCCTATTATGTACAAGAATAATATAAATGCAATACTACAACACCTAATAGAGCATAAAAACACCTCAAACAAGTATAGAAATGCAAAGCAAACACACACAAAAACACAACACATCAATAGGCTTTACTCATGTCAAGTTTAATAGCAGCATTGAAATTGTTATTCTTAGAGTTCCTTCTCAAAAAGTGTGCCGCCTCTTGGGTGACAACGACATTCTCTTGCATCAGTTGTCCTTCAATGAAAACTAATTGATGAGGGGATAGAATACCATCCATCTGAGGTTTAAGGTGGGTGGCCAGTACCTTGGACAGGATTTTGTAGTGAAAATTAGCATAGCTGATTGGTAGAAACTGGGTGATCAGTTTGGATTATTAAATTTTGGGATAAAGGTAATGTGAGTTTCATTCATCCTGGGATCCAAGTTTTTACTTTTAAAGATAGCCTCAATATCAGAGAAGATATCAACCTCAATATCACTCCAGAACTGGTGGTAGAAGATCCCAGAGAAGCCATCAGGGCTCGGTGCTTTCAAAGCTCCCAAATTCTTCGTTGCTCTCCTGACTTTCTCGATGGCGATAGGCTCTATCAGCTTACAGTTAACCGATCAAGAATAGTCACTTGATATGATCTAGGATGGGATTAAAATTCTTCTCCCTAACCGATTGGAAAAGATTAGCAAAGTGATTGTTGATGGTACGTTTGATCTCAAAGATATCTTGAGTCCACTACCTATTCTCATCATGGAGGCAAAGGATTTTATTCATGGACCTTCTTTACTTAGTGGTAGAATGAAAGAATGCAGAATTCTGGTCCCCTGCTTTCAGCCAATTGACACGAGCCTTAGCTGCCTAATATGTTTCTTCAAAACTCTAGGCCCTATGAAGATTCTCAGAAAGGAGGTTGAATTCTTTCAACTTATCGCCATTACACTCTCCCTCATGGATTTCTGCAATCCTTTTTAGGAGCCTCTAGATTGTTCTCTAGTTGTTACCAAACGTTATCTTGCTCTACTTAAGTAAGGCGTTGCCACAGTTCTGGATTTTAGGGCCAGTCTTTTGGAGCAATTATCTCTCATCGGTTTGTTCCACACCGTTTTGACGGTATCTTTGCAAGATTCTTTCTTTACCCAAAAATGCTCAAAGAAAAATCTTCTTTTGTCTTCAAAAATTTATTCGAAAGAGAAAGCAAGATGGAAGTGTGGTCCGAGCTAACTACTGGCAAATTAGCCACCCACGTATCTGGGAAGAGGTCCCTCCATTGTTGATACTCAAAGCCCTATCTAGTTTCTGCAAAATAAGCCCCTCATTGAGCCAACCATTAGACCAAGTGAACCTAGAACCCTTGGAGCCAAATCAATAAGAGAGTTTCTGTCAACAAAATATTTGAACTGAGAAATCTTCCTCTAATCCTTCAAACGACCTCCTCATTTTTCAAAATGATGAAGAATAGAGTTGAAATCCCAAAAATGGCCCACATATTATAGTCTTTGGGCTTGGGATCAGTGATGTCCTTCCATTGTTGCTCCCTCTTTTCAAAGACAATACTAGTGTAGATGAAGGTGAAGTTCCAAAAGTTGTCAGAGTCACCTTTAATCTTCGCATTGATAAATCCTTTATTAGTAGTGATAACATGTATGTTCACGCCCTGACAAGCCAAAATAGCAAGGCTCCCTGCCCTGCCAATTGGGTCAACATATTCGACAATAGAGAGTTTGAGTCTACATGCAATACATTCAAATTTTCTTTTTTTTAATCTTCGTTTCAAAAAGGCACACATGCTAGGTTTGTTGTGTATACGAAGATCCTTGAGACTTTGAACTATTAAAGAAGACCCCAAACCCTGACAGTTCAATCCAAGAAGCTTTATTGCTGGCTCTGTGGTAGCACCTCTCTAACCCCAACAGCCAAATTTTCCAAAGAAACATCAGTCTTATTTTGAATGTGGATAGAGCTTGTACCCGGTTTGTGTGACTCTTCTTCTACTATCTCCTTACTGTACCCTGTTAGTTTTCAGACCCCAAGTTTGCCATAACTGGGACCTCGATAAGTTGGAGAGCCCCTTTTATGTTCCAATCACCATTCTCATCGCAGCAGGCAGGTGCGGTATCTTTTACTTCTTGCAACCAAACCCATCCTTAGTCTCCAGCAATTTCCTCTTACCTTTGCCCAGAAGAGCGGATGTAACTTTGAGGCCATCCTCTTCCTCCACAAGGCCCTCAAGTGAGCCACACACTTTATATTTACAGAGCCCTTTCTATTTAATATCCCTGGTAGGCTCATCATTCTTGACAATGACTAGTGGATCAATTTCTTGGATATTCCTGATAAGGGAGATGATTGTGGCATTTGATGTTGACTGAGTTTTATCAGGAAAATTTTTTTTTTTACCCTCATTTTAAATTTTTATGGCAAAAATACCCTACTTTTTAAATTGTTTTCAAACATACCTTTTTCAGTAAGTCACCTACTGAAACGGTAGGTGACATACCGTTCACGGATCCCAAAATTTGAAAAAATTTAAAAAAAATAAACGATTACGTTTTTAATGAAAACGGTAAGTCACCTACCGAACAGTAGGTGACTTACCAAAAATGGGACAAATTCGGTAGGTGACTTACCAAAAATGGGGTAAGGCAAATTTGTCTAGATTCAGCCAACGGCCAATCAATAAAGTACATAACCCATGTACTCCATGGTGCAATCCTACACTAGGCAGCTAAAATTTGCAAATCAGAAGAACTGTAATAATAAGCATCTTTAAAAATTTAAAACTAGGGTTAAAAAAAAAATCCTTTTCTACTCAAAGTCTTTCTCAACGATTGTCAAAATGGTTTGACAACTTGTGTTCGAAATTCCCAACACATCTCCAATCAATAAAGTACATAACCCATGTGCTTCATGGTGCAGTCCTACTCTAGCCAGCTAAAATTTGCAAATCAGAATTCTCTGCAGAAAGTTTTTCGTTAAGTTACTTACCGAACGGTAAGTGACTTACTGTTTCAGTAACATTTTATTTTTTAATTTTTTTTCAAATTTCAGAGACGTAATTGTTTTGTTTTTAAAATTTTTTCAAATTTCGGGATCCGTGCACGATAGGTGACTTACCGAAAAGGGTATTTTTGAAATGAATTTTAAAACTAGGGTATTTTTTCCATAAAAATTTAAAACTAGGGTAAAAAAAAAATTTGTTTAATCATCCATCCCTTCGTTCATATTTTTCTAGAGGTTAGGTTTTTTTGTGTTTATAGGAGAGGTAGAAGTATTTTGTTTTGGAGCTGAATTTGTGTTTGGGTTATTGTGCATCAAAGAGGTTGCAATGTTTTTGCTTAAGTTTAGGTCATTGGGGTTTAGTGGGCTTTGTTGTGAGGTGTCATGGAGGCCCACATAATTTGGGCTATCTTAAGAATTGGGAGAGGGGGTACCTTGTGGGCGTTTTGGGTTGGGTTATCTGTCGTGAGAAATTGGGTAGGAGCTCCCATAGGTAGGGGTAGGACTATCCGATCCGAACCCGAACCCATATCCGTATCCGTATCCAAACGGATAAGGAAAAAAAGGCCTTTTCGGATTTCGGATGTATCTGATCTGATATCCTAAATTTTTTTAGATATTCGAGTAGGATATTAGGTACAATTTTTTCTACCCGTTCGGATATCGGGTTGCCCGAATTTTTTTAATTAAAATAATAAAACATTTTTGCAACACTACTGGTCAAAACTTGCCCTTAGTCATCGTTTCATCAAATAAATCAGCAAAATCCCTAAAGTGCCGCAACCTTGCCCTCACACTCAAGCTCACACAATCTCGACCGACGACCACTGTAGCATTCACGTACCAGTAGCACTGGCAACCACTATAGCACTCAACGATGCAACCTTCACGCACAGATCTAGGTAACTTTAAGTAATTTCTTTTTGCACACAAACATGAAAGGCTTATTTGCTTTTTTCTTACTGAAAATCGTAAAAACGGCTTAACTTTTTAAGTTTTTATTGATTTATTTTTCTCCTTCCTCTTCTTTTGCAAGGTCAAACTACATCATCTTCAAACCATGTAGGAGTTCCAAATCTGATTGAAATGCATATTATAATATATATACCTTCACCCCTTTAAGCATCCTTCTTGATCTCAGAGTTAGAACTTTGTTTTTGGCGTTGGTGTGAGTTTCTCCACACCTGTCTCTCTACTCTTTGATGAAATGAGGAGATATTGATCCGTCTAGCTTCCTAGTTTCCCTGAAATTCTCAAAGCTTGGATGAATAAATTCACAACTAATATGGATAATGTTATGTCTCCCCCTTCAGTTGAAATGAAAAAGAACATAAAAAAGAAAAAAAAAATTAGAAGAAAAGTTCCTGCTCCAGTCACGTTCTAAAAAATGAGATGAATAGACGTAGTATTCAAATCATTCCTGGAATATACATATATATATATATATATATATATATATATATAATACTAGTTTCTATTTTGTCTTATAAGTGTTTATTGTATTAATATGCAAAAATCTGAGTGGAAATAGCATCTTAGGTACCATTCCTGAGTAATATTCTGAAAATGTATTTATAACTAACCAGTGGCAGAGAAAGTATCAGTATTTAAATATTGCGTTGTGTATATTAGTCTTTGAAATTATTTCTTTGAATCTATATTAGTTTTTGAAATTATTTCTTTGAACCTATGTGGTTTCTAACGTCTTTTTCTTCTTCTTCGAAGATCATATCATCTTCTTCAACTTCTTCTTCTTCAGCTGTGGCATCGTCTCCAAGTCATTCTTCCCCGATGCTACCACGTAAGTCATTATTCTTCTTCTTCTAGTTCTTCTTCTTCTTTTCCTGCTACTATTATCTTATTTTACTAGGTTGAAAAAATGACATGGTTTTCTTATACTTTATATTATCTCTGTTTTTCAGAAATGGCATCCTTTAAACCACCTAGGTCCTCTAGAAAAACTTATTTACATTTAAGCTCATCTCCGAAAACAACTAAAGAAAGTGAGGATTCTGTGGATCTAGATGATGATATGGGGGCTGACATTTTTGGTGATGCCGAAAGAATCACTAATTCTCTAAATGCATTAAGGAAAAGGGAAAGGAAAAAAGAGAAAAAGGAGAGAAAAGAAATAACTTCTAGGTCTATATATTGGGAAAATTTTGAGAAGTTCTTTTGTGAGAAAGAGCAAGTCCAAAAGGCTAGATGTCTTTATTGTAGTAGAGAATTAAGAGCTGATGCAATTAATGCGACTACACCTAAAAATCATTACAAGGCCTGCAAAAAGAAACCACATGAAAATGAAACTAATCAATACCGCCTCTCTTACCAACCTTCTCAACTAGGTGGTAAAGAAGCACAACTTTCAAATTGGAAATTTGATCAAAAAAGGCTACGGGAAGCTTTGACTAAAATGTGATTATTGACGAGCAGCCTTTCAAATTTGCTGAAAATCCTAGCTTTAGGCTCTTTATGGCAGAAGCATGTCCACAATTTGTTGTTCCTTATAGGAAAACAATTACAACTGATGTTTATAAAATGTCCTTAAGTGAAAGGCCAAAGTTAAAATCTTTGATGAGAAATGGTACTCAAACAATTTGCATTATCACTAACACATGGACTTCAGTCCAAAATTTGAATTATATGTGTGTCACTGCTCATTTTATTAATGATGATTGGAAATTACATGAGAGGATTATAAACTTTTGCCCTATATTGAGTCATTCTAGTGAAGATATTGGTAAGGCTGTTGAAAAGTGCTTGCTTGACTGGGGGATTGATAACATTTTTACTTTACTATCGATAATGCTTCATCAAATGATATTGCTGTTGGTTAATTGAGAGGTAGGATGAGAATGTGGGGCACTACTATGCTAGAGGGGAAATATTTACACATGAGGTGTATTGCTCACATAATTAATCTTGTGGTGCAAGATGGTTTGAAATGGAAGTTAGAACGAGATGCCATAGTTCGCATTCGGGATGCAATTAGGTACATTGAGAATTCTCGTGCGAGGTACAATAAATTTAAAGAATGCATTGATCTTGAAAAAATTGATAGCAAGAAATTATTGTCCCTTGATGTGCCTAATAGGTGGAACTCTACTTATTTGATGTTGGAAAGTGCATCCAAACTTGAAAGAGCCTTTGATAGTTATTCAAGAGATGATGCCAAATATAGAGAGTTTCTTTCAAGTCATCCATACAAAGGAGTGCCTAGTTATCATGATTGGAGGATAGCAAAGTTGCTACTAGGATTTTTGGAGCACTTTTTTCATCTCACTTTGCATATTTTAGGGTCTTTATATGTAACCTCAAATAGTGTGTTTCATGAGATAAGTTCATTAGATTTGGAACTCTAGGATTGGATTGAGATTGATGATGTTGAGTTGAGTAGGATGGTAATTGCAATGAAAGAGAAATATGATAAGTATTGGAGATATGTTGAAAAGATGAACAAACTTATCTACTATGCATTTGTTCTTGACCCTTATCACAAGTTGGACTATTTGGAATATTTCTTTGATAAATTGTATGGTGATGATGTTGTGACACTTGAGAGCATGAAAATTGATGTTCGACGTCGTCTTTATGAGCTATTTGATGCTTATAAGAATAAATATGGTCATGTAAGTCATGGAGTTTCTTCAAGTTCCTCTACACTTACCAAATGTCCAAGTGATGGATCATCAGATAGTGATGGAAGTTCCTCTACAATTTTTAAAACTCTAGGAAAGAAAAGCAAGAAAGCTATGATGTTAGATTACAAACTCCATAAGACTGGAACTTCACGTGAGCGTGAAAAGTCAGAATTAGAAAAATATCTTGGTGAAGAAAATGAGATTGATGTTGATTCTGATGAGGAGGAAGGCACGGGTGACAAATAGAAAAGGCCTAAGTTTGACATCTTAAATTGGTGGAAGATCAACACACCTAGGTTTCCAATTCTTTCTAGGATGGCTCGTGATATCTTGGCCGTTCCTGTCTCCACAGTTGCTTCAGAAGCTGCATTTAGCACTGGTGGACGTGTCCTTGATAGTTTTAGGAGCTCTTTGTCTCCAAAAATTGTCCAAGCTTTGCTTTGTACTCAGGATTGGTTTCGTATGTCTTCTACTCCGGTATGTGTCGAGGAAGATTTGGCTGAAATTGAATCTCTTGAGAATGGTATGAACCTCTCTAGATTTTCATTTTGTCATTCTTATCCTGTTATTTTTATTGATTGTTATACTTAGTATGTTATGTTTATTGTTAATTATTTCAGAATTGAGCAAGGCTGGGGGTGATCCATCTATTATCGACATATGATTTGAGGATTCCGATTTTTTCCCTTATTCCTTTATTCTTATCTCGTTGTTAATGGGTGTAGGTTAATTTTTTTAGAGCAATTGAAAACAATTTTGCCAAACGATTGGAAATTAATCCACTTTTTTTTTTGTATGTGTATGCAGGCATGCTATTGGGAGTTGAAAGTTGGAACTTGAAAGTGCACTTCATTCGAAATTATCTTGTCATGCTTTTTATGTTATAGATTTTAAACTTTATTAATGTGTATGGACTATGGATTGTAAATATATGGACTTTATATTTGGTGGGTGTGGAATATGGATTGTCGATTGTGTGGATTTCTTATTTAATGTGTGCAGTATGAAGTGCATCCAAGTTTTTTTGTGTATTTTTTAAGTAGAGGCAGGGACTGTTTTTGGTGTAACTTTTATATCTAAGTATTATTGTGTTTTTTTATGTGTTTTATGTTGTATGGTTTTGTGAAGGATTACGTTTTTATTTTATGTCTAAGTCTCATTTTTTCATTTTAAAAAGCTAGTTACTTGCTTAAGAATCGGTAATTTCAAAAAGATATTTAAAACTATACCTAGGATTTGAATTTTTTTAGTTTATTCAAAAATATCCGAAAATCCGTATTCGAACTATCCGTTATCCAAAAATTCGATATCCGGCCGAATAGATAGTTTTTAGCTATTTGTTCGGATACTTGATTTTTCAATTCGATTTCCGAATATCCAATATCCAAATATCCAATTATCCAATCTGGTTCCCACCCCTATAGGTGAACTAACGGCTTTGTTGTCAAGACTGTGATTACGATTGCTTTGTAGGCCCCTATACTGCCTGTCAGGATCATATGTGGAACTCCACTCCTATGGACCTCGCATAGAGTCCCACACACCTCCTCATTTTGGTTCCACGACGGTTGATGAGCGGTGGAATTTCTTGCCGATGTGATACGCCTCATCGGATTTCCCCTGAGCCACAAGCCAAGCGTAGTTCTATCGAGAGAGTTGGTACTATTTGGATCATACTCGGGTTTTTCCCTGCAAAGACGAAAATTGTGCCTAATCAATCCACAGTTATAGCAAAAATTGTTAAGTTTTTCAGAGACAAAATAACACTAAATTGGTGGGAGTTTCTCCCGATTAAGGGGAAATCTAGCAATAATAGGTCGTTTAATGTCCCATTTAATCCTCATCCTCGGGCATCTTTTCAGGCCAATCTCCTCTTCGTCTCTGATGTCCAAAGCCTCGATATCACCTAGGTACTTAGCAGGTCTTCTGGCATTCTCAATTGTGATGAAGTCCTATGGGAGGTTATGGACTTGGACCCAAAAGGATGTGAAGTCCAGCCCCATTTCCTCCACTGAGAGACCCGATTTCCAAGGATGCAAAAGCATGTGATTTCCATTGGTAGCCCGAGGCCACATATCTTCCACATTGTCTTTGTCCAAAGTGCTCCTAAACACAGCCAAGAAAGTATTTTCTTGCACCTTGTTCAACTCCATCTCTAACACCAAAGTTCCTTATGATGATGTTTTGGATCACATATTCTTTGTAATCCCTGTTAGCCAAATTCATAATCACAAGGGTACGAGCCTCAGTTTGGGCGACTTTGGATGTTTTAGCTGGCTTAAGGATGATAGAGCTAATATCACTTTGTGGACCTCTAAATCTCCTCGTAATGTCCTCCATTTGGTCTCGAAAAGTCATTGTGAGAGTGGTAGCGTGAATGAGTTTGTACGGGGACGAGAGAGAAATGGTAGAGGATGGGGAGGTATGGTTTGGGATGAGGGAATGGAAAAGAAAACCTTAGAATCAGCAACACAGCCCAGTGGGTCGACGGACATCGATAGGTCTACTACTCAAAGCTTAGAGAAGACCTCTCGCAAGAGAGAACATTCTAGAGCGACAGAGAGGTGATGGTCCAACTGTCCCACTGTACTTTCTGAGTTCTTAGTGAATAAAGCTTCTCATGCATTAGATTCAAGTTTGAAATACAACTAAATTTTTGTTAAAATTCTACTTGAAAATTTATTCTACTTGAAAAATTACTAAATCAATAGAATAAATATGGCTGAGGCATGCAAAATAATGTTGATTACAAACAATACACAGTGAAGTCATCATAACCATACTAGATTTTAATACAAACATGTTTATTTATTCAACCCTGATTATTTCTTGCCATGAGTGTAAATACATTATTAAAGCAAATATATTTTGCCTTGAAAGATACAGAAAATGGAAAAAATTATTAGCAAATAAAATTGATTGAAGTTTGTGAAAAAAGGTGTTAAATCTAGTCAAGTTAAATCTAGACAATAGGTATTACCACAAGACAAGAATTAATTATTTGGAAGCTATTCAGTTATGTTATAATATAAAGAAGGATATTTTTTATTATTAATCAAATGGATTTAATTGGTTAATAATATACTTTAGGGGTAAAATGTCACTAACACCATTCATTAAGGGGGTTAAGTAGAAAGTTCCCTATTATTTAATATAAATGGGTCTATAGACTTGCACAATATTGCAGGTGTTATATCCTTTGTTATTTTATATTTTGTGTTATCTAATAATTTTGTGGTTCAAGATGAATCAATTTTATATATGAAATAATTACTTATCATAAATTATTTATCATAAAATAATTTTTTAAAGATAGTTATTTTAATATTTAGATATATAATTATTTAACTAAAATAATGGATCATAACATCCTTTTCATTTTTTTATTTTTTGTGTTCTTCTTTTTTGTCATCATAAAATCATAACTAAATTTGCTTGAGTATCCATGCAAATATATACATGGACAAAAATAGTAAAAAAGTACCAATTTGATTACATTAGAGGAGGTTGATAGAATGAAGTGAAAGAAGAAACTAGAACATATGATTCATGTGGTTAATTAGTAAACTATATTTTTAATCAAATAATATCATTATCATTCAAGAGAAAAGAGTAGAAAATTAATAGTGCTAAGTAAAAGTGAATGTCAAGGTTTTTTCTATTGTCACTACTTTGGTTTGATCATTTAATCTTGTTAAATTTTCAATATCATTTATCTATTAGCAAGAAAAACTCAATTTTGTAAAGTTAGAATTAGATTTTTATCAACTTACGTGGTTAGTTAATAAGTTTATTATTAACCAAATAATATTATTATGATTCAAGAGGAAGGAAAAAAATGTTAAAAAATTGATATAGAGGTAAGTAAAGAAAGTGTGAAGCTTTTGTTATTATCTTGGTTCTGGCCCATTAAGTGAATCATGCTAGAGTTTTAATATTTTTGATCTATAAGTAAGGAAGACTTGTTTTATAAAATTAGAAAAGCGATCACCGATTTGATTCTACATAAATCAATGTACATGGCTAATTAATAAATTTTGTTTTTCTAGAGAAAGAAAAAGAATTAAAAAGATATATAGAGGAAAGTGAAAGAAAATGTGAAACTTTTGATTATTGTCATAGTTTTCTCCAATAAAAGATTCATGTTAAAACCCTAGTGTTTGCAATCTATAAGTAATGAAGACTCTTTTCTATAAAACAAGAAAATAGATAATATATATCGTAATACATATAATTTTGGTTGTTAATTATTTATTTTTAATAAAATAATATTCTAATTTATTTAATTAGCTATTAAATTTTACTTTTAAGCAAACAATATTATAATAATTCAAGATATATATTTCCAATTAATTTTAAAGAAGCACTCTAAGACAAAATGAAATCATGGATAATATTATAAGTGTAATTATTTTTACTAAAATTGAAGTACAGTGATAGTGGTGGTGGTGATAATGAAGCATTAGTAGAATTAAATCTTTAATAACTATTTTTATTAACATTCTAAATTAAACCCTGGTGGGTAATACCTAAATATAATGTTTTAGTTATTTTTTAATGTTTTGACATAGTGAAAAACACCACTTCTTATTATTTTAATGTTTAGTAGAATAGACTCTCATATTAACTTTCAATATTTGAATTAATTTTTGTCAAATAATAACAATTTTAATGTTTCTAAATAATATTTAGTGTTTTAGCTATTTTTCCCTATCATAACCTAATCTCTCCTTTTAGATTTTTTTTATCCTATCATGTCCTTTTCCCTTTCTTTGTATGTTTGTCTTAGCTTCCCCCCCCCCCCCTATACCTATTGTTATGTTTTAACTTTTTTTTAATTATATTTCTCTAGTAAAGAAAAAATATTTTTAGTCAAAATTTTGTGCCATGCATAGCTTTGTCTTTTGAAATTGAAAGAGATAACTCCACTTGCCTCTCACTCACACTTTTAATAGGAAAAAATGGTTAAGCAACTTTTTTATCTATTTTTTTACCTAGGTAACCATTAAGAAAAAAATGTCATGTCTGAAAAATAAAATATAAATTTTTTCTCATAATAACATAAATATTATAACAATTATCCACTAAACTATTTTTTATAACTCATATTATATGAAATTATATGAAATTATAATTTTTTGGAGGAAAACTTATGTGAAATTATAGAGTCAAATTTTAAAGGATAAAAAATGAAACTAAAAAGAAAAAATGGCAAATGCAGTCACAAATGAAGAGAGAGAATATGTGTTGTGTGATAATGATGCATTTGAGTATTTAAGTGAGAGAGAAATGAGGAGATGGAGAGAAAGGTGCAATGAAGAGAGAAATTTGGTGATAGTTAGTTTTAATAGATAAAAAGAGTCTTTTAATCTCATAATGAACACATTTTTGCCAGTCCTTTGTAATATATATATACATATATAGAATTGAGGAAGATAAACATTTGGCAACTAAACTCGGAGACTAGCTACAGATTATTAGACAAGATGGAAACTAATTGTACAAATGCATGCCGAAGTCAACTAAAAGTCAAATAATATTTGTAAAAAAAGAAGTTAGATTTAATTCACAAACTTTAATTGTAAATCTATAATAAGTCGTTACTCGTCTAGTCTACTCTACCTAATTTATAACAATTGTATTAAGAAGTTATCAAGCATCACTTTCAACGATGGCTTAGTTGAGTCTACTATCACTTCGGTTTAAATCCCATTAGGAAAAAGAAGTTGGATTAGGGCTGTTTAAAAAAGGATGATCTCCCTGAGGCCCAACCTTTTTCTTTCTTTGGGCCGATGTGGCCCAACCCTAAAAAAGGTGAATAATATAGTGATACAATAGCCTCAATCTAATCCCTCAAAAAGACCTTGAGAACTTTCTAGATTTTCTTACACCGAGATATTTTTAGTTGCCACAGAGTCAAACACTTGTCCAACCCAACACAATAGTCCTCTGATATCTCACTCACACTGCGACAAATGTTGTAAGAAACTTCGAAGAAAAACAAAAAAAGGTCTACAAAAAGCTGACAGAAGAATCCAAACTCTTCCTACTCTCTCTCTCTCTTCTCTTTCTCTTACATGTGTTGTGTTGTCTTTACTTTTTCATTTCTCCAGAACTTTCCATTTGCTACCGCCGATATATACACTAACCCACCCCGTCAAACCTTACCTTGAACACGCTTTTAACTCTTCATGCACAACCCATTACCTTAAAGCTTAATCCAAATCGAATCTTATTTTGTTATTATTAATATTTTTATTATTTTATCTAGTGAGCTTGTGATGGATGACGGTTTAAGTGTGACAGTGAAGATAGAAGAAGAAAGCATCATCAGCCAGGAACCAATTTGCATTGCTGGTGGAGCTGATGGCGGCGGCGGCGGCGGCGGCGGCGGCGGGGCATCAGCATCATCAACATCATCACCTAGGCCAATGGAGGGTTTGCATGAGATGGGGCCACCACCATTTCTGACCAAGACATATGATATGGTTGAAGACCCTTCAACTGATTCAGTGATATCATGGAGTATAGCAAGGAACAGCTTCATTGTTTGGGATTCTCACAGGTTTTCTACCAGTTTGCTGCCTAAGTTTTTCAAGCACAATAACTTCTCTAGCTTCATTCGTCAGCTTAACACTTATGTAAGTATTCTCAACAATCTCCGAATCTTTAGGCTTCTTTCTATATATATGTGCGTGTGTGTGTGTGCGTGCGTGTGTGTGTGTTTATGTAATTATGTGTATGTAGTGTTTGTCTATTGAAAGCCTTTTGGTAAAGTTTCCGGGCATGAACAGTACACATTTAATCCTGAAAGTTCAATTTTATGAAGTATTTATAAAATTAAATTAGCCAGACTGAAAATATATATATATATATATATATATATATTATTTTGTGTTATCAAATGAATTTCACTTGAAAGATGTCCTAGGTCCAGCATGCTGAATTTTGAATCATCAACTTTTGCAAATGAAAAGATAACTTGGGGTCAAGCAAATATTCAGTAATTCAAGTTGACAGTAATGTGCAGTAGGATCATATCAGTATTACCCATTAGCGTTGCAAGGAAATTTATACCTAATTGTCCTGTTTTGGTTATATTCCTTAATGGGAGACTTATTCATCCTCTATGGCTTTCATTGAAAGATTTGTTTGTACCATCATTCGTGGCGATGTGTCTGCTTTATTTTCAGTTTGATATTTGTAAAACTCAATGCCCATTGACTTCTGATTCTGATAATTTTTGCTTATCTCTTGATTTCAAAGTTCTTGTTATTGCATGTCTGTGTCTATATTCATGCGAATTTGCTTTATATGCGCGTTAATGGGTTCAAGGTTGAACGATTTTATGTAAATTCTGCAAGTTATCATGCTGGCTTTTGCTGTAAGTGCGCCAGCTTTGTCTATTTTTGTAAGTTTGACAGAGTTTGCATGATCTTGATGGTTAAATTTCAGTAGGCTGTGAAAAGGTTGATGTACTGGCTGCGTGGATCTTTGTGATTCTGATGAATGTAGTAGATGGTTATGAGATGAATGTGGCCCTAGACCATTGTCGAGAGAATCACCATAGGTTAATTCCTCTGTTTCTGATGATTAGTTGCTAGAGCATGTTAAGATTCGAAGTGTGTAGACGAGCTTTTCTGAATACATCTGTTGGAGAGATGCTAAATGATGGCAAATGATGCAGGGATTTAGGAAAGTGGATCCTGATAGATGGGAATTCGCGAATGAAGGCTTCCTTGGAGGGCAAAAGCATCTATTAAGGAATATAAAGAGGAGAAGAAATGTCACATACAGTATGCCCCAACAAAGTGGAGGAGGTCCTTGTGTTGAAATAGGGCATTATGGGATGGATGAAGAGCTCGAGAGACTTAGAAGGGACCGAAATGTGTTGATGTCTGAAATCATTAAGCTTAGGCAGCAACAGCAAAATTCGAGGGAGCAGGTTCTTGCAATGGAAGAAAGGGTAAGAAGCACGGAAAGGAAGCAACAGCAGATGATGAGTTTCCTTGCCAAAGCCTTCAGCAGTCCTGCTTTCGTCCAGCAATATGTGGGCAAGTATAGGCAGAATAAGGAACAGGGGCACATTGAAATTGGACAAAAGAGGAGAATAACTATGAGCCCGAGTGAAGAGAAACTAGAAGCTGTGGCAGTCGCTATGAACAGTGAGCAGCCTCTTAGTTTCACGAGCCAAGAACAAGAGGACTTGGCACGTATTGAAACAGAAATGGAGACATTGTTCACTGCAACAATTGACGGTGGATCAAGCAGTGACCTGAATGAAACAAAGGCCGAGTCAATTCCCACAACAAGTGGTACAAAATTAGATCCTCTTTCTGAGAATATGTGGGAGCAGTTGCTCAATGACAATCTTTTGACAGGTAACCAGGCAGAAGAGGAGTTGGTTGGTGATCAACCAGAGATTGACGTGGATGTTGAGGATTTAGTTGTACAGTCACCAGAGTGGGGTGAGGATATGCAAGAGTTTGTAGACGAGATGGGATACTTTAAGTCAAAGCCCTGAAGCTTCACCTCAATAAGTGGTCTTCTGGCGTCCTCTTACCTAATGATCTGTTGATTTGAATTCACTAATTATGTTATCCAACGTACTTGCTGATATTGTACTTTACTTCATGCAGCAAGGATTTGTGCAAGTTGCAACGAGGGCAAGGAGCAATCCTACTTCTATGTATCCTTTCGTATACGATATAGTGCACATAGTCGTTTCCTAGAAGTTCTTTGCCATTACTGTTTCGAGACAGATTCACCCTTTTCTGTTTACTTTTGGGTGTTCATTTTGCAGATCGGGATGCATGATTAGAAGCTACGCAGGGGTGTTATTTCCGACCATCTTCCCAAAGTCATCTATATTACATGAGTGGCCATGTACATTCTAATATCTAACAATAACACTTCATGACTTTGAGAACTCGGCAATTGCTGCATCATTAATGTAGTGGCTGTTGATTGTATACTTGTGATGAGTTATGTGCCCATTGATAGAGTAGCTAACTAGATAAAGATGTGAAGCGAAGCCAAAAACTGTAGAATGCCTGGGAGGTCACTCTGCATTGTTAGCGGTCTTATGCCTAAGAGTTCGCTGGAGTCATCAACTCGGAGACAGTTATTCACAAGAGGTGAGGTATCTTTTATAAGTGCTGGCAAGTAAGCCAGCCGGTTTTGTTCGACAAGCGAAGATATGTTACATTGGCTATAGCTGGTTCTTTGGGTGTTTACGCCTGTGATTCCTGTATAATGGAGAAAACTCACCAAAGAGTCAAAGTTATGGGGCAGATTCAAGATAGTGAATTGTATATCTGGTTATGGTCTTCAACTGTTCACGATTATAATTAGATTTATCTCGTAATGTTATACGCTGGTTCAATAGGCGGCCACTGATAAGGTGTCTAGAATGGAACACCACTTGTATTCCAGTTGTGTGTCCAATTCCCGCTGTCAACACTTGGTGTTAATCTATTGGTAGGATATAGGTAGTCAGGAAACAGGATTCAGAAATAAAGTGTATTAGAAAGCGAACTGGTAGTTTTGGACAAATAAAATGTGCATGTGACCTCTTTTTATAAAAGCCTAGCTAATAAGACTATGTCAATTATAATTAATGTTAATTTTGTAAAGTATTCTTTAATTGAATTATATTATACAAGAATAAAATATCACAAAATATGTTACATATTCTCCCTTTGTACCCAAGGTGGTGTGAATGATACTAACTTGGATTAAGTCCATGAGTCAGACGGGACGATGAGCTTTGGTGAAGATGTCAACAATGCAGCTAGTTGAAGGATATATTGACATTAGATGAAGTTTTGTGTGTGAATTGTGTCCAACTAGTTAATTTCTGAAGAGTGGCCACACACTCCACTAAGATTACATTTAAATCTAACCAAAATCTTTATTTATGCTTGGGATTCTCAAAGTAATTAGTAGTTTGCACATCTTCAAAGGGGTTTGTAGAAGTATTTTCAAAAGTCACTGAAATTATTTGTCGATCAGTAGCAAGAGAGGCTTGACCTTAGTCTAGTGAGCACAATGCCGATCAAAGGTACGGGTCGACAAGTAGAACGAATGTGGTCCTTGTCTCAACTAGTCGATCAGGGACGCATCGGTTAATGCAACACTACCGTTTGAGCAATTTTAAGTTAACCATATAAAACTATAGTTAATATATAAGCATAATCTAAATTAAGTTAGATATATAATTAAAGTTAGTCTATTGTTTAGTATAATTCTAATTAAAGTTAGAGGGTGTTTGGATTGACTTATAAAAAAGTGACTTAAAGCACTTCTGGTTTTAATTTTTTTATTGTCAACTTTAAATAGTTATGTGTTTGAATAAAAGTTGTAGTTATAAAAATAAATATTTACATATTTGATTAAAGTGGGTTGAAAAGTAAGTTATATACTTAAAATAACTATTAAGGACGTTAAAATAGAATTTAAAAAAGTAAGTATAAAATAAAAGAGTAAAGATATTTTAGTAATAAAAATAAAAAGGTAAGGATAAGATAATAAATGATTTGGTCAACTTTTCTTTTTTTTTTTTAATATGCTTAAAGTCATAAAAAGCAAAAGTTGGAGTTGGGGAGTTTTTTATTTTCTACTTAAAGTCACTTAAAAAAAGTAAATTTTTAATTAAAACAAACACTTCCATTAGCTTAAATTAGGCTGTAAGTAAGTTTGACTAAAAAAAAAGAGCCAAACCAAGCACCCTCTTAGTCAATAGTCATGTAACTAAAATTAGAATGATTTTTATTATAGTTCTAACTATTATAGTTTTTTGTATAATTTTAATTAATATGCATATAGAAAATGTTATCAATTAACTATAATTAACTAATAAATATAAAATATATTGAGATACTAATATAAATTATATAATTTTAATTAAATAACTTCTACATAATAAACTATTTTACACAAATAAAAAGTCAAAAATGATATTAATTTAGTGGTAGTCCATTATAAATTAAGGTTTTAATATTGTGTAATATGCATAATGTACATACAACTATACATAATTTTGCTCCTCTTTTTATTTCATGAAGTCTGGGTTCACTCTGGATTTTTAAAGTAACGAGTTTTTATCGGATTTTAAATGGGTCAGCATCTTAAGTCACCCATCCTGTTGCCATCTCTCCTAGTAAGCTTAACTAGTGAATGCAAAACTTCTTAGGTTGTAGGCTTCATTATATTGTACAAGGTCTTTGCATTTTCTTTGCATACCAATTTAGTGGGGGCAAATTAATCCTTAGGTCTTAAAGCCAAAAGTTTCCAAATTTTGATCAATAAAATCTAACATGCCACTCTATATGTAACTTCACAGTTTTTGTCCTAAAGAATTCTTTGTGAATGAGTAGGAAACATTAATCTGTTTTGCACTTGGAGTTCTATCAAAAGACCCAAAAAGTTTCCTTGAACTAGATAAGTCGAAACTAGACATATTTGGTCCATATTTTGATGAAGAGCAGTGAAGGCACCCTTATGCTATTGTTCCCTTTGGCATCAAACTTAGAGCCTAGTTTGGTTAATCTTATTTTTAAGTGCTTAGACTAGCTCCAACAAATTCCCTAAATAACTAAAACACTTATATTTAGGAAAGTTATTGGTGATAATGCACTCTAACAGTTCTCTTATCCATTGCTCATATTTTAGGGATTCTTTCAACCAAAATCCAAAACACCCCAAAGCCATCCCCCAAACCCATCTTACATCCCCATGGCATTAAGACTGCAACGTTATAAAATAAGAGAATTATTATAGTGAAATTGAAATTGGTATTTCTAAACTAAGAGTTTGCTGAAAAATAAGGGAGCTGTTGTCATATAACTGAAAATAGGAGATCCCAAAATATAAAAAAAAAATGACTCAAATTACTTAAATTTAGAGGGAAAAATAAGGGAGTTGTTCAAGACAACCTTATAAGCAGCTTGTGCTTATGAGCAAAAAGTTGTTTATAAGCAAATGATAAATAAGTGGAGATGTGTTTAGATAATATGTGCTTATAAGCAAGTAATAAATAATGACTTAAAAGGACATATTATTAATTATAAATAATCAAAAAGTAAATTTTTTAAGGGTAATATTATCTTTTTTTATTATTTTGACCAAAGTGCTCAAGAGTGTTACTATTATTTTTTTTTCTGGGTTGTATGTATAACTAAAGATGCTGGCATATAAGCATAAAACACTCAAACTATATAATTTATTAATTCGGTTATTTCGGTTAAAATCAAAATTTTAAAACTTTAACTAGAACCTAATACCGAACACCGAAATATTAAAATTTTGTTAACCAAAATTGAACTAAATTATTATTCTATTTAGTTTCAGTTTGATAATCTGTTAATAACTGAAATATGCTCGGTCCTACATTTAATGTGAGGACTTAGTGCTGGTACAAAAAAAAAATTATAATACTGGTCGAAAGTAATACAGAGAATTTAAAGGGCCAATTGCATAGAGACATATTAAAGAAGGTAATTGTGAAAACGAGATTGAATAGTTGGGAACTAAGAAATTGTGATTGCTTTTTATTCTTACCTTTTGATTTTATGACGTTATGTAAATTTTTTAAAGAAAATAATTTATCACTCCAATTGATGTTTCATCACAAAGGCAAATGCTTCGTTCTCGAAAATAAATAAATAACATTTTTAATTTTTACAACAAAATATTTGGTTATTCAAAATATTATATTTATTTGAATAATCAACATTTTGTTACCCAAACAGTTTTAACATTTTTGAGTTTTAGATTTTGGCTATAGAACAACATTTATTTATCAAAAAGGGAGAGGGGAAGAGAGGGAAGACTCATACATAAAGATACACCCTAACATATGTAGTAGATTAGTAAGGGTACGTAGAAGGCAAGACTTAAACCCCAAATGTCCCAATATGTGTATTAGATTAGTTGAGGAAGAAGACAAGACTTTAAACCCTGGATGTAACATACACCCTAAAATGTATATTAGATTAGTTAAGATACAAGACATGACTCAAACCTCTCCCGAGAGACTTGAGTTCTATACACTTGATTTTACGCTCCAATGTACAGACAAGAAGCGTGGATTTCTAATTATCGCTTTGGAAAATTAATTTCCTAAAAATGCAAGGTTCAATTTTAAAATACTATTTCAATAAGCCAACATAGATCAGATCAATCTAAAACCACAATTCCATCTCCAAAATCTGATATATACTGCTACAAATGCAAATCCATGTAAACAAGAATTTCAGGAATACACTATCTAAACAAGAATCTTTAACTTTTCACCGAACACTGACATATTCAAGTTTACAACACAAACTAAGGAGGAGTTACTAGATGAGGCTCTTCAATGATCACGAGCAGTATCTTTCTCACGCCACCAATCAGGCACTTACCATTTTTCTTCTACAAGGGGAAATAAGCAACATAAGTGGGCAAAAGAATCATAAACAAATAAGGGTATGAAAATTCCAGTAAAGGAGCGTATTAGTGACACATAAGACTAGAGACATTTTTTCACAAGTATGCAAAGAATTAATTAGAAGGCTAGCATACACAAAAAGTGAGAACAATTTGCAAGATGTTATATCTTCTAAAAAGAGAATAAGCTAAAAGTAGCATAAAGGCAAAAGGTTCATTTTCACTGATGTTCTTGAAAGATGAACAAAAGCTCACATACAATGTTTTTCCTTTTATCACTCTAATAATTTCATGCTACAATGGAACTCCATGTCAACTATCCCCATACTACTCTATAACAACTAGGAATGCAACATATGCAATTGAAAAATGACATGGCATGTCTTCTTTCCATGAATGCAGTGAAAGAAGCAAGTGAGAAGTTGAAAAGCAATGAATCAATAGAACCTAGTTAACAAAATTGAAATCAGGTAAAAGTAGCTGTAACTAGTTAATAATAAAATGTCCTGCAATATTTGACATTGTGGATGTAGACATCAAGTCATCACTAGATTATTTACCACCACGAAACTCAAGACTCAACCATTCATTAGTCAAAGAGAAACTCATACACAGAATTATCCTCCATATCAAAAAAATCAGATCCATATGGAGAATCATCCTCCTCATATGTAAGGCTAACATCTAAATGTCCTGATAGAGAACTTCCATACGAGGATCCAAAATTAGGGATTCTGGCAGTAAAAGGATAATCCTCAATAAAGTCATCAGGGTGTCTCAACTTCTTTATCTGATTAAAACATCTTGTACCTAAATCACCACCAAGATATATGTTAAATCATCTGTGAAGGTTGAGAGATTTGAGCTATGGACAACCATCAAGAATTGCTGTCAATCTTTTGTCAGTCATCTTATTTCAAAAAAGTTAAAGATGTCGCTGATGTGTTGTGATTTTGTGTGTGTTTGCATTGTCATTTACCTATATTTTAGAGGTGTTGAGTTCTCATAATGATGCATTAGTGTAGTGCTTTTGATAAGAATAGGCTTAAGCTTAAACAAATATACATATCGAGTTTAAGAGACAAATTGCTACACTAATTGCTTGTTTTCAATGATTTAGGTGAACTTTGGGTTAAGATCTAGATTGGATGATGAAAGGTGATGAAGATGAGAAATGCACGGGTCTAAGAGAGAAGACCGGAGGTCGAAAAGACAAAGAATAGAGGAAGAAAGTCAGCCGGACGACCACCCCTCCAGAGCCGGTCGACCGGCCAGTCCAGAGAGCATCAGTAAAAAGCCAGTCGAGCTAGGTCCAGAGGCCGGTCGACCTAGATGGTCGACCGGCAATATGTTGAGAACATATAAATAAGGCCCGATTCTGCAGAAAAAGGAAGGGGGGACTTTTGGAAGAATAACACACATTTCACACCTAAAATTCTCACACACTTAACCCTAGATTCCATCCACCTCACACACACTTTTCACACATTTGTCACTAAGAACCAAGCTTGATTTGGAGGGTTCAAACATTTTGGAATCAAGTTTGCTTAAAAGCTTTATACAAGATTAGCTAGGATGAAAGGGAAGCTTCATTATCTCTCTTTCATTCTATTTCCTATTATGATTGAGTAGACCTGTGTAGGGTGATTTAACTTATGTAATGGGTTAACTATATACTCTTATGATATGGGATATGATGGCTAAATATATATACATGTTTCGAATTTTCTTGTTCAAATGGGTATTTTCTCATTCATGTCTAAGTACTTGATAAAATGCCTAGATGAGTAACATGTGTATAAATTGAAGTTTGTTTGTTACTAAACACATCTAATCCATGTTATAATCATGTCTATATGTTTATATGTGGATGCTATGAAGTGGGTAATGCTTTTATTCATGTCTATATGTATATTTGCATGCCCAGTAATGAGCATAACTTCAATAATGCATACGTGTTGGTTGTTAATTATTTCTAATGGTGTGAACTGAACATGACGATTTTTGGTAGTTGAATAGGTTCCATTATTCACGAGCACCTTGGCCTTGAACATGTATGAACGCATTAGCAAGTCAAATCCTACTGTAGTGACCTTAGAATGACGAAGTGTAATTTAGGGCTAGTCTAGACCGAGTCTCCTTTGGCTTTAAATCCAGCCAATAGGTTTCCGGATAGGTTTAGTCGACCTTAGCAACACTAGGTCATGGCTTTAAATCCAGCGAAAGGTTTAGGTACTAAGGTAGGTTCATTCTCAGTCACCTAGGAAGTTGGTTAGTCACTCTTAAGGCCCTAGGTCATAAGGACCATGCCATAGCTGTAGGAGGCGCCGCCTAGGGACGGACCCGCACCGACTCCTAGGGGGAAATTAGGACACTAACTAGCAACCTAGTTAAGAGCACTCATGATAGTTAGCCATCATCCCTTAATCCCATAGCATTTGAGTATAGAATTACCCATTCATAAGTCGAAGTCACCCTAACCCCTTCTCAATTGTTAGTTCCCTCTTGACCAACTTGTGCTCCCATTTTTCATATTCATAGTTTAGTTTTATTTCCTTTACCTAGAACTCCCGATAATCCAAAACCCCAAAAATATGCCTAGTTTAGATCTTTCTTTTTGGCACTTTCTAGAATACCAAGTATAGAATTCTCCCACATTATTCACGCCTCCCTGTGGTTCGACACCCGCACTTGTATACACTATATTGCACGATCCGTACGCTTACAGGTCTTTTAGAGCTTGCACTTGAAAGACGCAACAGTCGCAATATGGGTATACTTACTGCAACAGCTAGCTAGTGCCTCATCATTAAACCCTATATATGTACCAGCAAGTGCCTTATCATCAAACTCTATATGTGGGTATCTCAACCCTTCGTTCAATTTGAATGCCTTAAACAAAGGGCATGAATGACCAATAACTATAATAGCTTCACTGTCAATATTTGTGAAGTAAAGGTGCACCTTCTCTAAAAGAGGAAACATCTTAACCGTTTCACTCAAGCCTTCACTTGACAAATATAGCCACTTGCAAGTCGAAGACGTCTCAACTGAGCTGATTTGTTAAACTAGGTGCAAGGTTATTCAAGGATGGTTATTAACCAGTAGCACTAAAAGAAACAAGGATGCATTTTGCTTTGGAGATAGATGAATCAATAACAAGTTTATGTCATAATCAACAAACAACCTCTTAAAATTAAGCTGTTACTGCAAGTGTGTGATAGAGAAAGGGGTATGTAGCAGTTATCATTAATTATAATAACATTATATATCTAGTCATTAAATGGAAGCACCTTTTTTATTAGCAATTGAAATGCAATAACATTCAATGAACGGAATAGTCATCTTTACTTCTTCAGCCATTAAAAAGTGATCCATCTTTACAAAGCCAAGCAAGACCATCAGGTAATTTGCATGGCTTTTCAACTTTAAACACTATCTAGATGGATGAAAAGAGTTCGATGTACAAAGGCAACATTAAGGAGAGAGAGCATAAATATCCATATACCTAGAAATGTGGACAACTAAAATAGACTAATCTTATTAATCATAATGACAAGACAATATAAGTAATCAGCACTAGAAAAGAAACAGAAGAAATATCCTATAAAGAATCATTTCAATCAAAATAAAGCATTAAACAAGAAGAATCAACCCTACATAACTATTAATTTTGACTTTGTGAAATATATACACAATGGAAATGTAAATGTTAGATAAATGATAATCTATCAAAAAAATCACTAGTCTTGGTCCAACCTACTGATGCAACCCAAACCCATAAATCTAGCACCCAAAGCTAAAACAAGAATGCTAACCGGCGTGCCACTAATTTGGTGAAATATGACAGAGCACTTTTAAAGAAGCTTCCTTTGTCTAACTAAAGTTATGTGAGTCTTGCCTCTCATGAGCAAATAAATGCTCAAAAAATTGGCATATAAGTTTACATTTTCAATACGTATGTATAGATGTAAACAAACATATCCTTTGTAATCAACTTCATTAGAGCCTTAAATTAATGACCAAAATAAAATATAATCAAAATTATGAATAGGCACTTTTGTTGACCAGAGTAATCACAATGCGTTCCCATATATACATATACATATATATATATATACGTATACATATACCTGTACATGTATATATACATATATGAATGTATATTTTCTGCATGCGTACAAAACTTGAAAAATAGAAATACAAACATTCCTCGCAAGTATGCCTCTTTCAATGTTTTCTTGAATGGAAGCCCTCTCCCTACTATTTTCCCTTCACGGGGAATATGCCAGTGGGACCCCTTCTCCTCAATTCTCTTTTGTATCCTTTCACAGGCTTTGACTGCCATCATCAATGACAAGAAAAGGAGAGGCCTTATCAAGGGTCTCAAGTTTTGTCCTGCAAGTAAACCTCTCAGTAACCTCTTTGCGGACGATGACATCCTCTTCTTTCAAGCCAAAGTTGATATCGCTCACTCGCTTAATGAAGCTCTGCATCACTTTTGCCAAGTCTCAAGCCAAAGCATTAATCTAAATAAGAATGGTATTATTTTTTATGCTACTGCTCCTAACCACTTAAAATCTGAGATTTGCGATATTTTCAAACTTAACAAGTTTCTTCCAATTGGCCACTACCATGGACTCTCTTATGAATGGAGCTCTTCTAAATCTAAATCTCTTGATTGGCTTCTGGATAGGATCAAGGCTAGACTTGAAAATTGGAAATCTACCTTTCTCTTAGATGGCGAACGTGAATTGATGGTGAAAGCAATTCTCACAGCCATTCCCTCTTTTGTTATGTCGATCTTCTTACTTCTTATCTCTTTTTGCAAGAAAAATACCTCCATCATTAGCTATTTTTAGAAGAAGTACAAACCTCACTGGGTAGTTTGGCACACTTTCTCATTGCTTAAGGAGAGAGGTGGCCTTGGTTTCAAAGAATTCCATTATTTTAATCTTGCTCTTCTCCTCAAACTTGCATGGCGTATTATGTATGAACCTGATTCTCTCATTTCTTCTACTCTCAAACTTTTGTATTTTCACAACACTGATCTTTGGCATGCTAAAATTGGGAGAAGGCCCTCATGGGGCTAGAAAAGTAACATTCGGGAACGTGATTTCATTCTTAAAATTTCTAAATGGCACGTTGGTAATGGGCTCTCCATTGATAAGATGCCTGGCTCCCGCACACTAAATCCATCTCTCAGCCTGTTGACTCTCAATATCAGCACGTTTAGGATTTATTCAGGCCCCATGGTCATATTTGGGATGATCAAGAGCTGAATCTCCTCTTTCCCTCGCACATCCAAAAGGAGATTAAATCAGTTTACTTGTGTCTTTTTCCCTCTCAAGACCTATTGTCTGGGCCTTTCATTGTCCCAGGACAGTTCAATGTGATAAGCAAGCTCTTTTGAGTGATGCTAACTTTGTGGTCCTTGTAGGTTTCCTCAAAATTGAAGAACTTTCTTTAGAGGGTTACTACTCATTCTCTGCCTATAGAAGTTCAGCACTTTCAGAGAAAAAAATGTCCAAAGACCTAATTTGCAAGAATTGTGGGCTTGAACCAGAAACTCCAGAACATCTCTTGCTCCTTTGTAATTGAAGTAAAGCCATTTAGTTTGCTTCTCCTTTCTAGTGCATCACTGATTAGTCCATTGCTTAGTTCGATTCTTGGTTTGAATCATTACTTTCTCAATTTCGACAAGTAGGCCACTTGAAGGGAGAAGCTGACTCGTTGGCAGCTTTCATTTGTTGGTTTATTTGGAAAGGGATAAATAATTTTTTTTTCAATAGTATACCCTATTGATCCTCTCAAATCTATCCATCTTGCTCTCTCGGCACACTTAGAATTCATTGGTGCTCAAGTCTTATAGTACTCATGGTCCTTACTGATGCATAATTCTTCTCATCATGTTGTCCCTTCTTATTGGATCACACCCCCAACTGGCACTTCAAAGCTTAATGTGGATGCTTCTTTCAAGGCTCCATTTGATGGACTTGTAGGGTTGTCTGTCATAATAGTAATGGCCATCTTATTTTTGGTGTTGCTTCAAAAATCTCTTGCCACTCTGCCATTCAAGCTGAAAGAATTGCCCTACGCCAAGCTTGCCTCTTTGGTTTCTCACTCAATCAAGTACCCTTTTGTGTTGAGATTGACTTTAAGATACTTTTCAACTCTGTTTCTTTAGGCCACTCAGCCTCTCGGTGGAGATTGCCGGTATCATCGTCGACATCCACTCTTTTCACCGAGCCTACCTCTCTTTCCCTCTCATTTGCTCGTCATAATGGTAACAAGATTGCGAATTGGGTGGTTAGATCTTGTGAAAGTGGCACACTACCTTTTGATTGGGTCTCTAATCATCCCCCACTCTCTACTTTACTTCATGTTGATTTTGCACCTTGTGGTATTGGTTGATACTTTTTGTTTCTTCTTCTCTATTTAATGAAATTTCTTTGTTGACCAAAGGCTTTGGATAATGTTGTGTCAGTAATGAAGAGTAGAATAATAACTATCAAGATGTGGGCATAACATTTATAAGCAGTTGAAATCTAATTTTTAATAAGAAATACATGTCGAGGTTTAAAATGCAGAAGACCAATTTTAAGGAACAAGTTCAGTTATGCAATGGTTGTAAAAACCAATGTAGAGCACTAGAAAAAGAGGTTCAACAACCACACAACATAACTTTATTTATTTGTATATATTGGTGTGTTATTTCAGTGCAAGCCCTAAAAGACCCGCAAGCGTACAGATCTGTAGAATAGTATGTACAAGTATGGGTGTCGAACCACAAGGAGGCGTGAATTTGTGGAAGAAATTCTATACTAGTATACTCCAGAAGAAGCTTAAAAAGGAGACCTAAACTAACATGTTTTTGAACTTTTTGGATTTTTGGGAGCTAAAGGAAAAAGATGAAAGATTACACAATAAATGCACTAAGGAAAAGAAGGAAAGAACTAAGCTAACTTAGGGGATTGAAACAAGGGAAAGGTGATCAGGTGACCTACACTTGCGAATGGGTGATTTAGCACTTCTATGCTATGGGATTTGGGGATTGGATTTCTACATAAAGCTTCTAATACTAAGCAACTAACTAGTGTCCTAATTACACCCTAGGACTCGGTGCGGATCCATCCCTAAGCGTGCACACTTAGAGCTACGGCGTGGTCCTTATGTACCTAAGGCCATAGAGGGACTAGAAAGCCGCCTAGGTGCCTCAGAATAATCCTACCATAATTGCTAAACCATTAGCTGGATTTAAAGCTAAGACCTAGGATTCCTAGGGTCGACTAAACATATCCGGACTCCTATTAGCTGGATTTAAAGCTAAAGGGGACTTGACCTAGACTAGTCCTAACTTATGTACCATCATTTTAGGGACACTAAAGCAGATTAATACCTAGTAAGTGCAGTTCTATATGTTCTAAGGAAAAGCGTTGTGAATATGACATCCTATCTACGATACAAACACTAGCGAGTTTGATTTACACCATTGAAAGCATTCAAGTATCAACATGTAGAATTGATTGAGCATGTATTCACTATAAAGCATATTTCATACTCACATGGACAAGAATAGAATCAACCCACTTCATGTTATCCATAATCAGACACATAGACATGCATAATCTGCAGATTAGAAGTGTTCTATAGCAAATATAACCCAATCTATATACATACAACTTATTCAAGCATTACATCAAAGACATGGACATGAATTAATATAAAGCTTCTAAAAATAAAGAACAAAGTATGTATGTATATATATATATATATATATATATATATAAGCCAAACAAATCCCATAACAAAGAGTATATATATCATCCCATTACACAAGTTAGGTACCCTAAATCATCTACTCAAGCATGAAGTAAATAAGAATGAAAAAGGTTATAGAAATCTCCCTTTTCATCCTCTCTTGTTTCTTTACAAACTTGAGTAAATCTTCACCAAGTAATGTTTGAATCCTCCAAAATCAACTTAATTTCAAGTGAGGGTGTGTGTGTGTGTGTGTTAGTGTGTGAATCAGAGGTGGGTAAGAATAGGGTTTGTGTGTGAGAAATGGGTGTGTATATGGGTCTCTGAAAATCCCCCTTTAAAAGCTAAAAAGTCGAGTTTTTATAGCATCTGCCAGGCATAGCCAGTCGACCTAGCTGGTCGACCGGCTTCTTTTCTTAACTCATCTGGCTTTCAAAAGTGGTGCTTTCTGGACTGGATTGATCGGCTTTTGGAGGGGGTTGACCGGCTTAAAATGAGGTCTTTTCTGGAGTGGCCCGTCGACCGGCAATTTTTCTAGGTCGACCGGCTCCTTCAATTGGCCTTCTATTGTCTCTTTCTTGCTCTTGGCCTTCATCACATGACCCGTACCTCTTCTATTTTCATCGTCCATCCTCGTTCGAGCTCTGTTTCAACCCTATAGCTCACCTAAGGCACAAAATTAAGCATTTAGTATAACATTTGACTTAGAAACTCAACTATGTACATTTGCTTACACTTAAGCCTAACTCTAGTATATGTGCTATACTAATACATCTTTTAAAGCTCAAGATACCTCTTAAACATAGGCAATTAACAACATAAACGCACAAAAAAACGCAACACATCACATATCATTTCATTTCCTTAGATAGAGTTACTATTCCTCTGTAGGTAGATTTATTCCACTTCTTAGTATTACTTAACAGTCTTTTGGTAGGAGTAGACTATAATGGAATCTTTTTAACTACTCAAGTTCAAATTCGAAGACATTGTATGATGGAATACACCATGGTATTAATGTCAAATTTTAATTTTCTTGCATTGTTTCTTTGATCCTATTTATATGATACTCCCAATTGCACCTAAATTATAGCATCGAGTTCTATAAGAAAGTTAAGGAATAAATCCGAAGAATACTTTTAGGTCCCTTTTAGGCGATTCATGGCCTTCTAATGAGGCCAAAAGCTAAACAAGAGAGGTTTAGTCGAGTTAGCTCCACAAGCATTGACCCATCTATGGGTTGATTCTTCTCGTATCTATTTTACCCATGAATATAAATAAATAGAAGGGATGTTAATTTATCTTTCATTAGTCAGATTAATGGACAAGTGGAATGAATAAATTAATTAAGTTGGACTTTTGATTTTGTGGGTTAGATTTCAATATTAATTCATCCTAAAACAAGTCTTAGAAGTCCAAGCCATTTCTAGATTAGGTCTAGAATAAATATTATAAATATATGATAATGATTTAAGGTTGCAAGAAGAAGCCTAATACTCACTTGCTTTTCACGAATGATTTTCTATTTTCCATCTGAGCCGAACCGATAGAAGTCAATGCACTCAAAAATGTTCTCTATCCCCATGGATTTGCAACTAGTCAAACTATCAACCTAAGCGAATCCAGAATGGCCTTTAGTGCTAACACACCAAGGAGAATTAGCGATGATATTTACAGGAGACTTCGTGTGAGTCCAAGGGAGAATCTGGTTGAATATCTTGGCCTTCCAACCAACTCGGGGAAATCCAAGAAGCAAGCACTGAATTGGATTCAAGACAAAATTCTGTCTAAGATCGAGGGGTGGAAACAGATGCTCTTATCCAAAGGTGGGAACGAATGTTAATCAAAGCGGTACTTTTGATGTCTATTATTCACTTTCCGAAGACATTTTGCAAAACCGTTTGTTCTAGAATTGCAAAGTTTTGGTGGAGTTTCGATACAAAAGAAAAGATTCGTTGGATTAAGCGGAGTAAGATCTCAGACCCAAAATCCATGGGAGGTCTCGGTTTTAAGGATTTTGAAGCTATGAATTGTGCTCGTCTTACGGCTAAAGCTTGGAGATTAATTCAAAACCCAAACTCTCTTACAAATGAGGAGTTTTGGGATGCAAAACCAAACAGGCAAATGAGGAGTTTTTAGAGGATAAAAATTGCAGCACCAGCCAGTGGATGGTTGAAGTGCTTGAAGCATACTCTATAGCTGGTATTCCAAAAGCTCAAATTGAAGCATTGGACATGACCACTAAGTGACAGAGCCAAGATTTTGACATAGCGGGAGAGAGATATTAAAGTTTTTCTACTAAAAAAAAAAAATTTAATGAAAAATTTGTAATAAAATATCACATACACAAATGCATGTCTCTGTCTCTCTCTCTCTCTCTCTCTCTCTCTCTCTCTATATATATATATATATATATATATATTTTTTTTTTTTTCAATCTAAGGGGCCAAAATACACATAATTTTTTTTTGGTAATTTTTTGGGCTGAGGGCGGCTACCCCTACTTGCCTCTAGCTCCACCACTGAATTGACCACCTTTGGGCATAAGCAAATGCAACTTACACGCCTCCGTAGGCAAACCTCAACAAAAAGTGGGCCTTCCAAGTCTCTTTTGAAACCACAATGAACTAATGTCAAAAAGGACGGCGAGCTTGCTTCATATTCCCGTGTTTGATCTCTTCCATCTCTGCTTCGCTCGCTGGAAGATATTTGCTAGGTAGAAGCCAGAGAGCAATGTTGTATTCCACTCCCCCAAAGCTGCTTGAGTCTCTTGTAAAAGCAGATAGAGAGAGATATAATTAATAGTGTATTCAGAATGAACTTATTTTAGTATCCTTATCTTATTGAAATAATGAAGAGATAGGCATCTTATAAATATTTAAGATATCTAGTCACGTACATTCTATGAAAATTTAAAACAAATCATACTTTTTTGTTTTATAAAATATCAGTAATCTATCCTTTTCTTATTTTTTTATACCTACAAAAATAACATCATTTCACATGAAAATTATAAACTCAAAACAAGTCATACTTTTCTATAAAAAAAAGCATCTTATAATAAGCATATACCAAATAAAGCATAAGTCGGTTTTTTCCAACAAACAAAAAAAAGGAAATCAAGAAAAGATCAAATTGTGGAATTGCTGAAGTTATCTCATTTTTTCAATCTATTTGTTTTTTGTTCAGAGATCATTTGTGCTATTTAAATCCTGAATGGTGACTTGAACTCGAAATACATACCTTATTCGGCCCAATTGACTATTTAGATATCTGCTTTAGTGTAATATATGTAAATATATGTGCATATGTGCGCAAGGATTGTGCAACTATTTATGGAGAAATATGTATTTGATTTTGAATTTTATTGGGTTATTTTGCATGTATTTTGATCCATTTAATTGTTTTTCTAATAATTTCTTTGACTCTTTATGTTTAAATTAAAATTTTAATACGTTGAAAGTTAATTATCTATTAAATATATTCTTTTATTCTTTTCCTAACTAAATAGTTACTGTTATGGTTAACTATTGTTTTTTAAAAACCTAATATTTATGGTTATGTTTAAAGATTAAGATCGTTCAATTTCGACTTTAGGATTTGCGAAATATTTCTATTACATTTTACTAATTTTCACGATTATACGAATCACGAAATCTTCATCAAGATGGCAATCTAATCACTACTGGCATTGTTGTTTTAAAATGTAATGAATTTAAATGTGTTATTGAGAAATTTTATTTTTCTATTTGGTGAAAAAATAAAATATTACTGATGGACATAAAAAATAATGTGATTTATTTGGTTAAAATTAATGTTTAAAATGATATTTATGATCTTATTTATTTGATTTTAATGTTTCAGCATTTTTTAGTTTTAAAACTTCTTAATTTGTGTAATTTTTTTCTTGCAACTTGGCCGAAGAAGCTGTGTACTCCTTTCTTATTTTTTGTGTGTGAAAATGTTTTTGTGTATATGTGTGTGTAAGAGTTGTAAATAAATATATATTAAGTGGTGAACTAATAAATTATGAACAACTAACAAACAAATTGTAAATAATTTAATTGACGTTTTGTTTATAAATTTTATAATAAAAAATATACATGTTGAATTGTTTGTTCACTTTTTTTATGGTCATTACTCATCATTTATGATCTATATTCACTATTTTATGCCCCTTTGTTCACCATTTTATAATCTTTGTTTACTATTTTATAGTCTTTGTTCATCAATTATGGTTTCTGCTCATTATATTATACCTTTTGTTCATTATTTTATGATTTTTGTTTATTGAAAGATGCACAGTGAATTAAAGGTGTACTATGTTGTGGATGCATGATGTAACCTATCCTATTGGCTTTGGTATTGCCATATACAACATAGCAGCAAGATGGTTTTGAAAGTAGTCGAATCCAGGGTGACACCTTCCATATTTCACATCTAAATGGATTTACGTGATAAGGTCCACAAAAGAAACAATTCCACAAGGCCAAACCCACTAGTTCCTATTCACAAAAAATTGATCTGAAAGTGTACATAACTCGCCAATATGGAGTTAATCATAAGAGACTGAAGTATAAAAAAACAAAAACAAAAACAAAAATTTGTGCCGAGACCAGGAAGAAAAATAAATACTAACTGAATCCACCCCCAACTTATACTTTCCCAGAATGCTTGAATGATCAAATATTTGACATCTATAGAATACATATCACGAAATGAAGAGTATTGCTTGATCGGGTTACCAGTGATTTCTTGAGCACTTCGGACATGGGGAGGAAATACATTTTTGATGGTTTTTGTTTTTCTAGAAAATTGTTTTTTTATTTTCTTAAAATGAAAACAAAAATAATTAATCAAATGAGTTTTTTTGTCCTAATTTTTATTTTATATGAAAATGAGTTGTTTACCCTTTCACTAAAGGGAAAGGGTCTTCTAGCGATAGAGACTAACAAGGGAACTTACCAATACTACTGGAGGAGTAGGATCAGGATAAGGCCGAAGCCACCGGGGTTTAGATCCTCACGAAATGAAGAGTATTGCTCGATCGGGTTACCAGTGATGTTCTCGAGCAATTCGGACATGGGGAGGAAAAACGAAGGCACACGAGAAGAACTTTAGAAAGACAAAAGTAATTCGAGATTAAGCATAGCAAGCGGGGAGAAACGTTGGCTTATTGAACTGAAAATCGTAACCCGATTCAAGAATCTTCAATTCATGCAAAGTGATGTAGAAGCAGAGTTGAGAGATCATACGCTAAGCTTTATAATGGAACAGTAATTCAAGAAGCTAGCAGAACACTAACCTTCACCATGCTTTGACAACACGCTTTGCTGAGCTTTCCTTGCCATTCTTTTCACAGATTCCGCTGTAACAACAATTGACGAATGAGTAGATATAGTGAAGACCTAAAAGAGAACCCAACAAAGAGGAGCCCAAGATTACACCAGTTTATGCATCTGATTTGATGTATCTTAAGATACCTTTTTAATATAAGAACCTCATAACAGGTTCTGCCGGGAGCATTCGCACAGTAACAGACACTTTATGTTGAAGTCTCACCTTTAAATTTTCTTTTCTTTTTCGCCCTCCTCCTCTTGCTTTCGGCTTGTGTCAGCTCAGTTTCTTCTTTTACATCTCCTTTGCCGGCAAATACTTCCTCAGAAGCCAGCATAGCTGCATCAGAGACTGCAACTGTTGCAATCTACAATGGAAACAAACCTCAAAATTAAACTCAGGTGACTTTATTTCAGGAAAGACATAATCAATTTATAGCTAAAGCCATCAACATATTTTGAAAGTTGACTATCATTACCTCTTCCACTGCTAGGCAGGAACATTTGCTTGTATAGACATATCTTCAATGGCCTAATCCAAATTGATTCATTGGCATTAGTTCCAACAAACTGATATACTTGCAAACTGACCTCCAGTTCAAATTGCTGCTGTATGACTTTCAGTAAGGTCAAAAAGTGAGTCGATGATATGTCCTATTCAGTGCAAGAGAGGATTATCCATTATGACCCACCCCCCCCCCACCCCCTTTCTCTCTTTCTTTTTCCAGAACCTCCCAAGCACAGAAAAGACAAATAAAAAAAGGCAACAAGTGTCATTAAAATACTTCTTTTTTCTGTTCATCTGAGAAAGACAATGCTGTTGCAACCGGACCAGTCTTCTGAACATACTCGTCCTGCATAAATATTGAAAAAGAACATAAGAGATTTTATTATCTTGTCAGTCAGAAGTGGTCAAAGATTAAAGGTTACATCATCACAAGGTTGGAAATAATATATATGATCGAAGTACTTGGGGATCCCAAGGCAGGAAGGAAAAGAAATCTGTATCTTCCAGAAAAATGATGAAACTTGCAATATACTAACCTCATAAACTTCAGCAAGGCCCTTCTTGCTTTTGTTCTCATCCTGCATTTTTAAGAAAAATACACCTTTATCATATTACCATCTTCTATCACACTATAAACTGGACAGGAGACCACCACCACCACAGAATCAGAGGACCAACAGAAAATAATTACCAATTCTTTCTTTTCTTTTGGTGCTCAGGATGGTAAAGTTGGAGGCCTTTGAACATCATCGAAACGCCCCTGAACAAGTTGGTGCAGATTTCAACAATTAGCTCATATAAGTGAATGAACACATATAGAGAGAGATAGGAGAACGGGGGAAATAGATTGCATTCTCTCACAATGTGACATCACAACTTGAAAGTTATATTCTGAAACAACAAAGGGAAATTTTATTGTGGTAGTCTCCATTGGTTATCGGATTCTCAAGTCAGTAGTCATTGTTAGAAAAGTCACTTACGATTCCCTGGTGTTTCCTTGAGTCCCAAATTGGTTCCTCTGGTTATCTTTATGCCAGAACAAGATAGAAAATTGTCAAGAGAGTAAGATGTTCAATATCACTTTTTGGTCTCAAGATGCACATAAAATGACCAGCTTGAAGGTTTTTGCGGAACTTCAAGGCCTCATAGTGAGACTTTGGTAACAATAGGAACTCGTAATGTGACTTTGTGCAATAATTGAGACTACTTAGATCATCCGATCAAACTATCCACTTAAATTTTCCCACCAAAGCAAAAAAAAAAAAAAAAAAAACCCCATTTTTTACCATAAGATGAGTAAATCTTTAATCAATACATGTAGAACGATTCTATGTTTTCACCCACCAAAATCCTCCTACATTCCACTTTTTGCTAGTTGGTGTCCCTCCCTTCTCTCTCTCCACCCCCCCCCCCACCCTCTCCCTTTTCTCCTTATATATTTTGGGGTTTGCTAGCATATGTTTTAATAAATTGCGCTTGTAAAAGTGTTCTAGAGTGTGATATTTCATTTATGTTCACAAATTTTCCCTTCAAGACGCCTAACAGGAAAACAATTTATTTATTAATTTCCTCTCTTTTTTTATTTTTCTCTTTCACTTCCATAGGCTGCCTGAAGGAAATGGTTCATTTCTACTAAAATTGAGATTTCTAAAGTGACATCTTATAGAAGCCAATGCCTAAGTTTGATTCAGTTACACCACATTACATGCTACTCTAACTCTAGCAATAGACCAACCTAATGAAAGAACATTATGTAAATATTTAGTAATTCATCTAGACTTCAAGAAAGTTGTATTCCATCATTACATGCATATACATAAACTCCATGCCTAATCATAAGATAATTGGTATTATTATGATCAAATGGAAAGCTGTAAGTCTGGCTTAGTGAGATGATTCTCAGCAAGTAGTTGTTTGACTTTGTTTTAACTGATCTACAGTTTCAAGAAACAAAAAACTTCACACGATAGTACAAGCAGTAATTTAAAAGGTAGAACTGCTGATTAAGTTTAGTAAGCAAATCTCCTTTGGTTACAACTGGGAAGAGTATCCTGGCAAATCTGCGTCGAGCTTACAAGGGGAGAGCAACATGTTATACAAAACGAATGGAGAAAGGGAAGGAAAGGAAAAACACAAACACACACACACAGAGAGAAACAATTGTGCATTTTCCTTCTCATCATGAACGTTAGATATCTTAGCATATCTCAAACATTTCTAGAAAAATATATTAGACAAACAACATCCTTCGATTGGACAACTGACAACATGAGAAAGATCGAAGGGTGAGCTCCACCATAACATACTGTTACATAGCAACATAATTATGGTGCTTCTTGAAAGTTCAAGTTTACTTCAGGATCCTTTTCTGATTAATTCTTCAGGAGATGCATTAACCTCTTCCGTGATTACAGGTGCAGGTCTCACATTGTGCTCAATATCTAGATCAACTTTTAATGCACTATTCTTAACTCTTTTAGCAGCAGTAACCTTCCATGAGAGACCACACTCAATAGAATCAGTTATCCACAAATGCAAAAAAATCATTCAAACAATAATGGGAAATAATATATTCAGAAGCAACCTACCTCCCCCTGCATAGTCCAATCTTTGGGTTCTAAATTAGCTTTCTCCATTTGTTCTATTTGAGACCAAAGCTTTTCCTGCACTTTCTCATAAGTTGAGATTCTTGGCTTCTTCTGCTAGATAATAAGACCACAGAAAGAAGAGCATTTAGATATTCTATGCAGAATAGAGTCACATTCAGGTATCAACTTAAAAAAGCAATAGTATGCCTTGAGGCTTGAAGGGTCTTGCTTAGAATACTTCTCGTCTCTGGTTTGGCCAAGATAAGATATGATAAATACCCAATTGTTGTTATCATTGGTATGCAGATTTTACTGTGTTCCTATGGAGCACTGTGCATTTAGATAAGGAGAAAGACACGCGCCTTAAAAAAAAATTTGAAGCCTCTCATTTCCTTCTCTCTCTTTCACTCTTCCTCTTTCTTCTTTATGTTTCTCTCCAGCAAAATCAAACCGTCCGATTTTAAATCGAATATCCCCATCGCGATCATCATCTTTGCGCAACCATAACGATAGTCTTCAATCTTCATGTCGATTTCGTTTCATCGACGATGTTAGTTGTCGCTGCTATTCTTTTTCTCTCTTTTTCTTAGTTATTTTCTCCGATCTATAACAACAGATTTGTGTGTGTCGTGGTGGTAGTGTGTGCCATGGTGGTGGTGTGTAGTATATGGTTGATGTATATGAGTGAAAGGATGGAGAATCTGGCTATCTAACAAATGATTTAAATAATGCATATTAAGTTTTTGATACTTTGGCTAAATCAAATTCAACTATGGGGTATTAAAGTTTTGAACATGTGATATAAGAATTTTGAACATATAAAATAATAGTTTTATATTAGGACTGTTAATCAAATAGCACACTTATTTATTTTGAACAAATAGTGTACTGGTTTTGATCATATATAATAATAATTTTAAACTAATAATGTTAATTAATTAGATAGCATACTTATTCATTTTGCACCAATAGTGTATTTGTGGGGGCAAATATCTTAAGGTGGGTGAATTAAGATATTAGACAATTTTTGTAAATAAAAATTTATCAAATAATACATACAAATTCTCTTAAGCTATGAATTAAACACCAAACAATCAATAATGACAAGTAATGTAAAGTAGAGATAAGGAAGAAGAAGACGAACGATTTTTAGGTGGCTCGGCCTTGCCTACGTCCACCGCATGAGGATGCTCCCCTTAGTGACTTCAATCAACTCTACTATGATGCTTCTTCAAAGCTTGGTAAAGCACAAATCAAGTGTACAACTCTTTGAAGCTCAATCTTCAAAGAACCCAAGAGTCCCACTCTTTAGGATTTATTCACACTTTATCTAGCTCAATAAATGTATCTCTCAAGATTTTCTAGCTAAAAGAGTGTGTATACAACAAGGATTTGAAGAAATAAATGCGTAATGTAGCTAAACTTCTCAAAAGTAGATATAGCAAAATATACCTCTTGAGTGTTCAATGATTTCACGGTAATAGCTCAAGGATTTCTAAACTGAAGACTATGAAAGGTAGACATACTTGTGGTCCTAAAGCCCAAAATGGACTTGCAAACTACAAGTACTTGGGAGGAAGAATGAAGAAAATTGTGGGGGAACATCCAAAAGATTGTATCTCTGATTTGCAATCAAGCATTATGAAGAAAGTGAAGGTTTTAGTTAGTAGACACAAGGCTTTGAAAGCTAAGCATGCAAATTTGAAGAAGATTGAGGGAGATTGGGGTGAACAGTATAATACGCCACATGATTACTATGAAACAGTCTTAGTTTACAATCCTAAGAGCACTTTGGTGATTGGTGTAGATTAGAGCTTGCCTGACCCTATCTTTGAAAGGATGCTCTTTTCACTTGGTGCAATGATTGATGCGTTTGTTAGTGGGTGTAGGCCTATAATTGGCCTAGATAGATGCTTCTTGAAGAGTATATTTAGAGGACAATTGCTAGCAGTAGTGGGAAGAGATGGCAATGATAACATGTTTCCATTAGCAATTGTAGTGGTCCCAAATGAACGTAGGGAAACTTGGTCATGGTTTCTCAATCAGTTGCACAATGTGATTGGTGACCCAAATGAACATGGTTATTCTTACATATCTGATCGACAGAAGGTCTATTAGAAGTCTTTAAAGAAGAATACCCTAATATCCATCATAGATTCTGTTTGAGGCACATGTATGCAAATTTCAAGGCTCAGTTTGATGATCTAGTGTTGAAAGACCTTATGTGGAAGTTGCTTCAACATACAATAAGAACCATTTTGAAAGATTATTAAAAAGAATTGAACAAGCAAACCTCAAGGTTGGAGACCAAGAAAGTACATATGAATGGCTATCCAAAATTCCTCTTGAAACATGGGCAAGATCACATTTTCCCACCACTTCAACTTGTGATACATTGGTGAATAACCTCTGTGAATCTTTCAATAATTACATTCTGGATGTTAGGGAGAAGCCTATTATCATAATGTTTGAAATGATTAGGTGCAAGCTGATGACTAGGTTTCAAGTTAAAAAAAAAAAAAGTGGCATGGGGAAGTATCAAGGAACCATTTGTCCTAATGTGTTGAAGAAGATAAAGAATATGAATGAGTCTTCTAAAGGATGGTGGGCAAATTGGTCTGGACATGAAGAGTATGAGGCTGTCCAAGATTGGACCAAACATGTTGTCAATCTAGCAATAAAGACCTACAGCTCTATTATGTTTCAATTGGTAAGATACCCTTGTTGTCATGCAATGGCATGCATAAATAGGCATGGAAAAAAATTGAAGGATTATGTACATCCATGTTATACAAAGGATGTTTTTTTTTATTGCATACCAAAACATTATACATCCTATCCTTAGCCTACATGATTATATCCAAAGTAATGTAGAAGCATTGTAACCACCCATTACTAAAAGAAGTCCAGGAAGGCCAAAAAGGTCAAGAAGAAAAATCGTTGATGAGGGCCAAAGTACTCAATCTCAACAAGAAAGGGCTTAACAACTATTTGTCCAAAGTTCTTGGAAAAGTGTCGTAACAAAAGGAGTTGCCCAAATCCATTCCATCCTCAATCAACAACCCAAGAATCTAACAATTCATTAACACAAGGGGATAATATACTATTTATAACCTTAAACATTTTTGTTTTACTAACATGGTTACTAATTTCTATTTCCTTTTAATAGGTCCTTAACACTAAACAATCCTCCACCCAAATTAATCAAGGGCAGCTACCACCTTGACCCACAATAGGTAGAAGACCTGGTAACGTAAGAGGTGCAAAAGGTGCTGCTAGAAATGTTGGCAGAGGCACACCAGGCTCAAGAAATGTTGCACTAGGTTCTGCAAGTCCAAATATGAGTGTTACAGCTACTGCAAGTCAAAATATGAATGTTACGGGTGCTGTAAATCCAAATATTATCGATAGAGGTACTGCTGGTCCAAGTGTTGGTGACAAAGGTGCTGCAGGTGTTGTTGGATGTTCCACTACACCTATTGGTACAAGTGCATCTTCGTGAGAAAGAGAAGAACAGATTACAGAATTTGAACTAACTTGATGGCTATTTTTGTTTTGATGTGAAGTATGACATGGCTGTTTTTGTGGATAGTAGGCAGTATATATTTGGTATGGATAAATTGTTTTTGTGGATAATATGCAACCCATATTTAATGTAATGACATGGCTATTTTTGTGGATATTAGGTTGTCAAATTTTGGTTGTAATGGCTTAGTAGCCATTTTGCAATTGGTTATAATGCCTTTTTTTTTGGATATTAGCCATATGGTTATTGGTTGTCATAATTCTCTTTGCCACAGTTCAATACAGTGCTTATATTATTGGCAAGTTCATGAATTACTTTCTTTCTTCTCTTTTACAAGCACAGAAGGCTGATAAGTTTGTAATAAAAGCTTTTCATTACAGTAAGGATCACCATAGCATGATCATAAACATCCTCTTATTACAAATATATTACCAAACCACCATACAAGCACCAAAAATAAGCCAGCACTACTAACCTATCATACAAACACCAACAAGAAGCTAAACTCACAACCACAACTAATCTACGAATTATCATTTGCTAATCATAACAAGGACATTCAAAACAAGCATTACATAACAACACAGACCAACAAGCCAAAGTTTTTTCGTCATTTCAATCTTCTCTTCAACTTTTCTCACCACATTGCGATTTGAAGCAGATGTCACCTCTTGTTCTTCCTCCTCAATCACTTCATCACCCTCAAAATCCATTGTGGAAATTGGTTGGTAAGAGATATAGGCATCCCAGTTTTTGTCCATGTTGCGAAACAAGGCACACACCAACGAAAAACCGCATTCATCACATTTGTAATACAACAATCCTTTGTAGGTTCGACTAGTTACCACTCTACGAAGATCAAATCGCCACTTACAACGAAAACAATACTTGTGCCCGTAACGCTTGTCCAGCGGGTATGTCCAAATGCATCAAGGCATCTCGCTGGTCGACATTTTTTCCTTCAATGTCGCTGTGTATAAATGGCTACTATATCTAGGGTTAGCAAAAAGCAAAGATTTTTTACAAACTTTTGTTGACTGCAACACATATTCAAAAATAATATAACACACACACAACTGTAAATTAAACAAAGAAACTATGGCTAACCAAGATGTACAAGAAATGAGTTGCTGATGTAGATCAGTTTGAGTGAGCCCCTTTGCTTTGATTTGTAATTTTTGGCTTCTTATGTTGTTGGCTTCTTTATGTTGAAGATGCAGGGCATTTTTTATCATTATTTGCTTCCAAAGCCTATAAACATCGCATAAGGGGTGCTGAGATGCAAAACTCGTTATTTGGGACGGAATCGCTAACGGAAGGGGCTCGTATGCACTAATGTTGCAACCACAGGGGGTCAAGTAGCTAATTTCTAAAATACAGGGGGAAGTGGTGCACATTAGGCGAACCACAAGAGGGATTTATGCAATTCACTCTAAAATTTTTAATAAATTAATTATAGGTCTTAGGAATCCTAAATCTGATCGATCAGATACGTTAGGTATGAGATAAAACAATAATAGAGAAAGAGAGGTGAGGGATATACACGCTAGCTACAGGAAAGTCAACATGAGCATGGTCAAACTATTGTCAAAGTATCAACAGGTTTTGCTTCTTGCCCTCGGATCAAGGACCACCTCTCGTGTCCTACCCAAGGAGAACAACACAACTCATAAAACCAATTCCATGACTTCTTCAACTAATAGACTGTTTGAAACAAACGAAGTGCACAAAATTTTGTGGAATTCATTTGCAAATCTAATTTTTTATATTTGGTTGCACTTTATTAAAATATAGAATTCGTTTTTAATTCCAAGACTTGTAAATTGTGGATTTACTTAAACTTTGCTCAGATCCTAATACAAAAGGTGGAATTTACAATTTTACGAAAAACGAATCCACAAAAAATTTTATAAAAACAAAAATATCCCTATAACTATTAAAATAGTACAATGCTACCTCTTTCTATATAATCCTATTTTTCATCCCTATAACTATTATCATAATACAATATTATGGTTGAATTGTTTTTTTTTTTTAAATCATGTTGAGTTGATACTGCTAGCTCTATTTATATACAACAGCTTATTTTCTTGTTTGCATTCCATTGTATCAAAACTAAGATGCAATGCATACACGTTTGTTTCTCGATTTGGTAGTCAGGACGAGGACGAATTATTTTTAGGAGCTAGAGCATGCACGATTCATTATGTAAACATGAGTACAGAAAGTAGAATTATTATAAGACCAAAAGTAAAGAATGACGCTAATAAAACCAATGTTGCTATCTTGACGAGCTAATATTTATTGCATAAATTTCACATGACGAGTTCTTTTATTGCAAGTTGCTAACCCCAGATTTATTGCATAAATTTCACAAATCCTTATGGAATTCATTTATAAATAAAATGAATTTCGTACCACAAGAGCTTCCAAACACTACGTAAGTTCATTTTGCAATTTATATTTATCAACTGTAAACCTTTAAATTTATAATTAAGACCTTGAGGTACCAAGAGGTTTAAAATCACTTCTTTAGTGGGCATCAGTAATACAATAGAAGAATATTACCAAAGTAGAGAGAAAGCTAGAGCTAGAGTGAGGCTAGAGTTCCCTGATGATCGTGTACCATGCAATGCTCACCCATTTATTCAAAAAATCTTCCAAAATCTTAGCTCTTTAACACCAAGAAATCTGCACCCAAAATCTATGCAGTCTTATAACCAAGGCAAGTCAATGGGACTTCCCCACTCATGCCTCTATAATATCTTATCATAATTTATTACGGCAAGTTAACAGATTCCGCTCAATAAAGTTGGTCTCCCCACTCCTTAGGTTGAGAGCGTAAAGTAATATGGGCTACGTCTCCTACCTTAAGGAGAGCTAGTTTGGCTTTCAGCTTGAAAATACCATTTTTTTAAAAAGATCTTTTAGAAATGGACTTTTAACTAAAAGAATTTTTGGTAAAAAAAGAAATATATTTGGTTATTTTTATATGACATAGACTTTTATTAAATGAAATAATATTTGATTTTACATTTGAAAATAACAATTAATTGTCTAAATTACTAAAGGGTACTTTGAGACTTATAACAGTAAATTATTAGTATTGCACCTGTGCGATGCACGGCATGTTTTTTTCTTTAAATATAATTTTGTGTGTAGTTTTGTTTTTCATTAAAGTATTTCATAAAAAGTATTAGGAATTCATATATTGTTTGAAATAGCTTTAAGTATTTCATATAAATTGACTTTTGTTGGAATCATTATGGTTAATATAAGGTAAATACTATACCAAAACAAAGTGTATAGTTTAAAGGATACCTGCTTATTATATTTTTAAAGATAATATATATAGAGAAACTACAATTTATTAAAAATCTCCTTGAAAACCAAAATACAAAATACAATCTTTCTACTAAGTGCTATTAAGTGTGATATAATGAGGGGCAAATCTGATACGTGAGAAGCATTTAATATTAAAAAAGTAACCTTTAAACTCTTTAATTCTGGCAAATAGAATAACAACAATCACTGGCCCAGGATTTGCTTCACCCATATAAGATAAATTTTGTTATGCAAAATCACCCCATAGAGAAGAATAATCCATCGTTGTCTTCCTGTCAATAAAATTTTGAAGAATATTACGAATAGATTACAATACATTTAAAAAATTATTTCTTTATAAGTAAAGGTTTTGATATCTTACTCAAGATCCTCTATATGAACTTGTAGTGATCTACTCTTCTTGCCATCTTTCTCAAATTCTTGAATGTCTCCATATGAAGTTAAATCATGAGTTAACTCACCAATTACATCTACAGCAATGAATATATTATTAGTTTATAGTATTTGAGAATAATAAATGTATCGTATTGAGAACTCGAGTGACTAATCTTCCCAAATAAGTTTCATCAGCACCACCAAGAATATTCTTGAAAGAAGAAAATTTGAATCCCTATTGACGTATTTCATATGCAGATGCCTCTTGAATCTTCGTTTTGGCTGAAAAGCTTACCTTGTAAAGATATCTAGTATACCTGTACTTTAAACCCCAAAATTAGTGATTAAATAGCAGTTTCCTTCATATAGCAAATTCCTGAAACGTTTTACATAAAACTTCTTTATAGATGCTTGAATTTTTTCCCCCTGAAACAAATTAAGATCATTTGACGTAAGGTCAACATAAGATTAAAACAATAGTTTAGCCATTTGTGACATCAAATAAAGCATCAATTCTAAAGTAAATCAAATAATTTTGTATAAATTGTTTATTTTTAAAGAAATAGAAGAACCAGCTTATGAAACAATACCATCTCCATTGCTTCTTCCTCATTCAAGTTACTTGGAATAAACCACCGCTGGATAACACGAACAAGATTCTTCCAATCATGTCTGCTGGAATTTAGCTCCTTTATGGAATCAAAATTGTTTTTTTTTTTTTTAGTAATTAAGTCGGAAGCCATAATAAAATATATTCTAAAGTTTTGCTGGAGAATAATATAATAATATAATAATATATGTAGGTTAGATCATTATTTAGAGAATAGTCACATGCGTTTATAGATAACGATTTTTTTTTTTTTTAATTTTGTAGAGTTTGAGTTCAGTTAGTTTAAAACACGTGTATTAGATAAGTGTCATGTTTTTCAAAAAAAAAATTATAGAGTTCACTTAAATAAAATTTAGAGTTCGGTCAGAAATTTATGGAGTTAAAATCTTATATATTCATATAATTAATATTAATACTGTTATACTGAGTTTAAGTTTTTGTAGATAACGATTATTATTTTTAATTTTGTAGAGATTTTTTTGGATGGTTTTGTAGAGTTCAGTTATTTAAAACACACGCATTAGATAGGAGTCATGACACAAGGGTCTCCAGGGATGTTATCCACTAAACTTATATAATTCATATAAAAATTAATATTCATACTATTATATTGAGTTTGAGTTTTTTGCAGATAACAATTGTTTTTTCATGCTCAAAATTTTCTCCTCACGATACATGGGTTTTCAGGAGTTTTTCTTTAGTAATAGTAATGATTATTTACTCTATATGATATAAATGAAAATTAATTAAAGTACACTGAAAATTAATAAATTATTATTAAATTAAAATTTATTATTAAACATCTAAATCAGTATTTTTAATTGAATTGTTATTTGTTTACATTACTTTATTTTTTGTTCATTTTTTAAATAATTTATTTATTACTATATCTTATAATTTTTTATTATTTTATTTTTATTGAATTTAAAATCTATTTTTTTAATGATTATATTTATTATTTTATTTATTTATTTTATTTATAATTATAATTCAAGAAATATTAATAACAAAAATAATGAGGATATTTTTGTGTAAAAAAGTTTTAAAACTTCTTCCTGCAAACTATAAAAGAAGAAGTAAAAAAATTTAACTTCTCCATTTAAGCCTAAAACTTCGTTGACTTTGGGCTCAAACCAAATTTTAGGATAGAAACCTAAATGCTCTCTTTCTCTGAAGATAGACTTTTAAACTACAAAATTCAATTTGGCTCTCCAAAATGAAAAACCAAACGAGCTTTTAAGTGTGTTTTGGTTCAAAACTGAAATTACGCATGTTTCAATTTTGCACTTAGTTGATTAATATGGGTAATTTATTTCAGAACAATGGTCTACATCAACTTCAATTGTCTCCATGGGATGTTTAGACCAGCTGTCATGTTCTTCATTGGCGGGCCAAGAGGTGGAGATGCAATCCCCTCTCTCTCGAAAAACTGCGCCGGGCAGGGCGCCCCTGCTGTTGCTGGAGGCATACTCGAAGCTGCCTTTGGATCTTTTCTTGGTCTTATTTTTCTGACCACGGTGCCTTGACATGGCTATAAAAAGATAACAAGATGAGTAAGAAAAACTCAATCAATGTAAAAAGGGTAAGAAATGAAAAGGAAAGACCAAAGAGTAATTTCTCAACCCTTTCTTTCTTTACTCGAAGGGCAAGGATCATACTTGGGGAACAATCCTAAAGCTTTGACTTTTTCAAGGGTCTGAAAGTTGAGATATAATTGCCTCCTCATCTTCTTTAACTCCCTAAATATTTTCTTCTCTTCTCTAGTTAGAACAGGCCCTTCATTTAGCCTTCTCCTGAAAGGGGTTTGAAGGTCTAACCATGCCCATTCAAAACTACCATTCCATGGAACGAGGCTAGAAAAAAAGACATACTTGTGATACCAACCCTTGTGAGAAGAAGGGTTACCCTTTAAAAGCTTCTTGTGAGTTTGGGCCATGGTATAATACCACCAAAAGTGCACTAATTGATGGGCATAAAAGAAGAGGTTCAAGGTAGGGTTAGCCTGTTGTCCCTAAGGTATGAGAAAAATCAAGTATCGCTGCCCAACTGTTTAGGTACAATTAGTTGGGTCAAATACTATAATGGTTCAAGTAATCTACACTAAACTGAGATGTTCAAAGTCTCAGACCCATCACAAAAAAGTCTTCAACAAAAGGCGATTTCTCCTTCTGAGCCCAAACAGGCAAAGTCATCAATTCTGGGGAATTGAACATCATATCCCTCGGGAATACCCCTGTAAAACTTTATGCTACCTAAAATGACTTCATTGGTGCGAGGCCTATGGGATAAGTTGTCAAAAGGAATCTTGTCATTAGCTATGGGAATGGGAGCGCTTACTTCAAGAGGGTCAACCATGGGAGTGAAGGGGCGTCTGCATCAAGAGGCCCAACAGCTTTGCCACTCTGAGTTATCTCACTATCTTGAGTGGCCTGATCTTTCAAACGAGTAATCTTAGCAGTATGCTTTTTGACCATGTCAGTGTTTGTTGCATATACCTCTCATCTTGGTACATTAAAACGCTGCACCCTAACTTCGTCAGTTTATCTACATATGCTCAAAATTAAGAGTACTGGTCACTCAGAAGCAGTGAATATCTTGTCTTTTATATATGATGGCACAGTTCCAAAAGACATACTCACGGTGGTCTTGTCAAATGCGTGACATATGCACGAGGAGTGAAGACCCTCTAATTACCTACAGAGATCACCTCTATCGGGATATAGCCTTATCTCAGTAGAGCGCCAAACACTACCATCTGGTTATGGACGTCATTTATGATATCTCCAAAACTAGACTTAGACCTACTGTGCATCTAGCCTCACTATGAACCCAAGTCATTAGATTATATTGTTGGACCTTTACACACTGTATCACATATATACACTAGAGAGAATATATATAAAGATGCTCGTAAATATATAAACAATGATCAAGTGTCTCGTTCGTTATCCATGTACAAGTGGTCTTTAGGGCATATTATCCCAACAATCTCCCACTTGCATTAAAGATCATTTCCTATAAACCTAACTCCCATAGACTACACATGTGTGCCAAACACTTTCTCTGGAAGAGTCTTCGTGAATGGGTCCGTTAAGTTCTCAGCTGAAGCAATCTTCTCTACCACTATGTCACCTCTCTAGATGAAATCACGGATCAGGTGGTACTTCTTCTTAATATTCTTGCCTCTGATGTGATTCCTTGGGTCTTTGCACTGTGCAATAGTAGAGATATTATCACAATACAAGACAATGGACTTCTGGATAGCTAGGACAACCTCTAGGTTAGTAAGAACTTTCTCAACCATACAACTTCCTTTATAGCTTCAGATGCTGCTACGTACTCAGCTTTCATGGTTGAGACCTCGATGTATTTCTACTTCATACTCTTCCATGAAACTGTATCGCTTGACAAAATGAAAACAAAATCAGAAGTAGACCTCATAAAATCTCTGTTTGACTGGAAGTCCAAGTCCGTATAAGATAATGGTATTAGATCATCTACGCAGTATTCCAACACATATTCCTTAGTTCTCTAAAAAAAACTTTAAATATTTGCTTGACTGTAGTTTAGTGATTTGGTTTAGGGTTTGATTGATATATGCAAACCATGCCAATAGGATAACAGATATCTGACCAGGTACACATCATTGCATACATAACGCTTCCCACTGCTGAAGCATAAGGAACTTTCTTTATCTTATGTATCTCCTCAAGTATCCGAGGACAATGATCCCGAGATAGAGTAACTCTATGTCTAGAAGGTAAGAAACCTTTCTTGGAGTTTTCCACATTGTATCTCACCAATATCTTCTCTATGTAGGAAGCTTGGGATAATACAAGCCTTCTATTCTTCTGGTCTCATATAATCTTGATCCCAAGAACTTATCTTGTTTCTCCTATATCCTTAATATGGAACTGAGAAGACAACCAAACCTTTAAGGATGATAACATTTCCCCATCATTCCCAATCCATAAGATGTCGTCTACATACAGAACTAGGAAAGCCATAGCATTTCTGATGTGCTAGTTTTGTGTGTACTTGTATATACTTGTTTTTAGGTGTTTTGTGCTTCATTTGATGTATTAGTTTACCATTTAGGTCATACTTGTGCATATTAAGGTTTACATATTCATAGTTGAGCTTAGGACTTAAATGCTACACTAATACGTGTTCATTGCTTATTTTAGGTAAGATTTGGGAAGATAATTGGAGCTTGATTGAGGGTTCTTGGAGTTTGGAACAAATATAAGGATGTTTTGGACATAAAGAAATGAAGAAAAGTGCATTTGGAAGTGGCCAAGTGAATGAAGGAGCGACCGAGACAAAATCGAGCACAATGGGAGTCAAATTTGGAGCTTGCAACCAAAAAAGGACATGGAAAATTGGACATATTTTAGGGTGAAAAATATGGCTTAGGAAATCCCCAAAAGCAGTACGAATCCATAGGACAAAACGGTGCACGAATCGGAGCCAAAACAAGCAAGATATGAACATTTTACTGTCAAGACTCGTCGACCTCCTGTCAAGGCTGGCCGACCAGCTAGGTTGATTGGCCAGATCAGAATCTTGGCCAATTTAGGCTAGTTGACTTAGGCCCAAAGCCAGTTGACCGTCTAGGCCCCAGTCCTGTGCGTTGACAACTCTATTTAAGCCACTTTTTTAGAAGGAACACCAACCAATTCACACACCCATTTCCCTAAACCCGAAATCCACCTAAAACCACCTCACACACTCAATTCTAAACACATTTAGCACTTGGAATCAAGGATCCAAGAGGATCAAACACTAGGATTTGGGCATAGTTTATGGATTGTAAAACTTGGCTATGGATAGATAGGTATCTTTCTTTTATCCTAAGTCTAATTATATCTGATTAAAGCTATAGAAGGTGATTATTTTTGCATTTATGGATTGATTACTACTATTTTGTAATGGATACTTGATATATATATATATATATATATATATGCAACTTCATTAAGACATTTCAACAAACACATAGACATTTCAATATATATATATATATATATATATATATTGAATTCTATTATGCTATTAACCATTTATAAATCATTAAGCTAGCATATCTATGTGTTTGTGTGGTGATTACATGAAGTGGGTATGGTTATATACATGCTATGTGTGTGTTTGCGTACTTCATAGCATAAATAGCTTCTATAGCATATATGTCGGGTGCTATTGCTCAAATTGGTGTAATCTAAGTATGTTTATATGCTTAGTAGTAGAATACCCTAGAATATTCTCGAACGCCATGCCTTAGATGTGCATGTTTCGTGCTTAAATGTTAATATCTGCTATTGTGATGATGATCGGTGGTGCAGAACTAATGGCTAGCTTAGGTTGAGTTTCCTTAGCTTTAAATCCAGCTAATGGATTTTAGGGTAGGTTAGTTGACATTAGACAGAGTAGGTATTGGCTTTAAATATAGCCAACGATTTAAATGCTAGGGTTAGATCGAATCTAAGTCACATAGAATCCTAACTTGCTAGCCTGATGGCCCTACGTCATAAAGACTATATGCCGTGGCTCTAGGGGTAGACACTTAGGGACAGATTCGTACTAAGGCTTAGGGTGTAATTAAGAGGTTAATTAGGAGTCTAAACAATAGCAACCAAGTTTAATCAATCAAGTAACCGTAACAAGAAGCAGTAATCACCCATTTACAAGCCACAATCACCTTATTCCCCATTTTCATATGTTAGCATCCTGTTAGATCACTTGATTCCCCCACCACACACACACACACTGTTTTTTTATTTTCCTGTCCTTAGCTTAGATTTATGTTTTTTGCGCTCCTTTTAACCTCAAAACCCCAAAAACAAGTAGTTAGGACCCCAACATATAGCTTTTTAGGACACACATAGCTTAGGACACCATTCACATTAGGCCTCTTCGTGGATTCGATCCTGCACTAGCACACACCGTGCTACACACGACCCATGTGTTTGCAAGCTATTTAGGCTAGCACTCACAAATAGTGTATCAGTTTCCATTATGCCTCTTGTACACATATGGCTCATCAATGTTTTGGTCAAGGCCAAAAGTCTTGATCGCATGATCAAACTTGATGTTCCATGCCCTAGATGCTTCCTTAAGTCCATAAATAGACTTTTTAATCTTACAAACCATGTGTTCTTAACCTGGTGCAATGTAGCCATCTAGCTGGGTCATATAAATGGTCTCGTTAAGCTCTCCATTAAGAAAAGCTATCTTGATGTCCATTTGCCATATCTCGTAATCATAATGACAAACGATGGCAAGGAGTATCCTGATGGACTTAATCATGGCTACCGGTGAGAAGGTTTTCTCGTAATTGATGCCTTCTTTTTGGGTATAACTTATGCAAATTCCAAGCACAAGCCTTAAAATTAGCCTACATGTGCACGGGTCATTTGTAGCCTAGTTTGTGCAAGTGTGGGGTTGTACTAACAAGGAGGCCTAAATGGGGAATGGTTCTAAGTTTTATGTGTCTTAAAAAGCTACTCTATGTCTTAAACTACCAATTTTTAGGGCTTTAGATTGGATGGAGCTTAAGGGAAAGTAAATCTAATCGAAAGACAACTAAACTAGGGGAATGGGAAATGGAAGATACAAACTAACTAAGGGAAACAACTAAGAGAATTAAGAATTAAGAGTGACCTAAACTTTATTATGGGTGACCAAAGACTCTCTTGTTAAGGGATTACTTGATGGATTTGGTTTTAAGGGTACTCTTGTCTAGAATTCTAATTAGCTACCTTATTATCCACTAGGCCTCGGTGCGGGTCTATCCCTAGCCGTCGACTACCTAGAGTATAGCGTGGTCCTTATAACCTATGGTTTTCAGGCTAGTTACTTAGGGTTCTAAGTGACATTGATTGATCGTACCCCACTGTCTAAACCATTGGCTAGGTTTGAAGCCAAGACCTAATCTATCTAAGGTCAATTAAACTAAGCTAGAAGCCTATTGGTTAGGTTTAAAGCCAAAGGAAACTCAACTAAGCCTAATTTTTAGTTAAATGCCATTAATCGTGCATGACAATAGCGATTTAAGTATTAAAGCACACGTTTGTACATGTTCTAGGGCATGGCATTTGTGAACACAGAGACATATTCAACTACCAAACATATAGACATGCTTGGATTATTCATATTAAGCAATAAGAACAAACATGTATGTTATTGAAGCATGCTTTGCTATTAAGGCATGTAAACACACACATAGACATGTATGAGTATATTACCCACGTCATATATTCTTCATACAAACACATAGACATGCTCACACAAAGATATAAAAGTGATTAATAGTAAGCAAGCTTCAAAATATATATGCTATTTCATTTAGGCATATCATCAAACACATAAACATTTAAGAAAATAGCCATTGAAAACCCTAAAAACAAGCATATATATTAATCCATCAAATATCCCATAATAATAAAGTAAAAGTTTAACCCATAATACAAGCTTCAATCACCCTTTAAATATCTATTCAATTATCGAAGAAAATAAGTACAAAAGGAGAAATAGGCCCTTCCCTTCCATACTTAGCTTTCTCTTTACAATCTTTGCCTCAATCTATAATTCCAAGTATTTGATTCCCAAAGAAAGCTTGAATCTAGATGTAGATGTGTATGGATGAGTGTGAGTGAGATGGGTGAGAGTGATGGAGACTAGGGTTTTTAATGGATTGATGAGTAGATGAAAGTTCTCCCAAAAAATTGCTGAAAAATTACTTTTTAATATATTGTTTCAGCGTACAGCTGGTCGACCTGGCTCCTCTTCTCTTGCTCAAAAGGTTAAAGTTGGGAGCTCACTGATTAGGTCGATCGACCACCTATACTTGACTAGCTCAAAGTAGGAGTTTACTAATACTAGCTCTTCTTCCAAGTTCGACTGGCTTTCTTTTTGTCTCCAATCCTCATTCCCTTTTGCCTTCAGTCCTTAATTCACGACCCATACATCTTCATTCTTCATTCTATAGCTCACCTAAAACACAAAATCCAGCATTTAGTGTAGAATTTAACCATAAAACTCAATTGTAGACACTTATAACCACATATGCACAAATATAATATAAGGTCTACATTAATGCCATCAACTAAGCACAAACCTCTAAAAACATAAGAAAATGTAATAACAAACACATACAAACCAAGAAATATCAATAACCCTTGGTCACCAATCTAGCTTTAAAGGTTTCAACCTTTCTATTAGCTTATTTTTTCCTCTTGTAGACCCACTTGCACCCTATATGCTTTACCCATTCAGGTACTTCTATAAGCACCCAGACATCGTTAGAGTACATAGACTCCAACTCAAAATTAATTGCCTTATGCCACTGGTTAGCATCTATATTGGAAACTGCTTCATTGTAACTAGTGGGATTCTTAACCTAATCCTCATTAGAAGTTTCAAAGAACTCTCCATAGTATCTATCAGGCTGCTTAGGAATCTTCCTATTACGACGAGGCTCTGGTGCACTTGTAGCAACTGGCTGTTTTTTCCTTTCCATACTTATAGGTGCTTTTAGAGACTTATTAAAAATCTCCTCAAGAGTAACTCTAGATTTTGGTGTTTTCTGGATCACCATATTATCTTCTAAGTATGGTGATCCATGTGTGTTAATAAGCACCTTCTGTTTCTTGGGATTATAAAAGATCCCACCTCTGGTTCCTTGAGGATGCCCAACAAAGTAGCATAATTCTGACCTAGGTTCTAACTTTGTAGCATAACTACTTAGTACATAAGCTGGACAACCCTAAATGTGTAAATGACTCAAGCTGGGGCTTACGCCCTATCCACATTTCTTGAGGTGTCTTAGGTGCTAATTTTGATGGTACCAAATTCAAAATAAATGACATCGTCTCTAGCGCATACCCCTAAAAGGATATAGTCAATGATGCATAAGACATCATCAACTTTACTATTTCTAAAAGGGTATGGATCCTCTTTTTCTCCACACCATTTTGCTGAGGAGTGCGTGGTGCAGTCAATTGTGCCATAATCCCTTGCTGTGTGAGATAATCCCCAAACTTACTAGAGAGGTATTCGTGACCACGATCAGACCAAATGGCTTTGATCTGTTTATTCAATTTTTGCTCCACCTCAGCCTTAAATTCCTTGAATTTCTCAAAGGATTCAGACTTATATCACATCAGATAAACATAACCATAACTAAAGTAATCATTTGTGGACGTAATGAAATACTCATAACCTCCACAAGCTGTTGTGCTCGTAGGACCACATACATTAGTATGCATTAATTCTAAGACCTTTTCAGCCCTTCGTTCACTAAAAAAGAATGATCTTTTGGTCATCTTCCCTATAAGATAGGAAATACACTAAGGTGGATCTTCGAGATCTAATGAGCTAAGGGGCCCATCCTCAACTAACCTCTGAATGTATTTTTGACTTATATGTTCCAAAGAAAATGCCAAAGATAAGTGTTATTGGTTTGATGAACCTTTCTTTTAAGGCATTCTACTCTTTTTGTGTTGTGTGTTGTAGCATCAATAGGGTGTCAATAGAATAAACCATTAAGTAATCTACTAGAGCAAATAAAATTTTCATTTCTCCTAATATCAAAATCAGTATGGAAACATATTGAAAAACCATCCATCAACAAACAGGAAACGAAAATTAGGTTTTTCCTAATGTCTATAACATAATAAACACTATTCAAAATTAAAACCCTATTACAAGAAAACAACAAATGAACTTGACCAATTGTAACAACCTAAACTTTCGCTCTAGTGCCAACTCTAAGAGTGAACTCCCCTCTACTCAACTCCCACATGACCTGAAACATATGCAAAAAATCAGTAGAATCCACCACTAAACTAGTCTCAGCATAGAGCATGAGGGATGTGCCTCTCTGCCCAGAGGCTAGGTACTTGGGATAAACCTTCTTCTAGTGTCCCATCTTGCCACACTTGAAGCACTTCCCTTTGGACTTGCCAACACCTGTTCCTTACTTTGGCCTCGGGTTCTCTTTTTCTTCTTCTAGCATGTTGTTGCATTCCCTTCATCTTGGGCTTCTTCTTCCCTTTCAAGTGATGCCCAAAAGTGAAAGCCTGAGAGAGATATGCATAACCTGTAGGCATCATGATATCCTCCGTTGCCTGGAGCTTCTTCATTAACTCCGTCAGATTCATGTTCAGCTTGTTCATGTTATAGTTAAGCTTGAGTTAATTGAACGATAATGGAAGAGTCTCTAAGATCATGTCTACCTGCGACTGCTCATCAATGTTTGCCTCTTGGATCTCAGCAGTACTGAGGCACTTATGATCTTGAGCACATGCTCTCTAGCAAGTGCACTTTTTGCCATCCTGGTGGTTATAAGCTTTCTCAAAGTAGCTTACCTAGTATGCCTGCTCTGGTCAGTAAATATAAGAGACAGTGAAGTCATGATCTCTCTGGTAGTTGTCATGTTTTGATGCTTGTTTTGCAGAACATCTGGCTTAAAGGCCTACATATAGCACTTGGCCATACTATTGGCCTTTTACCATTTCTGCTCTGCATCGCACACCATGTCAGAAGAATTTTCCCTTACAACAAGACAAGAAGTAGTTATGACATATTCGTACTCTTCAGTGGTGAGTACTATCTCCAGATTCATTTTCCAATGTACAAAATTCAAACTGATGAGTTTATGCTCCCTCAGAATTATCGCTAGTGGACTGACGGAAGTCATAATGGATATCGAACAATAGATGATAATTAATATCAAGCAATATAAATAGGATACATATGTAATATGTACGCAACAGTGGAAAGAACAACATATATCACAGTTTTTTCATCATTTTTCATTTTGTAGTTTAACCCTCAAACTACAGTGATGTAATAGTGTCTCAACCCTATTATAGAACTCCATAGGTGGGTTGACTGAACTATGAATAGTTGAGTTAGGTGTAGCCTATTTAGATAACGCTTATCTAATAGACGCTATTTAACAGAATTGAATCACTGCTTGTTTGACCTCCCAAATCTCCTGAAGGCCTTTACTAATAGGGTGGCCAAACCCATGATTCAAGTTGAGTGCAATTAACCATTCCTTAGTGTCTCATTCCCCGTCATGTATCCAGACTTGAGCCCTCCAATAGGGTAGTGGCTCTCATCCTCATACCGTGTGATGGTCTATGATGATGAACTCCATTGATAAGATGGTCGAACATCACCAACGCCTTATGAATGTACACGTTAAGTCTACCTCACCAAATCTAGATACTCGTGACACCCTCTGAATAGGAGGTCAATGCAACTTACCCTTAACGTGAACAAGAAATAAAAGGTCGTGGGGTTTTTCGTTCTTCTCTCCCACTTAATATTTTAATCTTGAGGGTTTTCTTTATCCTACATTTACCTTGGTATTTTGTTTTAAATCTTAACACCCTTAGGAATTGGCATATTCCACCTTGTGTTACTCAAACATGATTGATACCGTAAATGGGTTGGACCTATATTGGAATTAAAATCCATAGATAGGCACGCTTTCGAGTTATCTTGATAAATTTATTGATTAATTAGTGCAAAAAGAAAAGTAAATTGCCAATTACATGCATTGCTTCTTTAAGGTCTCTAATTACCAAATAATTAGCCTAAGCAATTTTGAAGGACTTGATGTATTGTCATATTTTGCAATAAATACCACTATTTTGCATACGAGTACATAGACCAAAGTGATTAAGTGATTCATTTTGTAAATTATTTGATCCAGTCTCGTTCAAGAGAAGAAAAGATTTTTTGGAGGCCTACAAGAGCAATTTACAGAAGATTCTAGGCAATTAAGGTTGAAGATGGGTCATAATTTGAGTTAGGCTAATTTAATGGAGAAGTATTGGGCTCAAATATATGGATCAAGGAAAATTTTCTCATAGTAAACAAAGAACTTTGGCTTTTCTTGCAACTAAAGTCGTTGGTGAATGAAAATGGCAAGTGATCTTGGTGTTAATTTTTGGAAAGTTTTTCTTGTTAGACCAGTTTTGGTATTTGGCTCACAACTCCAACTGTAGAAGTCAAAATCATGTGATTCTTAAGTCATTGGACTCCTAAGAGGAAGGGCTACAATTCCTATGAAGACCACCGTTCCAAATTGAAAAGGGATCAAGGTAAAAAATCAGTCACAACACGTTTGAAAAATTCTCGTCACTTGCTGGACACATTTTGATATTTTGGGCATTACTCGGGCTACAGAGGTCCAAATAAGGTGGCTCTTGAGGTTATGGAAACTTAATTCATAAAGATATAACTTTCCTATTTTGAGCTCAGCCCAGATCTGCCTTTAAGATGGTAAAAAATGTTGGTCAAAAGAGAGCATAAAAACTGACAGTGATTTCCTAATCCAAGTGGGATTTGAAAAGGAATTTGATACCATTATAAATACCCACAATACACAACAAAAAATGAAGACTTTAACCTGAGAATTTGCAGAAGATTAAATTGAAGAAAAAGTTGGGGAGCAGCTCTTGAAGAGAATTGGAGACAAAGAACTTCGTTAACTTATTTGTCTAAGAATAATACGATGAGTTTTTCTGTTCTCAATTTCTTTTCAATTTTTGCTTTGAACTTAATTATGAACTAAACCCCCATGATTCGGGTGATAGTTAGTGACTATTTTTATTCATCTTTCGAATTCTCTTGGGATTTATTTTATTATTCGTATTTGTGCTTTATTGCTATTAAATTCTTGGTTAATCATTATTATGCTTGTAGCTAATTTTTGTTAGTCAAGAATTTATACCTTTTGCCATATAGAAATCTTATAGGTTCTTATGGGTATGAATATAGATCAATTAAAATGACTAGATTTAATTAATTGTTTCGAGATTGAAATAAGTTATGCCACTAAGATAGCCTATGCTCTTGTAGTCTCAATTAATTTTCTAGGGTCTGTTAGATTAATTAATTGAAGAAAAGTGAGAGATAATTTATATCATTAAGATAGGTTATGTCTCAATAGCTTTAGTTAATTAATCTAGGTGAATTAGAGCTTGTAGCCTAATCCCTTATGCTTAATTGGAAATCTTGAAGTTGACAAATATGAATAGGATAATTTTCTGGCTATCATCTGAATCACAAGTTCCATAGATTTAATTCTCGCAATTTTTGTGGTTGAGTTCCATGATTTTCTTTTAATTATTTTATTTTATTAATTTTCTCTTTGATTTAGTTTAATTTAAAAATTGTCACTCTCGTAGGTTTTAGTTTAGTCATTTTAAATTCTTACTTTTTAGTTTTAGGTTTTTAGTTATTTTTGTTTTTCTTTTCAATTCCTGACAGCAATCCCAATTCCTTGTGGTTCAACCCTCTAGTCGCATTAGCATGATAAAGAGGAAAATTTTTATATTTTGTTGTTGACTATTTTAGTTGATTTTATTTGACCATACAATGACGTGGTCAGGACTTATCAAACTCAAACCAAAACAAGATCCAAGGGTTAGCCAAATTTAAACCTGACTTGGGCAGTCATGTTGCAATGTGATAGATTGCAATATACATACAAGCAAAAATGTATATAAATATCACAAAATAAACATCAATAGCATAAATAAATGGTCGCCAATCAATGGCTCCCAGTAAATTAGCCTTAGGCTCAAAGCCCAAAGCAATCAGAATGCTAAAAACTTTAAACAGCTGCAAACTACTTCTACTGATCAAACCTTGTACTCTTACCGGTCCTCCTAATACTTGCAGAACGTTGGCTTTCTTGCTGGTGGAGCAAAGGCCTCATATCGATCAACTGGTTCTTCTAGAAAGCTTCCAGGTACTACCAGTTGAGCTAGGGGCTTCTATCGGTCGACCAATTCCTCTAGAATGTCTCGAACTCTGTGCACATAAGCAATTCTGGCTTCGAATTGATACATTACAAGGAATTACATAGAAAAACAACCTATACAAGCTTTATCTATGACAAGAAATATAAATGTGGCCACAAAAATACAAGCCATTTCCCATTCCCATGCTTCTCTCAATTTGAAGCTACAATAGCTTTCTATACAAGAAAAATAAAAACCATATATTCGAACCATCTATTAGAACTAATATAGCACACAAGCAGCAACCACAAAGGTTAGCCCACAACATATTAACCATAGAATCACATAAGTCTTGCCACCATAAGATTATTTCACCTAAAAAACGTATTACCATGTTTTTTGCTTAAAATCTATTCAAATAGAGCCTAAGCTCTTATAGCGATTGTTAGGACCAAGATTGCTACACCATAGGCCAATAGATTATCATGCTATAAAAAAATTTAAAAGCAAATCTAATATGGTGGCAGAAATAACAACGAAAGCATTTTTACACACATGAGCACGACATGATATAAATATAGAATTGAGAAGGTAAGGTGATATACCTTCAAAAGCTAGTTGATGAAAGTAGGTGGTCTCTTTGCTTTGCAAAAACTTCACCAAATAGCCTCCCAATTGATCTTCTTCACGATGATCACCTTTCAATAGCTTGGATGTGTAGTGTTATATAATGGGCAAGCACTTAGAAAAGCTAAGAATGAAGATCTATAGAGTAGTGTGTGTTTTACGTGTACTATGTGAAAATTCTTGCACACCTATTCTAAAATAGCTAAGAGACTCAAGTGGATCTTGCCATAATCTCACTATTTATAGTGTATTAAAACCCTAATTGGGTAAAGTTCTAAAAATAAAATTGTTGACAACTATACCCCTTCTTTACCTCTTATAGAAATGGAATATGTCTTATGAATAAGATCATCCAAGATACACCTTTCTCTTCTTACTCCATAATATCTAATTCCACGTGGGACCCAGTTGTTCTATTGAGATGCCCATAATTTTGATAAGGAAGAACTTGGATAAAATCATTTTCCCTTTACATTAAATTTATATCCTAATAAAGCATCCACATAATTAGACAATCTCAATTTATTACATCTAATTGGAAACATGATTAGTGAAGATACCAAAAAAATAATTACCCTTGGCTTCCAAAATGACCAAAATGCTCTTGCCACCACTTTGGCGACATTAAGGCTATTATAACCTTGATCTATTTCCATCAAAAGATCAAAGCCGCACTCTAAGGATAATTACTGCCTAAGCAAGAATAGGTCATATCAAGTAACCACTATCTTTGACCAACTAAGCAAAATGACCAAAATACCCCTTCATGTATACCCATAGTCAAGACAGGTCTAAATGTAGGATCAATAATATTACATGTGGTCTATCCTAGTCCATATTTTCTAAAATACTACCAAGAAAACATGCTAGAAAAATAAAATAATCACATAACACACACAAGAACATGCTTAAGAACATATAGAACATAACTAGTATTTGCAAAATATGTAAAGCTAACCTCTTGAAGCGTGGGGCCTTTGATGTAGCTAAAACCATCACAAGCTTTGTTCCCGCTCACGAACAAGGCCACCAAAAAAATTTTACTATAACAGTGTCGCAATATGCAACTCCCTAGTCTTCTTCCCTATGGTAAAGAGACTTTTCTTGAGAGAATAGTCTCTTGTGTGGGAAGAAGCAAAGTAATATGCTCTTGAAAATCTAGAGCAAAAAAAATCATACAATAAGTGTGTACTATGTGTTGTAGTATTCTCTTGCCAAAATGGAAGAGATCAACAACAAAATTTTGGATGCTAGAAATGGTTTAAGGTCTTGCCTATTTATACAAAAAGTTTGGCACCTAAACCCTGTAAACTTTCCACGTGGGAAACTTTTTCCTAGTAGTAAATGTTTGCCATATGTCATGGAAGTTACTTGTACAAATTGAAATTTTCTTGTAGTAACTTTCTAGCACATGTCTTGGTAGATTGGGCCAAGCCCACAATCCAAGCCCAACACATAGTCCATAATCCATGTGGAGGCCCAAGCCCAATAAAAAATCATCCAAGCCCAATTAGGTTATCTTGGACTCTAAAGAAAGCCCAAACCTAATTCCAAGCTTTGGCCTAATAAGGCTATTACCACAATATGGAATTTGCTCTTTCAAGATTACTCTCTCAAAGTCATTTCAACTAAGGAAGGGACAAAGAAGACACAATTAACCTTGGCTTCCAAAAGTAATAAAAAATGTCCTTGCCCAATCTAGGCGACATAATAATAATTATTTTTAACTCCGATCTATTCCACCATAAGATCAAAGTTGCACTCCAAGAATAATTGCTATTACCCAAAAGCTTGTCACAAAAAAATATGAACTTTGTCTTTGACTTATTAAATAACTGACCATAATGCCCCTCTGTGTATACCCACAGCTAAGACCGGTCCTTTGGCCTGTGTACTATCACCTCCTTAGCTGTATCTTTTTCCGTTGGGTTTTTTGGAATCTCTTGATCTCAGGAGCGACCCTCAAGCCATATGACCAATACACCCATAAAGGTAGTATCACTCAATCTAGATTCGTATGATAAATATAGACAATCCCAAAGAGGGCACATAGATTCCATATTGCATATGCATGTTCCAATTAATTAGAACTTAGCACTTAATGCACAAGGCTGTTGATCCTAATAAAGTAAGATCTCACCCACAGTGAATCAAAGTACGAAACCCTAACTTCATTAGTTCATCCACATATGCTCAAGATTAAGAGCAATGATCATTTAGCAGCAGTGAGTATCTTGTTTTCTTTCTTTGATAGTACGTCTCTAGAAAACATACTCATAATGGTGCTGTCAAATACATGCCACACGTACTATTGAGACAAATCCAGGAAGTCCTCCAATGACCTAAGTATATCACCCTCAACGAGGAGACTTGCTCAATATAACCTTATCTCGATAGAGTGCCCAACACTACCATTTGGTTACGGACTCAATTTATGACGTGACTAAATCTAAACTTAGACCTACTGTGCGTCCAGCCTCACTGCACACCGAAGTCATTAGTTCAAGTCAAGGGACCGTTATACATACATCAATAAAACATACCAGAGATAATATGTAAGGAATTCATAATGCCATTTAACAAAATGATTATACATTGTTTAACATCCAAATGTTATATACAAGTGAGCTTTAGGGCATACTAATCCTAACACTAAAGTCTACCATCATCTCCAAGACTACATCTAGAACCTTGGAATCTCTAGTCTAAGAAGTGATCACCAACTGCTCATGGATCTCTTGATCTAGGAAGCGACCAACAAGCCAAATGACTAATATACCCTTGAAGAGTAATATCACTAGATCTAGATTTATAGTAATCAATAGTACAAATCCAAGGGGGCACATAAACTCTGCTGTTGCATATGCATGTCCTAATTGATTAGAATACAACACCCAATGTAAGAGGCAGACAATATTATCACACAAGACCTCTCCTCATGGTATATCAAAGCGCTGCACCCTAACTTTGTCAATTCATTCATATATACTCAAGATTAAGAATATTGGTCACTCGGAAGTAGTGACTATCTTGTCTTCTATTGGCCTATTTGGATTGACTTTATTTTCAGGAAAAAACACTTTTTTTTCCTGAAAAAATTACATTAAATTTGCAATAATTATTTGATTTGACTTTCAAAAAAGCTGAAACTTTGAAAAAAGCTCAAATGTAGCTTTTTAGAAGCCAGAATTTTTAGCTTCTCAAAAAACTATTTTTTAAAAGTTGTTAAATAAGCACTTTTAAACAAAGCCAATCCAAATGGGCCCTACATGTCATGGTACGATTCCAGAAGACATACTCATGGTGGTTTTGTCTAATGCATGACACACGTACTAGGGACAAAGTCCAGAAAGACCTTCCAATGACCTAAGTGGATCACCGTTATCAGGAGACTTGCCCACTATAACCTTATCTCGATAGAGTGCCTAACCTTGCAATCCAACTATGGACATCTTTTATGATATATCCAAACTAGATTTGGACCTACTGTGCATCCAGCTTCACTATGCACCCAAGTCATTGGATTATATCATTAGATCTTTATACAATGTATCACACATATACACCAGAGATAATATATGTAAGATGTTCATAATATATAAACAATGATCAAATGTCTGGTTCAATATCCATGTACAAGTGGTCTTTAAAGCATACAATCCCAATAGTTTGAAAGGACGTGACTATAATGGTGTCTCCTCAGTCGAGTTACGAGAATTTGTAATGATTACTGTAGAAATGTTGATTTCGAGAGACACGCATTACATGGGAACACATCAAGCAAGTAAAGAAATGCGCTGAACTAAAGAGGAACCTCTATGTACAAAAGCTAAGTATGGCAGTTCGGGATTGACATATTTAGTAATGACCCGACATGACCTGTTACTGAAAGGGACTATTGATAGGGGATCAGGCATCGCCCTCCTCTAACCCAATTAGCCCTGACCAAGCTACTTAAGTGTGCATGCACACACAGGCCCCAATGCCTGATACCCGAAGTGCTCCCTCTATGCATGCAATACAATAAGGTTAACTTGGTAAGCTATATTACCTAATAAAGAAAGCTATTGAATATAGAATATTCTTCCTATCAGATACTTTACTAACTTGATTGTTGGAAAGCCTTTGGTCGGCATCACACTGGTGACTAACTCTATTGTTTTGCAAGTAAAAGACCCGTCGCCGAACCATCTTCAACCGAAGAAAAGTCAATAAAACCCATTTTGACTGGTTCTTCACCGAATTACTACCTATGTACACCTCTAATGTTTAGATTTAGGGCAGAAAGCTTGACAAAGAAAAGGAAAAGATAAAATCATAAAGGAAATAAAAGGCATGATTAAGGCCTTATTTGGAATAAACTTATCTTAAATGTGAAATCAGATAAGTATCTTATCTCATAAATATCTTATATAAATAAGAATATGATAAAATAAAATTGTTTGGTTTGTAATTATTATTATCATAAACTAAAATGTCGTCATAAGTTAATTTCACAATAGTGCCCCTAGTCATGATATTACAAATTTATGATTAAATAATATAATATAAAATATAGAATATAAATTAAAATTTTAAGTTTTAGTCTTTAATTTTCTTGTATTTGTAGTTTTTCAATTGTGTAATTTTAATATTTTAATCAATTATTTGTTACTTTTTAATTTACATTTTTTTTCAATTTCTTAATTTTTAATTATAAACTTTTTTTATTTCTTGCACTTTTAAGAATTTTAATTTTTATGTTTTTAAATTTTTTATTCTTTTAATTTTTAAATTTTTAAGATTTTATGTTTTAATTTTGTTAAGTTTTTATTTCTTTTGAATTTTTTTTAGTTGAAGGTATTATAGGAAGTACAAATATTATATACATTTTCAAAATCTCTATCATGTGCTAACTATAACTTATAAGATATAAGAATACTAACTCCGTTAGGTATAATCTTATGATAAGATACTTTTTTATATCAAAAGTATGATTTGTTTTGAATTCCAATTCTATAATATACTTGTGATAAGATGTCTTATTTCTATACTTGTAAAAATAAGATGAAGATGGATTGCTCATATCTTATAAGATAAAAAGTATGGGTTGTTTTGAGTTTTCATATGATGCATATGATAAAATGCCTTAAATCTTGTGAGATGTGTTTTAATTTCAATAGGATAAGTATCTTAGAATAAGATCATTCCAAACACCCTATAAATCCAACTTTTTTTTTTATAATGGTTAATTCATTCTGAGAAAAGTCAAGTATCTAGAATATATGGTAGGTCGGGTGGGACTTGTTTGCTAAGGACTAGAGTCTTTGCAATATCAAGACTATCAACATGAACCTGCCCATCAACTTCCTCAAGGGGAAAAACTTCAAATTGATTACTTGTATTCTTTCTAGGACTAGAAGCCTTGCCGTTAGTGGATGCTTTCTTGTAGGAATGTGGCCAAGGCGAAGTAGCATTAATTCGAGGGGATTTTGCATTGGTTATATCCATTTGTTCATTGTTCCTTTCTTGCTCAAGTACAATTCTCATGATTGGTGGAGACATTCTTACCAACCGCAATCCATTCACGTTGATTAGCTTACTTTAGAGCAATTGGGGTAGCTTTTGGTTGGGAGGATTGAGTTTGTTGATTCATCGAACAATAAGCATCAATGTGGCGAACCATCTTGCAAAGAGAGCACTTGGAAAGTTTCCAAGCATATTCAACTTCAACTTCGGCCAAAGAACCATCTCTTAATTTCACTTGAATAATCTCCTACAATTCATCATCAATATTTACTTCGACACAAACTTTTGCAAAAGCAAGATTACGTCTTGATTCAGTAAGAGCATCCATGGTCACCAATATGTGTAGCTACATAGCTAAGCCCACTATTTGACCATAAACTCAAGGGGACAGTTTTAGGCTTCACCCAAATGGGGACATTTTCCATAGTGAAATTCACGAAGCGTATGTCGGGTTCCCACTTTCTAAGAAGAAGTAGTCGATGAGTCACATGCCAAATTTGCTCAAGAACACTATTGCAAGCTTCCTCATTTTCAAACTTGAAAACGTAAAGTCGTCGTCCATTAGATTTGATTTCCACTCTACCATATTGCTTCCATGCAAATTCTACCATGTTTTTAATGAGAAAAAAAGGGTGGCGGGGTACCAAGAAATTGTCCAACAACTCAATTAATCCAATAAGCATCAAATTCATTTAAAGTCTCCAAAGGAGGCTCATCAACTATTCTTCTACCATTTACTTATTGATAAGGAAAGGTTCTCATTTTGAGAGAATTTTGTGAAGATTTAGTAAAGAAACCTTTCCAATTCGAGGGAAAGGGGAAGAGAGATCAGGTACATACCTAGATTTGTTATTCCTCTTCCATGGAACACCAGAGTGATTATTTGAAGTATAAGCATCTTTTCGTCCCTCAAATTTAGAGTGTTGATGAACAAAATTTGGGTCCTTAAGTGGATGTTGCTGAAATGATACATGTTGAAAATATTTCCTAGAAGCTAGTTCGTTGAGATGGACATTTTGGATAATGGAATTACTAACATAAATAACTTGCAATTGTGGGCTAGAAAGGGGTTGGTCCTTATTGGCATTTGCATAAACATTTTGAGAAGAGTTGGCTGCCATGTTCTGTAGCCATGGATTGTTAACTTTGTCTCATTTTAGTCACTTGATTATTAAATAAGCCTTTTAGTCCATAAACTTCTTTTAGTTGGAACCTACAAGCTAAACTCAATACTTTTTTAGATGGAAATGTTACATGAGCATCATGTTTAAGGGCTTTTTCACTAATGGCGCTTCAATGTCTTTTATACTAGCCTTTTAGTCCCTTAATTTTTAGCAGCAAGACACCATTAGCCTTTCATGTCATTTTCATGCAAAACTTAATGGCAATTTCACATAATAACTAAGTATATTTTGAAATATTATATTTAAGGGAATAAACTTTTAAATTTAACCATTTACATTTTTTTCATTCCTTTTTTTTCTTATTTTAATTTATTTCTTGCATTTTGTTTATCTACCCAAAAGATATATGACTCAAAAACATATATATACATATACAAATTCTAGAATTGGATCTTTCATCAACATTTTCTTCCTATGGGAGCAATCTCTAATTAGTGATACAACCTTAAACTATTATAAATTTTTGAAGACAAACCTAATCAACTGCAAGTTCTTATTCAGTGAAACTAGTGTTTTTTTCCCTATAACTTGATTGCTACAAAAATAAGTCTCTCAATCTAATTGTACAACTGTTGTTCTTGGTTAGTTCAAGTGTTGATAAAAATTATAGATTTGCAAATTGTAAGTAAATTGTCATTGTACAACTAGTATTCTTAGTCAGATTCAATGTTGAAAAAAGGTTAAACGATTAAATTTGTAAGTTTATCATTTTAAATATAATATTTTTTTAATACACTTGATTATCATGGGAAATGTTTGTTAATTTTCACATTGAAATGGTATAAAGGACTAATGGCCTTTTACTAACAAAAATTGATGGCCTAAAGGGCTCATTTATGAAGACTTTGAAAACATTAAAAATTTGACCACAAAAAAAAAGGATGTTGAAATTGCTATACCCAAAATGTCCTCAAAATTGCTCAATGTTCACCATCATAGCGACTCATGTGTTGTTTCTAAAATAAACCTAATGGTTTTTGCCTCGAAGGACTAATAGGGTCTAATTAAAGAAAAATTCAAGGACTAAAAGGCTGATTCTATTCATACGATGTCTTATTTATAGTTATAAGAAATAAGTTGGATTTATTATACTTATATCTTATAAGTTACAGTTGGTACATGCTCCAGATTTCGAAAATATACATAATATTTGTACTTCCTGTTAGCATTACTAGCTTAATTGTGTATGTTTTGATGATGAATGATTGAAAGATGAGTATTAGATGTGATTAATATATTTGGCACATGTATAATGAATGATTAACATATGGATGTATAATTGATATATGTGTGATGATAGTTATGAGATGAATGTATGGCAAAGTATTATGCAATGATGTTTAGCTTTGCTATTTGATGATTATGGGTTGAAGATGTGAAGATCAATAACGATTCTTGAACTTCTCTAAGTTATTATTAATATATTGTATGAGTTCTTGAGAATTCAAAGAATCTATCTTGTTTGAAGAAGATCATCCATCACACTTCTGACTCAAGTCAATATGAGCTACTATTTCAACTTAAGAAGACTTGAAGATGTATGGTGATATAAAGATAGAGACGGAAAACATAAAGGGCACAGATGTAGACATTTTTTGTAAGATTGCCTACTTGTGTGCTTCTATTGTTTCTTAGCTTATGAAGCTAATATTATATGCTCGAAAATTATTTTCGAAAGTATATCATGTTTTTTTAAAATGTTTTTTGGTTAAAAAATATTTTACAAGTCTTGTTGATAAAAAAATAAAGTTTGGACTAAAATGAATTTCAGCATAGCTACGAAGGCACCACTGGTAGAGGCGTACCAGATGGTGCCTTTTACCTCACCCAACAATAAGTCTTAGCAAAGGTTCATGATCCTGCTGGGCAATTAGCACAACAAAACCTCAACCTGATCGAGCTGTTTTGAAAATTCTAATTTAAAAATTAGTTGTTACTTGATTATTTCCTTCCATATTAATTTTGCAACATTCTAAAATATTTCAAGGCAAAATATTTTTGTTTCTAACTGCTATTTTCTTGTACTTGATCATATATATGTCTACTCATACAAGCTTGAAGATACAAGAAAGAAAAACAACACAAGAATTACATTGAAAAAGCTACTGTGTAAAAAGGCGATCATATGTTGTGTTGTATTCTTTCACACCAGCTTGAGCTTCGTGATAGTGAGATTTTTTCTTATAGATATTTGGTCAAACACCTAAGAGCTGGGAATCTTATTGGGTAGATTAGTTTAGTTGTGTGAAAAACAAATTATACAAACAGATATCTTGATTTTTAGAAGAATCAAGGTGTTGTACGTTGGTTTTTGAGCTTAGCCAATTTGTGAAAAGCTTAAGGTGTTTGTGCAGTTGGTTGGAAGTCTCGAGTGGGATGCTTGGGGAGTGGTTGTAGGCTTGGTAGCTGAACCACTGTAAATTGTTGTGTTCATTGAGTTGTTACTTTCATTTATTTTCTTCTTGGTGCAACTATCTAAACAACAACACAATATTCCGTAAAAGTATTAAAAGCTTCAAAATTTGACAAGCTCTATTCACCCTCTCGTTAGAGCTAGCTTGCCACTCACACTTCCTATAATAGCTTTAATTAAAAAAAAAATCATAGAACTAAAAGTTGAAAATTTGAAAAGTAAAAAATTAAAAATTTTTGAACATTTTTAAAAATAAAATTTTAAAAATCAAAATTGAAATATTTAACAATTTAAAAAACTTAAAATGAAAGAATTAAAAATTTTATAGCTTAAAACTAAAAAATCTACAAATTAAAAATAAAAATTATAAAAAGTAAATGATTAAAATATTAGAAAAATACAAAATTGAAAACTATAAATGTAAGAGATTAAAAATTAAAAATTAATTTATAATTTGTATTTTATAATGTATTATTTAATAAAAATATAATATCATTACTCAAAATTGAGGGTATTATTGTTGAATTAGCTTATGAAAACATTTCAGCTTGGGCTAGTTTTAAATACAAACCAAATAGTCATATTATATAAAATATTTATTAGTTAACAAACATTTATGAGACAATTTACTTATTAGATTTTAGATTTAAAATAAGACTATTCCAAGTAGGCCCCTAATCATCCCCTCTCATTTCTTTTATAATTCTATCTTTCCCTTTCCTTTATCAAATTTTCTCCCCTAAAAACCGCAATTTTTACTTGCTACATAGGGATGATGCTTTTAAGAAGCACCACGGGAACAGTACACGCGCACAGTGCGTAACAGTACATGTGTTCAAAATTCTTATATTATAGGTTCAAATTTTTTATATTGTATGTTCAAAATTCTTATATTACTTGCTCAAAGCTCTTATACTAAGCTGTAAATATGCTCATATTTCTTAACTTAAGTTCTTATATTATATGTTCAAAACTCTTATATTAAGTTATAAATATGTTCAAAATTTTGAAAGTAAGCTCAAAATTTTGAACATGTTTGTAGCTTAGTATAAGAGTTTTGTATATATAATATAAGAATTTTAAACATGTAATATAAGAGTTTTGAACACATAGTACAATTTATGAGTATGCAATATAAGAGTTTTGAACATAGAGTATAAAAATTATAAGATTATAATTTTTATTTTATGAACTTGCTTTTAAACTTTTGAACTTGCAATATAAGAGATTTGAACATAAAATATAAGAATTATGAACATGTAACATAAGAGTTTTAAACACAGAATATCATCTATGAGCATGTAATATAAGAGTTTTGAACATAGAATATAAAACTTATGAAATTATAATTTTTATTTTGTGAACTTGCTTTTAAACTTTTGAACTTGTAATATAAGAGTTTTGAACATAGAGTATAAAATTTATAAGACTATAATTTTTATTTTGTGATTTAAACTTTTAAACATGTAATATAAGAGTTTTGGACATATTTGCAACTTAATATAAGATTTTTGAATTTATAATATAAAAATTTTGAACCCATAATATAAAATTTTGAATACATATAGTATTACATTTTGTGCGTGTGTATTATTTACATATAATATGGTGTATAGTACTCATGCAGAGCATTGTGCATATGATGCATAGTATAAGTACTACCTAAAAACAAGCATAGTGTGTATAGTTCCTTTAAGCATTAGACTTCAGACGAATGAAGACATAATTATTAAAAACAAAAATGTCTCTTTTTTTGCTCATTTAAAAACAAATGTCTTAATAGATGGAAATTGAGGTTAAGTTGACAGGCTTAACAACTAGTGAGCTTTTTTCATACTTTTTCTTTCTTTCCCCTATGAAATGGTTGCTCATTATTTTTAAGTAATCTATACTATATATATAAAGTTATTCTACAATATAACATACGAGCTATATGGTTGCCACATCAGCTTTCTTGAGTTCTAATTATATGCCATGTCACATGTATAAAGCCCCACTAACAAGCCACATCATATGACATTTTGATACATCACTTTTAATATATGAGCTTAAAAAAATTATTAATGACTACTTTTAATCACCTTTAGTTTATGAGCTTAAATATTTTTAGTGACTATTTTTAACTACACAGATATACTTTTAGTTATACGTTTAAACATAAATTATACATTTAATTATATGTTTTTAAAGTAAACCCATTCCCTTTTTCTCTTTTGAGAATTTTTCTTTACTAAATTTTCTCAATTAGAATTTAAATTTAAATGAGAATAACATAAAATATAATAGAATTTGAAATTTGTGGAATTATGAATTAAAATATTTTTTATACATATTTGTCTACATAATCAATCCATATATATACACACACACACATACCATTTTACCTCAAAGTTTAAAAGTTAACACATATATCTGTACTATACTATATATATAAAGTTGTTCTTCTACCTAATTTGTGAGTTCTCTCCATGATATATCAGCTTTTTGATCTCTAACAGCATGCCATATCACGTGCATTTTTCTTTTCTTTTTTAATCTCTAATAGCATGCCACATTACTTGCATATGAACGACATGTCACCTTTATAATGCTGCCTATTTTGCCATATCATCTTCACTTTATGAGGTTAAAAGAAATAGGAATTTATAACAAAATAAACTAATAATCAATTCTTTTAAAGCTAATTATAACTATACGTTTATAACAAATTAATAATCAGATTTTAAAGCTAATAACACACACACATATATATATATAATATCTATATATAATCATTTTCATCTAAAAATTATTAATTTTCAAGAAGCAAACTATGTCACGAGTCCCTAACATTGCCATTCTTCAAAAATAAGTCCTTAATATTTTAACATGTTCAAATTATGTTGCCATTTTTCAAAAATAAGTCCTTAATGTTTTAATATGTTCAAATTAATCTACAATATGTTGAAAGTGAATGATAAATTAGATATTTTCTCATCATTAATTATTTTGGGACTTTTGATCTTCCTATTAAGTCGTTGGATGTGAAATTCTAAGAGGTTATGAGACTTTTAAAAGTTCTCCATGATTTTGAGTATGTGATTAGTGATTGGAAGTTTTGCAACTCTTGGAATTTCTCCACAAATGTGATAATGAAGGCTTTATCTCTTTTAGCACCTATAAATAGTGGTCTTCTAGCAAGGCACAAGACACATCAAAAAGCAAGTCTTACTCCACTCGGTCTTAATTAATTGCATATAGTTTTACACAGTTCTAGCATTTGTAGTTTTCCATAGTAGAAAGAGTTCAGACATTGAATCAAATTCAGATCTCAACTTTATTTGCATTGTAGTTTTAGTTGTAATTTATCTTTGTTTATTTCATAATCTTCATAATATACATATCAAATTATTATTTATTATTTTCTAGATTTATTTTATGTTATCATAAACTCTTTACTCAATGTTTTAATATTTTCAACATAATATTTATACAGTACTATTAATAAAATTATACCTAAAAGATTTAAGAGGTTTTAAAAGATGTTATTTTATCTTTCGAAAAGCCTTAGGAGATGACACATCATATTAATTATCTTCTAATTTGACGCCACATAAATAATGTTTTATTTTTGTGGGCTTTGCTTTTAATAATTACTCAATAACAAATATAAAAGATCATGTTTATAGGATTTCTAAAATGAAATAATACACAAAACATAAAAAAACACAAATAAAATTATATTTATAGGATATCTAGAACATATAAAAAATTTAACAATAATTTATCTTTTAAGAACTCATAGAAGGTGTTGGATCATCTTAACTATCTCTCAATTTTAGGCAAACCCAATAACTTTAATTATTATTGGCCATATTTTTATTGGTTATGCAATAAGAACGTAAAAGAACAAATACAAAATTACAAAAATAAAAATACAAAATTTATATTATAACATGTTTAAAAAGTATAAAAATTATTAAAAAAAAGTAACTCAAAAACTCGTGAAAAGCATGAGATATGAGAAACAAAATAAGAAGACACTAGGACCATGAATGGAGACAAAATGGCCCTAATTGCAAGGTGATTGGGAAAAATCCTCTATAATTTTGAGATGTTCAAAAACTTTTGTTAGCAAATGATCCTCTCTTGTGTTTTATTTCTTCCACTCCTTCTCATTATTAATTCAAAATTTCTTTAATCAAAATACTTCAAATTTCTTAATTTAAAATTTCTATATTCAAAATAGTCTAAATTTTCATTATGTGATTAAACGATTTACAAATTTTTAAAAATTATAAAAAAAATATTGATCTGTGTGAATTGCGGGTTTAGAGATTACTAAGAAATAAATAAAATAGGAGAAGAAATTAAGGCATCTGGTCCAAAAGGTTGAACATGAAACACGTGTTCAAATACACTATTATACGATGACCATCATAGACTCATCCATATAATTTTGACTGAAATAAAATTTACGAATTAGTAAAAAATAAATCAATAAATTTTTCGTCACAAAAGAAAATTCGAGAGAAGGTTATTGAAAATCTTGAGAATTCTGAAACATTATCTAAACATCCTACAACAAGAAGTTTGGTAGGCAACATAGGATCCAATGCTCGCTTGGGTCTAGTAGGTAATTTTTTTTCTTTTTTTATTTGAATGAGAGAGATTGAAAGAACATAGATCTTCACTGCACAGACTTTATAGATTCTTTTGTCTGCTTATTTTTTTTGTTCTTTTGTGCACCTTTCCATGGCCCCCTCCTGACAAAACGAGTTGTGCCTTTTTAGAATCTTGCATGCAAAACCCATTTGAAAAAAGCAAGTTGTCAGAAGTTAGAGTTTCAAAAAATACATTTGTTGCTAGATTTTTTTTATTAATTGTTTTTGATCCAATAAAAATTAAAATTAATAGTTTGTTTGAAATAATTTTATTTTAAGGTGTTTATCTATTAAAATTTAAAAATATTTTATAAAATTTAAGATATTTTATCACATGTACATTTTATAGTTATAAAAAAATATGATAGATTATTTATTTTCATAAAATGTATGATAAAATTTTTTAAATTTTATAAAATATACTTTTATTTAATAAAATGAATATTTTAAAATAATATTATAACAAATAAAGTGTAAGTCTAATATAATTTAAAAATATTTTAATTCAAAGCAAAAGAAAAAAAAGCGTAACTGTTTGGTCACGCCACTGTTAAACACGTCTCAGATATCGAAGATGTCAAATTAATTAAAGATTCTCTCATATAATACGCCAAAACAAAGCATGAGAGCGGGAATGACGCCCTCTTGCCCGTTATCCTTTTTTGAATTTCAAATACCAAAACCCCCCAGCGGCTCTTTGAACAAGACAATTTCATGGTACTCTTCACCAATCACCACCACTCTGTCAAGTCTGACCACTCCCCCCCACTGCCACAACGCACACATTTTGATTTCGCTGCTTATACACTCAAATTTTGTTTTTGAAAAAAGTCACCTCAACCATTTTCTTTATTGAAAAAGAGAATTTTTTTTGTCCTTTTGCTAGAGTTCAACTAGCGAGATGAAATTTAATTTGGCTAGGTGTTAAACCATTCTTTTTTTTTTTTCAGATTTATTTATTACCGTCTCTCATTCTTCTTCTGTTGCATTTATATTTTCTTTTTAAGATTTCAAGCGGAGAATCTGCTTTTCTTTTGAAGCTTAAAAATGCTCATTGACTCAAGAAAAAAGGCTTAAAAAGATCTGGCCTTCTCTCTCTCTCTTCTCTCTGTGAGAGTGTTTGTTTTCTGCGCAGAGACTGCAGCAGGCTGTTTTTTCTCAGTTTCATTAACACCCATATTTTATTTTCAAACTTTTTCTTTAGTCAAACTGGTTAATCCATCTCTTCTTCAATCAAACTTCATTTTTTTTTTTTTGTCCTCTTTCCTCTCTTGCATCACCTTTTACCTATCCCCGAAAAGTCTCTTTTATTGAACAAACTGTTCTTGAAATAGTTAGGCTTGTGGTGTTGCAATCGTTAAGCTACTGTGGTTGTTGCAAAACAAAGAGCTAAGCACAAATGGGTGCTTCAGGAAAATGGGTTAAAGCTTTGATAGGCCTCAAAAAGCCTGATAAAGAAGACAATGTAAGCTCAAAACTCATAAAAAAATTCATTCTTCCTTTTTTTTTTTTCATCAAATTTATGCAAAGAAAGCTCAGTAAGAAATCCAATGGTACTTTGTTTTCCATCATGTCACCAACTAGAACTCACTAAAATCTAACCTTTCTTGTTTTTTCTTTTTGCCACCACGTTTATGTCCAAAAAAGAAAAAAAAAATCAATTTTGTTTCTGCAAAGAGTTCATTATTTTTTTTTGTAACTCATATGTTTTTACTTTTTTGGTTGTAGGAGAAGGCAGGAGGCAAGACCAAGAAATGGAAGCTATGGAGGAGTTCATCGGGAGATCTAAGTGGGTCCTCATGGAAAGGCTTCAAAAGGGGCCATAGAAATGGTGGTGGATCAGAATCTGATTCTCTATCAGTAAACAATGATGCTGCATTCACAGCTGCTGTGGCTACTGTGGTTAGAGCACCTCCCAAAGACTTCAGGGTTGTTAAGCAAGAATGGGCTGCAATCAGAATCCAAACTGCTTTCCGTGGATTCTTGGTAGCTTTTTACTTCTTCTCCTGTTCTTTTGCTAAGTTACCATTTACTTTATCTGTTGGCTGTGCGGTCTAGAGAATGGTTTAGAGTTGTAGGAATAGTTTCTGCGTCGCGAAATCTAAGCAAAGACTACTTGTAATAGATCTCAAAGTGGTTTCGGCCCCTACCTGGACCCCTTAACTTGTCATTTCTTATCATTTTACTACCAGCTGAGTGCCCGTGTGATGCACGGGAAAATTAGTACTTTCAAATGTTTATAATTAAGAAGGTAGCGCCTTTGAACTCTTGTAGAGATTCAGAAAGCTCTGGTAGCTGTCACTTAGCCTAAGTGGAAGATTTAAGTGGTTAATTCTTCGAAAGAGTACTGCATTATTGGTGATCTTGAATTTATTTAAATAATGAATTAAGGCAGCTGTTTATAAAATGTTCCTTCCATTGCAGCCCTCCATTTATAAGATTCTGATTTAGTTTTGTGCTTTTGAAGAAGCAAAAGTTGTGACCCTTGTCTTAGCTAGGCAGGCTAATTGCATTGACATGATATGTAGATTTTTTGACGATTCTATTAAATATGTTTGGGACATCTGCTGTACTTTTGCATACCAGATTATTTTTGGTTGTAGTCATGGTGATACCTTGATAATTATTGTATAAATTGTCTCTTAATGTAGATGGTTCTTAAATCAGGTTGATCAGAAAGTAAACGATCTGTTTTGCTTTAGAGAAAGCATTGTTTATTTAATTGATTTTAACCCGATTTTACAGGCACGAAGAGCTTTAAGGGCCTTGAAGGGATTGGTTAGGCTGCAAGCTTTGGTGCGAGGCAGGCAAGTGAGAAAACAAGCTGCCGTGACTCTTAGGTGCATGCAGGCTCTGGTGCGAGTACAAGCCCGAGTTAGAGCAAGGCGTGTTCGTATGTCCATTGAGGGGCAGGCTGTGCAGCAGATGCTGGATGAGCGTCGTAGTAAGGCAGATCGATTGAAACAAGCTGAAGTGAGAAGTTGTATTTCATTGTTTGGCTTTGCAGGAGTTTTCCTTTTCTTATTTTTCTGAAATAAATTTACCGTACTTTTGGAATTGCAGGAGGGATGGTGTGACAGTACAGGAACACTGGAAGAGGTGAAGGCAAAGATACAAATGAGGCAGGAAGGTGCTTTCAAGAGAGAAAGGGCTCTTGCATATTCTCTTGCTCAAAAGGTATTATTAGCTTCCCAGGTTGAAATTAAACTCCTTCCTTTCCTGCAAATTTCAGAATAGAAACTCAAACTAATCTTTTGTTTTTCGACAGTGGAGATCGAGCCAAAATTCTGATTGCCAAACAAGTCTATCTGTTCCCTCATTCAAAAGTCATCTTGCCCTTGATAAGAATAGCTGGAGTTGGAGTTGGTTAGAACGGTGGATGTCAGCGAGGCCATGGGAGAGTAGGTTGATGGAACAACCAACTCAGATGAATACATCCGAAACAACTCCACAGTCTAAGATGTGTTTGGATTCTGAGAAAGCGAATCGTACTAAATCATCCGGACCATGCTCTGTCAAAGTCAGAAAGAACAATGTCACTACCAGGATTTCGGCAAAACCTCCCATGGTTGGACAAGCAACCCGTTCATCTTCAAGCCCGAGTTCTGACTTCAGATATGACGAGAGCTCAGCTTCATCATCATTTTGCACATCCACTACTCCAGTTTCTGGGAACACCATGTTGGCCTCGGATAGAACGGAAGACAGTAACAGCAGTAGGCCGAGCTACATGAACCTGACTGAATCAACTAAAGCCAAGCAGAGGAACCAGAGAGTTCAGAGACAGTCCATGGATGAGTTCCAGTTTCTTAAGAAGACATCAGTATTCTGTAACATAGACTCAAAAAGCAGTGCTGGCTCTGATCAATCATCAACGCTCAATGTATCTAGGCCTATCTGCTTGCCAACTAGAATGGATAAACTCTCTATGAAGTCGAGGATTGCGGAAATTGCTAAGGAGTAGTCTTGTGTTAGTCTTGTGTTGTGTTGAACGGTGCAAGTTTACAACAGCTTGTTGTTATATTCAGTGTGTATTTTGAATTGTAAGATATAATTTTGGAGTTAATCAACTGTTTATCTTTGTTTCCTTACATGCACTCAACCAGATTGATGTGGTGACTCATGATTAACAAAGGGTGCACATTGAAAAACTATACTGAGGAGTGGTTTGGTAAATTCAGATTGGAATAACTATAAGAAGTTTGTCTTGTCTAGTAGATAGTATAATCAGTGCGATTCGAAATCTGAATTCTTAACCTAGTTTTAGGACATAGGAAACTCAATTTCGAACTTTTATATTGCAAGGTGATCACGGTTTTGAGGTTGTCCCTAGCCATCATATCACCCAGCATGGGAGCTTCCAAGATATACGTTGAGACACAGACAGAAGAAGAAACAGAAAGGGGGTTTATAAAGGAGCTTGACAGCTTGTGTAATGATAAAGAAATTCATTTTGCAGATTGTTATACATATGCTTGATTTACGTGGACCTTTATACCATGGAATGTGAGTTTGATTTCTCGTTTCAAGAATATATTAAAACCGAAGGGAAGATTTGCATAATGGTGCCTTCACTGCTCTTCATCCCAATATGGACCAAGACGGTGTTTGGCTAAGCTTATAAGCTGATCAAAAGGATACAGAACATGTTTGGTTAAGCAGTTTTTAAGCACTTTTCTCAGTTTTTGGAAAAAAAAGCTTGAATTACCAGTTTATTTTTAATAGCTTATAAGCACTTTGGTCAAAATAATAAAAAAGACAACATTACCTTAAAAAAGGTTTACTTTTTGATCATTTATAATTAATGATTTGTTTGTTTCAATCATTATAATTATTATTGCTACTTATAGACACATATTATTCATATACATCTCTACTTATTTATTACTTGCTTATAAATAGCATTTTGCTTATAAGCACAAGCTGCTTATAAGATTGTCTCCAACAGCTCCCCTACTTTTCCCCCTAAATTTAAGTAATTTAATTTATTTTCTTATATTTTGGGATCTCTTATTTTCAGTTCTACTCTAACAGCTCTTTTATTTTTCAGCTAACTCTTAGTTTAGGGAATCCTAATTTCAGTTTCATTTCAACAACTTCTCTGTTTTATAATATTGCAGTCTTAAAGCTATGGGGATGAGGGATAAGGGATGGGGGATGGGGGATGGGGTTTGGGGAATGGCTTTAGAAATCAAACAAAATCTCTATATATGAGTGTTTTGAATTTTGATTGAAAGAAATCTTAAAATATTGGGCAATAGATAGGGAAGCTGTTAGAGTACATTATCACCGATAAATCCCCTAAATATAGGTGTTTCGGGTGTTTAGAAAATTTGTTAGAGTTAGTCTAAGCACTTAAAAATAAGCTTAACCAAACGGGCCTAAGTTTGATGCGAAAGGGAAGACTTGCAAAAGGGTGCTTTCACTGCGCTTCACCAAAATATGAACCAAATCTATCTGGTTCGGACGTATTTAGTTCAAGGTAACTTTTTGGATCTTTTGCTACAACTCCAATCGCAAAATAGATCAGTGTTTCCTGCTCATTCACAAAGAATTCATTAGGACAAAAACTGTGAAGTTACATATAGAGCAGCATGTTGGAGTTTTTGATCAAATCTTGGAAATTTTTGGCTTCAAGGCCTAAGAATTAATTTGCCCCCTAAACTAGCATGCGACGAGAATGCAAAGATCCTTTACGACATAATGAAGCCTACAACCTAAGAAATTTTGCATTGACTAGTTAGGTCTACTATTAGGGATGGCAACAGGACGAGTGACTTAGGATACCCAGTATCAATTGACATATGTAAAATTTGATAAAAACCCATTCCATTGAGAATCTGGAATGAATTTGGAACGGCTAAGAATACCTGTTAGGGTTTGGAACAGAATTAGGATTGACCCCTTAAGTACTTGCGTTCCCAAACTCAGTTTTCAAAATCCATGTATCGAGGTACCCAGTTCCGTCCTCTATCATATGTGTGTGTGTGTATGTGTGCATAGTGTAATAAAAAGAGGAGTGTGTGTATGTGTGCATAGTGTAATAAAAAGAGGAGCAAAATTATGTATAGTTATGTACATTATGCATATTACACAACGAAAGAGGGGCAAAATTCTTACTTTTTTGACTTTAAAACTTTAACTTATAATGGATTACCACTAAACTAATATTTTACTTTTGACTTTTTTATTTGCGTAAAATAGTTTATTATATAGAAGTTATCTAATTAGAATTATGTAATGTATATTGGTATCTCAATATATTTTATATTTATTAGTTAATTATAGTTAATTGATCAAATTAATTAGAATTATACAAGAAATGATAATAGTTAAAACTCTAATAAAAATTATATTGATTTTAGTTATATGACTATTGACTAACTTTAATTAGAATTATACTAAACAATAGACTAACTCTCATTATATAGCTACACTAACTGAAGTTATGTAGCTATTTTAAGATATTTTACATTTATTAATTAATTATAATTGTATGTATATAACTATATGAGCAAAGATTGTTACTTTATTGGCGGTAGTAAAGTTTAAATCCTCAACCTTTTACACAAATATATGAGAAGCTAAAATATGATATATTAAAAATCCTATTAATTCGAATTACATGACTAACTTCATTAGAATTATACTAAACAATAGACTAACTTTAATTATATAGCTAACTTAATTTGAATTATGCTAGATATCATATTAATATATAAATTATAGTTTTATATGGTTAGTTTAATTTGAATTCTACTATATATTATAAAATTATTTCAGTTTTAGTTTTATAATGAGAAGTTGAGAATATGACTATTGACTAACTTTAATTATATAGCTAACTAACTAAAGTTATGTAGCTATTTTAAGTTGTTTTACATTTATTAATTAATTAATTGTATGTATATACCTATATGAGCAAAGATTGTTACTTTATTGGTGGTAGTAAGGTTTAAATCCTCAACCTTTCACTCAAATATATATGAAGCTAAAATATGATATATTAAAAATCCTATTAATTCTAATTACATGACTAATTTCATTAGAATTATACTAAACAATAGACTAACTTTAATTATATAGCTAACTTAATTTGAATTATGCTAGATATCATATTAATAAATAAATTATATTTTTATATGGTTAAATTAATTTGAATTCTACTATATATTATAAAATTATTTCAGTTTTAGTTTTATAATGAGAAGTTGAGAAATATACTAAACTATACATCCAGTTTTTTTATATTGCGAACTACAATGAGAAATTAATAATAATATACAAAAATATATTAATTCTAATTTTATAATAAGTAATTGAAAATTATACTACACAATAAAATAGTTTTAAGTTATACAGTTAACTTCTTTTGAATTGTACTAGACTTAGACAATGTACTAACTTTAGTTATATGATTAATTTAATTTGAATTGTACTAGATATTGATATACATATATATATATATATTAATTAATTCTAGTTATAATGAGAAAGTGAAATTATACCATGAGATTATATTATTTCTAGTGTTATAATGAAAAATGGAGAAACTATGCAATAGTTTACTATAGCTTACTAATCAAATTTTTAATTTTTTTTTGTTCAAAAAAAATTAAAAGCCGACTAATTAAAATTTAAACTTAAAATCTCATGTAAAAAAATTAAATAATAAAAGATTGAATTTTTTCTATAAAAGATTGAAATTTTTCTATAAAAAAATAGAAATAAAAGATTGAAGCAATCTTATTAGAAAAAACTTAAAAGACAAAATATAAAAATATTATTAAATTAATAGATTTTAGATTTTAGATTTTAGTTGTGTAAACAGTAAACTAGGTTAAGGGTATAGCTCGTGACTTCGACAAAGGCTCAAGGACGAAAGCTTGCTACTCCAATGAGACGTGTTTATTTTCTCAGTGAGATCTCTTTTTTTTTTTTTAATGTATAATTGTTCTTTCGTAATTAACTTTTAAATCTCAGTTATTTTCACACATTAAGAAAGCCCTTTCTTTTTCCTTTGATTTGAATCAAAATCCACCTGTTGATAAACCCTAGTTAGCCAAACATTTTTTGATTTTTTGTATCACTCTCTTTTGGCATAAACAAATGATTTGATGTTATAGCTATCTATTCTGATGCTAACAAAAGTGTATGAAAATGTGGATGGGTTGCAAATCTTGATAGCATTTTACAAGTATATATACATATGCATATACATACATATATATGCATATATATATATATATATATCTCTGTGTGTGTGTGTATGCATATATAATTCTTGCTAGCATTTCGCAGATTATTAGTTTACAAGTATTTTTTTTTTTTTTACAAATCTTGATAATCTGAAGCTCTTTCTAATTTTCTACCTTTTAATGCTTGCTTCATTTTAGGCAATTCTTGTTAGTTTTTTTTTTTTTTTTTTTATTTAATTTGGGTTTCAAGTTTCACCAAAAACATATCTTGAATTCGAGTTCCGGACGTTCCGGGTTTTGCAGGTTCACGAGGTCTTGGAATTAAAAATCTTTATTTAATTTCAATTTTTCTACTCAGCTCGGGATGTTCCAGGTAACCCAAGTATCAAGAATGGGATTTATGTTTAGTTTTTATCCGAGTTTGGAATGGGTTTCGGGATCGGGATATTATCTGAGTAGCGGGTTTAGGATTCCATCTTGGGTAAGATGCCCATTCCGTTGCCATCCCTAAGTAGTAGGGAAGGTGATTGGCGTTGCCCTAATCCAAGGTATTATCTTGCTTAAGCGAATATGAGTTTTCTTCCAAATTTATTTATTTACCTTTTTGAGTGTTAGTTGCATGCGTATGAATTTCTGAATTCCTTATCTACTTTTGCTTTTGATTTCATTTGAATTTATTGTTTCCAAGGTTTTCCTAGCATAAATACAAAAATTTCAATTTGTTAGCTCCAATACTCGTGTCTTTAAACCCTAAACCCTAGTAGAGGCATTAAGAGAATGCAAAACATCACTAGCACCACCAGTGACCAACGTTTACTCACAGCCGTGGACGGCCCAAAAGCGACGTCAGGCATCGAGGCATTGCGGCAGGTGAAATCGACAGACGCGTGCTGCTGTTTTGCTCACCATTAGCAGAATTAGCACAGGCGGCAAGAGTGGTGTCAAAGTACTTATTCTCAGCGCTCAAACTATTCAACTCCAACTGTCTTTTGCCTCATTTAGTGACAGAAGGTTTCGATGGCGAGCAAATTTAGCCGTAAATCGAAGCTCAATTTGAGCTATCGATCAAAATCCTAAGAAACTAGTTGAGGCTGTTTGAGAAAAAAAAAACCAAAATAAATTAAGAAGCAATTTAATTTAGTAAATTTTGATAAGAAAGATGAGCAAGTTAGAGAGAGAAAATAGTTTCCTAGAGAGGGAAATGGAGGGTTCTGAGATGGAGGAGGATGATAAAGATATTGATAAGGACTTCGAGAAGGATGAGGATGGAGAACATGGCAATGAGGAGGAGAAGGACGAAGATGAGGAGAAGGATGAGGGTGAGACAAATGAAGTAGAGGATATGTTTTTCAGTATAAAGGAGTTGGAGAAATATTTAGAAGAGGACGAAGCTTAAGAACATGGATTGAAAAGAGATGAGAAGGCGAAGAAAAAAAGGAAGAGAGGAGGTGATAATAAGGGTATAGATAAGGATGAGGATAAGGAGGAGGAGGAGGCGGAGGAAGATGATGATGATGGGTAAGGAGCTTAGTTTATATTTGTTGTTTAATTGTTGTTTAAGTTGAAAATTGGGATCCTTAACAGTTGTGGGGGCATTTGTTATAGATTTAGGTTGATTTAGTGTTGAAAGATGTATGCCCTTTTAAAATAAATGGTAGTTGATCCTTATGGTTCTGTGTTTTGTTTTTGAAGCTTGGACTTATGGGGCTGGATGATGGCAAAAATAATGAAGAAGATGGAACGGAAAATGCTAGGTTCAACTTGCTTTTACTCTTTTGATTATTCTTTTCCTAGAGATTTTTGTTATTTGTGTTTATACGTTGTTTAGATTGTTTGTTATCTGTGTTTATATGTAGTTTAGATTGATCTTAAAGATGTCCTTGGCTATGCGAAAAGGATTTTGAATGTAGAATTGTGTTGTGAATGCTTATATCTAGCAAGTATATTAGATTTGTTAGTGTTAGAATGTTTGCCCCAAAATTATGAGCCTAAGTCTTAATATATCATTTTGGTTCAGTTTTTTGTGAGGGCTGGTGATTTTTCTATATGTAATAAATCTCTTGTGTAATATAAAATAGTTTCACTAGTGTTGGTCCAAGTCTATGATTGTGTGGAGGCCATAAAACTGCCTGAAACTAAAAGTTTCCTAATCCATAATACAAAGCTTCATTTATAACATATTGTGTACTATTAACTACTAACACTCCCCCCCCAAGCTGAAGAATGGCTTGAAGAAAATGGCTTGGTACATATTGTGTACTTAGCTTTATTTATAACATTAGGTAATAATACAAAGTTTCCTAATCCTTCGATGTGAGAGTTTTACCATAACGGAGAATTGCCATAACATTACTAATATTACCATAACGAAGACTTACCATAACACTACTAACAAGTACTATTGACTACTAACACTCCCACCTAAGCTGGAGCATAAATATCACATGTGCACAGCTTGTTATAAATATATGCAATATCCTTAACTAACACTTTACTTCTCACAAAGTGATAATCAACTTCAATGTGCTTGGTTCTTTCATGAAAGACTGGATTGGTCGCAATATGCATTGCTGCTTGATTATTGCATATTAATTTCATAAGCTGAGAGCAATCCACTCCAAGTTTCTCTAGCAAGTGTTTCACCCAAATCAATTCACATATTGCTAATGACATAGCTCTATATTCAGATTCTGTACTTGAGCGGGCTACAACTAGTTGTTTCTAACTTTTCCAAGAGATGAGATTCCTAACATCGTGCCCAATCTACATAAGGATAGTCAACAATGCTCATGCCTCCTCTCTTTTTGTATAGTAGCCCTCTTACTGGAACACTCTTAATGTACTGTAGGATACGAATGACAACATCCCAATGACTTTCTTGGAGCATTCAAGAATTAACTGACTACACTTATTGCAAAGGAAATATCTGGGATGAGTTACAATAAGATAATTAAGTTTGCCAACTAACCTTCTGTATCTTCCTAGATCTTGTAATAGCTCTCCCTCATTTGGTACAAGTTTGATATTTGGGTCCATTGGGAACTCACAAGGTTTGCCCCAAGGATTCCTACTACTATCAACATATCAAGTACATATTTATGCTGAGAAATAAAAATGCCTTGATTAGAACGGGCAACCTAGATGCCAAGAAAGTAGTGCAATAGTCCCAAGTCCTCCGTTTGACAGTGTTGATGTAAACAAGCCCTTAAATCACATATACTTGTAAGATCATCCACAGTTTTGATAATATCATCAACATAAATAATTAGTAATAAGCATTTTTCAGCAAAAGTGTATCGATACCGAGCGATCAACGCCACATCTCGTCAATCCAAACTTAATGACAACCTCACTAAATCAACCAAACCATGATCGAGGTAACTATTTAAGGCTATACAAAGATTTCATTAGTTGACAAACCTTATCAGGCTCTCCCTAAGCAATAAATCCTAGTAGTTACTCCATTTATACCTCTTCTTCAAGTGTACCATTAAAGGAAGAATTTTTATGTCAAGTTGATAAAGTGGCCAATCAAACATAGCTGCAAAAGCAAGAATAATATAGACCGAAGGGATCTTAGCGACAGGGAAAAAGGTATCATCATAATCAACATTAGAAACCTGTGTATATCCTTTTGCCACTAGACGAGCCTTCAAGCAATCCACAGTGCCATCGAGAGAACACTTTACTGTCTATACCCAATGACAACCAACAACAGTCTTCCCAGCAGGGAGATCAACCAAATCCCATGTATCATTAGCTTGTAAAGCAGACATCTCTTCAACCATCACAGCATAACAACTCAGATGACCAAGTGCTTCTGTTAAATTAGACCGGATAGACACAGACGAGAGAGATGTAACAAATGACCGATATGAGGGTGACAGAGAGTGATAAGAAACAAATTAGATATAGGATGTTTTGTAGTATAAGAACGAGTACCTTTACAAGTGTAATAGAAACATCCAGGTCGGAGGTTAGAGGAGGCAAAGGATTTAGAGAGGGCGAAGCCAATGGCACAGAAGCATTAGTAGGTGGATGAGCACGTCGATGATAGGTCTTGAGGTCTAAATGATCTAAGCATGACAGGGCAGGATCAGGAGACGATAGCGCAGGCGAAGGCAGGACAACTAACAGAGGACTAAAGAAGGTCACAGGAAAAGGAAGATTAGCAACCACCAATGTAAAGGAATAGGATGTGGAAAAAAAGAAGGGTTGAGACTAAAAAAAATGTAACATCAGCACAAGAAAAGAACTATTCAACTCAAGAAAGTAACAACGATAGCCTTTTTAATGATGAGCATATCCAAGGAAAACGCATTTAATGGAACGTGGACCTAACTTTTAGCCTCAAGAGTCAAGATATGAACAAAGCAGACATAGCCAAACACATTAAGTGGTAACGGTTAAATATACTGATGAGGGAAAAGAACAGAAAACAGTATTTGATTTTGAATAACAGAGGAAGGCATGCGATTGATAAGGTAACACATAGTGAGAACAACATCATCCCAAAAATGAAAGAAACATTCATATGAATAAGAAGGGTACAAGCAGTTTCAGTTAGATAGCTATTCTTGGATTCAGCAACTCCATTTTGCTGAGGGGTGTAAGCGTAAGAAGATTGATGTATAATGCCGTTATTTTGAAGAAAAAAAAGAAAGCGATGTAGAAAAATATTCTTTGGCATTATCACTTCACAAAATACAAATAGACGCATTAAATTAATTTTTCACTTCAGCACAAAAGAGGGAAAAACATGAAAAATAACTTAGAATGGTCTTTCATTAAATAAAACCAAGTAACACGAGAGAAGTCATTAATAAAGCTAACAAAACAATAATACACAATTTTTGACACATGGCGACTAGGTCCCCAAATATTAGAATGAACTAATTTAAATAAGGCATTGGCCCACTTATTGACACGATTAATAATAGACGTACAACTATGTTTACCTAACTGAGAAGACTCACAATTGATATCCTTAACACTACCCAAACCCGGAACCAATATGAAAGATTAGGATGACCAATATGACTATGAATGACTTTGGGGCTAGAAACGACTGTGAAAGTAGTAGAAGAATCATCATCAAGATAGTAAAGGCCACCAGACTCATGCCCTCTGCCAATTCATGCGTGCGTTCTCTGATCTTGAATAACTACAGAATTAGATATAAAAATAATAGAATAATTAAACAATTTGTTTAACTTACTAATAGATAACAAATTGCAAGGGAAATTAGGAAGATATAAGACCAAAGAAAGGGTTATAAAGGATGTGGGACATGAGGAACCACTACTGACATGAGGAACCAAGTTTGACAAGAGAGACTGGCTGAAGGGGTTGAATATGAGAAAGAAGAGAACGATTACTACTTCTATGGCCCGACATGCCAGAGTCTAAAATTCACTTACCAGTATTGGACGAGGAATGGGAAAGATATGTAGATGTAGAAAAGGCAACATGTGCAAAAGAAACTGTGGAAGGTTGGGCAGCTTGCTGCGATGCTTGAAACTGAAGATAGTGCTTATACTCTGCTTCGGACAAGGCAAAAGTATGAGAATGAGAGTTGGCTTGCTGAGGTGGCAGAGCAGTCAGAGAAGATTTTTCATTCTCTATATGGGCAGCATTAGCACTGCCAGAGAATCGACCACGTAGATCCCAACATTTTAGTATGACCCATCTTATTACATTAAGTACATTATGGCCGAAAAGCACTGCAGATCGCCCTCTTCTATGATTAACACCTCGACCATGGCCACGACCACTAGAGGAAGCATTATCTGGTCGCCCCCTAGGCTAAGGCTACACAACCAGAGTAAATTGTTCTGACGAATTTTGGAAAGGGTTATTAATAGAAGCACGATAAGGTGCAAATAAACTTTAGACATTGATGGTAGTGCTAATCTAGAAAGAATCTGAGATCGAACGGATTGATATTGAGAAGAAAGGCCATGAAGCATAAGCACTACAAAGGATTGTTCACATTGCTTTTGTGCAACATCAGTATCAGTAAGGAAGATATGATTGTACATAAGCACGACAGGTCAAAATTGACAAAATAAACTTGAAGACCACGATCATCCAACTAAATGCAGAGGAGATCATTGACGACATCATAGATATGACCAACATTGCTGGTGTACATCTCTTACGCCAAAGTCCATATAGCCTTACAAGAAAGACACTCATCAAAGATATCATACAATTTGATTTCAATGGATTGCAATAGTAAACTAATAAGTTGGGCATCAACGCGCCCCCAAATCTGTTTATTGGTAGTAAACAAATTAGCTAAAACATCGTTAGTTAAATGGTCTTCCAAGTCTTGCTCTCGAAACCACAACGAAACGGTAGAACACCAACGGGAGTAATTCCGACTAGTAAGTTTAGTCGTAGTAATAATGGGGGTGCCATTGAATATGGGCACGACAATGGAGGTAACAAACACATTATCAATATAGAAGCACTAGTAGTGTCTTTGGAGAGATCCATACTAGTCATCAATACTCAATCACAGCAAAGGGGCAAGGTAAGAAAACCGATTAGTGTTAGAATGTCTGCCCCAAAATTATGAGCCTAAGTCTTAATATATCATTTTGTTTCAGTTTTTTGTTAGGGTCGGTGATTTTTCTATATGTAATAAATCTCTTGTGGAATATAAAATAGTTTCACTAGTCTTTGTCCAAGTTTATGATTATGTGGAGGCCATAAAACTGCCTAAAACTAAAAGTTTCCTAATCCATAACACAAAGACTTATTTATAACATATTGTGTACTATTAACTACTAACATTCCCCCCCAAGCTAGAGAATGGCTTGAAGAGAATGGCTTGGTACATATTGTGTACTTACCCTTATTTATAACATTAGGTAATAATACAAAGTTTCCCAATCCATAACACAAAGTTTCCTAATCCTTCAATGTGAGAGAATTACCATAACGGAGAATTGCCATAATATTACTAACATTACCATAACGAAGACTTACCATAACACTACTAACAAGTATTATTAACTACTAACACTCCCTCCTAAGCTGGAGCACAAATATCACATGTGCCCAGCTTATTATAAATGTACTCAATACGAGAACCTCTTAAAGATTTAGTAAAGAGATCAACCAACTGATTATTTGAACCAATATGTGATGTAACAACCTCCTTAGCTAACACTTTACTTCTCACAAAGTGACAATCAACTTCAATGTGCTTGGTTCTTTCATGAAAGACTGGATTGGTTGCAATATGCATTGCTGCTTGATTATCGCATATTAATTTCATAGGCTGAGAGCAATCCACTCCAAGTTTCTCCAGCAAGTGTTTCACCCAAATCAATTCACATATCGCTAATGCCATAGCTCTATATTCAGATTCTATACTTGAACGGGCTACGACTGGTTGTTTCTAACTTTTCCAAGAGATGAGATTCCCAACATCCTGCCCAATCTACATAAGGATAGCTAACAATGCCCATGCCTCCTCTCCTTTTGTATAGTAGCCCTCTTACTGAAGCACTCTTAATGTACTGTAGGATACGAATGACAGCATCCCAATGGCTTTTTCTTAGAGCATTCAAGAATTAACTGACTACACTTACTATAAAGGAAATATCTGGGATGAGTTACAATAAGATAATTAAGTTTGCCAACTAACCTTCTGTATCTTCCTAGATCTTGTAATAGCTCTCCCTCATTTGGTACAAGTTTGATATTTGGGTCTATCGGGGACCCATAAGGTTTGCCCCAAGCATTCCTACTTCTATCAACATATCAAGTACATATTTATGCTGAGAAATAAAAATGCCTTGATTTAAACGGGCAACCTAGATGCCAAGAAAGTAGTGCAATAGTCCCAAGTCCTCCGTTTGAAAGTGTTGATGTAAACAAGCCCTTAAATCACATATACTTGTAAGATCATCCCCAGTTTTGATAATATCATCAACATAAATAATTAGTAATAATCATTTCCCAACAAAAGTGTATCGATACCGAGCGATCAACCCCACATCTCGTCAATCCAAACTTAATGACAGCCTCAATAAATCAACCAAACCATGATCGAGGTGACTGTTTAAGGCTATACAAAGATTTCTTTAGCTGACAAACCTTATCAGGCTCTCCCTGAGCAATAAATCCTAGTGGTTACTCCATTTATACCTCTTCTTCAAGTGTACCATTAAAGGAAGCATTTTTATGTCAAGTTGATAAAGTGGCCAATCAAACATAACTGCAAAAGCAAGAACAATACAGATCGAAGGCATCTTAGCGACAGGGAAAAAGGTATCATCATAATCAACATCAAAAACCTGTGTATATCCTTTTGCCACTAGACGAGCCTTCAAGCAATCCACAGTGCCATCGGGAGAGTACTTTACTGTCTAGACCCAATGACAACCAACAACAGTCTTCCCAGCAGGGAGATCAACCAGATCCTATGTATCATTAGCTTGTAAAGCAGACATCTCTTCAATCATCGCAGCATGCCAACTCGGATGACCAAGTGCTTCGATTAAATTAGATAGAATGACACAGATGAGAGATATGCAACAAACAATCGATACGAGGGTGACAAAGAGTGATAAGAAACAAATTAGATATAGGATGTTTTGTAGTATATGCAGGATAGATAATATTACATGTGGTCTATCCTAGTCCATATTTTCAAAAATATTACCAAGAAACATGCTAGGAAAATAAAATAACCACATAACACACACAAGAACATGCTTAAGAGCATATGGAACATAACTAGTATTTGCAAAATATGTAAAGCTAACCTCTTGAAGCGTGGGGCCTTTGATGAAGCTAAAATTGTTACGAGCTTTGTTCCCGCTCCCGAACAAGGCCACAAAAAAAAATTTTACTATAATGGTGTCACGATATGCAACTCCCTAGTCTTCTTCCCTATGGTTGAAGAGACTTTTCTTGAGAGAATAGCCTCTTGTGTGGGAAGAAGCAAAGTAACATGCTCTTGAAAATCTGGAGCAAAAAAATCATACAATAAGTGTGTACTATGTGTTGTAGTATTCTCTTGCCAAAATGGAAGAGATCAACTACAAAATTTTTGGATGCTAGAAATGGTTTAAGGTCTTGCCTATTTATAGAAAAAGTTTGGCACCTAAACCTTGTAAACTTTCCATGTGGGAAACTTTTTCCTAGTAGTAAATGTTTGCCATATGTCATGGAAGTTACTTGTACAATTTGAATTCTTCATGGAAGTTACTTGTACAATTTGAATTCTTCATATAGTAACTTTCTAGCACATGTCTTGGAAGATTGGGCCAAGCCCGCAATCCAAGCCCAACACAGTCCATAATCCTTGTGGAGGCCCAAGCCTAATAAGAAACCATCCAAGCCCAATTAGGTTATCTTGGACTTTAAAGAAGGCCAAATCCAATTCCAAGCTTTGGCCCAATAAGGCTACTACCACAATATGGAATTTGCTCTTTCAAGATTACTCTCTAAAAGTTATTTCAACTAGGAAAGGGACCAAGAAGACACAATTAACCTTGGCTTCCAAAAATAATAAAAAACTTCCTTGCCCGATCTAGGCGACATAATAATTATTTTTAACTCCGATCTATTCCACCATAAGATCAAAGTTGCACTCTAAGAATAATTGCTATTACCCAAAAGCTTATCACAAAAGAATGTGAACTTTGTCTTTGACCTACTAAATAACCGACCATAATGCCCCTCTATGTATACCCACAGTTAAGACCGGTCTTTTGGCCAGTGTACTATCACCTCCATAGCTGTATCTTTTTCCAGTTTCTTGTCCTATTCCAAACCTTTCTTGGTCATGGAATCTCTTGATCTCGGGGGCGACCCTCAAGCCATATTATCGATACACCCATAAAGGTAGTATCACTATATCTAGATTCGGATGATAAATTTGAACAATCCCAAAGTGGGCACATAGATTCCATATTGCATATGCATGTTCCAATTAATTAGAACTTAGCACTCAATGCACAAGGCTATTGATCCTAATAAAGTAAGATGTCACCCACAGTGGATCAAAGTACCAAACCCTAACCTCATTAGTTCATCCACATATGCTCAAGATTAAGAGCAATGATCATTTAGTAGTAGTGAGTATCTTGTTTTCTTTCTTTGATAGTACGTCTCTAGAAAACATACTCACAATGGTCATGTCTAATACGTGACACATGAACTATTGAGACAAATCCGGAAAGTCCTCCAATGACCTAGGTAGATCACCCTCAATGAAGAGACTTGCTTAATATAACCTTATCCCGGTAGAGCACCTAACACTACATTTGGTTGCGGACTCAATTTATGATGTGACTAAATCTAGACTTGGACCTACTGCGCATCTAGCCTCACTACGCACCCAAGTCATTAGTTCAAGTCAGGGGACTTTTATACATACATCAATAAAACATACTAGAGATAATATGTAAGGAACTCATAATGCCATTTAACAAAATGATTATACTTTGTTTAACATCCAAAATGTTATATACAAGTGAGCTTTAGGGCATACCAATCCTAACAATCTCCCACTTGCACTAAAGATCACTTCTGTACAACCTAATACCCATAGACTCCAAATGTGTGGTAAACATTTTCTCTGGAAGAGTCTTTGTAAATGGGTTTGCTAGGTTTTCCACTGAAGCTATCTTTTCAACTACAACATCTCCTCTCTGGATAAACTCACGGATCAAATGATATTTTCGTTCAATATGTTTACCTTTTTTGTGATTCCTGGGCTCTTTGCATTGTGAAATAGCACCGTTGTTGTCGCAATATAACATTATCGATCTGTGAGCTACCGACACAACCTTTAGGTCTAAAAGGAACTTTCTTAGCCATACTAACTCTTTCGCAGCCTCAGATGCTGCTACATACTCAGCCTCCATGGTAGAGTCAGTAATACAATTTTGCTTCACACTTCTCCATGAAATAGCTCCTCCTGACAGAGTGAAAACATATCCAGAAGTAGACTTCCTGGAATCTCTGTCGGACTAGAAATTCGAGTCTGTATAGGCTAATGGCGTTAGATCATCTGCACGGTATTCCAGCACATAATCCTTAGTTCCTTGCAGGAACTTGAATATATGCATACATGAGGTTCCAACCGCCGAAGCATAAGGAACTCGTTTCATGCTCTCTATCTCCTCAAGTGTTTTAGGACATTGATCTCGAGATAGATAAACTCCATATCTAGAAGGTAATGAGGCCTTCTTAGAGTTTTGCATGTTAAACCTAACCAATATCTTCTCAATAAATGAAGCTTGAGATAGGGCTAGCCTTCTGTTCTTACGATCTCGCATAAACTTGATGCCTAGAATATAACTAGCTTCTCCTAAATCCTTCATTTGAAATTAAGTAGAAAGCCAAACCTTGATGGATGATAACATCCCCACATCATTTCCAATAAGTAGGATATCATCTAGAACCAAAAAAGCTACAGCATTTCCATTACACCTCTTATACAAGCACGGTTCATCAATATTTTGATCAAAACCATAAGATTTTAGTTGCACAACCAAATTTGATGTTCCATGCTCTAGATGCCTGCTTTAATCCATAAATGTATTTTTTTAACTTACAAACCATATGTTCCTGGCCTTTGACAACATATCCATCTAGTTATGTCATGTAAATGGTCTTGTCAAGCTTTCCATTAAGAAAAGCTGTCTTGACGTCCATTTGCCATATCTCAAAGTCATAATGACATGCGATGGCAAGAAGTATCCTGATGGATTTAAGCATGGCTACTGGTGAGAAAGTTTCCTCATAATCGATCCCTTCTTTCTGAGTATAACCTTTCGCCACCAACCTTGCTTTAAAGGTTTCAACTTTTTCATCAACTCCTCTTTTCCTCTTGTAAACCCATTTGCACCCTATAGGTTTTACCCCTTCAGGTGTAATTACAAGATCCCAGACTTTGTTACAATACATAGATTCTAACTCTGAATCATTGCCTTATGCCATTGGTCGGCATTTATGTCGGAAACTACTTCATCATAACTTGTGGGATCCATCACCTGATCCTCTGAAGACGTCTGAAAGGACTCTCTATAGTATTTATCAGGAGGCTTGGATATCCTCCCACTATGACGAGACTCTGATATATTAGGTGTAATATGCTGTTCCTTTTCATTTACATTTACCACAGGTGTTACTGGAGATTCTTGTGAAATCTCTTCTAGAACAACTTCAGAATCTGGTGTTTTCTCGATCATTTCACCATTCTCTAAGTATCTAGCATGGGTGCTTATAAAGACCTTTTGCTCCTTAGGATTATAAAAGATCCCACCTCTGGTTCCCTTAGGATACCCAATAAAATAGCACAACTTGCCATATATTGTCCAATCCATATATTTAAAACCAATACACTATTGGTTCAAAATGAATAAATGTGCTATCTCATTAACAGTCCTAATTCAAAACTATTGTTCTATATGTTCAAAACTAATACACTATTGGGTCAAATGAATAAGTGTGCTATCTGATCAATAAATTGTCCTAGTCTAAAATTATTGTTCCATATGTTCAAAACCAGTACACTATTGGTTCAAAATAAATAAGTATGCTATCTAATCAATTAATAGTCCTAGTTCAAAACTATTGTTCTATATGTTCAAAACCAATACAGTATTGGTTCAAAATGAATAAGTGTGCTATCTGATCTATTAATAGTCCTAGTTCAAAACTATTGTTCTATATGTTCAAAACCAATACACTATTGGTTCAAAATGAATAAGTATGCTATCTGATCAAACCATCCAAGTTCAAAACTATTGTTCTATATGTTCAAAACCAATACTGTTCGCAAAATATTAATTATTATATTGATTAAATGATTTTGATGATGAAAATTATATTTGAACTACTAAAAGCATCTTGTGAGCTTGAATGAATATTATAAGATAAGTGCTTGAAAGATATGAAATTTCCTTAGTCTTAAGCCTTTGTCACGTTGAAGATATGAAATTTTTTGGCTTGAGCATTTGTCACATTGAAGACCATTCATTAAAGATTAGAGCTCAAGCATGAAGAAGAAGAACATGAGAAGGCATAAGGTGGAGACGAGGCATCAAAAGGGGTACCAGCATTTACGCTCCTTGTGAATAGCCTTAGGTTCATATAATAGCTCAAATATTCTTATCTTTATTGTATATTTGATTTGAAACCTTATAGGCAATGCTTTACAAAAATCAAAGCTTGATTTGATTGCATAAAGAGCATGATTGTTTCAAACATGTGTTGGGATGTTTTTAGGCTTCATTTGATCTTTGAAACTTGTTTGAAGTTGGTTTGGTGTTGTCAAAATGGTTTGATTTTGAGTAAAATTGGTTTTTGGCTTGTTTGACTTTATTTCCAGCAATTCTGGAGTGGCCAAACCCCCTAGTCGATTGACCGGGAAGTCGCCCGACCAAGTCAGAAACTCTAGGGCTAAGCTGGACCCCCTAGCAGGTCGACCGGCTAAGGTGCCCGGCCTAGTCAGTGAGCAAAGTAGCAAGCTGGTTAACCTAGCCAATCAACCAGCCGGATGCAAATGCTATAGCTATTTTATATTCGTTAGCACTAACATTCCCCCTCTTCTTCACCAACTCCCCTTCAAACTCATCAAACAACCAGCTAGAATTGTTAGAATCCATCTCATCTAGATTGCCATCAACTATAATATAATTTGAATTGGTAGAATCAGATGCATCTTCTTCACTTTCTGCATGCATTTGCTCAAAATTTGGACATGCCTAAACATGTTCAGCACCAATATCAACATTTTCACCACCTACCTGCATATTTTCACCTATCTACACATATTTTGCTATTTTACTCTCATTTTCGCACCTGCCTACACATTTTCTACTTCTGCTTGCATATTTTCTACTGCTATCTCTTCATTTTCTACACTTGCCTACAAATTTTCTACTAATGCTTGCACATTTTTTGCTTCTATCTCATCATTTTCTACACCTACCTGCAAATTTTCTACATTTCCCAGAAACTCTACTGTAAACTCATGTTTATGTTCCAAGGGCTCATATAATACAATTTGACTACTACCTATGATATTTCCTTTCTGGTCTATTAATAGTAGTGGTTCATATCCTTCCACTATATATATTATATCAAATGATAGACCTTCAAAAGCATTTATGAAGTTCTTTATGTCATCATCTCCCACAAACTCTTTCACTACATCATCCACTAATGGCTTGCTAGGATTACTATAATAAAAAGACACATTGCTCTTAGTCCCACCCATTTTATGGTACATTGCCCACAAATCAAACATACAAAATTAATCTAACAACACATTCTTAAACCTCTATTTCCAACCACCTTCATACGTCAATTTAGGCTCAGTAATAAAGTTCCCACGCATCCAGACATCAATGTCACAGCATCCTTCAGGGATGTATATATCATCATCATCCATTTTGAAATTAACAAAGAAGAAAACTAATAAACATGTTAGAAATATAAGAAAACCCTAAATTCAGAACCCTATTCCCCAAATTTTAGAAAATAAAACCTTAAAGTCAAGATAAAACACATGTTCTAAAACCCTAGTTTGTTAGGCAGAATGTTTTTTAATAAATTTCATTGCTTTCGAAGTCAAAACCCTACTTGTTTATTACATGCAAGCCATTAATTTTTCCTACATATGTGAGTATCATATTATAATATAGTTAATGTTTGTAAAAACCTCGACATTATATCCTACACAAGATTCTGGAGCACCAATAAAGGGAAGGACCACAGAAGAGGGGACCACGAACATGCACATTTGTAACCTTTGACGGGAACAAAACAACAAAGGAAAAGAATAGAATAAGCAAAAAATTTAACCCACCTACGTCGGCTCTCTATTTAAAGTCTAACAACAACACTTCGAGTTTCACTTCATCTCTTCACCGATGCTTCGATCTTTGTTGTTTGTTAGTTTTAGTTCAAGTCTTCACCAATGCTTGAGATTTCAACACCAGATGATTAGGGTTCATTGATTTGGGGCTAGGAATATTTAGGGCCAATAATTGAATGTTAGGGTTTTGAGGATTAGAGTTCGTCGTTTTGGGGCTTTCAGTTTGAAAACTAAGGTGTTTGTTTGGGGAAAATGCTATTAAACCGTTTAAATATAAGGGCATCAATCTCTTTTAACTACTCAATGTTAAAAATGTAACAGACGTTAGCAAAATGTGCTCATGTGCACTGACGTTGTAACCACAAGGGGTCAAGTAGCTAATTACCAAAAACACAGGGGAGAGTGGTGCACAATAGGCAAACCACAGGGGGGAGAGGGGAATTTTGCAATTTACCCAAAATTTTATACAGCTAATAGTTAATTTAATAATAAAAACTCATAATATGAGTATATAGATAATTAATTTTAATCCTTTATTTTATCTTTTTTTTCAATGGATATGATTTTTAACTTTAAGAATTTTTGAAATTTTTAAATGAATTATTCTATTTGCTAAAAGGAAAATATTTAGAAGTTATTAACAAATAAATATACCTTTTAATTTTGTAAAAGAGAGAACTTTTTTCATCTGTTGAACGTGTCAACATAATAATAATAATAATAATAATAATAATAATAATATATAAACATATAAATAGATAAACAAAGGGTAAAATACAAGTTACTTTTGTGTGATTTGTATAATTAGTTAATTATTCACCTCCATATGTTTTAAAACTTAATACATTAACACCTTTTATTTTTTCAAAAATAACATGTTATTCACCTATGATTTATCTCATTATCAGCTAATTATAACTTTAAAAAAATTTGACAAATACATCTGACCAACTCTTTTGTCATGTAGATGCTATGTTTCGAGGTCGATTAAAGTGCCCAAAGTTACACCAAAGGGATGCACGTGTACACAAAAAGACAGAAAAATGCAAGTCCAAAAAGTTGAGAACAACATTTCAGCATTTCCATATGGTTCCTAGTCCAAATAGCACTTCTTTTAACCTCGTAGAAGATGAAGTAATGAATGCTCATGCCATTCTCTCATTCTTTTAGTGAACCATATATTAACTTCGTACAGAGATCAATTCAGCTATAAAGCTTCTAATTTCATTTTAATGAATCCTTGAAGTCAATAATAGAAATAACGAAATATTAAAAAGCTTAACACAGTACATGCTGACTATCACATGTTGAGTCTTACATGTATATGGAATCAAAACTCCTCATTTGACGCAAAATCTGCAGTCTTAGTTAATCTGACTAATGGTTCAACCGTCTCTGAAGCTCCTCCACAAGTGAACTTCGAGGAATTTCATATTCAGTGGCAGCATTTAAGTCTTTTAGTCTCACAATTCCATCATTAAGTTCACGTTCGCCAACAATTACCATCCAAGGGATCTTTGCATCTTTGGCACGATCAATGTGCTTCATCACTCTTTTATTGACCATGTATTCAGCTTTCACTTTGGCATCCCATAACTCACTAACAAGTTCAGCACCTAAAGATAAGTCATCACCCAAAATGCTGACTAGGACTTGAGTTTCAGTAGCTCGTGTCTCCTGTAAACCAACAGAAAGAATGTTATCCTGACGTCAGATATCAAAATGAATCAGAACCTGCAATCTTTATTTTTGCGGTACACTCGTAGAAACAAAATAGACGAATAAATAGGGGAAGACAAACAATCTGCAATGGTATTTGAGAATAACAAAGAAAATTAAGATAATTTTTCTTTTCCATTCTTTCTTATCCATTGAGGTTTGAAACATGTTCTCACTCATCAAGAGAACGCTTTGCCCGACTTGAAGACTCAAGACTCAGGTGAACTACTTTATATGAAAAACAGAAAACAATTATATATCTCATGCTAGGATACCTGGTTTTTATCTTTCTGAAGCTGCTCCATTATTGCAAAGACTCGCTCTATTCCTAGACTGATTCCAACAGCAGGAACCTGTTTTGTGCCAAACATCCCTATGAGGTTATCGTAACGTCCACCAGCAGCGATGGAACCAACCTGAGGAGATGACAAATCAAGCAGCTGGGAAGGGAATCAAAAGGAATAAAAAAGGAAGGGCAACTCCTCCCATCCCAAGGGTGCCTCAAAGGAAATATGGGAATGAGGGGCTTTCTAATGCAACTTTTCAAGATAGTCTATCTTGCACTTACCAAAACAAACATCATTACATTCATAAAAGTTAATAGGAGAATGAACATAATTAAAGCTCAGAACATAATTAAGCCCTGCCCCCCCACCCCGCCAAGGAATAGAAAAGATATCATGATAAATAAGGTCCACCATATGCACCACACAATACAAATTATGTGATATACACACACATAGCAATAGCAATGAACACAAGGGGAGAAAGAGGCTTTAACTTTCCCTTTCCAAGTTGAAGATCACTATGACATAACAGAAACTCCTATCTTCAAGTTCATTAGAAAGAAACCTTCTGCAAGGTGTTGAATTTCTCGGATGCATAATCAACTGTTTATCAACTTACACTAAGCCCAGGATAAATATTGCAGAGGAACAAAAACCGTAGAATAAAAATTTCAAGTTTAATAGCAAAGTCCTTGATAATGTGACATAGTCTAAAGTTTTTGTCAACAACTTGATTGATTAAATTGACAGGAGCAGATATTCACACATCATATATATTTGCACTGAAGGCCAGATGTTTTCCTCCATTCATCAGCAACTACAGCAAAGAACAAAGTATAAACACATACTCATGTAATGTACAGTCATGGTTGCTATATACACAGATAGTAAACCTTTATTGCTTGCTTGAGAACTACCTGTGTGGCACCCTTGAAAACAGCTTCAAATATGACTCCAGTATAGTAGTCAAGGCCTCTTGCAAGACTCAAATCAAAAACCACTTTGTTGATACACCTGGACTTCTCCAACGCTTTGAATAAAATCTCCAATTCATTCAACGCAAACAGAGATTCACTGTTTCCAAGAAATTTACTGCCCTCCTGCTTCAGCTTAGATAATAATTCAATGGGGGATCCCCTTTCTTTCACAAACATTCCAATTTTGTCTGCAATTTCCTCAGTCAGACCCTTCTCTTCCACCTAAGAAATATTAATTGGCACCTAAAATGCTAAGTTTTCAGCAGAGTCAAGCCAGTATGATAGCAAGAGACAGAGATCAAGATGAATCTCATTTTATACACTAAGGATAAAGCATTTTAACGTAAATGAAGAGTCAATCAAATAGAGAAAAAAGAAAAAGAAAGATGAATAACAATAACAGAAAGTAACTCAGATGGGGAAAAAGTAACATAAGATATGGTTTGTCTTCAAGTGGTACACTAGCCCATGAAATAGCATCATGAATATTGCAACGTCTTCCCAAAATCTAATATGACTATAACAGAAAAAGAAAAACTTTTAAATCAGCAGAGCATTCTGGGGTTCATCACTTGAAGCTCCAAGGAAACTACAAGCACCCCCGACTCCTGCTCCCTCCTAACCATTTCAGTCTCAATTGTCCACGAACAAAGTACAGACAAGATATCTAGTCCATGTTAAAAATCAACACGTAGTTTCTGGGATAGAAAAATAAATAAATAAATAAAATCAACAAGAAGTTTCTGGAGAATTTAATTATAAAAATAGCAAGACCATTGGCGGGAAAGATGCTGGAAGCCATCCAGCTTGAAAAAAATTCTACAAGCTGATTTGATTTTTGAAGGAAGGCTGGAGGTAGAGCTTCAATGGTGGGATTCTAGAAGAGCTTACTTAGCAACTAAGTCCTGATGGTTCTAGAGCAAAATTACGTGGCTGGTTCTAGGTAATTAGGATGAAGATTCTAGATAGAATATTTCAACCACAATCTCCACCGCCTTAAGCATAGCACCACCATTGTACATCTATATATATAGGCATTAAGGTGTCCTTTGCAGTGTGTGAGTCAAGTGTGGAGTCAGAGAGTGTAAGAAGTGATAAAAATTAACATTGAGTTGTGAGGTGTATCATTGTCTAGTGTGTTGTATAAGCAGTAGAAAGATTAGGAAATCTTTTGAGTGCTGTAGTGCATTACAAGTGTAACAATCATAATTTTGAGTCTTATTAAATTATAGTTATAGCATTTCAAGTCTCCTTTCATTATATAGTGTCAATGGTCCACTGTACATTAAAGAACTACAGCGATTCCAAATCTCTAACCATCTTAATCCAAAGTAATTTCACTAACCAATAGAACCAGTATCATATGGAAGAATAAGCAAGAAGGAAAGGCCTTTGTAATATCTTCTGAAACTTGCCAGACTATGTACTTAGATAGTGAACCATAATAGAGGAAAGAAGCGACTGAATAAGGCATGCTCCACAAGTGTAACAGTGTGACGTTAGTTCTCAATATTAAAAGCCAAAACAAACTTCAGGGGAGAGAAAAAAGCACCAAGTGTAATCTTTTTACATTATTATTCACATGTTGGTAGATTCTTGAAAAGGAAAATAGTACTATTAATAGCCAGAGCAAATCCACAGAAAAATATGACTTCAAGGCAACAGTATACGAATCCACTCACCATTTCCCTTTTAATCTGCTCAAAAGATTGCTTATCAAGCTTGTCGATGCTTGAGCAGATAGTTCTAAATTTCTCCGGTGGCACCCCGCATATAGACAGCATCCCATCCAATAACTTCCGATGATTCAACTTCACCTGGAAACGAGAATAAATACAAAATGACAAGAACTACATATTAGTTCTACATAGACCACTTAAACAATGTCTTGCCACAGAATCAAGTCAAGAGAATGTGAATGATAAAAAAGATATCTTCAAAAAGATGCCACATAGAGATGTGCAAGAAGCCAACATAGAAATGTGCAATCTAGGTAAATAATGAGACAAATTAATAGCCATATGTTAGCTCACACTGACTGAAACTAGGTGTATGAATACTTAGACTGGATAACCCGTGTAACCTGGATTTTATTTTCTTAGAACAACAATAAAATAGAAATCAGCAATTGTCATTTTTCTATTTTTAGCAGTATAAATCATTGCAAACACTCAATTCCCAACTGTTTCTCCTTTCTATTCTGGACCAAGAGAGAAGTTGCACAATAATTTCACATCTAGGAAGAGGTAAATAGGTAGGAGAGAGATGGTTTTAAGGCACAAAAGCATGACATGGATATCTATAAAGGACTAGGTGTTTGCTCCACATTGCAAGCACACATTCAATATAGCTTGACAACAAGATTAAGTCAGAAACCATTATCGATATTGTGGAGCATAGAGATAAAATTAAGCTAGTCAATCTGCATCCAAGATCCACAACCTATTCAATATCAAAAAAGAAAGGAAAAACATGATTTGCTTCATGTACTAGTGTGAGGAATTACCTCATAATCCCCAATATCTAGCTCATTTAACAATTCAGTCAAAATTTTTATAACCTCGAAATCAGGCCCCATTTTCTCGAATTGACCTGCCATATCAAAATCACATTGATAGAATTCCCGGTATCTTCCCTTAGACGGGTTGTCCCTTCTATACACCTTTGCTATCTGATAGCGTTTAAATGATGTGAGACCATTCATAGCCACATATCTGGCGAATGGAACAGTCAGGTCATAGCGAAGTGAGCAAAGTTCTCCACCCTGTAATCAAAGAAAGCAAAGAACTTATGAAAGAAAGACGGATTGAGATGAAAATAGGAAAAGAAAGACTGTGCGGCACATGTACTTAAACCATTTGAAAAAAGCATAAGGAAACCATTGAAATCAGAATTTCTTTCCATCTCCAATTGGCTTCTGATGTTTATTCAGCTATTGCATTTTCTATTTACCAAAACTTGCAGATTCACATGGCAGAAAAGGATTTCTAAGTACTAAAAGGATAAGTACTAGAGAGATATAGTTCTTCGGAACAGCATCTTTAATTTCACAGGCTACAAGATATCCCAAAATAAGTACCAACAACAACAAATCAAATATACCTGATCAGCAAGGTCATAAATCAATTTTGAGTCTTCTCCATATTTACCCATGAGAGTCTCTCGCAATTCGAAAGCTGGCGTATCAAGGGATGTAGCACCATGTCTTTTGAAAACCTCTGTGATAATCGAAAATGCTCTCCCTCTAATGGCCATTTGCTCTTTGGCAAAATCACGAGTTCCCTGTTAGACAATATATTGAGGTACAAATTTAAGTCCGTCAATTCAAGTGAAAGAGTGTAATCTTTTCTCTAGTCCTCTTTTTCTAGTATTAATCAAAGGGAAAAATTGGAGAGCAGAATATGACGTGGGGCCATTTGTACCTTTGGAAGCTTGGGAAGTCTTCGACTCTCATTACTTTCGACAATCTCCTTGACTTTATTCATCAGACTCTCAAAACGCAACAACTTGAAGTCAAAGAATGTAATGAAATTCTGCGCCCAATCAGCTTCAGCAGCCTCTCCGCTCTGCAATCTATCCTTCAAGAATTGGACAAGAGCAGCAGTTCCCTTGCCAAGAGCCACCTTCTTTTTCTTTTCAGATTTCTTAGCCGATTTTGCATTCTCTTCAACAGCCTGAAGCTTGTTAGGACCTCCCTCCAAGGAGAAAAATGCTAGCAACGCCTCCCAGGCAATCACCTTTCTCACAAATTCCGATAAGCAATAAACCTGATGGGCAAACTTAATATAGTCATTTTGTTTCCTGAGAGCCTCTTGAGACGACATGTAAAGGTCTACCATAGCAGCAGCAGCATTGTCACCAGGGCAATAATTATCCGAATTTGGAAGCGAACCCGATAGTTCATCAGAGAGGAGCTTTGCGCGGCGCAAACTAAGCTCGCCCAAATTGCAGAGAGCAAGCGCCAAAGACGATAATGCGGTTGACATGGCTTCAGCAGTGCCCGAAGATCTAGTGGCACCCTTAAAGCCAGAATTCAATTGAACCCGAGTCCTGGAGTGCAAGAGTCGTGAAATCTCCCTGAAACTGCCGTGGACGGTTGGGATCTTGGACACGGCCAGGTCAACAAGCTTCCCGCTGCCCACCAATTTCGAACCGTTGAAGAAAACCTTAAAGTCAGCAGCCACGGCAACATCGTCCTTGGCCGAGGAACCGTCACCAGAATCAATCAAATTAAAAGCCGAAGCGGCAGACGAGAACACATCGGCCTTCAAGGCTTCGCAAGACATAGCAGCGGCGGCATCGGCAAAAGCGGACAGGGCGGAGCAACGGTGGTCTAGAATTGCGGAAATGCCATCAAGACCAGCAGCGGAGTAATCAAATTCAGCCACATCCTCGCAATCGATTGAATGCGACCCGGCATAAGAATCATTCTCTGGGTGGTTTAGGGTATCTGATAGCTGCGTAGCAGCAGCTGCGTTGGTGGACCGATGAGGAGATTGCAAAGACTTGCTCAATACGAGTAGCAGCGAAGCTCTCGCCTCCTCCTTGGAGAAATAATCAGGAACTGAGAATGTAAAGTTGGTGTGGTGATTAGAATCGGATAGGCGAGAGAGGGCGGAGGAGTCAACGTTGAGGCAAGCGAAGCCATTCGCCACCTCGAATACGGAGGATGACGATAGGGAGGCACTCTTCCCCCCCAACGTCACTGTCCGTCTCTCCTGCTCAGTCGCCGCCGCCGCCATTGCTAAGCGCTTTGGTGTTTGAGTAGATTTTCCCGTGGGTTTAACGCTAGGTTTGGGTTGGGGAAAATAGCGGTAGCAAAAGGGCACACCGATTTTCCATAATATTATTATGCCAAATTTGCCCATGCCATTTCAACATTATACCAAAAATGTCCACAGCGTTGTTGTTTTTGCCATGCCAGCCAAATCCCGCTTCAGGGGTGCTTGACTATACTTATTCGGCACTTATAAGCATCCAAACAATGAAAAATATATACTTGGGTGCTTTTTTGTTAAGTATCTGAAATAAACAAAGTCAAACACCCCATTTAGCTTTACTTATTTTGCAGTTTTTAAGTTCTTAAAGGAAAACACCTTCTCACATGTTTATTATTATTTGTAACTTGTAAGCCTCAAACAAGCTTAGCCAAACGCACTATTATTTGCTAGTTAAGTTTGCAATGACTCCAATGAGTAGCTGAAAAATAGGGTTAATTCCACTTTGTATCTCTTATTTTTAACTTTTGTGATACTCTTTATCGTTTATGTTTTAATTTCACCATTTATCATCTCTTAACCAAATGTAATAGACCTATGACCCTCTTGAAAATTTAATTAAAATTATTTGTATAAGCTTCTTTATAAATTCTTTATTTTGTCAAGCTTAACGGTATCCATTCTTTACACGCTTAAACTCACCCTTACCCATTTCATAAAAATTAGTCACATGCAAGGTTGAATGCAGAATTTTGCCTAAACATAAGATGTTGTTTTTCTTTTTGACACAAAAATTATTTGCAAAAGTTTCTTCATAAACAATGCCATATTCCTATGTGAATCATAATGGGGATTTTCGACGTGGGAAATCACTACATTCCATCTCCTTAAAGGAACGATGCCCCATGTCGGGCTAGTTTATTGACATTGACTTAACGATAACCCTTTCCCACCGCACTGCACCTTAATCCAGCCTATAGGCCTCACCTATTGACCCTGGCTCGACAGTAGGCCTTTCCCTCTAGCGACTATACTCGTTTACTAGTATTCAACGTGACACTTTATCATATCTTAATCCAGCTTGTAGTCTCTCTTCTATGGAGCCCACTCTCAACATAAGTAACAATCTAATAACTTAAACCCAAAGGAAGAACCCATTCCAAAATACTACTAGGAATGACCGAGCTTCATCATAAAAACCAATTGGTCGACATAAGGAGCGGCCTAAGACCTAATATAATGATCTTAATTCTTGAGATTTTTCCCTGTGTGACTTCTTTATATGTTATAACACCCTCTCATATGTGACCTAGAATAGTGTTTGCATCAATTAATAGATGGATTTGGACTGGACTTGTAACTGGAAACTAAATTGGATTTGGATGATCATGTGACCCAAAACAACTTCATAAGTTACCACGATTTGGAATGGAACTCGGGTGATTGTGTGGCTCGGAATAGTTGTATGGACCACCGCGACTCAGAACAGATGCAGCTCAACTGCTTGTAAGGATGGCCACCATGTGAACGAATGTGCACAATTGACGAGCTTGAACTGTCACTGGACATATGCACAACGTGGAGACTAAACCAAGAGCCCAACGCTAATACCATGTCAAGAAACATGATTTAGAAAGCAAAAAGGATTACAAGAAAACTTGCGTATTATGTGTTTTTCTCAATTAATTACATGTATCCCTATGACCTCCTTCTGCAGGAGCCTAACTACCAAAATATGCTAATTACAATCAATTATAATAAATGCTAATTATGTAAATTACTCCCTAATTGATTTTTAGTATAGAAGATACAAGAAAAAATCCCCTATAATCGTGAAATATCTTCAATACAAATAAAATTGATAAATAGAGAAAGAAAAATAAAAAATATCTATAATATATATAAAATAATGACCATGCCAGTTGTTTTTGGCAAGCTTATGTGTACATTATCAATTCATGCCATTTGGAATTATGTCATAAGTTAGCTAAATGCCATGTGTATGATAATTTCTAAATTCATAATTTACAAAACCATTCAGCTAATTTTGGTCGTTACACACGTTTATAGATTCTTAGTTGTGTTTTACAATATTGCCCCTCTATCACTTATGTGCTCCACCTGATCGTGCTCTACAATTAAGCCCTAATTCTACAATCTACCCTCACATACTCACACACCTTATGCAGTTTATTATGGGAACCACTAAAATTATGTAATTTTCCCCCATTAGATTCAATGCAATTCTTTTCCAAAAGTGCTGCAATGCAATTCTAGAATTAATCTCCTTCCTTTCCAAAATATGGCAAGTCTCCAATGCAATTCTTTTCCAAAAGTGTTGCAAAAATATCTTCAGTCTTGGTCAAAACTTGGTCAATCCCGTGTAGAAATTGTATGGTATTTTTCAAGGTAGCAGAATCAATTTTATCAGCTACAAACATGTCTAAAAAGCCTTTGAATCCTTATATAATGAATCCAACTTCTTTTTCCAAGCATAAACATGCAAAAATGCATCAAAAACACCAATTAAGGAGCATCCAATTCAAGAATTAAGCAAAATTAACTTTGAATTAAAGGCTTATTTAAAACTTATCAATACAAGTAGCAACGAAGCTCTCGCCTCCTCCTTGGAGAAATAATCTGGAACTGAGAATGTAAACTTGGTGTGGTAATTAGAATAGAAGAGGCGAGAGAGGGCGAAGGAGTCAACGTTGAGGCAAGCGAAGCCATTCGCCACCTCGAATACGGAGGATGATGATAGGAAGGCACCCTTCCCCCCCTCCCACCCCAACGTCTCTGTCCATCTCTTCTGCTCAGCCACCGCCATTGCTGAGAGCTTTGCTGTTGAGTAGATTCTTCTCGTGGGTTTAATGCTAGGTTTGGGTTGGGGAAAATAGCGGGAGCAAAAAGGGGAGAACAATTTTCCATAATATTATTATACCAAATTTGCCCATGCTATTTCAACATAATACCAAAAACGTCCACAGTGTTTTTGTTTTTGCCATGTCAGCCAAACACCATTTATAGGGTATTTGGCTTTGCTTATTTGGTGCTTATAAGCACTTAAATAGTAAAAAATATGTGTTTGGGTACTTCTTTCTTAAGCATCTAAAATAAGCAAAGCAAACACCCCCTTAGAGCCTATTTAACTCTGCTTATTTTGCACCTTTTAAACTCTTAAAGAAAAATACCTTCTCACATGCTCTTTACTATTTGCAGTTTATAAGCCTCAAACAAGCTTAGCCAAACATGCTGTTATTTGCTGAATAAGTTTGCAATGACTCCAATGAGTAATTAAAAAATAGGGTTATTTGCACTTTGTATCCCTTATTTTTAACTTTTGTGATACTCATTATTCTTTATGTTTTAATTTCACCATTTATCATCTCTTCACCAAATGTAATGGACTTGTGACCCTCTTGAAAATATAATTAAAATTATTTGTATAACTTTCTTTAATTTTTTTTTTGCAAGCTTAACGGTGTCCATTCTTTACACGCTTAAACTCACTATTACCTATTTCATGAAAATTATTCACATGCAAGGTTGAATGTAGAATTTTGCCTAAACATAAGATGCTGTTTTTCTTTCTAACATAAAAATTATTTGCAAAAGTTTCTTCATAAACAATGTCATATTCCTATGTGAATCATAGAGGGGATTTTCGACGTGAGAAATCATTACATTCCACCCCCTTAAAAAGACAACACCCATGTTAGGCTAGCCTATCAACATTGACTTGGCGATAGCCATTTCCCCTTAGGCGGATGCACTCGTCTATCAGTATTCAGTGTGGCTGTACCGCACCTTAATCCAGTCTATAGGCCTCACCTATTGACATTAGCCATGCGGTAGCCCTTTCCCTCTAGCAGCTGTACTCATTTACTAGTATTTAGTGTGGCATTTTATCACACCTTAATCCAGACTATAATCTCATTTACTAGTATTTAGTGTGGCATTTTCTCAACATAAGTACCAATCTAACAACTTAAGCTCAAAGGAAGAGCCTATCCCCAAATACTATTAAGAATCACTGAGATTCATCGTAAAAACTGATTGGTCGATATGAGAAGTAGCCGAGGATCTCATATAGTTATCTTAATTCTCGATATTTTTCCATGTAGAACTTCTTTATATGTTATAACACCCCCCTTATGTGTGACGTGAAATAGTGTTTGCACCACTTGACAGATGGATTTGGACAGGACTTATAACTGGAAACTGGACTGGATTTGGATGATCGTGTGACCTAGAACAACTTGATGAGTCACCACGACTTGGAATGGAACTCAAGTGATCAAGTGGTCTAGAATAGTTGTATGGACCACAATGACCCAGAGTAGGTGCAGCTCAGCTACTTGTTTGGATGGGTCACCATATGAACAGATATACACAATGGACAAGCTTGAACGGTCACACATGGATATATGCGTAACATGAAGACTAGACCAAAAGCTCAACTCTGATACCATGTCAAGAAATATGATTTAGAAAGCAAAAAAGATTACAAGAAAATTGTGTATTGTGTATTTTTTTTGAATGAATTACATGTACACTTGTGACCTGCTTTTGCTGGAGCCTAACTACCAAAATATGCTAATTACAATCAATTACAATAAATGCTAATTATGTAAATTACTCCCTAATTGATTTGCACTATAGAAGATACAAGGAAAAATCTCCCATAGTTACGAAATATATTCAACACAAATACAATTGATAAATAGAGAAAGAAAAATAATAAAAATATCTATAATATATATAACACAATGACCATGCCAGTTGTTTTTGGCAAGTACATTATCAATTCATGCCATTTGGAATTAAGTCATAAGTTAGTTGATTGCCATGTGTATGATAAATTCTAAATTCATAATTTACAAAACCATCCAGCTAATTTTGGTCATTACATGCGTTTATGGATTCTTAGTTACATTTTACAATATTGCCCCTCTATCAGTTATGTGCTCCAATCGATCGTGCTCTATAATTAAGCCTTAATTCTACAATCTACCTTTGCATACTCGCACACCTTATGTGATGTTTATTATGGGAACCACTGAAATTATGAAATTTTCCCCTATTAGATTCCTAATCCAATTGGGAATATTTATCGTGTTTGTATTCTGAAATGGAACGTGTATAATGCACAAACTTTTTCTTCAAATGTATTTATACTGATCTTCAAATCAGCGAATCACATCAGCAAATTGATTGTGGTGACCACTTTCTATGGCACAGTGCATTCGAGATGGGAAAGTCCTCAAATCTCACTTTTTGATTGCCACTTCATTGTGCTAGTATATACATATTGACGTAACTTCGCAATCTTTAGCATATATATATTCATTCATTTGGTAGCCCTTAGGTATACCCTCCCCTCCTCCTCTTCTTCTATTTTGTCCTTTACTATTTGTAAGGATAACACATAAGAGTGTCTCGTCATGATGTGTGCATATTGTGACTGTGTCAAAATTTGGAAATGAAAAGAGGGTTTCAACTCTTAATGCCATGCTTGATGTCTACTACATAAATTAGTTACTAATGGAATCTAATATGCTTTTTGAAACAGTACATTCTGCAAGCATGGCCTTCAATGATGTTTACATTGTGTATTATGCCATAGATATCTATATGATTATTTTATTTAATTGGTTACCAAAATGTATATGTGTTAATTCTTTTACATCTATTTATATTTTTCACTGTTTATTTAATTGGTTACTTAATTGTATATGCATTATAGCACAAATTAATGAAGGTTTAATTTTTTCTTTTTGGATTAAGTTTGATGCTTTCAAAATTTTTCAATGGAATTATATCATTTTTAGTTCTTGATTGGTGTGATTTTTCATTAGAATATGGTCTAGATTTTCACTATTATTTTATACTAGACAGAAATGTCTTTTACATAATTTTGGTGACTGGAATAAGGCCATGTTTATTTTCATGGCCAATGTTAGGGGTCTAATCATGAATTTGATGGATTTTGTCTGATCTATTTATATGTAGCAACTAGAAAGAAATAAGACATGATAATACAACAACATGGTTGGTGCTCTTGGATGATCTAATTAATCTAAAGGAATCCAAATATATAAGATTTTGATTAAATTTTTCTTAATTTTGTGACTAATGCAAATTTCATATAATAAATGGGTTCTTATTTTTTATGGTGATAAATAGTACTTAGATTGAAAGCTAATCATACTCTTTAGATGTTCTCAAATTTGGGCTCATATTTTGATTGTGCATGTGTCTGTATTTTCCCTTGTTTTACTACATGTATATTTGATGTAATTGGTAGATTTTTAATTGACTTCATTTTCTATTGCAAATACTGAAGAGATATATGTGGTAAGGGTGTTCTGCAGTATTTTTAATCATACTTATTCATATTCAAAATGAAATCTTTTAATGCATCTTACTTTCTTTTCTGAAATCCCAAAAATATGTTATCTTTTTGAGTTTAATGCATATTGCTCTTATTGGCTACATCCCTACCCTTTTAAACTAGCGAATATTTGAAATGACTTAACATGGCTTTAGTTCTGTTAATGGCTGAGTATTGGCTTTAGTTTTGCTATTCAAATGTTAATAATTGCATAATATTTTTATATCAATGGAAGGCACATACATGTGTGCTATTTAGTGGACCAAGGGAATGAGGGTTTTGTTTCTGTGCTCTCTGTGAAAGATGGTTGCTCATTGATGTGTCTTGAATTGTATGTGTGCATTGTGACTATTTGCATATGTTTTGATAGGTGTTTAGGGCTTCTTGAGTGCTCGTTTGAGTTAGCTAGTGCATTAATGGAAGAATTGTGTGTTTGATGAGTTATAGTGCACAATGCCTCTTTAGTGCTTATTTGTGTAGATTGCATGATCAAACGGTTGTTTGCATACTTTAATGATAATGTTAATGGTTTGGAGAACTTTATTGTGCATATTTGTATGCATGTGTTGATGATAATATTAAGCACCAATATATGCACTTGAACTCCTTTAGTTTTTATTTTTATTTTAAAATTTTTTGCAATTAATAGGCACACTCTACAGCCTAAGCACATGCTTACAACATTACACCAAAGCAGACCACATTGTTCTCTAATAAGCAAAGCAAAACAAGCCCACATGTACTTACAACACAAGCATACACCAACCCTTGCACACATTTTAAAGCGCAAATGCCCAACACTTACAGCCCACAAATTAGCCCCTAGATGCACTAAACCAGTAGCCTCTTTCACACTAAAATAGCAGCCCTAAATTAGCCTATACTACACACTAGCAAAGTAAGGCAGTAGCAAGAATGGCTAAGCTTATTTTCTTTTGTTTTTAGGAGCCTTACCTTGTTTTCTTCTTTTGGCTGCAGCTTTGAAATTTAAAGGAAAAGAATGCTGGAAAAGAGAGGAGCAGTTGGGTTTTGATATCATTTTCTTTGATCTTCAAGAGATACACGCCTGAATTTTAGAGAACAACTATTTATTTACGCACACATATCTGCAAGAAAAACACACTATAGCAGAGAAGGACAGAAGGGCAGCTCTATTCTCCATCTTCTTTCACTTTGTTTTTGCTCCCGTCTTATCCCACACTCTCTCCCTCTCTTATACACATACACACACACACACATACACTTGCATAAGGTTTTAGAGAGGAAATAGGGGACTAGAAGAGAGGGGAATGTTAGACTTTAACTAATATTAATACCAAAAATAAAAACACGGTAATAATAAATTAGAAAGATTATCTCTGAAGCATACCTCGATTTGAAGCTATTAAAAACTTTTCTTATGGTTATCCTATGAATCCTAACATAAAACTGTAGCAACGTGTTGTGGTAGGCACGCCTAGACTAGGGGCTCCCTCTCCCTCTCCAATTGTTGTATAGTGGTTATCAATGGGACAAACTAACCCTAATAGCCTATTTATAGACTACTAGCACTCTGGATGGGAGAAAAAGTCTACCCTTAAAAATTTATTGGGCCCCCCATCAAGGTGTTCTAAAACTTTAAACAGACTTTACACCTTACATATCACACCACTAAAATAATAATATTTATGAGACAGACCCGAGCCCAATTGGAACGAATCACACTAAATAATACTTTGGGCTTTACCGATCAATCTCAACCCATTTTTTGAAAACATAAAATATATTAATCAGTGGTAGTCCACAATTTTAATAAAAAATTCTAATAATCTCTCACTTGGGAAACACTGATTGGTTTTATATTTAAAAAAAGTTATGTTTTGCAAAAAGACTCTCGGGTTGAACACAACTTTAGTGGCCACATAAAAAAAGTCTAAATATAGAATCTGGTCCAACAAGGACATTCATGTCGAAGCATAGCAGTCGTTATACCATTCATCAGTATAGGACTTCTATGATCACAAACATTAATGCCTCATCAACATGGATTCCATGGTGTAATAAAGTGTAGTGTGGTATTTAGCACATGTGATTCAACTATAATAACGAACATGCCAATTTCCACAATCGGCCACTTTATGGTCATAAAGACCCTGTACGGGATAAAATCCCCTTTATGTTTCTGAAAAAACCTTTAAACTTTAATGGGCACAAATCCCTTCTAATGCTTCTAAATCGAAACCACTTCATTAAAGAAGCCTTTGATTATATATCTCGAGATATGAAACTTTAGGCCTACGTGAGCTCACAGAACTTTATATGCATACTCTCAAATAGTAATTACTAATTGCATATATACACTATATTCCTTCGATTTACAATACCTTAATGAAGCATTTGCCAAGTTTTATAAGAAGTTCCCAAAGGTATATGGAAAACACCATATCCTATATATTTTAATCTGAGCATATAACCTACTTACACTTGCGCAAGTATATGCCAAGCATAAAATAACACTTTATATACTTTTATGGCAATAACTTTATAAATTCATTCCTTTATTTGCCATTAATATTGAAGTCATGCAAGCAAGCAGGAAACAACAATATTATTGAAACATAATCAATACCAAAATCTCATATTAGAAAATTTACTGTGTAAGCTGGAAATTTTAAAACCACTAGATATAAAACTGGCAACCATATCCAATATTCTCATACAAGCAAATATTGCTCCCACTAATCAAGTACATCAAATGATTAACATCTCTATACTTAATGAAATCCATTTAGTTAGTGGCATAATAGCCCTTAAAGAAACACTCTAATCGCACTTATAAACTTTAAAATTGTTGGATTTCCAACTTATATAGAACAGGAACTCTACTGAGTGCAAGTATATGAACATCTCAAATTTAGCAAAATCTCATAGACCAATTTCTTTCAAAACATTAGATTAATTTTATAAACCTCTGATCTTTATTTACTTGATTTTAGGAGGCAATAAACTTCACACTGGTCTATCTCAAATACTTAACTGAGATATATGAATCATTCTTATGCTGAAAGTACCATATATGTTTTGAGCATGAAACCTTACTACCTTCTTAAACAATAAAAACATGCCCACCCATGAAAGTACATAATCATATGAAAAACAATACTTCCGTTGACTTTCATGTTCACTTAATTCCCTTTATGTTTTATTTCTTGAAACCTGTATGTTAGAAGTAAAAACCTTCATATAATGACAACTGTAATTATCTTTCTTTAAAGGTTTAAAATTGAAATAATGCACAACTAGAATAGGTCATTAACTTACAATACTTTATCATTAAAAGGTTCCATAATAATATCTCCTTAACTAAATTAAAATAATATGACAACTTTATTCATTGACTATCAAATACACAACAACTTACTTTAAATAGTCAATATCTGAGATATGATTCAAGCCTTATCTTTCTTTCATATTCTTAAAGTAACCACTTAAATATAAAACTCAAAATTACTAATTTAAAACTTAAAATAACCTTTACACTAGGATACTTCATATATACTCTAGAAATACATCCATTTTTGTATTCATTAGATTCACTATCCTTAACAAATGGTGTAGCTAAAGCCAATACACCTTTTCCATCCCAAACAAGTGTCACTATAAAATCAAGGTTTGACTGGCTTTAAGACAACATGCAAAAGTCATGATTTATCACTCCAGTACAATCATACATAGATGTATAAAATTCAAAATTACGAAAACAAGGAATCATAGCTACCTTATTCGCTAATAACGTGAAACAATCACAACTTTGAATCTCAACTCAAACTTTCTTATTAGATACAAAAATAATGCATATGTCATGAAATTTGCCACTTGAATTGCCAATTAAGAAAAACTTCCCATTTTTTAGACTAATAAATCACATAAATACTCTCAAGATATATATGACTTTAATATATTAGAGTCTCATACAAGTGAATAATAAAACCAATTTCATAGAAATCTAACACCTTCAAACATGAAGATTAATTATGACATAATAATTTTGATGTCCTTCCCATTCACTTGTGCTTCTGCAGAAACTAAAGCTGATAATTACCTCCTTTGGAAAAATAATTATAAACTATAACTGTAAGAGAGAAACTATTCGAAAATTCTTATTAGACAAATTTACGAACCATGGCAAATAACCAAATTCGGCAAAGTTATCCAACATGATCTAGAAATAGTCTAACTGGAATAAAAGATGTCCTAAAATCCTTATTGGTCTTTTAAACTTTAATTGATGAATTAAAAAGACATCAACTAGGACAATTTTAAAACCTCATATCAAATATGTTTACTTTATACATGGAGTGCCTCCAAGTAAACTAGAATAGTATCACGTATGTATTAATTTAACTTGACAAAAAAAAGTTACTTCCAACATGCCAAGACTTTAATTCCATCAAACACATTAATATGCCAAGACTTTAGTTCCATCAAACACATTTGAAAATCGCACAAATCATAATTAAATAAAGAAATATATCCAAAAATAACCTTAATAATTGTGATTGCACCACTAAGGCTAACTCCAAAAGGGAATAATGAAAAGATGCTAATTAAATGAGAATGAAACTTTAATATTAGGGAGTATAGTCCTATTAAATTTCATTTAAACACTGTAAAAGTCAAACTTAAATAGCTTCTACAGGAAAGCAGAACAATATAGTGATATTGATATATTAAACTTAAAGCAGTAATCTTTGCGGACACCTGTTCGCCCTTACCGTAGGATAAGTAGGAGGCATGTTTGTTCTCACAGCACAGACGGGTGAGAGTTACTCGACTCATGCCAAGTACTCAGGCTAGGCTTGCCCATGTTCCGACAGAGTTTGAGTAGAAATAAGGAGATAGTATAGATGTTTAATAGATGATTGAGTGTACCAGCCAGGATCAGCAAAGGGAACCTCGTGTGCATCAAGAGCTCATGGACGTGCATTAGTCCCTTATGGGCCATTCTCAGATTCGGCCTCTGGTTGGACTCACTTCCCCTTTTGCTCTATGCAGGACAAGGTTACAAGAGAGAGACTGGCTTGTGCACTGAATCATGATATTAGCGAAATCACACTATCCTTTTATTTAGGATCAAACTAACTAAACATACCTTTTCAGTTCATAGGATCTTTTTGCCATGCGAGGGTTTTTTGCCCTTTTCCCCTAAAGTGTTTTTTAATTGATGAAAGAAAATTATAAAAGAGAGAGAGAGAGAGAGAGAGAGAGAGAGAGAGAGAGAGCTTATGTGATATTAGAACTTGTATACCAGAATGAGGTGAAAGAAGAGTTTATTGAAGGTAAATTTACAAGGAAGTGAATGAAGCGCTAACGAAAATTTCTTACAAAAAGCTCCTTGCTTTCTGGCGAGGAGGAACACTCTTATTTATACAACTAAAGCTATCCTATTCCTAGATTCCTTCTAGGATAATTACAAAATCTATCTGTACAATTAAATGATCTTTACAAGATTTACATTGATTGCCTTTCCAAAAGCCTTTAACTACGTGGAGCTTTCTTTCTCACATTCTTGTCTTTTTGCTCCAAGTCTTCATTATTATTGTCCTAGTTTTGTCTGGATGTGGCGGCTAATCTTCTACCTGTCTTCCTTTATGGATTGATGCACCTCCACTATCTTGTCTGTGGCTGACATATCTCTCCACTAGCTTGTGTATCGTCTATCTGTATTTTGCTTTTCATCTAATCATTGTCTTCGTCTATTTTGTCTTCAGCTATTCCTTTGCCTTTGTTGCTATTGTCTTGTTATGTAGGTCCTGGTGCTTTTGGAAGATTATCCTGGAACCAGTTTTTGAGTATATCCTTTGTCTTTTGCTCTATGGCATTATGTAATAATTTTTTCTTTATTGCCTTTTTTAATTTTCTTCTTTCTTTAATATTTTTATTTAATTTTTTCGGACTTGATGTGTTTTTACCCGATGCCGGTGAGTCGAGACTAGCTGATCTTTCTCCTGATCGATGAGGTTTTTCAGAAGTTTTTGGCAAACTTCTAGCCATAAACGGATTTGATGAGTCTTTACCTACTACCGGTATAGTAGGACTAGCTGGTCCTTTAACCCTGGATCTAGTGGATTGTGTAACGGACTTGTATTTGTCTAACAGAACTTTATATTTGGTTTGCCAGTCCATTAAGTCTAATTCAAGTGTCTGGATTTTTGTTTGATATTGTTGGAGAATAGTTTGGAAATGTGTTTTTTCTATTATAAGCTAGTCATTGCATTCTTTTATAGTTCTAAAGTGCTTGATCATAGTCTCACAGCTAGAGCATTCTGTTTGGCCTGTTTCTGTATTGGTATTACGGTATGGGCTTATGAAAAAATTGTCTCCGCAGTGTGTCTTGAGGAGAGCTATGGCCTCATTTAGAGTCTGTGCTCCCTTATACCAAGATCTATTGCATCTGCCTACTCCAACTACCATTACTTCGTCCATTGCTTATATACGCCTGGTGTGTCTCCCCTGAAAACACAATAAATCTGAAATTTTCTAGTTAGTCTTAGTTTTAAGAAATAGCTGGTTAGGGCGTTTAAAGTGTTTATGAACCAGCCATTGTTTTTCTTTAACTATGATTGCCAAAGGTTGTCTAATAGAGTTTGCTGGTCTTTAGGCAATAAGCTTCTTGGTTGAGCTTTGGGTTGAAACCTGTTGCCAGCGTGAATTACTTCTAAATTATTGTTGTCAAAATTTATCCGCCTTTGTCTTGCTTTAGGGCCTGTTGTTTCTACATAACTTGGAAATTGTATTGGGAATATATTGACATGATTGCCTGAACTGTCTGGACGACGACTTGATGAAGATGCCATTCCTGCAAAACAAATAGATTGCCTTGTCTAATCTGCTTCGATTAGTTCTAAATTTACCCCTTCTTCTAAATTGTCTTATTTTATATTACAATAACAATTTTATTTTCCTAATTTACATTCCTTACACTTATCAAGCTCTATATATGCCCCACCACGCTTCTGAGCGTACTCTGATGGAGATAAAATGTTAATAGGAGAATAACTAGTATTTTCTAGTTAGTCTTAGTTTTAAGAAATAGCTAGTTAGGGCGTTTAAAGTGTTTATGAACCAGCCATTGTTTTTCTTTAAGTATGATTGCCAAAGGTTGTCTAATAGAGTTTGCTGGTCTTCAGGCAATAAGCTTCCTAGTTGAGCTTTGGGTTGAAACCTGTTGCCAGCATGAATTACTTCTAAATTATTGATGTCGAAATTTATCCAGCTTTGTCCTTCTTTAGGGCCTGTTGTTTCTACATAACTTGGAAATTGTATTGGGAATATGTTGACATGATTGCCTGAACTGTCTGGGCGAAGACTTGCTAAAGATGCCATTCCTGCAAAACAAATAGATTGCCTTGTCTAATCTGCTTCGATTAGTTCTAAATTTACCCCTTCTTCTAAATTGTCTTGTTTTATATTATAATAACAATTTTTTTTTCCTAATTTACATTCCTTACACTTGTCAAGCTCTGAGTGTACCAGCCAGGATCAGCAAAGGGAACCTCGTGTGCATCAAGAGCTCATGGACGTGAGTTAGTCCCTTATGGGCCATTCTCAGATTCGGCCTCTGGTCGGACTCGCCTCCCCTTTTGCTCTATGCAGGACAAGGTTACAAGAGAGAGATTGGCTTGTGCACCGAATCATGATATTAGCAAAATCACACTATCCTTTTATTTAGGATCCAACTAACTAAACATACCATTTCAGTTCATAGGATCTTTTTGTCATGCGAGGGTTTTTTGCCCTTTTCCCCTAAAGTGTTTTTTAATTAATGAAAGAAAATTATAAAAGAGAGACAGAGAGAGAGAGAGAGAGAGCTTACGTGCTACTAGAACTTGTATACTAGATGGAGGTGAAATTTATTCGCCTTTGTCCTGCTTTAGGGCCTATTGTTTCTATATAACTTGGAAATTGTATTGAAAATATATTGACATGATTGCCTGAACTGTCTGGTCGAAGACTTGATGAGAGTTCAAAGTATGTCACTGCATATTTCCCTTTGAGTAGAATATACAACATACGATATGAACCTCCCACTCAAGTGAAACAGTGAGACAACCTCAAACAAATCTATCCCCTTCGGGTAAATAAATCCATTTAAAGTCAAAAGAATAAACACCCTCACTGACCACTCCTACTTCTCTTAAATTAATACATACAATTACTCCTTTCGGGCAGGTAATTGCATATACTAATCTAAAGAAGCAAACATCCCAGGATCCTTATTAAATAATTTATGAATTAATATAGAGGCCCGCTCCGGCGTAACCATCTATGTCAATCATCAATTACTTAGCTGAGACAAAAACGCCCTTTTTTTTGCTGTTGTGCAAATAGAAAAAGATAGACCAAACACCCACAATAATGTGAGATTTACACTGGAATTATGCTCAAATTTTATTCTGGAACCCTTATTAAAGCCCTATATTTCAAAATATATATGGATCGGCACCATATTTAGAATTTTATTCTTGATTTTGAGCATAATAAACAAAGTCAGTTGATAATGCACTCACTAGTCAGTTGATAATGCACTCACTCTTCAACATACTTATCTGCACATAATTTTGTAAAGATCCCTGAACCAATTCACTGCTTTAACAATTGATAAAGTCCTTGATTGGGGTGTTTATGAAGGACGTTATCAATTCACAAGAAAACCTTCATTAGGCTATTTGTCATATTTGACCAAAAGGTCATCATGTAAGCTTCAAGGCACAAGTTAATCAATCCCACATAATGCGTCAATACTCAATAGCAATTATATTAATCATCAAGGTACATTGACAGTAAACATGTGAAGGCAAAACACATGCAAATAGAATTGTGTTAAAGTGAAGGATAATCATCACAACATTGCAACTTAAATTGGGTCATCATATTAATTAGTCAAGGGTTTGTACAACCCATGACATAAAAACTTAAGTGATTGTTGTGCTAAAAGACAATAAGACATGAAGTAGTAACGGATAGGTGTAACCAAAATATTTTATGGAGATATAATCATGGGATCAATATTGACTCATAAAACGTACCTTATAGCTTCAGATCTTGCATTGCTAAATTGTGTTCAAAAGTAAAGATGATAAGCTAGCCTTTGGACTGTCAAATTTGTTCTTGATCAGCGAAATCGTTGAATAACTAGCAAAAGATTAGCAAAATTGCAATGACTATACAAATACAAGCCACAGAACATCATCTATTTAATTTCTATTTCACTAGTTTTATCTTATTTTGAGAAACTACTAGATTTGAGATTTTACTTGTCTTATTCAACCCACTGCAAGAACCCAAAAATGGATCTATATTTCAATAGCTTGTAATAGCCAGCTTTGATGTACCCCCAATTTAACACAAGGAAAAAAAATAGAAAAATAGCATATTCCCTTATCTTGTGCTATTTCTTATGAACAATTTAGCATAAAATAAATGTTTATTGGAGTTTTACATATTCATACATAGCATGATAAAATCTTCCCAAAAAGCCGTGAAATCCAACCATCAATTATGGGAATTGCAAGATTAATTTTGTAATAAAACATTACATAATGCCATAATCAAACCCTTTTGCTTTGCATGTTAAGTCATGATAACATGGGCAAGGATTTGGCTTCACATGCAATTCTTTTATATCAATTCTTTTAAGTATTATACTCTAGCATCATATAGAACCATAAATAGATGTCATAAACATCATACTATATGCGAAATTAAATCAAAATGTTAAACAAATCCAAGTAAAATTGATTTCAGATCACAACTCGCCATAGGCTTAACATGAAACACATGAAGTTTCAACATAGAAGAGATTTATTACAGCTTCAAGGAGACCAATTAAACATAAAACAAAAAATTTCATGCAGGTTTTTAATCCGATATTAATGGCTCTAATACCACTTGTTAGACTTTAACTAATACTAATACCAGAAATAAAAACACTGCAATAATAAATTAGATAGGTTATCCTTGAAGCATACTAATGTGTTAGTTTTGTGTGTGCTTGTGCATTGCATATATATACTTGTTTTGAGGTGTTTTGTGCTTCATTTGGTGTATTAGTATAGCATATTTGTGCATATTAGGGTTTACATGTTTTTAGTTGAGCTTAAAACTTAAACACTACACTAATGGGCATTTATTGCTTATTTTAGGTGAGATTCAGGAAGCAAATTGGAGCTTGATTGAGGATTATTAGAGTGTGAAACAAAGCCAAGGGAGTTTTGGACATAAAGGAATGAAGAAAAGTACATTTGGAAGAGGCCGAGCGAAGGAAAGAGCGATTGAGCCAAAACCGAGCGTAACGTGAGTTAAATTCGGAGCTTGCAAACAAAAAAGGACATGAACAAATTTTGGACATGTTTGAAGGTGCAAAAGATGGTTTGAGAGATCTCTGAAAGCAGTACAACGCCATAGAAAAAATAGTACGTGAATCGGAGCCAAAACGAACAAGATATGAACATTTTATTGTCGAGACCAGTCGACCTCCTGCGGTCGACCAGCCAAATCAGAATCTTGGCCAATTTAGACCGGTTAACTCAGCCCCAAAGCCGATTGACAAGCCAGACCCCAGCTCTGTGTTGACAGCTCTATTTAAGCTACTTTTCAGCAATTTTTTAGAGGGAACACCAACCAATTCACACACCCATTTTCCTAAACCCAAAAAATTCACCTAAAACCACCTCACACACTCACTTCTAAACACATGTAACACTTGAAATCAAGGATCCAAGAAGATCAAGCAGTAGGATTTGGGCATAGCTCATGGATCGTAAAACTTGGCTATAGATAGAAAGGTATCTCTCTTTTATCCTAAGTCTAATTATGTTTCTTAGATCTATGTAGGGTGATTATTTTTGTATTCATGGATTGATTACTACTCTTTTGTAATGGGTACTTGATGGATTATATAATATATATATATATATATATATATATATATATATATGCTTTATGCTTAAGGCTTCAAAGGTTATTTTACGTACATGTCTATATGTTTGTTGAAATGCCTCAATGAAGTTGTATATATATATATATATATATATATATATATATATATATATATTGAAGTCTATTGCTATTAACCATTTCTTCATCATTATGCTAGCATGTCTATGTGTTTGTGTGGTGATTACATGAAATGAGTATGACTATATATGTGTCTTTGTGTGTGTTGGCATACTTAATAGCATAAATAGCTTCTATTCCTTATATGTTGGGTGCTATTTCTCAAATTGGTGTAATCTAAACACGTCTATGTGTTTAGTAGTAGGATAGGTCAACTTATCCTCGAATGCCATGCCACCCACAACTTATCCTTAAATGCCATGGCACCCGCTATTGTGATGACGATCGATGGTGCTCAAATAATGGCTAGCCTAGGTCGAGTTTCCCTTAGCTTTAAATATAGCTAACAGGTTTTAGGTAGGTTAGTCGACCTTAGACAGATTAGGTCTTAGCTTTAAACCCAGCCAATGGTTTAGACGCTAGGGTTAGATCGATTCGGGTCACCTAGTACCTTGATTAGCTTGCCCTAATGCCTAGGTCATAAAGACCACGCCATAGCTCTGGGTAGACGTCCCTAGGGGAGGACCCGCACTGAGTCCTAGGGGTGCCATTAGGAGGTTAATTAAAGGTTTGGACAAGAGCAACTAAGTATATCCATCAAGCATCCCTAAATAGACGTATCAATTATCCATAGGCAAGACGTAATTATCCTAATCCCCATTTCTACGTGTTTGACTCTCTTAAATTGCTTAATTCCTCTATATCACAAATACACACATGTACGTTTTATTTTCTTGTCCTTATATTAGGTTTTCTTTTCCCAAGCTCCCCTTATTCTTAAAATACCAAAAACATCGTAGTTTAGGGACCTAACATGTAGCCTTTTGGGACGGACATAGCTATGGACACCACTCACGTTAGGCCTCCTTGTGGATTCGACCTTACACTCACACACATTATACTACACGTAACTCGTGCGCTTGCAAGCTATTTAAGGTTATGCTGCGAGATAGCGATCAAGTTTTTGGTGCTATTGTCGAGAAGGCAACAGTTGTTTGGTTTTTTTGTTTTTGGGTGTCTTAGCTTGTTACGTGTTGTTTTATCTTTTTTTTCATGTGTTCTTTATTTTGATTAATAAAAAAATTCAAAAAAAAAAATTTCTTGAGCATTGTGAAAAGGAATACTCGTGCTTTATTGAGAATGAGTGATCCTAATGCTTCTTGGTGGTCCTCGGTATCCTCTTTCCCATCATCCGAACGTGTTCCTTATGCATGTCACATACCTCGATTTGAAGCCATTAAAAACTTTTCTTACAATAATCCTGTGAATCCTGGATAAAATTGTAATAGCGTGTTGTGGTAGGCACGCTTAGACTAGGGGTTCCCTCTCCCTCTCTAATTTTTGTATGGTGGCTATTAATGAAACAAACTAATCCTAATAGCCTATTTAGACTCATAATACTTTGGATGAGAGAGAGTACTTTAGATGAAAGAGAGGGCTTAACTTTAAAAACTTAATTTTTGTATGGTGGCTATTAATAGAACAAACTAATCCTTATAGCCTATTTAGACTTGTAATACTTTGGATGAGAGAGACTACTTTAGATGAAAGAGAGGGCTTAATTTTTAAAACTTTCTTGACCCCTATCAAGATGCTTTAAAATTTTAAGTAAACTCTATACCTCACTTAGTATATCATTAAAATAATAATATTTATGAAATGAATCTAAGTCCAACAAAGATGAATCACATAAAATTTCTGTCAATTGTAGCAGTTTTAATAAAAAATTCTGAGAGGGAAACAAGCTACAAGAGCAAAAACGCCCACTGCAGCAGGAAAAATTCAGCAGCTCGTTTTTCATCTTCTCCTCTCCATCTCGCGCTTTTTCTTCAGCCCCCAACCCCTCCAATCCCTCCCGTCTTCTCCCCACACATTCATACACCTCCATAGCCCTTTATACACACACTGCAGCTTGTTTTCACTCTTTTTCTCCCGTCTCACACAAAAAACATATCCAAACTCTCACCTACATCCTTGCCTATCTACACACCAAGTTGGGGATTTTTGGGGTTGATTTGGGGTATCAAAAAGCCAAATTTCAGATCCGAATTCTGCAGCAAAAAGATTTTGTTTCAGCTTGAATCAAGTGTCAAAACAGGGGGGGTTTCTACTTCTTTGCTTAGGGAAACTCTTCTTCAGTTTGATATTGTCCTTTTACACTAATTTGTGGTGTTATTTTTGCAAGTTTAGGTGCCAAATTAGGGTTGAAATTGGAGCGGAATCACTGTAGGAAAGTGCTAAAAGCTGAATTTTGTGCTAAGGAGTTTGTAATTGAGTTTTTTTTTTTTTGGGCCTAAGATATTTGTTATAAATAGCAGGTACTTTGGGGGAGTTCTTTTTCTTCTCTAATGTTGTTGTTTTATGATGATGGAGTAGATTTTAATGGGGTGATGAGCACTTGTTTTGTGGGTTTTGAATGCTCTTTATGATTGGGTTTGAATGATGGCATATACACTTCGTTTTGGTTGAATGAATGGCTACTTTCTTTCTTGCTTTTAGAGTGTTTGACGAAATGCTTCAATGAAAGTATATGTTATAATTGAGCTTGCTTATCCTACACATATCCATAACTCTAGTTTCTAATGAGGTTGAATGTTAGACTTACGCGTTTGTTCATAAAAGAGGGCTATATGAGCTTTGATCTTGCATTTATGTTATTGCTTAGCTCTTTTTAGATGAAAGCAAGCTAGAATATCATTGTCTGCTTGATATGAATTGATTTTATAGCTTCCAATACGCTTGTCTATGAGTAAATTAGAAGTTCCCCTTTGTAGCATGCATTGAAGTGAGCTTATATTGGCTTAAAAGCTTGAAGAGATAGATAATTATTGGTGCATAAGTGTTGTTTCATTGAAATTCATTGAAAGTGTATGTTCAACTTAGCATGTTTGTTCATAATGGATGTTCATAGCCTTAAACATGTCTATATGTCTACGTTATAGCTTAAATAGATCAATGCATGCTAAATGATCCATGTATGCAACTTATGACATAATTTCATGGCCTCTAATTGACTCTATGAGTAATTAGAGAGTTCATCTTTGGTGCATGCGGAAATGAGTTTTTAATGCGTTTAATGCTTGTTGAGGTGTTTAGGTGTAATTGAGGGCCCTTTAGTTTTGAACCCAATTAATAGGAATCCGATTAGCCTATTCCTACTTAGGTTCACTTAGGCCTTAGTTTTAAACCCGACTAATGGTTTAGGTACTAAGTAAAGAGGATTAAGCATTACGTAGAATGCCTTGTAAGCTAGTCCTAAAACCTTAGGTTGCAAGGACCAAGCTATGCTCTAGGGAGGCCTACCTAGTGATAGACCCGCACGGAGAATCTGAGGATAATAAGACAAGCTAATTATGTATCTAGTGTCAAGCGCGTTAGTCTATTCTTTAGCCCATCTTTCAAGCCCTAGCAAGAGAGTTTCAAGAGCCCACATACAAGTAGGATTCACCCTAGTTTTTCCCCTTTTGAGAGTTTAATCCCTTTTCATAGCTTGCGTTTTCATTCTACTTCCCTTTTCCCTGTGTTTTATAGTTTTGTTCTCAGCTTAGTTCATTTACTTTGCATTTTAAGCTCGCTTCAATCTAAAAAAGAAACATCAAAAAGAAGTAGATTAAGTCATTTGTAGCTTCTTAGAACAAACCAGTCTATAGAAACAAACCTAGTTTTACGCCTCCCCGTGAAATACGACCCTACACTCACACACTAGACTTCACATGTCCTTGTGCTCTTGCAGGCATCTCTAGGGTTCATACCCCGAGTAATCATCACTCATTAGCTATAATAAATGAGCAATGGCTTATTTTCTTATAAAAAATGATTTTGCATTTATTGTAAAATTGGCTTTATCTTTTATGATGTATAATGTGAACTTAGGAAGATTACAATAATCTGTGTGTGCTTTCCTTTTTTTTTTTAATGCTTATTTTATCTGATTTTTGACTTTTTTGGTAATATGTGTCTGCATGCATGGATAGGAGTACTTTTATTAATCGTTCAACAAAATTTTTGCATGCAATGTTGGCTTCAGTTCTGCCATTCAACTGCCAACTATTGAATAGGGGACTAATGGAATAGGGGTTTTGGCTCTGTGCTTTATGTGAAAGATGGTTGCTCTATAATGAGTATGGCTCTTTATGTGTTCAATATGGCATAGAAATGGACTATGAGAGTGTTCACTTTCTTAGCCATTGAACCAAATAAGTGTAGTTGTCATTCATGTAAACATACGACGTAATCGTATTACTAAATGAATGCATTAGTTTAAGTATGTTATTCATTTAGGTGTGTTTTATTGTGTGTTCTCTATAGTGCATGTCATTCCATTTTAGCCAAAAGCGTGATTTTAATGTGGCATTTGTTCATTTATAACAATATGCTGTATTAATATTCTAACGTATTGCTTTTCGGTTATTAACCCCTTGTTTGTCGTCTTTGTTAATTGATTGATGAGGCTCGCATGTGTTCAATATGGCGTAGAAATGAACTATTAAATTGTTCCATTCCTTGTCCATTGAACTAAATATGCATATATGTCATTCTGTGCACTATATATTTGGAATATGCTGTAACCGTATTCCTAAATGACCATAAAAAAAGAACTACTTAGATGTTAATCATTCATGCCTATCGATTTGGTCGATTGCGAAATGCCTTGACATGGTTTCATGATAAGTAAATATTAGATGTTGTTCAATATGGCATAGAAATGGATTATTAAAGAGTTCAATTTCTCAGTCATTAAACCAAATAAGTGTAAGTGGTGTTGTTTAAAGTGTTCAATTTCTCAGTCACTCACCTAATGAGAAGTTATATATGTATATTTCAGGCCTTCGTGAGTTTTGAGGCAAGAAGTTCCTGTATCTCCTCTCCTTTTTCTCTCTGGTGTTGGTTACTTCTCCTGGGATTGAATAAACTTTTTGCTGCTTATCCTTGCATGGTTACAAAGGAGCTTGTTATAACAATATTTCTCATCTGGCCTTTTCGCTGATCACATGATCACTTTTGCAAATGGTGGAAGAAATTCTACGATCAGGATTAGCAAATTCTTGTAGCACTATGAGTTTGTGTCTAGCCAGAGAGTTAACAAAAGCTAGAGTGGTTTGCATTGCACAAGAAAGCTCCCAATAAGTAGAATTTACGTCATTGCAACAGCTGCTATAGAGATAAAAATCATATGACCACTATTATATATTCAAAAATGCAAATCTTCTCTGCCTTAGTACACATACATTACTGTCTTATTGTCCCAAACTAATTAAACATAATTTATAAACTTGCAAATGGAAAGTTAATTGACAAATCACAGTGCAGATTTGATGAAGATGGAGCCTGTTGGAGCTTCCAATTGATCATCCTTGTTCAACATCATCTCAAGCTCCTTCTCGAATCTTTCCATGGCAAAAGCAGGCAAGCAAACAGGAACTAAAATTCCTTTCTCACCTTTCTTGTTTTTGGAGGGTATGTAGAAACTTGCAACACCAGGAATGGCACCTACACCACCCTTGGCTGGTCCACCATAAGTTGCCTTGCCCCATCCGAAGTCCACATCCTCAAATCCAGCATGCGTAACATCTGAAACAAGATAGGTCCTTAGGACTGTAAAATGTGGTCGGCCTTTAATTACCATAAGGTCTGCCACTGATTTCATGTATTCTTCCGTCACATCTGCTTTAGTCTTGATAACGAGCTCAAGTGCGTATTTGAGAGGATTCTGGCACAGTTCCCTGGCAGTTGATAAGGCTACTGGAAACGCGAAAGCATTTCCGTAGTACCCGGTCGGGAGGGGAGGATTAAATCTTGTTCGTGCATTAACGATGCAGAGAACGCGTACTTCTTCATTAGGGTCTGGTTGGAGGGCGATGGTTCGGCAGCGCCATAAACATGCTGTCAGGACCTCAAACGTGGAACATTTGCGCATGTTGGGAGGGACAAGTCTGCGAAGGGCCGAAATCTCGGCAGGGCCAAAGAAGAAAGAGCGATGGACCATGGAATCGAGTGGGATAATCGTGCCTTTGGTGTCTGGTACTTCATCGTACTCGTGATGCGTACATGTGACCCTTGGTGGATCCCTTGCATTGAGCAACTCCCTTTGCCACACGGGCGCGATCGACGGCGCAGCTGCGCCTCTTGCTATTTCACCCACAGCGGTCATGAACTGAACAAGTCCAGCAGCGTCACTCATTGCATGATTAAGCCGCAAGCCGAAGATGAAACCACCGCATCTGAGGCGAGTCACCTGTGTACAGAATCAAATCATCAGATCAATATCAATCAATCCCAAAGAGTCTGTGCCACTCTTTGGTTCATAATAAATCGGGAAAGTGATGCGAGAACTACTAAAAAATACGACAGACAATTAACTTGCAAATCTCTTAAGTATAGAGTTTTGTCCCAAAGATATGACAAGCTTAGTATAGCGTGCAGTCCAAGGATAAACTGGGTTAAGGTAGAATGATGACTAGTTGCATAAGAAGAAACTTGAACCTAGATATATACTCTTGGGGCCTTCTCAATTTTTGATTAATGGAGTCATCTTCTGAGGTTGAATATGTAATTGACATGTTGAGAAAAGAAAACAATGTAATTTTATTTTTTATCAAATTAATTAATTTTTTTTGAAAACGAAAACCAACCAACCAAATGATTCAGACCTTCGTTTATTGATCAAACATACTTTAGGGACCCCTCAATCACGTGTCATCGCTTGACATAGTGGGAACACACGCAGGTCACCATCTAAATTCTTCACTGGTCAGTATTTTAGCCTTTTCCCTTCTTAGTCGTAAAAAGTACGCACTTCACATGCATGAAAATTATATCGATGGAACCCCAGTTAACGCAGATGTCGAATCCTTCAGGCAGTGAGCGTCTGGAATATCAACTTCATATATACTAATTGTATAACTCAGTATAACATACAAAAGAAATAAATATTTTTTTATTAATTAATTTATTTATTATTGATGATTAATTTTTACAAATTATATAAGAATAAAATATAAATTTATTTCATAGAAATTATTCTTTCTACGATTTTTTAACATTAATCATGCCTTTCTATTACAGATTTACATTAAATGTCGAATGCAACTTTGAATTGAGAAGTAAAAACAAATAATGAACAGTTTGATCCGAGAAAAATAAAAGCAATATAAGAAAAATAAATTAGTCCATTATTTTTTCAATTTGTGACACCGTTAGTTGTCTTTATGTAAAAATTATCAAAAAATTAACAATTGGACAAGTCAAAAAAAAGCCAACACACAATTCTTTCCAGTTTAAACCTACTCCGCCTAACTATATGTCCCCAAATAATTAATCTACGTACATGTCATGTGTTAGAATTGTTTATTTCTTGACAATTTTTTGCTTGACAACTGGCCGTGTCAAAAATTACAAAGATAAGGTATCACTTGTTGTATTTTAAAGATAAGGAACTTAATTATTAGAAGGATTAAAAATAAAGAACTAAATAAATCATTAACTCTCTAAATTAATTATCATGCAAGTGGGTGTTATTCCAAATTTAACCTCCGCCAATTGAAAATATTCGTATAATTATAAAATTATAATTTATTATCCTTACCAACTAAAATTTATGAACCAATTGAAAATATTCGTATAATTATAAAATTATAATTTATTATCCTTACCAACTAAAATTTATGAAATTGTACTTGCATACAAAAATTATTATTATTTTTTTTGACAAAAGAAATTCAACTGGCGAAACTCGATTATCGGTATATCCGGTGGAGCTTGGCTATCGACTAACGAATCTTGGGTGCACAATGTCCTCTATGTTATGCACTGATTTCTAGGAGAGAGAACTAAATTTGAAGTTAAACCATGAACCTTGTCCGCTTAGTGCTCTTCCCGCTAGACATTTCTGTGGGACAACTGCATCTTGCATACATGCGTAAACATAATGTTATAAAAGTAGATCCGCATATAGTTAATGTTACGAGGAAAATCTTAGGATCATAAATTATTAATTTATTGTCTCGTACGACGCTGGTTGCAAGCTGAGAAACACGTATGCATATGCACCCACACAACAGAAGTAAAACAGGCAGAAACTGAGTACCGACCTGTATGAGCAGCAAAGGGCAGTCAAGCACCCCACCGGAGCCAGGAACATCATAAAGAAGCTCCTCCAGGCAAGGAAATGGAGGTTGAAGTTGATCACCAAATTGTTGAAGACTAACATCAACATCAGCCTCGATGAACATAATGCCCTCACCGTTACAGTCGACCATAAGTTTCCGATCGGGGCCTTCCCGGAGGCGGCCGGCGAACGGGTAGTAGAAGACGAGTGTCTTTGCAAGCGCGTCTTTGATGACCTTCACGGGATCTCTCCCTAACATGGAAGGATCCTGAGGATAGAACTGTATCACAGGTATCTGAAACCGGAGGCCTTCTTGGTCGTCGATGTCAGACAGGAGTTTGGATTCATGGGGCGTTGGCATTGCTGGGCGTACCAGCTCAGGCCTCTTCCTTGTCACCCTGAATGTCAGAGAATCTGTAGATGCTGCCATGGCTGTACTCACTTGAGCTAGAGATTAACAAAGTGATTAAGCTAAGAGATTTAACAGAAAAATGGAAACTTTGAGACTGCGCTGCTTTGAGCACTTCCATGGATAGTATTTATAGAAATATTTTCGGTAGTTGATGAACGTGTAAAACGAAATGGGGTCTACACTAGCAGGATTTCTGAGGAATCAGACAAAGTTGTGGCAGTTGTTGAAGTCCATTTGTAACTTACTTGGTTGCTCCACTTGCGAATTGATTTCAATTGTTGACTTGACTCCAATTATGAGCATATGCTTGTGTATCTTATTTTATTGTATCATACTATTCGGTGTTGTTTTCTCTATTTAAGTTCTATTTCCATTCAATATATATGTATATATACACACACTTGATCAATTTGTGTTCTTATATTATTGGTTCGGTCGGATATATATTCGCCAGTATTAATAAGAATGGACTTCAATTTCGACTTAAGAATTTTGACAAGTCACGACCTCATCACCTCTTAATAAAAGTTTAATTTTGTAAAACCAAACATTCATCTTATATTTAGGCAAAATTCTGTTTTCAAGCTTACACGTGAATAATTTTTATGAAAGAGGGAACAGTTGAGTTTGATGTTGCAAAAAAAAAAAAGGTGAGTTTAAGCATGTAAAGAATGGTTTGTTATATTAATTACTAACAGATTTAAGCTTATTGGTATACCGTTAATTTTTGCTTATTAATTATTATTCATTATTAACTGGTATGGCAACAATAAAGATAAAAAGGAAAAAAAAACAAGAACCTTATTAAGGTTCTTATATACAAATATGACATGTATATATGTGCATCAAAGAGACCAAAGTTTTGTAAATAAGGATAAAGCACTTTACTTAGTTTTATACTTAGTTTAACAACTTTATTTCACTTATTTATTGAGTTCTTAATTACAATTTAAAATATTCTTGGAGGAGACAGACCTCAACCATTTGAATTACTCCAAATTTAAGATGGTTGGGAGGAAATGTATTGATATTCATTTATCAGTGATCAGATTGTATAATTTATACAGAATTCATGCATACAAAATAAGGTCAACTTCGATACAAGTCTTATTAATATCTAAACTAGTAGAAACAAAATGCTCGTGTATCCCGAGTCTGAGCAGTGGAGGACTGCTGATTCCTTGTTGTAATCCCCTCTTCTTTTCTTTTCCTTTTGTTTTTCCTTCTTATTATTTCTTTTTATGACTTGTTTATTGTTGAATTAAAGTAAAGAAGGGCATAAAAATATATTATGTCTTGACCTCAAGTAAAATAAGAAAAAGTCATGCCTTAATTTTCCCAACGTTTTCCCCGCAACAAGAGTTTGCTTTGCCTTTTTCAAGTGGCCTCTCTTTAGTCAACGATAACTACATCAAGGGAAATTCTATGCATTTTCTTTCATATTAAGGTGAACTTGTGTCTTGTTGAATGCTGACATAATTTCTTTCTAGCAATAGTATCTGAAAAAAGGATTATTATTTTCGCTATCACATTTTCTATTTCTTCCAATATTTGAAATTGTTGCATGAACGCTCAAAGTTGTTACAAATGACTTCATTTTCTGAAAGCAGTTTTCATTTTTGCCTAAATGGTTGCATTTGTCAATTTTCTACTAAAAGTATATTGAACTAATTTGAAAAGTTATTAGAAAAAGAAAATAATTTGATGAGTAATAATTGATACATATACATGAACAAGCACACACACACACACATATATACATCTATGTATGTATATCAATAGAGGAAAAAGAACTTTGCAAAAAATTTAGGTTGCATTTGGTTTGCCTGTTCTGTTCTCATTTCTCAGTTCTTATTTTTCATTTTTATTTTCTGAAAGCAATTATCATTTTCTGTTTTCTAAAATTTATAAAATTTTTTATAGATATTTACAAAATTATCATCTTATTTTTTAAATATTTTAAATATATTTACAAATCTGCTATCTTATTTTCTATTTCCATTCAATATATATATATACACACACTTGATCAATTTGTGTTCTTATATTATTGGTTCAGTTGGATATATATTCGCCAGTATTAATAATAATGGACTTCAATAATAATTTTGACAAGTCACGACCTCATCACCTCTTAATAAAGGTTTAATTTTGTATAACGAAACACGTCATCTTTTATTTAGGCAAAATTCTGTTTTCAAGCTTATACGTGAATAATTTTTATGAAAGAGGAAACGATTGAGTTTGATGTTGCAAAAAAAAAAAGAAGGTGAGTTTAAGCATGTAAAGAATGATTTATTATATTAATTACTAATAGATTTAAGCTTGATGGGTATACCGTTAATTTTTGCTTATTAATTATTATTCATTATTAACAGGTATGGCAACTATAGATATAAAAAGAAAATAAAAAGAAGAACGATCTCCTTATTAAAGTTCTTATATACAAATATGCCATGTATATATGTGCATTAAAGGAATTGAAGGAAAGTTTTGTAAATAAGGATAAAGCACTTTACTTAGTTTTATGCTTAGTTTAAAAACTTTTTTTTTCGACTTATTTATTGAGTTCCTACAAGTTAAAATGTTCCAATTAAGCAAGTGATGAAAACTTAATAAAGTGAACCCATCACATAAGCACTTCAGAATGACAAAGACTAGAGTTGACTAGTAAGTTGCCAAGTAATAAGCACATGATAATCTAAAATCATATTGTTTCTATGAAGTGTGAGCAAAAACTGCAGGTAACTTCCTTCCAACTCACTTGCACTTTCGTCATGGTACTTATTTCTCGAATAAGATTTTCATATAATTTTATTATGTTACGGCAAAATTTACATATAAATAATCAAATTATTCCATCATAATAATAAAATCATATTATTATTATTATTATTCTCCTCAAGTAACATTTATTTTAATAAGTTAATTAATTTATATATGTGAAAAATGAATCATAAAGATACTGTAACAGCTAGTGATGCTGGTACATCAAATATGTACTTATGCGCAAGAATTCTTTCTTGTAAATTTCTTCTCTCTTCTTTTCCTTCTTTTTTCTTTTCCTTTTTTTTTTTGTCCTCGAAACCCTGTTGAATTTAAGACGTTATTCTAGAGGAGATGACCTCAACCATTTAAATTACCCCTAATTTAAGATGGTTGGGAGGAAAAGTATTGATATTGGTTGGGAGGGAAAGTATTGATATTCATTCATCGGTAATCAGAGTGTATAATTTATACAGATTTCATGCATACAAAATAAGAATAACAATAGAGATACTAATCTTATCAATATCTAAACTAGTAGAAACAACAGAGACGTAAAGGAAAGTGCTCGTGTATCACGAGTCTGAGTAGTGGAGGACTGCTGCTTCCTTGTTGTAATCCCTTTTTCTTTTCTTTTCCTTTTCCTTCTTCATATTAATTCTTTTTATTATTTGTTTATTGTTGAATTAAAGTAAATAAGGATATAAAAATATATTTTCTTGACCTCAAGTAAAATAAGAAAAGGTCATGTCTTGATTTTCCCAGCAACAAGAGTTTGCTTTTCCTTCTTTTTAAGTGGACTCTCTTTCGTCAACGATAACCACATCAAGGGAAATTCTATGCATTTTCTTTCATATCAAGGTGAGTCTGTGACTTGTTGAATGCTGACATAATTTCTTTCTAGCAATAGTATCTGGAAAAAGGAGAAGGATTATTATTTTCTCTCTCACCTTTTCTATTTCTTCCAATATTTGAAATTGTTGCGTGAACGCTCAAAGTTGTTACAAATGACTTCACGTAACGATTTTAAATGGTTGCGGTCAGTCCGATCAAATTTTCTACTGAAAGTATATTGAACTAATTTGAAAAGTTATTGGAAAAAGAAAATAATTCGATGAGTAATAATTGATATAATATATATATGTATATATATGTGTATATATGTATATATATATGTGTATATATATGTGTATATATATATATGTATATATGTGTATATATATGTGTGTATATATATATATATGTACATATATATATATATGTACATATATATATATATGTACATATATATATATGTATATGTAGCGGAAAAAGAACTTTGTAAAAAATTTTAGTTTTATACTAGGGTTTAAGGAATTGAAGAAAGAACATACGATAGAAATTTTCTATATTTTTTTTCCATTTGGAGAGTGACAAAAAAGTTAATGTTGTAACAAGTAAAGATCTGTGTGACCCAATTTTTAGATAATTAAAAGTTATTGAAGTTAATCTCAAAAGTTTAGTGTTGTAGAGAGGATTTAGTTATTTATATATTGTACTTAAATGCCCCCTCACATGCAGAATAATTTGTTTAAGATTGTGTCTGAATAATCTAATATTTTTTAAATGAGTGACAATGAAACTCAAACCCCATTACCTAGGCTCTGATACTATATTGGAAATACCAGTTTATCTAAAAGCTTAAACTTGTAGAGTAAATCTAATTATTTTTATTTATTGAACTTAACAAAAGTGCTTTATGTGAATTTAAAAGATGAAACTAATTTGGCCAACCTATTTTGAAAAGAGTTTTATGTATAAACTAAAGCTAAAAATTAAAGTTGAAAAATAAGAAGTTCCAGACTCTAAATTGGAACTTTAAAAAAGAACTTTTTGATAAGTTATTTCTACATAATGTTAGAATTGTTATAAAATTAAAGAAAAATAAAAATAAAGAAGAGAGAAGAATGAGGAAGAGAGAATAATTCTTCTATTGATATTGATGTGTACAATAATAATAAATAAAGCTCTATTTATAGAGATATAATTATTTGTTCTTCAAGAATTTTCCTTGACAATATTAGAGGGCTTTTGTCCTTTTGAGCTTAGATTTGAGTCATAACCCAATATTACTTTATGAAATATGAATATCCAAATGATACATAACACTCCCCTTGGATATCCATCCGTTAATAGAATATGTTTCATTAAAACCTTAGTAGAAAAAAATTAGTAGGACAGAAATACTAGTGATAGGAAAAAAGTTTAATATTCTTATATATGCTTTACCTTGTCTCATTAAAAACCTTGTTAGGAAAATCCAGTGAGACAAAATCTAGGCAAAGGGAAAAAAAATAATGCAATGCATATTTATCTCCTCCTCATATTAGCAAATCAAGAATGCTCTTAGTATACATGCTAATCTTATTGTTTCTCGATTAAAATGAACTTGCCAAGTTCTTACTCAAGAAACTTGATAAGCCTTTGTTTCATATTTTTTGGGGAATTCATGCATGGATTTTAGCATAATATGCTAAGCTCAATTACCTTGAATATAATCTCCCTTTACACAAAACAATACATGTGGTATCGTTCACTGGTTGAGTAATATATTGACATGCTTTCAAAAGGTAACCATAACGTTGAGCCTTGATGAGTGTCACTATGTAATTATTTTAGCTTATTTGAAAGACATATTGCTAATTGTAAATTAAACAAATACTACATAGGCTTCATGCTCAATTAGATCCAACGGAGAGTGTCTTGATATTGTTATTCATAATGATAACAAAATTTATGTGTAATACCTCCAATGTCTTTGTATTAGTATAGGACCAAGTCTTGCTAATAAAGTAAGAGATAATAGTGTTGGTACAAATAGTTTAGCAAAATATATTAATATATCAATAGTATTGAGATATGACACATGTGGACCAACATTTTTTGTTATCTTTTGCAAACCAAAATGGCCTATCAAGAATTAAAATATTCAAACCTCAAAATATGAGTTGTTTGGCTCCACAGTTGAAATGATTGATAGACAATCTTCCATCTAAATAATGATTAAACTTTAGGCAGAGCCAACATAGTTATCTGAAGATTACATATGAATACATAATTGAGAGTCCTTCATAAGTCCTTCTTATATTATTGGAGTTACCACCTTGTCTAAAAGCTTAAACTTATAAAGAGAATATTAGCTTATTTATTTATTGTGTTAACACGTCCCCTTACATGCAACATAATCTGTTCGAAAGCTTGCATGTAAACAATTTTAATATTTTTTAAATTGGGTGGTAGTGAGTTTTAAATCCACGACTTGGGCTCTAATACCATATTGGAATTACTACCTCATCTAAAAGCTTAAGGTTATAAAGAGTATATTGGTTTATTTATTTATTATATTAACATATATATGTTTTTTCATTAAAAAAAGGATTACACCCTTTTTTTAGAAGACCTATATTCAAGTAAATATATCACAGTGCTCGAAATATTTCAGCCCATACAGAGAGTTTTTGTGATTCATCGAATACATTTCTCAAGAGATCTATATTGCGAACATCTTTAGTTATTTAAAACTTGTATACAAATATCATACTCATGAAATATATATATAAATATATGATTGTTTCATAACATAAGATGCATATGAAGTACTTTAGAAAACGTCTGGCTAATAAAAAATTGCATCCACCATATAACCATATATGTCCTTATAATTAATTCTAACTCTTTAATATTAGGTTTATATAAGAAAGGAGAAGAATGAATTAAAATATAATGACATAAAAATATGGGATTGATTTATACAACACTCCCCTCGATTCTATATGTAAAGATCTATGACAGATAAGATCCAAAAATTCACATTTTTCATGTGAATATAATTTTGCTTGGATATAACGACTTTTAGAAATTGAGTTCAAGGTACTAGGTACTTGTTACAAAACCCGATTCTGCCCCAAATTGTACAAGTGAACCTTTAACCTTTTGTTTTTGAAAATTTAGATTATAATGCATTATCACTACACTCAAATTATATCTTGGTGTATATAGAATATTTTTTACATATATACTTAAATATATTTCTAACTAGAATTAAATTAATATCCTAATATATTTTTTATTTATTCATAAACATGTTTCTAGTTATTTAACAGGTTATAAAAATATTTAAAAATTCATATAACTTCATTAGTTTCATTAGTATTTATAAATTAATATCATAATAGTTTTGCTAATCATATTTAATTAGATGATAAGTTAATTTTAGTAACTTCTTCCTTTTTTTCTAACCACAAAATTACTTTTCCTAGCTCTAGTGAAATTAAAAAATTATTCCACTTGGCCAAAAAGAAATATTCCTATTAAATGAGATAAATAATTATAAATTTTATATGGCTTAAATATGATTATAAATAGTTTACAAATAAATTAATAAGTGAAATATAATTAATACAACTTATCAGAACAACGCGTATACAAAAAATCAGTCATAGTTGTTATGCTTCTAAGCATAACAAAAGAAGTAATCATCTTTAATTTTTTCTTTTATGTTTGGCACCTAATTGTAGTGCTTTAAAAATTAATCATCTTTAATTTTTTCTTTTATGTTTGGCACCTAATTGTAGTGCTTTTCATTAAAATTTATTATTATCTTTTTAGTTTCGCAAATTCAATTCCCACACTCACGTTATTGATCACAATAAAAAGTTCATTCGATCATAAACCTTCTCCTGCTTCTCTCCCATCACACACCAACACACAAAATAATTCATTGCCGACACTATTATAAGCTCAATCTACTATTGCATTGCATGGGCATATTTTGCATGTTCACTTAATTACTTTTGTGTGTTCATCATGCTTTTAAAATATATCATCCTTTCTCCTTATAAGTGCATAGTAAAATGTTTTTACCTAGTATATGCTTGTTTTGGAAATACATGAGTAGTTTTGGTGTATATACTTTTCAAACTTACTTTTCTATAGGATTTTTTTTCCTTAACCCAAAGGTGGTTTTTAACTCAACTTGGTTGAGTCTAAGTATTCTTTATCTTGTGATTAAGTTCAAACTTGTTGTCTATATATTTATGTAAGTATATATGTATATATCTTACTTGTACACTTTTCTTTGCGGTAAAAATGCTACCTCATAGTTATATACCTTTTCATTAACTAGTTTGAGTGTACAACTCACTTATTTTGCTTATATATATATATGTGTGTGTGTGTGTATATATACACATATATACATATATTTACGTACATATATACATATACACATATATATATATACATACATATATACATATATACACACACATATATATACATACATATATACATATATACATACATATACATACACATATATCTGTATATATATACATGTATATACACATACACATACACATATATACATATATACATATATATATATATATGTACATATATACATATATACATACATACATACATACATATATATATATGATACGCTATTTGAGTAGCACAAGCCTAAATAGCCCGCAAGCACACGGGTCTTGTGCAATATAGTGTGTACAAGTGCAGGTGTCGAACCACAGGGAGGCGTGAATAATGTGGGTGAATTCTATGCTTGGTGCTCTAGAAAGTGCCAAAAAGAAAGATCTAAACTAGACATATTTTTGGGGTTTTGGATTATCAGGAGCTCTAGGTAAAGGAAATAAAACTAAACTATGAATATGAAAAACTGGGAACACAAGTTGGTCAAGAGGGAACTAACAATTAAGAAGGGATTAGGGCGACTTCGTCTTATGAATGGGTAATTCTATACTCAAATGCTATGGGATTAAAGGATGATGGCTAACTATCATGAGTGCTCTTAACTAGGTTGCTAATTAGTGTCCTAATTTCCCCCTAGGACTTGGTGCGGGTCCGTCCCTAGGCGGCGCCTCCTAGAGCTACGGCGTGGTCCTTATGACCTACGGACTCAAGAGTGACTAACTAACTTCCTAAGTGACTTAGAATGAACCTACCTTAGGACCTAAACCTTTGGCTAGATTTAAAGCCAACACCTAGTGTTGCTAAGGTCGACTAAAACTATTCGGAAACCTATTGGTTGGATTTAAAGCCAAAGGAGACTTGGTTTAGTCTAGCCCTAAATTACGCTTCGTCATTCTAAGGTCACTACAGCAGGATTTGACTTGCTAATGCGTTCATGCATGTTCAAGGCTAAGGTGCTCGTGAATAATGGAACCTATTCGACTACCAAACATCGTCGTGTTCAGTTCACACCATTAGAAATAATTAACAACCAACATGTATGCGTTATTGAAGTTATACTCATTACTAGGCATGCAAATATACATATAGACATGAATAAAAGCATTACCCACTTCATAGCATCCACTTATAAACACATAGACATGATTATAACATGGATTAGATGTGTTTAGTAACAAACAAACTTCAATTTATACACATGTTACTCATCTAGGCATTTTATCAAACACTTAGACATGAATGAGAAAATACCCATTTGAACAAGAAAATTCGAAACATGTATATAGATTCAGCCATCATATCCCATATCATAAGAGTATATAGTTAACCCATTACATAAGTTAAATCACTCTACATAAGTCTACTCAATCATAATAGGTGGTGTCGTCATTCGAGTGCAAGCTCTAAAAGACCCGCAAGCGTACGGATCGTGCAATATAGTGTGTACAAGTGCCGGTGTCGAACCACAGGGAGGCGTGAATAATGTGGGTGAATTCTATGCTTGGTGTTCTAGAAAGTGCCAAAAAGAAAGATCTAAACTAGACATATTTTTTTTTTGGGGTTTTGGATTATCGGGAGCTCTAGGTAAAGGAAATAAAACTAAACTATGAATATGAAAAAAGGGAACACAAGTTGATCAAGAGGGAACTAACACTTGAGAAGGGGTTAGGGTGACTTAGACTTATGAATGGGTAATTCTATACTCAAATGCTATGGGATTAAGGGATGATGGCTAACTATCATGAGTGCTCTTAACTAGGTTGCTAGTTAGTGTCCTAATTTCCCCCTAGGACTCGGTGCGGGTCCGTCCCTAGGCAGCGCCTCCTAGAGCTACGGCGTGGTCCTTATGACCTAGGGCCTCAAGAGTGACTAACTAACTTCCTAGGTGGCTTAGAATGAACCTACCTTAGTACCTAAACCTTTGGCTGGATTTAAAGCCAAGACCTAGTGTTGCTAAGGTCGACTAAACCTATCTGGAAACCTATTGGCTGGATTTAAAGCCAAAAGAGACTCGGCTTAGACTAGCCCTAAGTTATACTTCGTCATTCTAAGGTCACTACAGCAGGATTTGACTTGCTAGTGCGTTCATACATGTTCAAGGCCAAGGTGTTCGTGAATAATGGAACCTATTCAACTACCAAACATCGTCATGTTCAGTTCACACCATTAGAAATAATTAACAACCAACACGTATGCGTTATGGAAGTTATGCTTGTTACTAGGCATGCAAATATACATATAGACATGAATAAAAGCATTACCCACTTCATAGCATCCACATATAAATACATAGACATGATTATAACATGGATTAGATGTGTTTAGTAACAAACAAACTTCAATTTATACACATGTTACTCATCTAGGTATTTTATCAAACACTTAGACATGAATGAGAAAATACCCATTTAAACAAGACAATTCGAAACATGTATATATATATTCAGCCATCATATCCCATATCATAAGAGTATATAATTAACCCATTACATAAGTTAAATCACCCTACACAAGTCTACTCAATCATAATAGGAAATAGAATGAAAGAGAGATAATGAAGCTTCCTTTTCATCCTAGCTAATCTTGTACATAGCTTTTGAGCAAACTTGATTCCAAAATGTTTGAACCCTCCAAATCAAGCTTGGTTCTTAGTGAGGATTGTGTGAAAAGTGTGTGTGAAGTGGGTGGGATCTAGGGTTAAGTGTGTGAGAATTTTAGGTGTGAAGTGTGTGTTAATCTCTCAAAAAGTCCTCTCCTTTTTCTGCAGAATCGGGCCCTATTTACATTTCTCAACAGTCGACCGACCTCTTGACCTAACTCGACCGGCTTTTTAATGATGCTCTCTGGAGTGGCCGGTCGACCGGCTCTGGAAGGGTGGTCGTCCGGCTATTTTTGGCACCTCTCTGGAGTGGCCGGTCGACCTAGCCAGTCGACCAGCTCTTTTTCCTTGGTCGTCCGGCTGACTTTCTTCCTCCATTCTTTGTCTTTTTGGCCTCTGATCTTCTCTCTTAGACCCGTGCATTTCCCATCTTCATCACCTTTCATCGTCCAATCTCGATCTTAACCCAAAGTTCACCTAAATCATTGAAAATAAGCAATTAGTGTAGTAATTTGTCTCTTAAACTCGATATGTACATTTGTTTATGCTTAAGTCTATTCTTATCAAAAGCACTACACTAATGCATCATTATGAGCACTCAACACCTCTAAAATATAGGTAAATGACAATGCAAACACACACAAAAACACAACACATCAACACTTCCAAACCTTCTCCTTGCTTGTCCTCAAGCAAGCCCAATCTTAAATTTTATCTCTAAAGTCGATACAATGGATTGCCTAAAGGATTGACTCTCTATCAAAGTTAGTCTAAGAAGCATAAAAGGACATTTGTATTGTGGAGAGATCCCCAAATCTCTTTGGATTCTCCCTTTACTCATAAGAGGTCTTGTACCTCGTAGGAATTTCCTGAGTAGCCAATCCACCACAAGCCTAGGATTCTAACTCGCGCACTCGGGATGTTGATATTTCGTGCTCCCTCAACTAACATGGCCTCCCTAACATGCACCAAGCCTCAAAGACAAGAAGAGAGAATATACAAACACAATGGCTTATAAAAAGCCTTATTCACGTATTTACAAAGATAATAACTTGTGCTAAGTTGACATTGTGTCACTTATGCACTTATTCACTAACTTTTTGGTGCCTTTAGCTTTTCATCTTTTTCACTTCATCATTTTTTTTTATATATATATATATATATATTTGCACCTTTTTGCCTTTTTCATTTTTTTTCGAACTTTTAATGCTTTGTATTGTATTCACACAAAAAGAAAAGAAAAAGAAAGGCTTTAGCATGTCAAAAAGAACCAATCAAGGAGAGGCACTCATATCAACAACCCTTTTTCAACACTCTTTCCTACCAAGCTATGGGGTGACTACAAGGGTTATTCTTTCAAGGTTCTCACTCCCCACAACTTTGAAGGGCATCCCCTCCAAGACTTAGTTTTCAAACCACTCTATTCATTCCCCCACAATGCCTCTCATCTTCATAAATCAATAGAGTCAATCACAAAAGCCAACACAATGATCAACAAAGAAATAAATGACTCTATATGCATCAAAATTGAAAAATTTTTGCCATTTATAAACGCAGAATGCAATCTACCCTAAGCAAGATATATAACAAGAAAACCAAACTCGCACACCCCCAAACCTAAACTTTGCTTGTCCTCAAGCAAAAAGATCAAAGCACAAAAACAGGCAAATCGTCATTACAAAACAAGTAAGGGTGGTGGGGATAGGGTGCAAACATGGGGAACAAGTGGAGAAAGGATAGACACAACCTTGCATTTTCTTCAAAGCTTTCCATGCCAATGATAAATCACCATACTACTAATCCTGTGACTCACAATTTATAAACACTCACAAAGAAAACAAGATTAGTAGCATTGCCTATGTGTACTTGCATTGGCATGTGCAAAAATAAGCAGTGGTGTATCTTATGGGACAAAGGATTGGGATTCAACACTTTGGTTTGGGTGCAAGAAAGATAAAAGAAAGAAAATAAAAAGAAAAGAAAGTAAAACAAATGCAAAATTGCAAAATTGAACCTAGGTTGCCTTCTAGTAGCGCTAACCACCAAGCCGTCAGCCAGGCAAACACCAACTCATCTTCAACTTCCATAGATGGGATCCTGAAGCATTAAAACCTCCACACGAGCCATGCTCGGATCATATGCGTGCTTCAGGCGTTGCCCATTCATTGTCAACTCTCGGCCATCCTTCAAGTCTTTAATCTTGACTGCTCCGGAAGGATAGGCAACCATCACCTCATATGGACCATCCCATCTTGTCTTAAGCGTACCTGGAAAGAGTTTCAATCGTGAGTTAAACAACCAAACTTTATCAAAAGGAGAGAATGATTTCTTAATAATGTGTTTATCATTAATTCTCTTCATCCTATCCTTATAAAGTTTAGTGTTCTCATACGCCTCAAATCTAAGCTCTTCCAATTCTGCTAGGTCTAGCTTCCTTTTCTCACCCGCTCTTGCCAAGTCAAAATTTAGGGCTTTGATTGCCCAATAAGCTCTATGCTCTAGTTCTACCGGCAAGTGACAAGCTTTACCAAAAACCAATCTATATGGAGACATACCAATGGGAGTCTTAAAGGCGGTACGGTAGGCCCACAAAGCATCATTTAGCCTAATAGACCAATCTCTACTATCGGGCCTAACCGTTTTCTCTAAAATGTGCTTGATCTCTCTATTGGACACCTCTACTTGTCCACTAGTTTGCGGGTGATAAGGAGTGGCTACCTTATGGGTGACCGAATATCTTCTCAACAAGGCCTCTAAAGTCCTATGGTGAAAATGCAAACCCCCATCACTAATTAAGACCCTAGGGACTCCAAATCTAGAGAAAATGTTTTCTTTAATAAACTTTACCACTACCCTATGGTCATTAGTGCATGTAGGAATAGCCTCAACCCATTTGGACATATAATCAACGGCCACTAAAATGTATTGGTACCCAAAAAAAGGTGGAAATGGACCCATGAAGTCTATACCCCAAACATCAAACAACTCACAAGGAAGAATAGGGGATAAAGGCATCATGTTTATCCTAGAGATGGACCCAGATTGTTGACATCTAAAACACTTCCTGCAATATTCTTGGGCATCCTTAAAGAGATAAGGCCAAAATAGTCCACTTTGCAAGACCTTCGCGGCGGTCTTCTTCCCACTAAAATGACCCCCACACAACTCATCATGACACATGCTCAAACGCTCTCAAACTCATCCTCAGGCACACACCGGCGAATCATTTGATCTACACACACTTTGAAAAGATAGGGATCCTCCCAAAAGAATTGCTTAACTTGTGCTAGGAACCTATCTTTTTCTCTTTTCTCCCAATGGGAAGAAAAACGCCCTGTGGCAAGATAATTGACAATATGAGCAAACCAAGGTGTGTGATGAGAGACGGCAAATAATTGTTCATCAGGGAATGAATCATGAAAAGGAGATGGATCACTAGAAGACTCGCTAACAAGATGGGAAAGATGATCCGCAACTAAATTTTCTCTACCCTTCTTATCCCGAATTTCTATGTCAAACTCTTGAAGGAGGAGCAACCACCTAATCAAGTGAGGCTTAGATTCTTTCTTAGACAACAAATACTTCAATGCCGCATGATCGGTGTAGACAATCACTTTGGATCCTAGGATGTAAGACCTAAACTTGTCAAGGGAGAAAACTATTGCTAGAAGCTCTTTTTCCGTGGTGGTATAATTCTTTTGTGCTTCATCAAGAGTCTCGCTAGCGTAGTATACAACATGGGGCAACTTATCCTTCCTTTGACCTAGAACAGCTCCTATCGCATAATCGGATGCATCACACATAACCTCAAATGGGAGACTGTAGTCAGGTGGCTGGATAATTGGGGATGTAGACAATAAGGATTTAAGCTTATTGAAAGCTCTAACACATTCATCATCAAAGTCAAAAGGGACATCTTGTGCTAGGAGCCTAGACAAGGGGCGTGTAATGTGACTAAAATCCTTAATGAATCTACGGTAAAATCCTGCATACCCTAGAAAAAATCTAACATCTTTGACACACTTAGGGACAGGCAACTTTTCAATTAATTCTACCTTAGCTGGGTGAACTTGAATTCCACTAGATGATACAACATGACCCAACACTATCCCTTGTTGCACCACGAAATGGGATTTCTCCCAACTTAACACTAGATTCTTCTCCATACATTGGTCTAAGACTGAAGAGAGATGACTCAAGCACTCATCAAAGCTATCTCCAAAGACTAAGAAATCATCCATGAAAATCTCTAAATGTCCCTCAATCATGTCACTAAAAATGGCCATCATACATCTCTGAAAAGTCACTGGGGCATTGCAAAGACCGAAGGGCATTCTCCAATAAGCAAAAGTGCCATAGGGACAAGTAAAGGTGGTCTTCTCCTGGTCCTCGGGAAACACAGGGATCTGGTTATATCCCGAATAGCCATCTAGAAAACAATAGTAGCTATGCCCAGCTACTCTATCTAAGATCTGGTCTAGAAAAGGCAATGGGAAATGATCCTTCCTAGTTTTGGAGTTGAGCTTCCTATAGTCAATACAAACTCTCCATCCCGTGGGAGTACGTGTAGGGATAAGCTCTCCTCTCTCATTCTTAACAACTGTGATCCCGGACTTCTTAGGGACAACTTGGACCGGGCTAACCCACTCACTATCGGAGATCGGATAAATAATGCCTGCATCTAAAAGCTTAATGATCTCCTTCTTAACTACTTCGCTCATGTGTGGGTTTAGCTCCTTTGCATTTCCCTAGAAGGAATGGCTCCATCCTCAAGGTGAATACGATGTATGCAAACTGAAGGGTCTATACCTCTCAAATCATCAATTTTCCACCCTACAGCCTTCCTATGTTTCCTAAGGACCTCTAAGAGACGTTCCTCATGCTCACTAGAAAGATCGGAAGCTATGATGACCGAAAAGGTCTCACTAGAGCCTAGGAATGCATATTTCAAATGATCGGGAAGGGGTTTGAGCTCTAAAGAAGGGCTAGGCTCTACCAAGGGGGACTTAACCTCAACATCATCAATGGGGACATCACTAGAAATGAGACTAGAAGGATTAACCTCAAGTGACTTATTAGTCAAATGGTTCTCAATCAAGGAAGCAGAAGCTACACATTTCCTCTCTAAGGTCTCCAAATCAAAACTAGACATCAATTCCTCAAATTTCCTTAATTCTTCTTCATCGGTCATAGTCTTTTCTATAAGATCCTCAACGCAAGAATCAATCACATCCACCCTAAAGCGCTCTTCTTCATCCTCTTCTCCTATACTAGCCTTATTCACCGCCTCTGCAACCTTCATAGTGGATCTCAAATTCCCAAATTTCATCTCCAATACCCCCGACCTACAATGGATAATGGAATCTGCGGTGGCAAGGAAGGGGCGACCTAGAAGAATGGGTGTAAAATGTCTAGAGTCATGTCCCGAATCAATATCTAACACAATGAAGTCAACAGGGTACACAAACTCACCTACCTGGACCATAACGTCCTCTATCATACCCCTAGGTCTACGCTCAAACCTATCAGCTAGCTGAAGAGTAACATGTGTAGGAGACAACTCATCTAGACCTAGCTGCTGATAGACAGAGTAGGGAATAAGATTCACACTAGATCCTAAATGTAATAAGGTGTTATCAATCTGGGTCTCACGGATCCTACAAGGAATGGTGAAGGCTCCGGGGTCACTCATCTTGGGCGGAAGGCCCGAAGTACAAATACTGCTCACCTTCTTCGTAAGCCTCACCTTCTTAGGAATGTTCGATGACCTACGTTTCCTTGTACAAAGATCCTTAAAGAACTTAGAATATGAGGGGATGGAAATGATCGCATCTATCAAAGGAAGATTGACCTTAAGGTCCTTAAGATGCTCTAAAACCTTGAAGAACCTAGAATCCTCATTAGGTGTAGGTCTCTCTAAAGCGGATGGAAAGGGAACTCTAGGCTCTATACCTCTAGATTCATGAGAGTCATCAATAGGCTCTTTTCCCTCCCGATGTGGACGGGAAGTACTACTCTCTCCATGATCTCTAATGGGCTCATCTCTCTCAACAGGACCTTCTCCAGAATTTCCCTCAACAAGGCTACCATGTGGTGCTTTAGACTCGGAAGGACCATTAGGTGCAGGCACTGCAAAGTCAACTCCTACCCTATTATCCACTACCCGACCGCTCCTAAGAGTGGTGACGGCCTTAGCCTGGGCCTGAGAGGGATAAGTGGTATCGGTAGAGGAGCAGGACTGGACTCTAGGGTTCACCTCCGGCTGAGAAGGCAATTTCCCGGGGTCTCTAGCGCTCAATTGACTAGAAATCTGTCCTAACTGTGTCTCAAACCTAGCCATCTGTTGCCTATAGCTAGCCATCTCTTGCCTATTGTTAGCTAACTCCTGCTGCTGACTAGCTAATGCCTGCTGCTAATTCTGAATAAACTGCATTAACTTCATCACATCATTACTAAGGGTCTGGCTACTAGAGGGAGCAGGTAAAGCCTGAGATTAAGGAGCACTAGTAAGACGGGGTTGATTAAGATGATAGAAACCTGGGGGATATTGAGGACGGGGTCGCTGCTGAGGTGGAACTTGAGGATGTGAACTAGACTCATGCTGTCCTTGTCTCCAAGAAAATTTCGGGTTGTCCCTTCAACCCGGATTGTATGTGTTCGAGTATGAATTATACTCACGAGAATAACCTTGTGTGGCACACACTTGCTCTTTCATGAATTCAGGAAATTGGGATGTTAAAGGGCAAGCTATGGTCTCATGAGATGACTCGGAGCACAATGCATAAACTCAACAACTAAAGGGGCGGAGGAAGAACCTAAAGAACTAGTCCTATGACCTTGGGATAAAATGGACAAAGAAATGAATTGATCTAGTTTATTTGTCAAAGCCTCAACCTTAGCGGGTAAGTCTAAAGAAACTCCAACCTCACTAACACTTCTCTTGTTGCCTCCCCAACTAGACTTTTCCATTGCAAAATTTTGAAAAGAATTTTCAGCCATCATTTCTATTTTCTCCCATGCCTTGGTCGGTCTCAAAAGATAGAAGCCACCACCGGAGGTGGCATTGACCATCATCCTATTTTGTTCATTTAAGCCTCGAAAGAAGTATTGCATTAGGTCATGATTGCCGTACCCATGGTGTGGACATTGTCTAAGAAGATCCTTGAACCTTTCCCAAGCCTTATGAAAAGATTCTAGGTCATGTTGGGAGAAAGTCATAATGGTGGTCCTAAGGTCGGCCGTCTTGGCCATGGGATAAAATTTTTGGAAGAACTTAGATTGAAGCTCAGCCCATGTAGTAATGCAACCATTGGGTAAGGAATGCAACCAAGTCCTAGCCTTGTCCTTAAGAGAGAAAGGAAACAATCTTAGACGTATGACCTCTTGAGAGACATTGGGGACATGGAGAGTGGAACTCATATCAACAAAATCAGTGATATGATCTAGAGGACTCTCATTGCTTCTCCCGTAGAAGGAGGGAAGCATAGCCAACATATTAGGCTTAATCTCGAAGTTCGTCTCCCCCAAACCCGGAATTTGAATAGCCAAATTGGGCTCAAAGGCTTCGGGGAGAAAGAATTGCCTAAGAGTGGGTTCCTCATCTATGGGTGGATCCGATCTACGGGGCTCTCGTCTAAAATGATCTTGGGCTTGATGCCCAAGGTGATCATGAGGTGGAATGGGATTCATTGGGGGATTGGGAGGATTAGGAGGATGGTTGGGATCGGTCATCTCCTCAAGAAGATCTCCTAAATTCCTGAAATGTCTAGCAATTCTATTAGGTTCGGGATTAAGAGGAACTAGGGGATTTCTAAGGGATCTCCTACCAAGCATGCACAATCTATCCTAACTCCGGCCACTTCAACCCCCAAAAACTTCAGTATTCCTAAAACTATAGCAAATAAACCACAATCGTAAAGAGTCTATTAAAAACAACGAAAAAAGCTAAAATAGATAAACAAAAACTAAAGCAAGATAATATGAACAATAAACAAGATAAGCAAAAACTAAACAAACTATAAAGAAAAAGCAACAAAGTAAGAAAAGCAACTACCAAAACACACAAGCAAAGAATGCAAATCATCGTGCCTCCCCGGTAACGGCGCCAAGAACTTGGTGTCGTCTTTCGAGTGCAAGCTCTAAAAGACCCACAAGCGTACGGATTGTGAAATATAGTGTGTACAAGCGCGGGTGTCGAACCACAGGGAGGCGTGAACAATATGGGTGAATTCTATGCTTGGTGTTCTAGAAAGTGCCAAAAAGAAAGATCTAAACTAGACATATATATATTTTTTTGGGGTTTTGGATTATCGGGAGCTCTAGGTAAAGGAAATAAAACTAAAATATGAATATGAAAAATGGGAACACAAGTTGATCAAGAGGGAACTAACACTTGAGAAGGGGTTAGGGTGACTTCGACTTATGAATGGGTAATTCTATACTCAAATGCTATGGGATTAAGGGATGATGGCTAACTATCATGAGTGCTCTTAACTAGGTTGCTAGTTAGTGTCCTAATTTCCCTCTAGGACTCGGTGCGGGTCCGTCCCTAGGCGGCGCCTCCTAGAGCTACGGCGTGGTCCTTATGACTTAGGGCCTCAAGAGTGACTAACTAACTTCCTAGGTGGCTTAGAATGAACCTACCTTAGTACCTAAACCTTTGGCTAGATTTAAAGCCAAGACCTAGTGTTGCTAAGGTCGACTAAACCTATCCGGAAACTTATTGGCTGGATTTAAAGCCAAAGGAGACTCGGCCTAGACTAGCCCTAAGTTATACTTCGTCATTCTAAGGTCACTACAGCAGGATTTGACTTGCTAGTGCGTTCATACATGTTAAAGGCCAAGGTGCGCGTGAATAATGGAACCGATTCAACTACCAAACATCGTCATGTTCAGTTCACACCATTAGAAATAATTAACAACCAACACGTATGCGTTATTGAAGTTATGCTTGTTACTAGGCATGCAAATATACATATAGACATGAATAAAAGCATTACCCACTTCATAGCATCCACATATAAACACATAGACATGATTATAACATGGATTAGATGTGTTTAGTAATAAACAAACTTCAATTTATACACATGTTACTCATCTAGGCATTTTATCAAACACTTAGACATGAATGAGAAAATACCCATTTGAACAAGACAATTCGAAACATATATATATATACATCCATCATATCCCATATCATAAGAGTATATAGTTAACCCATTACATAAGTTAAATCACCCTACACAAGTCTACTCAATCATAATAGAAAATAGAATGAAAGAGAGATAATGAAGCTTCCCTTTCATCCTAGCTAATCTTGTACAAAGCTTTTGAGCAAACTTGATTCCAAAATGTTTGAACCCTCCAAATCAAGCTTGGTTCTTAGTGAGGATTGTGTGAAAAGTGTGTGTGAAGTGGGTGGGATCTAGGGTTAAGTGTGTGAGAATTTTAGGTGTGAAGTGTATGTTAATCTCTCAAAAAGTCCTCTCCCTTTTCTGCAGAATCGGGCCCTATTTACATTTCTTAACGGTTGACCGGCCTCTGGACCTAGCTTGACCTGCTTTTTAATGATGCTCTCTGGAGTGGCCGGTCGACCGGCTCTGGAAGGGTGGTCGTCCGGCTATTTTTGGCACCTCTCTGGAGTGGCAGGTCGACCTAGCCGGTCGACCGGCTCTTTTTCCTTGGTCGTCTGGCTGACTTTCTTCCTCCATTCTTTGTCTTTTCGGCCTCTGATCTTCTCTCTTAGACCCGTGCATTTCCCATCTTCATCACCTTTCATCGTCCAATCTCGATCTTAACCCAAAGTTCACCTAAATGATTGAAAATAAGCAATTAGTGTAGCAATTTGTCTTTTAAACTCGATATGTACATTTGTTTACGCTTAAGTCTATTCTTATCAAAAGCACTACACTAATGCATCATTATGAGCACTCAACACCTCTAAAATATAGGTAAATGACAATGCAAACACACACAAAAACACAACACATCAATAGGAAATAGAATGAAAGAGAGATAATAAAGCTTCCCTTTCATCCTAGATAATTTTGTACAATGCTTTTGAGCAAACTTGATTCCAAATGTTTGAACCCTCCAAATCAAACTTGGTTCTTAGTAAGGAATGTGTGAAAAGTGTGTGTGAGGTGGGTGGAATCTAGGGTTAAGTGTGTGAGAATTTTAGGTGTGAAGTGCGTGTTAAACTTCCAAAAAGTCCCCCTTCCTTTTTCTGCAGAATCGGGCCCTATTTATATGTTCTCAGCACATTGCCGGTCGACCGTCTAGGTCGACCGGCTTCTGGACCTAGCTAGACTGGCTTTTTGATGATGCTCTCTGGACTGGCCGATCGACCTAGCCGGTCAACCGGCTTTGGAGGGGTGGTCATCTGGCTATTTTTGGCACTTCTCTAGAATGGTCGGTCGACTCCTTGGTCGTTCGGCTGACTTTCTTCCTCCATTCTTCTTCTTTTTGGCCTCCGGTCTTCTCTCTTAGACCCATGCATTTCCCATCTTCATCACCTTTCATCGTCCAATCTCGATCTTAACCCAAAGTTCACCTAAATCATTGAAAATAAGCAATTAGTGTAGTAATTTGTCTCTTAAACTCGATATGTACATTTGTTTATGCTTAAGTCTATTCTTATCAAAAGCACTACACTAATGCATCATTATGAGCACTCAACACCTCTAAAATATATGTAAATGACAATGCAAACACACACAAAAACACAACACATCAACACTCTCAAACCTTCTCCTTGCTTGTCCTCAAACAAGCCAAATCTTAAATTTTATCTCTAAAGCTGATGCAATGGATTGCCTAAAGGATTGACTCTCTATCAAAGTTAGTCTAAGAAGCATGAAGGGGGCATTTCTATTGTGGAGAGATTCCCAAATCTCTTTGGATCTTTCCTCTACTCATAAGGGGTCTCGTTCCTCGTAGGAATTTCCTGAGTAGCCAATCCACCACAAGCCTAGGATTCTAACTCACGCACTCGGGATATTGATATTTCATGTTCCCTAAACTAACATGGCCTCCCTAACATGCACCAAGCCTCAAAGACAAGAAGAGAAAATATACAAACACAATGGCTTAGAAAAAGCCTTATTCACGTATCTACAAAGATGATAACTTGTGCTAAGTTGACATTTTGTCACTTATGCACTTATTCACTAACTTTTTGGTGCCTATGGCTTTTTCTCTTTTTCACTTCATTTTTTCTTATATATATATATTTGCACCTTTTTGCCTTTTTCAATTTTTTAAAACTTTTAATGCTTTGTATTATATTCACAAAAAAAAGAAAAAGAAAGGCTTAGGCACATCAACAAGAACCAATCAAGGAAGGGGTACTCACATCAACAACCCTTTTCCAACACTCTTTCCTACTAAGCTATGGGGTGGGTACAAGGGTTATTCTTTCAAGGTTCTCACTCCCCACAACTTTGAAGGGCATCCCCTCCAAGACTTAGTTTTCAAACCACTTTATTCTTTTCCCTACAATGCCTCTCATCTTCATAAATCAATATAGTCAATCACAAAAGCCAACACAATGATCAACAAAGAAATAAATGACTCTATATGCATCAAAATTGAAAAATTTTCACCATTTTTAAACGCATAATGCAATCTACCCTAAGCAAGATATATAACAAGAAAACCAAACTCGCACACCCCCAAACCTAAACTTTGCTTGTCCCCAAGCGATAGATCAAAACACAACACAAGCAAATTGTCATTACAAAACAAGTAAGGGTGGTGGGGATAGGGTGTAAACATGGGGAACAAGTGGAGAAAGGATAGATACAACCTTGCATTTTCTTCAAAGCTTTCAATGCCAATGATAAATCACCATACTACTAATCCTGTGACTCACAATTCATAAGCACTCACAAAGAAAACAAGATTAGTAGCATTGCCTATGCATACTTGCATTGGCATATGCAATAATGAGCAATGGTGTATCTAATGGGACAAAGGATTGGGATTCAACACTTTGGTTTGGGTGCAAGAAAGATAAAAGAAAGAAAATAAAAAGAAAAGAAAGTGAAACAAATGCAAAACTACAAAATTGAACCTAGGTTGCCTCCTAGTAGCGCTAACTACCATGCCGTCAGCAAGGCAAACACCAACTCATCTTCAACTTCCATAGATAGGATCCTGAAACATTAAAACCTCTACACGAGCCATGCTCAGATCATATGCATGCTTCAGGCGTTGCCCATTCACCGTCAACTCTCGGCCATCCTTCAAGTCTTTAATCTTGACTGCTCCGGAAGGATAGGCAACCATCACCTCATATGGACCACCCCATCTTGTCTTAAGCTTACCTGGAAAGAGTTTCAATCGTGAGTTAAACAACCAAACTTTATCAGAAGGAGAGAATGATTTCTTAATAATGTGTTTATCATGAATTCTCTTCATCCTATCCTTATAAAGTTTAGCGTTCTCATAAGCCTCGAATCTAAGCTCTTCCAATTCTGCTAGGCCTAGTTTCCTTTTCTCACCCACTCTTGCCAACTCAAAATTGAGGGCTTTGATTGCCCAATAAGCTCTATGCTCAAGTTCTACCGGCAAGTGACAAGCTTTACCATAAACCAATCTATACAGAGACATACTAATAGGAGTTTTAAAGGCGGTACAATAAGCCTAGAAAGCATCATTTAGCCTAATAGACCAATCTCTCCTATCGGGCTTAACCGTTTTCTCTAAAATGTGCTTGATCTCCCTATTGGACACCTCCACTTGTCCACTAGTTTACGGGTGATAAGGAGTGGCTATCTTTTGGGTGACCGAATATCTTCTCAACAAGGCCTTTAAAGTCCTATGACGAAAATGCAAACCCCCATCACTAATTAAGACCCTAGGGACTCCAAATCTAGAGAAAATGTTCTCTCTAATGAACTTAATCACTACCCTATGGTCATTAGTGCGTGTAGGAATAGCCTCAACCTATTTGGACTCATAATCAACGGCTACTAAAATGTATTGGTACCCAAAGGAAGATGGAAATGGACCCATGAAATCTATACCCCAAACATCAAACAACTCACAAGGAAGAATAGGGGATAAAGGCATCATGTTTCTCCTAGAGATGGACCCAGATTGTTGACATCTAAAGCACTTCTTACAATATTCTTGGGTATCCTTAAAGAGAGTGGGGCAAAATAGTCCACTTTGCAAGACCTTCACAGCAGTCTTCTTCCCACTAAATTGACCTTTACACCCCTCATCATGACACATACTCAAAACATTCTCAAACTCGTCCTCAGGCACACACCGACGAATTATTTGATTTGCACACACTTTGAAAAGATAGGGATCTTCCCAAAAGAAATGCCTAACTTGTGCTAGGAACCTATCTTTTTCTCTTTACTCCCAATGGGAAGAAAAATGCCCTGTGGCAAGATAATTGACAATATGAGCAAACCAAGGTGTGTGATGAGAGACGGCAAATAATTGCTCATCGGGGAATGAATCATGAAAAGGAGATGGATCACTAGAAGATTCGCTAACAAGACGAGAAAGATGATCCGCAACTAAATTTTCTCTACCCTTCTTATCCTGGATTTCTATGTCAAACTCTTGAAGGAGGAGCAACCACCTAATCAAGTGGGGCTTAGACTCTTTCTTAGACAACAAGTACTTCAATGCCGCATGATCAGTGTAGACAATCACTTTGGACCCTAGGATGTAAGACCTAAACTTGTGAAGGGAAAAGACTATTGCTAGAAGCTTTTTTTCCGTGGTGGTATAGTTCTTTTGGGCTTTATCAAGAGTCTAGCTAGCATAGTACACAACATGGGGCAACTTATCCTTCCTTTGACCTAAAATTGCTCCTCTCGCATAATCAGATGCATCACACATAACCTAAAATGGGAAACAATAGTTAGGTGGCTGGATAATTGGGGATGTAGACGATAAGGATTTAAGCCTATTGAAAGCTCTAACACATTCATCATCAAAGTCAAAAGGGACATCTTGTGCTAGGAGCCTAGACAAGGGGCGTGCAATGTGCCTAAAATCTTTAATGAATCTACGGTAAAATCCTTCATGCCCTAGAAAAGATCTAACATCTTTGACACACTTAGGGATAGGCAACTTTTCAATTAATTCTACCGTAGCTGGGTCAACTTGAATTCTACTATATGAGACAACATGACCCAATATTATCCCTCGTTGCACCATGAAGTGGGATTTCTCCTAACTCAACATTAGATTCTTCTCCACACATCAGTCTAAGACTGAAGAGAGATGACTTAAGCACTCATCAAAGCTATCTCCAAAGACTGAGAAATCATCCATGAAAATCTCTAAATGCCTCTCAATCATGTCACTAAAAATGGCCATCATACATCTCTGAAAAGTCGTTGGGGCATTACAAAGACCGAAGGGCATTCTCCTATAAGCAAAATTGCCATAGGGATAAGTAAAGGTGATCTTCTCCTGGTCCTCGGGAAACACAGGGATCTGATTATAACCCGAATAGCCATCTAGAAAACAATAGTAGCTATGCCCAGCTACTCTATCTAAGATCTGGTCTAGAAAAGGCAATGGGAAATGATCCTTCCTAGTTTTGGAGTTGAGCTTCCTATAGTCAATACAAACTTTCCACCCCGTGGGAGTATGTGTAGGGATAAACTCTCCTCTCTTATTCTCAACAACCGTAATCTCAGACTTCTTAGGGACAACTTGGACCAAGCTAACCCACTCACTATCGGAGATCGGATAAATAATGCCTTCATTTAAAAGCTTAATGATCTCTTTCTTAACTACTTCGCTCATGTGTGGGTTTAGCCTCTTTTGCATTTCCCCAGAAGGAATGGCTTTATCCTCAAGGTGAATACGATGCATGCAAACCGAAGGGTCTATACCTCTCAAATCATCAATTTTCCACCCTATAGCCTTCCTATGCTTCCTAAGGACCTCTAAGAGATGCTCCTCATGCTCACTAGAAATATCAGAAGCTATGATGACCGGAAGGGTCTCACTAGGGCCTAGGAATGCATATTTCAAATGATCAGGAAGGGGTTTAAGCTCTAAAGAAGGGCTAGGCTCAACCAAGGGGGACTTAACCTCAATATTATCAATAGGGACATCACTAGAAATGAGACTAATGGCTCTCAATCAAGGAAGTAGAAGCTACACATTTCCTCTCTAAGGTCTCCAAAGGAAAACTAGACATCAATTCCTCAAATTTCTTCAATTCTTCTCCATCGATCATAGTCTTCTTTATAAGATCCTCAATGCAAGAATCAATCACATCCACCCTAAAACACTCTTCTCCATCCTCTCCTCCTATAATAGCCCTATTCACCGTATCGGCAACCTTCATAGTGGATCTCAAATTCCCAAATTTCATTTCCTATAGGCCCGACCTACAATGGATAATAGCATTTGCGGTGGCAAGGAAGGGGCGACCTAGAAGAATGGGTGTAGAGTATTTAGAGTCATGTCCCGAATCCATATCTAACACTATAAAGTCTACAGGGTACACAAACTCACCTACCTGAACCATAACGTCCTTTATCACAACCCTAGGTCTACGCTCAGACTTATCAGCTAGCTGAAGAGTAACATGTGTAGGAGACAACTCACTTACACCTAGCTGCTGATAGACAGAGTAGGGAATGAGATTCACACTAGATCCTAAATCATACAAGGCATGATCAATCTGGGTCTCACGGATCCTACAAGGAATGGTGAAGGCTCCGGGGTCACCCATCTTGGGCGGAAGGCCCGAAGTAAAAATACTACTCTCCTTCTCCATAAGCCTTACCTTCTTAGGAATGTTCGATGACCTACGTTTCCTTGTACAAAGATCCTTAAAGAACTTAGAATAAGAAGGGATGGAAAGGATTGTATCTATCAAAGGAAGATTGACCTTAAGGTCCTTAAGATGCTCTAAAACCTTGAAGAACCTAGAATTCTCACTAGGTGTAGGCCTCTCTAAGGCATATGGAAAGGGAACTCTAGGCTCAACACCTCTAGACACATGGGAATCATCAATAGGCTCCTTTCCCTCCCGATGTGGGCAAGAAGTACTACTCTCTCCATGGTCTCTAATGGGCTCATCTCTTTCAACAGGACCCTTTCTAGGATTTCCCTCAACTGGGTTACAATGTGGTGCTCTAGACTTGGAAGGACCACTAGGTGCAACCATTGCAAAGTCAACTCTTACCCTATTATCCACTACCCGACCGCTCCTAAGAGTGGTGACGGCCTTAGCCTGGCCTGAGGGGGATAAGTGGTATCGGTGAAGGAACAGGACTGGACTCTAGGGTTCACCTCTGGTTGAGAAGGTAATTTCCTGGGGTCTCTAGCGCTTAACTAACTAGCAATCTGTCCTAACTGTGCCTAAAACCTAGCCATTTGCTGCTTATTTTCTGCCAATTCCTGTTGTTGGTTTTGAATAAATTGCATTATCTTCATCATATCATTACTAGGAGGTTGGCTATTAGAGAGGGCAGGCAAAGCCTGAGGTTGAGGAGCACTAGTGAGACGGGGCTGATTAACATGATAGAAACCTGGGGGGTATTGAGGGCGGGGTCGCTGCTGAGGTGGAACCTGAGGATGTGAACTAGACTCATGCTGTACTTGTCCCCAAGAAAATTTCGGGTTATCCCTCCAACCTGGATTGTATGTGTTCGAGTATGTATTATACTCACGAGAATAACCTTGTGTGGCACACACTTGCTCTTTCATAAATTTAGGAAATTGAGATGTTAAAGGGCAAACTATGGTCTCATGAGATGATTTGGAACACAATGCACAAACTTCAACAACTAATGGAGCGGAGGAAGAACCTAAAGAACTAGTCCTATGACCTTGGGATGAAATGGACAAAGAAATGAATTGATCTCGCTTATTCGTCAAAGCCTCAACCTTATCGGGTAAATATAAAGAAACTCTAACCTCACTAACACTTCTCTTGTTGCCTCCCCAATTAGACCTTTCCATGGCAAAATTTTGAAAAGAATTTTCAGCCATCATTTCTATTTTCTCCCATGCCTCGGTTGGTCTCAAAAGATAGAAGCCACCACCGGAGGCGGCCTTGACCATCATCCTATTTTGTTCATTTAAGCCTCAAAAGAAGTATTACATTAGGTCATGATTGCTGTACCCGTGGTGTGGACATTGTCTAAGAATTTTAGGTGTGAAGCGCGTGTTAAACTTTCAAAAAGTCCCCATTCCTTTTTCTGCAGAATCGGGCCTTATTTATATGTTCTCAGCACATTGCTGGTCGACCGTCTAGGTCGACTGGCTTCTGGACCTGGCTCGACCGGCTTTTTGATGATGCTCTCTGGACTGGCCGGTCGACCTGCTAGGCTGACCAGCTCTAGAGGGGTGGTCGTCCGGCTATTTTTGGCACCTCACTAGAGTGGTCGGTTGACCTAGCCGGTCGACCGACTTTTTTTCGTTGGTCATCTGGCTGACTTTCTTCCTCCATTCTTCGTCTTTTTGGCCTCCTGTCTTCTCTCTTAGACCCTTGGTGTCGTCTTTTGAGTGCAAGCTCTAAAAGACCCATAAGCGTACGGATCGTGCAATATAGTGTGTACAAGTGCGGGTGTCAAACCACAGGGAGGCGTGAATAATGTGGGTGAATTCTATGCTTGGTGTTCTAGAAAGTGCCAAAAAGAAAGATCTAAACTAGACATATTTTTTTTGGGGTTTTGGATTATCGGGAGCTCTAGGTAAAGGAAATAAAACTAAACTATGAATATGAAAAATGGGAGCACAAGTTGGTCAAGAGGGAACTAACACTTGAGAAGGGGTTAGGGAGACTTCGACTTATGAATGGGTAATTCTATACTCAAATGCTATGGGATTAAGGGATGATGGCTAACTATCATGAGTGCTCTTAACTAGGTTGCTAGTTAGTGTCTTGATTTCCCCCTAGGACTCGGTGCGGGTCCGTCCCTATGCGGCGCCTCCTAGAGCTACGACGTGGTCCTTATGACCTAGGGCCTCAAGAGTGACTAACTAACTTCCTAGGTGGCTTAGAATGAACCTACTTTAGTACCTAAACCTTTGGCTGGATTTAAAGCCAAGACCTAGTGTTGCTAAGGTCGACTAAACCTATCCGGAAACTTGTTGACTGGATTTAAAGCCAAAGGAGACTCGGCCTAGACTAGCCCTAAGTTATACTTCGTCATTCTAAGGTCACTACAGTAGGTTTTGACTTGCTAGTGCATTCATACATGTTCAAGGCCAAGGTGCGCGTGAATAATGGAACCTATTCAACTACCAAACATCGTCATGTTCAGTTTACACCATTAGAAATAATTAACAACCAACACGTATGCGTTATTGAAGTTATGCTTGTTACTAGGCATGCAAATATACATATAGACATGAATGAAAGCATTACCCACTTCATAGCATCCACATATAAACACATAGACATGATTATAACATGGATTAGATGTGTTTAGTAACAAAAAAACTTCAATTTATACACATGTTACTCATCTAGGCATTTTATCAAACACTTAGACATGAATGAGAAAATACCCATTTGAACAAGACAATTTGAAACATGTATATATATACAACCATCATATCCCATATCATAAGAGTATATAGTTAACCCATTACATAAGTTAAATCACCCTACACAAGTCTACTCAATCATAATAGGAAATAGAATGAAAGAGAGATAATGAAGCTTCCCTTTCATCCTAGCTAATCTTGTACAAAGCTTTTGAGCAAACTTGATTCCAAAATGTTTGAACCCTCCAAATCAATCTTGGTTCTTAGTGAGAAATGTGTGAAAAGTGTGTGTGAAGTGGGTGGGATCTATGGTTAAGTGTGTGAGAATTTTAGGTGTGAAGTGTGTGTTAATCTACCAAAAAGTCCTCTTCCTTTTTTGCAGAATCGAGCCCTATTTATATGTTCTCAACATATAGACGGTCAACTGGCCACTGGACCTAGCTCGGCCGGCCTCTGGACCTAGCTCGACCGGCTTTTTAATGATGCTATCTGGAGTGGCCGGTCGACCTAGCCGGTTGATCGGCTCTGGAAGGGTGGTCGTCCGGCTATTTTTGGCACCTCTCTGGAGTGGCCGGTCGACCGGCTCTTTTTCCTTGGTAGTCTGGCTGACTTTCTTCCTCCATTCTTTGTCTTTTCGGCCTCTGATCTTCTCTCTCAAACCCGTGCATCTCCTATCTTCATCACCTTTCATCGTCCAATCTCGATCTTGACCCAAAGTTCACCTAAATCATTGAAAATAAGCAATTAGTGCAGCAATTTGTCTCTTAAACTCGATATGTACATTTGTTTATGCTTAAGTTTATTCTTATTAAAAGCACTACACTAATACATCATTATGAGCACTCAACACCTCTAAAATATAGGTAAATGACAATGCAAACACACACAAAAACACAACACATCAACCCGTGCATTTTCCATCTTCATCACCTTTCATCGTCCAATCTCGATCTTAACCCAAAGTTCACCTAAATCATTAAAAACAAGCAATTAATGTAGTAATTTGTCTCTTAAAATCAATATATACAATTGCCTATACTTAAGTCTATTCTTATCAAAAGCACTGCACTAATTCATCATTATGAGCACTCAACGCCTCTTAAATATAGGTAAATGACAATGCAAACACACACAAATACA